>OY725328.1:61528287-62160787 GCA_963242795.1 Inga leiocalycina | reverse complement strand
ATAGCAAATATTCAAATGAGAACTTTGAATGCCGAAGAGGGGAAAGGTTCCATGTGAACGACACTTGCACATGGGTTAGTCAATCCTAAGAGACGGGGGCAGCCTATCTGATAGCGTGCAGCACGCATACTTCGAAATGGAATCGAGTTAAAATTCCTGAACCGAGACGTAGCAGCTAATGGCTATGTTAGTGAGTCTGGAGATGTCGGCAGGGGCCTCGGGAAGAGTTATCTTTTTTGTTTAACAGCCTTCTCATCCGGAAACGGCTCAGCCGGAGGTAGGGTCCAGCGGCTGGAAGAGCACAACACGTCGTATGGTGTCCGATGCGCCCGACTAACAGTCATTGGATTAAGGTGCAAATTTGCCCCGGAAGTGTCAAATTTGGAGCAAATTTGCCCCGGCTAACAGTCAACTAACGCAAGGGCAAAATTGCTCCAAATTTTACACTTCTGGGGCAAAATTGCACCTCAAAAAACTTCTGGGGCAAAATTGGCACCAAGTGAATACTTTTTGGGCAAAAATGACCTTTAACCCTTATATAAAATATATTCTGGCCCATTTGTTTGCAGACCTTGTTGAATTATTCTTTTCTTTTTAATATACATGTCAAAATATATACATACTATAATATGAGATTTTAGATTAAAAAACAATGCAATATCATATCTAATACCCCGGTAAAATTCCCCACACACACCAAAATATATATTATAATTTACTCCCAAAATTCTTTTCTTTTTATATAAAACTTGGCTTTCACTCCCAAAATATTTTAATATGCATACCAAAATATATAATTAACTTATGAAAGCCTTAAATAAATATATACAACAACCATTATCTTTTTTTTTGCCTCTGTTTCTGTTTTTTTTGAGATGCCCCTTGGTTCCGCTTAAGTAAAGTCTCGGGTTCGAGCCTTGTGCATATAGAAAATTCCCATTGGGAGACTTTCCCACCATAGCCAGGTGCGCGACACAGGTTGGATCCGGATGTAGTCGGGGCAAAGCTCCGGTGAACCAGGTGGACAAAAAAAAAATATAGATATATATAAAACAGGAGCTTCCCACAACAGAACGTCCTAGTTAGTTGAGTGATGTCACAAGTAGTAAACACAAACAGAGTATGGTTTATGAATATTTTTCCTCCGAAGCCCCAATTTAAAAATCAACTTATGTTATTTATTATTTATAAATAAGGAATGTTATAGTTTTTATATTACATATATATATATATATATATATATATATATTGTTATATGTAACACCCTAAATTTTATATTCACTAAATATATTGTAATTATTTGAGAAATTCAATAAAATGGTGAATATTCATGAATTTGGAATTTATAAATTTTATAAATGTTCATTTTCATGAGAAAATGGGCAAAATAATTATGGAATTAATTTGGGTAATTTAAAAAGCCCAATATTAAAGTCCAAAAATGGAGAAATATTAAAGAAAATAGTTGGTCCAAAAATAGATGGAAATTGGCAAAAGGAAAATAAGAAAAGAAATTGGATTAAAAAGGTAATGACAAAATCGTAATTTTGCCAAAATAGCAAATATTAATTATTTGCTCCCTCCCCTTGTGCATATTTCGGCCAGCCATAGAGAAAAGGAAGAGAGAGTGAGTTTGTGAAGCTCTTGAGGCTAGAGAGAAAGAGGAAGAAAATCAAGGTAAGAGCTTGTGTTCCAAAGTGATTTAAGCTTCTTATTTTGTGTAGTCATCCTCTAATCTCTTATTCTTCATGAAAACAATGGTTTAGCAAGCTAATCTTCAAGGTTGAGGAGAGAGAGAGGACGTCCTAGAGAGAGAAACACCATGGATCAAGAGGTAGTCTCCAAAATCTCAACTTCTTAGTGTATTGAAGTTGTTGTTGGTAATTTGTTTGGTTTATGTGATTTTTAGTTAAGTTGTAAAATTGGAAAAGCTATAATGCTAAGGGGTTATGCTGCCCAAATTTCATTAAATCATGATTAGAATATGATCAAATAAGTTAATAAGGGATTAGAAGTGGAAAAGTACATGTTTTAGAAGCTAAAACACAAAACTACATTTTTCCATTTTTCTTGAATATTTTGGCCAGCACTGTTTCAGGGGGGTAGAGCTGGATTTTCATGAAATAAATGGTTCAATTGGATTCAGTGGGCAAAAATAGGTGAGGTTACAGTTAGGCACTTTTTCGGTAGAGGCCAAAAAGCATAATTATGAAAACGCCACTGAAATCCCTAAATAGGGGTTGTCAAGGGTATTTTTGTAATTTTACAGTGAATTTAGTGATTTCGAGCATGGAAATGGATTCCTTAGGCAAAAATAAGTCAGAATAGCCTTAGTCAAAATTTTGGGAAAACGTGCCATTGGGCCGAGTACGACGGGGCCGGGTCGGGATCCCGGGGGCATTTTGGTAAATTTTCACCATAGACTAATATAACCACCAGAAACACTATGAAAGTGTCTAAAATGTACATTTGACGTTCTAGGATCGAGTAGAGAGCCAAAGGGATTGGTACGCAAATTGAGGCACGTTATTCGAGGATCAGGGAAGGCGATTAAGGTAGGGAACTTACCTCTCCTACATGTATTTGATATTTGTGCTGGTGTTTTGATGCATGTTATTGCTTTGCTTGATTCTATGAAATATATATGAATAATTGAAGCTCTGTTACTGCTTATGCTATGACCATATGTATGTTGATTGAAACATTGAGCACGCAGATATGTCATTGTGTGAGTATGAGTTATGTAATGCAAGCATGTCATGCATTAAGCACTCATCTTACATGCATATTGGTATTGCTTTCCTACTGAGATTCCCCAGAATCTCACCCTCCCCTACCAACAATTTAGACAGGAGAAGACAGAAGATAAGCTGAGAACAATGAAGAAAACCGTACGAAGGGGATTGCAGTGGTGGAACGAAGACGGGAAGATGTCTCTGTTTCATTGGGATGGATTTAGACACGCACGTAGCGCTGTGAGGCTACGTTAATTGTAATTATCAAGTACAAACCCTTATGGGGAATTTCCGTAATCGTGCATATAATATCAGTGTATTTATGTTATTCCTATGTTGCCCACTGAACTGTGTATTGTTTTCCGCAAATACTCTGAAAAAGGTGAAAATGAGATGAGGGTGTGACAGGGTCCCTGGGGTATTTTGATAAATTCTCATCATAGGCTAATATAACCACAAGAAACACAATGGTAGTGCCTAAAATGACACATGGATAGGTTATAACATATTTCTTGTGCATTTGATATTTTAGGACTGAGTTGGAAGCCTAAGCTTAGCACGTTTTACAAGGCAATCGATTTGAGGCAAGAAAAGGGTTTAAGGTAGTAACTCTATCCTTCATACATTATGTGAATATTTATATGCTTCATATATGCCATCTTCTATAATATGTATGATACACAATGCACACTGATGAATTGTGCCTACGGGTACACTGATTTACCCAGTCATGGACTGAGGTATGGGATGTGTAGGGGTTGCAACTGTGATTGGTTCTAAATACATTTCCGACTGAACTGAGTTATGTGTTAGTATGATATTGCATTAATTGGTATTTGACATATTTATTTATCACATTTTCTATGAATGATAATATGTTGCTACTAGGATTCTTTGGAATCTCACCCTTTTTCAAAATGACAAAATTCCAGCAAGAGCTAATGGCTCCAAGGGAAAAGCAGCCAATACAGGCAAATGAGAGTGCGGAACTCGAGAATTTGGCTAGTGGTTATATGTGGCCTCTGTTTTGGACATATTTGGATAATTAAATTGTAAATATTATCAAACCCTGCGTGGATAAATCCTGTATGTAAACATATACTCAGTATCAGTATATTTGTATTATTTCTGTATGCCTATGGAACTTGGTCTCTATTACTTTGCATATATCGAAATGGAAACAGGTGTTGATATTATGCTAATATATAGTTTATGAATATAGTTAGTTGCATACTTACACTAACAAAATTTAACAAAACATAGACAAAATTGCATAATGATAGAGAATAAAATCAAAATTTGTTTAAATTATAAGAAATTGTATTGCAAGATTTTTAATCATATTCCTCAGGTTCTTAATATAAGACATATTTACTTAATTTGATTAGATTAAGGAAGTTAGTTGAGTTAGTTACTAGGACATATATCTTCAAAAATACTCTAATCATCTTCCTTAATTCTCTCATTCCTTCTCTTCCTTGGTTATTGTTGAGGAAGCATCAATAGGGGTAAATTAGGAAAAAATTGATAAATATGAAAATTATGTCTTATATTCATGACTAAGATTAACTCTCTAAGTATGTTTTATATTAAGGACAAGAAGGAGTAGTAGTACAAAAGAAATATGATTATTAGACTTATAAGTATAGCTTTTCTTGTCCTACATATGTGTATTACTGAATTTTACTGGGGTATTAGATATGATATTGTATTGTTTTTGAATATGAAATTACATGGACAAGCCTAATAAGCAGACTTGGGTTTGACCAAGATGGAATTTGGCCTTCACTTATATAAATACGTACAATCCCTGACCATCACCCATACATTGGAAGAAAAGCAAACTCAAAATCCACACATCTCTCACACTCTAAATTATTTATAGCATCAAACATACTATAATATGATATTTTAGATACAAGAGGACATGCGTGTGTGTGTGTGAGTGTATTATCATCAGCTAAAAGGAAGACAGGGAAATTAATCTAGCTTGTTATCTTCCTTATTATTTATGCAAATACCATAATAACAGAGAGCCAGCAAACAAGCTTTCATTCATTATCTTATAATTATTAATCACTTATTAGATGGAAGGTTCTTGGTTTAATTTAGTTTCCAGAAATGTTGATGACTCTGGGCCTTCTAGCATGAATATAGTAATAAGTAACCTCGTATGGGGGACCACCGCCACCACCACGGCCACGGCCGCCGCCGCCTCCGCCGGCACCGGCACCGCCTCCGCTGCCACCACCGCGAGTAAGTGACATTTTTTTCCGGTATAGACAAGAGGATATTTATGAGTTGATGATTTGCGAGGGAGGGAAGAACAAGTTATTTATAGTGTGGTTAATGCGATGATGATGAATGTATAGATATGAAAGAATATGAGGTCATTATGTGTGGGGTGTCACAGATTAATTGGTAATTAATATACAACTATTGAAGTTGGCTTCAAACAATTTTCGTAAGTTGCATGATATATGTTGCAGCAACAAATCTTCATTTCAAAATTTAGTTGTTAAGTGTTTTAAACATGGGAAATATATTGGTATAAAATATTAAATTTTATAAGAATTCAAAATTCACAATAAATGCAAATATTTATAATAAGAAATTTTTTTTCAACAAATTTAAAATTTTAACGAGAGTGACATTTTAAATTTTTTTCTGGAAATTGAAGTAGAAATGATCGATGGAAAATAAAAATAAAAAGTAGGGAATGGTTAAAAAAAAAGCGAGAAAGAAATAGAAGACTTTAATGAGTGGATGTCTCTTCAGAATATAGGAAGATGAAAGCAGCGTGAATATGAAGTTAAATGGTAGTATCGTGTTGTACTGCAATTTATGTGCTCATTTGGAATAGCTTATTTTTGGGTAATAAATGCTTATAAATCGTGATTCACGGTATACGAAGTAAGTATGTGAGAGGAGTTTTATTTCGGCTTGCGTAATAAGGACTTATTCTCTAAAATTAAGTGATCCCAAACACACACATATTCATGCATGTTATTATGCATCGTTTGTACGTAAAAAGTTTGTTCTCAAATATAATTAAGTAATTTGAAGGGTTATTAATGATTATTTTTCAATTTTACTCATATTTAATTTCAATTGAAAAGAGATAATGACGAGAGAGGCTGGAATGATAAGCAGATGTAGAAAGAAAAATTTTTCTAATAAGGACATATTCGAAATAAGACAAATACTCTTCTTGTCCTATATATAGTGTAGGGAGGAGACATTTTTTTGTCCTTTTAATTGGGTAGAGAGAGAAAATTTTCATATGAAATTACTATCAGTATTAATTTTGTTTTCATGTATATAATATATATTAAATAGGGGTAAAATTGAAAAGTCACTGAATTTTATGAAAGAATTAATAAAGTTTAAGGTTTTTCTTATTCTGCGTAAAACATACTGGAAGTGTTTTATATATAGGACCAAAATAGTAACTTATACTCATATGGACCAAAGTGTGGTGTGTTTGTGTGTGTGTGATGTCTACATGATATTCCCTCATATTCTAAATATAAGATAGGGTTGATTTTTTTTTTGGAAAGATTAAGAAAGTTAATTAAATTACTTAATTATATTATATGTTGTGTATTATTAGATTATATATTAGTTTATATGTTAGGCAAAATAGTTTTTAGAGAAAAAACAATAAATATAAATATTTAAAAGCAATTTAATTAGCTTTTTTAATTTATAAATATTAGATTATATATTAGTTTATATGTTAGGCAAATTAGTTATTATATAGTTAAGGACAAGATATAGTGTAGTACCACTATTGTCATATCTATAAGTTTAAATTTGCTAATTCTTACAAAGTAAGTAGAGTTAATTAACTCAATAAATATGAATTAAATTGATTAAAAAAATTAATTTTGCACTCATCTATGAATGTGTATTTTTCACCTTTTTCTTCTATTTTGACACACTCTCAATTATTACTTTGAAAGTAAACTTATAATAAGGAGTAATTTTTTTTTTTCAAATTTAACTTATAAATAAGATCAGAGTAGTGGTGGTGGTGGTAATAATAATAATAATAAAAGTAAAAGTAACATCAAAATGAAGGGGATGAGGCAGTTTTAGGCAACTTGCTGGAATTAAATACCTTTATGTGTTTAAATATATGTTACTTGTAGGGAAAAAATGTTGTTGACAATATAAGTCATTTGTAGGGTAATTAAATGACTTTTTGTCAATTTTATCTCTATTTAATTAATTTCTATTGGAAAGAGAGAATTATGGGAGAGAAGTGTGAAAATCATTTATAAAGTATAGAGGGATAAGAAATTTATCAATTTAATCATTCCTTAATGCTCCATTTGACCCAAAATATAAACTTCAAATTTATAAATATGTTTGTTTCAAAATATAAACTTTATTTTAGGTTTTTTAAAACATTTATTGCGCTTTTTTTTTTCAGGTTTATCCCTTAATTGTATATGTTACATTTATTGCCTCTCACACTTAACATTCTTATGAAAAAAAAAATATATTTATTATTTTTAATTAATTTTAAATGTTTTCTTAATAAACACACATTGATTATTTAAAACTTATAACTAGTAGAAACGAAAAAAGTATGCAAGAATAGGATATAACTAGGGTTTAGGATTTTACAGAAAGAGGAGGAGAGGAGAGAGAGAGGGGAGACAAGGGCCAAATTTATCGCTTCCTACCACATTGCTAATAAGCCCCTGCACTCTACCGGAAACCTAACAATGTTGTTTTAAATGTTGATATTCTGTGCGATTTTGTAATTATTAAGAACAACTTTAATTTCAATTATGATTTCCAAAATCTTGAGGCGAATAATTATTTTTTTAAATTCTTCTTACTTTAATTGAGTCATTTTTTGAAACTCATATATTTTGATATATAAATCCAAAAATTATGAACTAACACTAATTTCAAAGGTCTAGATGTGTACTATAACACTACCAAATTTTATAACCTAGTTAAAACATTTGCCCTGTCGAATGTCCCTCCCAAAATTATGACTTATTAATAAAATAGCTACCAACTAACATTATCAACTTCATACATTTTAGTTATGCTTTAATATAGCCCTTACCTTCACCTTTACTTGGCTCTCATGCTCCTTCTTATGATGGTTAGATACATACCAAAATATATAATTAACTTATGAAAGCCTTAAATAAATATATACAACAGCTATTAAACAAAATCATTTAATAGCATAGTATGCAAGATATTTTAATATATTATAATTATAATTAGTTATTATTAATTAGGTAATTAATTAAAATATTCTAAGTGTAGCTCATAAGTCAGATCCAGGCCCAATTCTAGATTAGGGTTATTGGTTATTAACGTGATATTTCCAGTGTTTGTAAAATTGGATTGGACCAACTGGTTTGGCCCGCGAATCAGCGGTCCAATCGGTTCGGTCCGGTGGTTGAACCGTACGGACTAGTTCAACATTTTTTAAATTTTAAAAAATAATTTAAATAGTTTTTTTAATTAATTTTACACATAATTTCATATAAATAAACTTGAAATATTTACTTCCTCACCGGTCTAGCTTCGATTTAACTCATGTCTGTCTTACTGACTCTTAACCCAGCACCTCGATCTGTTTAGTGTCCGATCAGGTTTTCAATACCTTAGATATTTCTGATAGTATGAAATACAAAATTGAGTTTATGGTCGATTGATACGAGCGTTAGAGAAACCTAGTTTGCTCACATGAGCTTCCTTGACTAAAAAGGGTTCTTAACCCACTTGTCATTGATGTGTCTCATAGTCAGTCAGAAAGATATTTGACAATTATCTTCTGTCTTTACTTTTTTTTTTTGTAGCTCTTTTTCATCAGGATTTTTGAGTTTTCTCTTTAATCAAAACCTATTAATAACGAGAGGTAATTCTTATAAGACTTCCACTATTATTATAGGGAAATTCATATACTATGATTTATGCTTTATTTTGTATTCCATGAATTTTGTCTTATATGTGATATTAGAACCTAATTCTCTAAACATTAGCCTTCTACTCTTTCATCAGGGATGATTTAAGTATAGAATGAAATTGAGTTTACCGTCGTAATTTTACATGGGTTTCATCTTTTAGACCAGAGATCAAATTTATTTACTGCTTTATTCATTGTTATATTAAATTGCCTTGCTTTCGGATTATGAAATGTGAGGATAATTAGTTTTATCCACGGAATCACCGTCACCTTTATTGGGTTTTCGAAGGATTCAATTGTGTTTTATTTCAACAGTTATTCGAAGCATCTCATAACTCTGTTTATTGACTATTACGAACATTGTTTTTATCTGGGTTTTAGAGTTTTAGGTTTTGTTTCTTAATTTCATTCTTATTTTCTGCCATTACTTGAAAATACGAGTTGAAATTTACCGAAACTCTCTCTGAATACTCTCTCAAATCGTGCCTTTCATCTGGGAATTTTGTATACTTGACCTTGTTTGATTTGTGATTTTGTTATTGATTCATATGTGCCTGGATCTGTTCGGCAAAATAGAGAGAGAAGAACTCTAGGTTCTGCGATGAACACCGCCGCTTTTTCATCGGAGTTTGATGAAAACCCAAAATATTTTCTTTTTGGCTTCCTCTTTACAATTCGAATTATGATTCCTAGTTTCATGCGAAATGGTTGCACAAATCTTGCGATTAATTGTTGTGTATGTTTCGGAGCTTGCTTCGCTTTGCATCGCTATGTTTATTGCCGTTATAACCTATAATTTTCGATTCAATTCACTTTTTTGTTTCAGCTCCGTTTTGGGTATCAATTTCGTTATGATTTGCGGCATTTTTTGTGAGGTTATTTGAACATTGAGTTCTGGATCGTTTTTCCTTGATTATCGCCGGTGAGAACGCCGTTTTCGAGCTCTCCGATTGCCTGAAAGGAGCACTCAAGATCGTAGGTCGCGGTGACTCTTTTTGGGTCGCTCTTAGGTGCCAGGTCGGGTAGGGTTCCTCAGGCAAGGAAGAAGCTTGAAAGTTGAAACACACCTTTTGACTAAGTCAAAAACGGCGTCGTTTCACAGTGTTCGGAAAGGCTCATTGTCTCTCGTGAAAACGACGTCGTTCTGTCCCTTAGTGAAACGCGTGTTTCACTCTCCGGCTGGGTGGACAGACGCGGTTTGGGCCTTTTGAAAATTGGGCCTGCGTTTTAATTTTGTTTGTCTGCATTTTGGGCTATAGCGAGTTGGGTTTAAGTATTCATAGCGAACTGGGCTTCAATGAAACTCAAAACTGAATTTTGGTTTTGAATGAACAATAATGAGGTCTGGGCTCATTGCACTTTGCCTAATTTTGAGCTTACAAAATTGTTATTTTACCTGGACCAAAGGATTTGATTGGACTTGAGAATAATGTTCAATTTCATTTCCTTATTTAATATGCGTTTTGGGCCAAGTCCTAGGTTCTTAAATAATTTAATTTTAACAGTGACGTTTAACAACATTTGGGGCTTTGTTCGTTTTTTTTCCTTTCTGGAAAAGTCAAATATAAAGCCTGATTTGTTTTGAATTGTTATGGGTTATGAAGTTTTAATTATCATTGGACTAAGTGAATACTTGAAATAGCTTATTTTTGAAAAATAAGCACTTATTATGTAAGTCGAAACAAAACTTCTCTCATATACTTACCTTGTATACCATAAATGACAAATTATAAACACTTATAAGTAAAAAATAAGTTATCCCAAACGAGCACTAAATGTTTAAGCACTGTTTATAAAATTAACTTATGTTTTATGTATGATTTTGATTATATCACATCAAATTGTTTAAATTAATGAAGAAAATGTTGGTTTTGGCAACTTTCACGTCCTAGAAAATTATTTTTTATGAGTTATTTAATTATCTAAAAATTTGAAAAATTAAGCTTAGACAATTATCAATCTTTCCAAAATTTTGGGAAATCTAATTTGAGTTGAAAAATACCAAAATTAATTCTTTAAACAATTTTGAATGCATAAAACAGTGGGAGGGTTTCTAATTAATTATTTAGGGATTTTGTTAATTGATTGATCCCTCAATCAAGATGTGCATATATTAGATTTATTTTGCCCAAAAAAGTGGGAGCATTTATATATAATGATTATTTAGTCACATTTTGTTGATTAAATCAACCAATTAAATTCTCATTAAATTTTTGTGCATATTTGGAATTTAAGTGCATAAAGTTGATATTTATGATTAGCATGCATCTTGAGGAATAACCACAACATCCTCTATTGTTTGTGCAAATAATCACTTGTGTGTTTTATAATATCAACACTATTCAATGGGTAATATTAATTTAATTAAAGTGGGAGGATTGTATTTAGTCACTTATATTAATTAAATTAATTGGTTAAGTCCTCCATGAAGCTGTGCATATGCAGAGTTTAAATACACGTGATTAATATTTATGATTAACTTATGTGTTAGAGAGATAGTTATAGCACTCTCTTACAACATGTATAAATAATCATATATGGTTTTAAAATATCAATTTTTTTGCAGGTGAGTAAATATTATATTTTTCACATTAATGATTTAGTTGATTAAATTGATTAAATTAATTAAATTCAAATCCCCATTAACATTATGTGTGTGTATAGATGGCTTTTAAAATGTACATGTTTGATATTAGTGATTAGAATACATATTTTGTTTAAAGAATAGCTACAACATACTTAAGCACATGTGTTTTATATATATATATATATATATAAAACCACTTAAGGTTTTACCATATTAAATTATGATCATATATACAATAAGTATATATAATGGTGTGATGTCTTTATGATGAGTATGTAGAATTGAGGAGTAGCCATAGCATCTTCATTAGATACATATATTTATTTTGTTCTAACAAACAAAATGCATCATGCAGAGATTTAAAGACATCAATTGTAATTAAATATATGGATTAACCTTTACCCACATGTAGATAATTATAATCATAGTTTTACTTAGAGTGGAATGGAACGACATTATATTTTATAAGTAGCCCATAGGTATTATGGGGTATAAATGCATTCTAATTTTATCAATTTGATATAAATTCATGTTATACTAATGTCTTTGCCTACAGATATACTTTAGTGGTACGAATTTATAATTGTATGATTTACATTGATAAACATATGCCTACATGTGATGGTTGCTTGCCTCTTATAGTAATTTTGTAACCATGATTTAATTTTACTTTGACTTTGCAGCATGATTGTTATCTGTTCAGTTATTTTAGTTTGATATAATTTATTAGAGACAATCAAGCCTTAAGGAGAACTCCTACCATTAGGATAAAATTGACATTAAGAAAAGTTCTAATATTTATAATACTAGCCCAAGAAATGAGATAACATTATTGTCTCAATAAAGTAATCTCAATTAAAAGTTGATTTTTATAAGTATATAAAGAATGAAACAAAGTCAATGGTTATTGATGGACTGAAGGACATATTTAGAAATTCTTATAAATATTATTGTATTGTTTTGTTAAGTATAAAGTGATTCTTCGTAAAAGGGTTAGATGTCTCCATTAATCTTGGTGGAACAGATCTTCACTCTATTTTCTCATGAGTTTTTACTCCTTTTCATGAATATATGAATAGACATTAAGTATTTATTGAAAATGCGTAAATATACATTTTGCTCCTTTTTGGAAAAGCATGAGATTTTAAATGAGGGTTATCAAGCTGCCAACTCTAAAGCCATAAAGCAATAGACATATAAAATTTAATTTGTCTATGATTAGAGGCTTGAATGGAGGCAATAATGGATATAAACTTACAGGTAGTTATGTTCTAACAGATGAAATAGCTCATCTTGCTTTTAGTTGACTCTTCAAATACTTAAACATCTTTTGCTTTATAATTAAGTAGTGTCATTTGACATTTTTTGAGTATATAAAGAAAAAGTGGATAATTTAATATGATAAATGGATTAATATAGTGAAGTCGATTAGAATAGATGGATGACATGATGGGTACATGATTGGGGATAGTAATTTAACCTATATGTTTTTCTCTTAAGGAATACACTAAAGACAATTATATATCTTAGATGAGTTTCCAACAAAATTATATTTTGTCGGATTTCAGGCGTACCTTAAGTGTTGTTTCAAACTCTTACGATACCCACGCGAACTGGATCACTTTCGGGACATCAGCTATATCACACAGCAAATACATAGGAAGGGAAGAGAGGAAAAGAGGTTCTGTAGAGAAATCTTTCTCTATTACTATTTTTCATGTGCGGTTCTGTTATTTACACACATACGCAGCCAAACAACCGTTCCCCCCAAAACATGTGGGGAAATTGTTCCCACCAGGTTTCAATTTTAAACCCTTGGGAAAAATTACCAATAAATACCCCAAATTCATTTGGGTATTTTATTTGGCCCAAAAAACTTAAAGCTTAATGGGTTTGGGCCTAATCTACCAAGGGTGAACTAAGCCCAATTCCCAACATCTCCCACTCACATTCATTTGGGTATTTTATTTGGCACCATAAAGATTGTCTCTCTCTCTTTCTTCTTTCATACTAGGTGCTTTGCCATGACCGCATGGGCATGACGTCTCCCAGGTGCTTGTACTAGCAATTCCTTTCACAGGACCATCACAAAACAACCTTTCTTTGTGTAGTTTGAATTTAATATAATGCCTCATATGTCCTAGATATACCAATATACACTTTCACTTGGCAGATCTAATCCCTCTCAAGTCAAGATAAAAACTTAGATTGCTTTTTCATATGCTTAGTATCCACACTCATGAAATTACCAATATTAATATCATAAGCGACATGTCTCAGACACCAGCATAGGTGTGTATATTTTAAATAATCTTCCTTTCGCTCATATATCATTTTGATATGCGTCAACCGCTTTCCTCCTTTATAGATGGTATAGGTTGCCACCTACATGGAAGGTTTTACCTCCTAAATGGACCGCTAGATTTCTCCATTTTTCATGCATCTTTTGGTTGTATATTTATGTTTTAGAATTTAATATTCAAGTTTATGCAGTATTTTTGAGGTTTTCATTCAAGTTTTATGCAATATTTATGAAGTTTTCAATTTATTTTATTTTTTTTAATTTCGGTATGAGCTAAATTTCCATTTTCCTAGGTGATGATGTAGCTTACTAATGACAGATTGAATATTAACTTATTAAATCTAGTTTTAATTTTTCCTTCATGATTGAGTTTTAATTATTGTTTTTAATGTTTTCAATTGATTGGCCATCTTTTGAATGATTTAAATATGTATGTTGAGACCGGAAGTAGATGCATATGTGTAGATTCTATAATTAAACCATGACTTGTATATGAAATTGGAATATATTTATATGAGTTGTGTAGTCTTACTGAGTTCCATAATTCTTAATGCATAATTAATTGCTTAAATTCATATAGGAATATATTGGATTATCAATTAATTATAGAATTGCTTGACCTTGGAAGAGGCTAATAATTAAAGTACGAAAATTCGACTATTAATCATATGGAATAAATTGGGCTAGAATAGATAAGTGATTCAATCCGAAATTAGCTAAGTGAAATCTGTAACACCCCAAAATTTATATTCACAAAAAATATTGTAAATATTTGGTAAATTCAATAAAATGGTGAATATTCATAAATTTGGAATTTATGAATTTTATAAATGTTCAATTTCATGAGAAATTGGGCAAAAATAATTATGGAATTAATTTGGGTAATTTAAAAAGCCCAATATTAAGGTCCAAAAATGAAGTAATATTAGATAAAATATTAGGTCCAAAAATGGATGGAAATTGGCCAAAGAAAAATAAGAGAAGAAATTAGATTAGAAAGGTAATAGCAAAATCGTAAATTTACCAAATTATCACAAAATTAATTATTTTCCAATTAATTGAAGTTAATTTCAATTAAATAAGGAAAATAAAGGTAAAAAATATATTTAGAATATTTTGGTCAATTTAATATGAATTTATGGAAAATTTGAGCAAAAAGTGCAAATTTGACCAAAATTGGAACTTTACGTGTATACGTAACTAAAACAAGTTGTGAAGCCAATTGAGACCATAGGGAGGGACCTCTAGGTGTCTCCTACATGTTGCAAGAGGAAAAAAATATTGGTTGGGTTTTTTTGAGCTTGGTTACATGTACATAGGGTTTATGTGCATAAAATTGATTTTTGGAATTTTTTTGGAAAATGAAACAAATGCATAAAATAATGCAAAATACATGATAAATACATCATCATGTTTCTCTTCAGCCCATTTTCACGAACAGAACAAACCTGAAAGTGAGAGAGAGAGACGTTCAGGTTTTAGAGAGAGAGAAGAAGAAATCTCACAAGGTAAGCCGATTTCTGTAACGATTTAGCTCCTAACGCGTATAACTCCGATCCTAAACTACTCTTCTTTGTTCTTTAAGGTTTGGAGGCTCCAAAAATCTGTTCTCTAAAGGTTAGGGTTTCATCCATATTTGGGAAAAAAACTTGTGGGAGCTTGAGGTAATTTCCAAACCTTCGTATATTGACTATTCTAGTTGCTGTAGACAATTTAATCGGTGAAATTTCGCCGGATTGTCTTTGTTTGTAAATTTTGGAAATGTGACATTAGAAGGGTTATGCTGCCCAATTTTAGTTTAAATGGTAGTTATAACTCAATTAGATAGTTAATAAAGTGGTTAGGAGTAGAAAGGAACGCGTTTACGGAGCCAAAATCGTAAAACCCCGATTTTTTCCCGGTGAACACCATAATTTCGGCCAGGGATGTTTGAGGGCCTTAGAGTTGGATTTTCAAAGATTTGATGATCTATTGGATTCAGGAAGGAAAATTAGGTGGGGTTACAGTTGGGCACTTTTTCGGAAAAGGCCGAGAAAGCATAATTACAGAAACGCCCCTAAAACCCTAAAAGTAGGGCTGCCAAGGGCAATTTCATAATTTGACATTGAATTTGATAATTTTGAGCCCGGAAATGGATTCCTTAGATGAAAATACGTCAGGATAGCCCTATTCAAAAATTTGGGAAAAAGTGTCATCGGGTCGGGTACGGCGGGGCCGGGCCGGGGTCCTTGGGGCATTTTGGTAAATTTTCACCATAGGCTAATATAACCACAAGAAACACTATGGAAGTGTCTAAAATGATACTTGGATAGGTTATGACCTATTTCTTGTAGATTTGATATTTTAGGACCGAGTTGGATGCCTATAGCTGACACGTTTTACGAGGCGGACCCTTTGAGACAAGAAAGAGGTTAAGGTAGGGACTACTATCTCTCATATACTATGTGACTATTTATACGATGCGTGTTACTGTATTTTGTGATCTGAACACGTGCTGGAGGCACATTGCCTAGCTGTGGTCTAGGACCTAGCTGAGGTATACTAGCCTTACCTAGTTGTAGTCAAGGACTCAGTTGAGGTACATGTAGGGGTTTTAACGGGTTAGTTGGCCCTGAATTTTGTGTACACACACGGATGATATGAGTTTTCATTTTACTTGATACGGTGCATTCCATATTTAATTTTCGCATTTTATATGTTAATCGTACGTTTCTACTGAGATTCCTTGGAATCTCACCCCTTTTTCTAATCCAAGTGTCTCAGCGGGTGCCAATGGCTCGAAAGCCAAGGATGCAGAGAAGGGAAACTGAAGGGCACGTTTCCCAAGATGAATACAGTGGTTGTATATAGTCTGTATGTGAAATAGTTTTGGGACATTCTGTACATATTTGTCATTATTATCGATTTATGCTCTGTTAATGACTGTCTGTAAACAAATACTTATTATTAGTATAACTGTACTTTTCTGTTTGCCTATGGAACTTGTTCATTATTGCCCTGCGTATATCAAAATGGAAACGGGTGTTGACAAAATCTTATCCCTAGGGATTTTTCTCATATTTGTTTTCATATTATTTGCACTCATATTTAATCATTTTATTTTGTTTTCTCAAACAACAACTAATCGATCGATGAAATAGAATTAAAATTACCCATTTTGGTACTTAGTGATCAATCCTCGTGGGAACGATACTCTACTTACTTCTGTATTACTTGATTACGACAGTGTACACTTGCACTATTTAATACATCATTTACACTCGTAACAAAATTGATAGATGATGCTCTTATTATACAACTTCGATTTGTCAACATATTAGGTTAAGACCAATGACAATTTAAATTTGACAATTGTTACCAACTATACATCATGTACTTCAAGTAATCTGACTAGAAGATAAATGTTGAGATTGACCCTAAATTTCAAATAAAGACCCTAAATTTCAAATAAAGACCCTAAATTTCAAATAAAGGCATTAATTTATAATAGATATGTGAAACATTGAGGCAGATAATAACATATGGATATTCGTAAAGTTGTTGATGTGCAACATTGAACAATACAAAGAAAGTTGTTTGCTAAAAGACAAAATTAATATAGTAAGGTTTTCCTCCTATATTGATGTGTAGATCCTTCCATATCTTTATGATGTTTAATGCTTATGTTGAGTTGGAATATTATTGGCATCTTTCTATTGTGGACATAGGGAGAGATATATGTGAATTAAAAGAAACGGTCAATTAAATTATGATGAGAATTCATTTAGCAAAATTAAAAAACTGTCCTCACAAGCGTGTGTCACATTAGTGATAAATAAGGTGTTATGATGCAATCACATATATGATAAGGTTGAAAGCATCATATTCCTATTTGTATTACAAGATTAGTAGGAGTTGAATCATCTATATTGAACATAATGACGATTCACTCATTGCTTGTGAATTTTGACATAAGGTGTTGCGCATAACTAAACCACCATTGTTCGAATTTGTGATATGACTAGGTCAGGTGTAGTATTCTTTTAGAATACATAAAGATACTATTTTCAAAATATTGAGAATGTTATAAGTGACATACGATTACAAGTATTTGAACTTTCAAACATAAATGGTAGTTGTTGTAAATAACATCTATTATGAAAATATTGTTAGACTGTCCACATGTCTCTAATGTGTATATATCATAGTATTCCTTCTAATTTAATTTCTTAGATACAGGCTTGCTTGAATAGGCACATAAACAGGAAATGCTATTGCAAGGGAACTTTAGGAGGATTATCAAGCATATTATTGCTTGAATAATAATTGAAAAGTTGCAGGTCATAAAGTACATTACAAAATGTACATGAAGTGTCATGCTATACATATGGGAGAATGATTTGTTTTGTTCAGTTTAGTATGATGTGCTAACTTTAAAATAGTTGATATTATGATACATCATTACATTTACTGGACAACTTGAATCATAGAGGAGTACTATTGCTAAGTAGTCAATGATTGCTTAATCTAGTCCTTCTTAGAGGCAAGTTAAAAGAATGCTGGTTAAAAGAATTTCATCATATGGTTCTAAATTAATTAAAGACATTAACGATGTTGTATGACCATAAATTCAATAGGTCATAAACACATAAAGTATAGATCCTTAAATGAATTACATGCATTTAGAGATATTAAAGGATCAAATACCTGATTTGTGAGTTGGATCACATTGAGCGATCTAAATTAGGTATTGTCAAATAATGAATTCAAGTTGGAGTTTGTTGTCTCATATTGGTACCTAGTTATCAATGTAATGCCCTAAATTCTGTTTAAGGGCTAATGACCTCATATGAGACTGTAAAGAAATGTTTGATGGATGCTTTTGGGAAATAAAGTATGTGTGATGACCGAATTAGCAGTAGAAAATGACCAAACCCTGTATTTTAGTTTAATTATGTGGCAAAGTTATTATTAGACTAAAATAGAAGGGGAATGGCACATGGAAGGAGAAAAAGGAATTAAATCATGTGTCAAGTGAAAGTTCAAGTGAAATTGCCGTAGTTAAGGGCAAAACATGAAGAATGAAATTTACCGGCCAATTAGTGTGCAACCAAAGAAGAAATTGACTAATAGCTAAAAAGAATGTGAAGTGTAACTAAATGATTAATGGAATTAGTTAGAGTAATCAAGTGGTGAATTGCTTTTGATGGAGCTATAGAGTTTTGACAAGTGGCAAATTATGCATGAAGCATGGATAGTTGAAAAGTCAAATAGGAGTTTTTAATTCATTTTTCCCTTCCTTTCTCCTCTCTATTCGGCTGTCAAAGGCATGAGAAGGATGATAAGTTGATTATTTCATCATCTTCTTCTCTCTCTTGCTCTCTCATTTTCGGCCATTATAGAGGAAGAAAGAGAAAGAGAAGTCAAGATAATTTCTTGCCTTTTAGCCTAAAAGATGACTTCTATAGCTCAAATCCTCTTCTTTAATCTTGTTCCTCTTGTTGAGAGCTTCAATTGTATGGTTTTAGATTTTCAAGAGGTGGTGATTTGAAAATTCAAGAAAACTAGAAGTTGGAGAAGCAAGGAACAAGTTAGAGAAAGTGATAAAGGTGAGTAAGAACAACCTTTGGACATGTATATTGTGGCCATTGATTGAGGCTTGAATTTCTAAAATTTTTGCCCTATTTTTGTTGGATTAGGGTCTCAAGGAGTTTCGGATGTTTTGAGTATTGATTTGTATTGAGTTTTGGCTAAAATGAATTGAATTGAACCTTGAATGTGAAGTTTGGAGTTTTGAGGTTTTGTGTTAATTGTAGCCCCAAAACAGAACATGTAGATAGAGAGAGAATTTGGTTGTTTTAGTGTTTACATTGGATTTCTTGTAAAAAATTGTGTGAGAATCGGTTTGGTTAGGAATTTTGGAACCATTGGAAACTTAGATGGCAAAACTAGAAAATTTGGCAGTAGAAAATTCTGTGCAGGGGATCCATTTTGCACAATGTTTTGAAATAGCAAATGGTTTCAAAAAGTTGTGAAACTTTCTAGTATTGTAGTAGACATTGCAAGCTTTAAAATGGTATAAAGTATGTGTGTTATTTTAAGTGGTGTGTTGAGAGTTATGGTCAGTCGAAATCAGCCAAAGATCATACCAGTTCTTGGTTGTGGCCCAAGGATCTTGACCGGGCCCAAAAGTATCTAACCTACTCTTGGCTGCGGCCAGTGGATGGCATGGCCTCATTACTTTATGGTTTTGAAAGATAGTCTTTGGTCTAATGTTTTCTATCCCCTTTAAGCATCTGGTTGGACTTATAATAGTCACTGAAAGGTCTCAAATGATAACCAACCCTAAGTGTTTTGGAATTTAAGTATTGGAATAGGGAATAACTCGTCGTCTTTGATTATGGTATATAGGATTTGACATTTGCCCTGCACGCGATAAACTAGTGCTAGAGTACCAAAGGAAAGAAAGAGGTAGTGACTTTCTCTTATATCTTGTATAATGCATTATATGTTTATGCATATAATTGAATGAACGATTGAGTCATGATGAATGTTACGGCTTTGAATGTGATGAATGTCATGGAAGTGTAGTGTATGTAACGACTGTCACGAATTATTGTGGACTTCACTAATGCTATGCATGGTGATGTGTGTGACGATTGTTACGATTGTCATGCATATCACGTATGTGATTATTGTCATTATTGAATGCTGCTATGGATGTTGTACCGTATCGAATGCTGTGATGATTGTCATACATGTCACGTTTGTGATGTTGTCATGATTGAATGCTGTATTGTGATTCGCTTAGATGCTATATTGTTCTATATTGTATGAGTGAATTGTTACTACTGAGATTCATTCAAATCTCACTCTTTCAATTAACTAATTTACATCTAGGGCATGAGGGTCAAAAGGGAAACAAGCGACGAAGGGCGACTAGTGCTCTCAACTAGGAATTTTGGTTTTGATTATTGTTATCATATTTTGGGGTTGTTGTACATATTGTAAATATTGTAAATTCGAATAGGGGTTTGTAATCCCCATTATGGGAAACTGAAAGGGGCAATTGTGACCCATAAACTGTTTAGTAAATGGATGAAACCCAAGTATTGTTGAGAATTTTGTTTATACTCTGATATTTATGAATGGAAACCAAATTGCACAGGTTAAATATATTCGAAAAGTAAATAGAGATCGCATTGTACAGATTTTAGGTAAAGTTTTGAAAAATTTTAAATTGATCTAGGTCTCTTATTTAATTATGACAAGTGTTTGAATATTAATTACACCATTTTGGTGTGGGGGTTACAATCAAGATTAACAAGAATTCAAGTAAGAACCGAATAAACATTTATGGTTTATTCATTAAGTTTCAACTCATTAAGTAAGAGTGCTGCTATGTAATATATGGAAGATAATACTTGACTTAAAAGAACTTATCGCATGATTCTTGCAGCATAGCCTTAATTAATCTAGACAGGGCAACTGACATATAGTTATGCACCAAGTAGGAGAATGTAAGATATTTTAATATATTATAATTATTATTAGCTAATAATAATTAGGTAATCAATTAAATATCCTAAATGTGGCTCGTAAGTCAGATGTAGGCCCAATTCATGATTTGAGTTATTTGCTATTAATGTGATCTCTCTGATAATGGAAAATACCCAATTGAGTTTATGGCCGATTGATATGAGCAATAGAAAAACCTAGTTTGCTTACTTGAGGTTCCCTAACTGGCGACTACTCTTAACCCAGTTATCATCATTGTGCCTTACAGCTAGTCAAAAGAGACTTGACAACTGTCTTCTGTCTTCACTTTCTTGTATAGCTCTCTTTCATCAGGATTTGTAAGTTCTCTCTCTAATCAAAGCTTAGTAATGGTGAGAGGTAATTCTTATAAGTCTTCCGCTATTGATATAGAAAAATTCATGTATTATAATTTATGATTTGTTTTCTGATAAGTAAACTATTTACATATTTATTTTTCCTTATATGAGGATTTTATGGATGATATTCGAGCCCAATTTAATGAATTTGGGTGTAATTAATAAATAAATAATGATTTTAGCATAAAATAGAATTTCTTGAAAAATACTAAATCAAATCCTTTTCTAGTTTTTAGGCAATATCTGGAGCTCTAGATGTCAGATTGGGACGTTTTTTGTGTGGATAAAAAGCTAAGAAAGAGCTCTACAACTTCCAAAACCCAGTTCTATCTCCAAGGATTTCAAATTTTGCTTGGAATTTGAGAGAGGGAATCATCTATCATTCCACAAACCATTCCATCTATCACATTCCATCTACCATTTCACCAACTCCATTTCATCTACCACCTTATCTTGCTTTTCACCTACTATATCATCTACCATTTCACCTACTCCATTCCTCTCTATATATAGTCATCCACTCCTTCACATTGAACACACAATTTTCTTATCCATTACTCTCCTCTCTTCTCCACATACACCATGTTAGAGTAGTTTAATGCATTGTATTGACTTCTTGCACGCCTCTTTCATGGAAGGATTAAGTAGTCCTCCTTTATGGATGGTTTAGGTTGCCACCTACATAGAAGGTTTTACCTCCTATATGGAAGGCTAGATTTTCCATTTTCATGCATTTTGTTGTTGTATTTTTATGTTTTAGAATTTAATAATCTAATCCCTAGGGCTTTTTTTCATAGTTGCTTTCATATTATCTACACTCATATTGAATTTTTTTTCTTTTATTCTGTACGCTCAATCACCAAATCGATCAACTAAATAGAATCAAAATTACTTATTTTGGTTCTTAGTGATCAATCCTCATGGGGACGATACTCTATTCACTCCTATATTATTTGATTACGATAGTGTACACTTGCACTATTTAATAGATCATTTACACATGTAACAAGTTTTTGGCGCCGTTGCCGGGAATTGTCATCATTAATATCAAAACCAAGTAATTTTAATACTAATTTAGTCTTCATGTTAAAATTTCAAAATAAAAAAAAAGGATTATTCACATCATTCTTTTGGTTTAATCAGTGATAAATTGTCATATCTTAGTTCTTTTTTTGGTATGTATGTGGATGAAATGAGACAAGAAAACATAAATGCTGGTTAGATTGAAAATTCTTCTCCTTATAACTGTTTTTCTGGTACTAATTGTGAAGAGTGTCATTCCTATGAGCATTATCCATATAGCACTACCAGTCATTATGTGAAAGATGATTTCACTATGAACTAAACTTGTTTTGATCATTCCTTTTATCCTAGTGGAATTTTAGAGCAATAAGAGTCTTTGGAGCCATATATCAAGTATTGTCCTAATCCTCCTTTCTACTCTTATCCACATAGTGAAAAACACACCCTTGAGGATAAGGAAAAATCTAATTTAGAAAGATTATGTGAAGAGTGTCTGGAATCAACAGAGAGATTTAGTAGAGAGAAAAAGGAATTTGTCACTAGTGTTGAGTCAAGTGTCTAAAATATTGGAATATAAATGAGTCAAATTATTTCATCACTTGAGACTATGAAGGAAGATAATTCTTTAAGCATGATGACCACTTCTTGTGTTGATGATGATTATTATGTGAGGAAGTTGAGGATGTGGAATTAAATGAAACTTTAGCTCTTGTGGAATGTGGTAAGGAACTTGAAATCACTTTTAGAGAGTATAGTGGGTGTTGTCTAGAAGAGGTTCCAGTTGTGGAACCTAATTTTTGTCATTTTGATGTTGAAACCAACGTGGATGTTCCAACAGCTATTGTTTATGTCTCTCCTATTGAAGTGTTGACTCTTACTGATAAAAGTCAAGTGGATTTTTTGGGATGCACTAAAATTTTGGAAGCTCCTAAATCTGTTTGCAAATATATGCATGTTGTGCTTTTTTTGAATTTAGCAAATATTTGTACTCTAAAAATGTCTAGGATTGAAGAAGTACAAGTAATTACCTTGAATGATCATTGTTTTTGTGTTTAAACCATTGTTGTTTGAAAAGAAATGAAGATAAGGTAAGCATAGTATTTGATACTTTTGATTAGTAGTTTGTTTTGGGAAGTCTGGCTGAAGACTATAAATTTAGCGCTGCTTGGGAGGCAACCCAATGTTTGGTTAGATGTTTTGTTGTGATTTTATAGGACTTCTGGTAGCCCTTGATGACAAGAACATTCAAAGAGTATAATGACGATGCACTTAACACTTTGAAAACTGTCATCAAGTTTAAGGAACCAACAGGTAAGTCCTGCTTCTCATAATTTTTTTTTAAAAATAATAATAATAAAATAAAAAAATGAAAAAATAATGTAAAAAAAAGAAGAGAGCTAAGTGGTTTGGTCTTTGTCTAATTAAAGACGTTACAGAATGGCGGCTATTTGGGAGGCAACCCAAAACTTCTTTCCTACTCTCTCATTTTTCTTTCTTACTCACCGAAACTCACTGCACTACGTTGAGAATTTTAGTTTTCATTATTTTCATTTTAAGTTACCATGGAGGAATCTCTTGTAAAGCTTAAGAACATGTTCCCCACTCTTCCCAAAGATGTACTCAGGAAGATCTATAGCAGTCGACTTGAAAGGATAAAGATATCCAAGCGTTTGGGACTTCCTGAGGACGTACGTTGGATCATTGAAGCTAAGGTAGGTTTAACAGGTGAGATTCATAAATCATTTGTTAAACCTTTGCCAGGAATGAGAAGAAATTCTTACTCTAAAAAGAGAAGAGCTAAAAGAACGAATGTCTGCCATAAATGTGCGAGGTGGATATGTGATCAACGCTGTAGGAACAAAGGTATGGTTTCTATAAATTGAGAAGATAAATTAAATTTATAAAGGATGAACTGTGTAAGGAGTCACTGGATGATATCATTCAAACTCTTGAGACGTATCCGAGTAGTGATATTCATCGTATTCTTCTTAATTTAGTGGACGTATTCAACTAAGAAAAATTACGCTACTGTCTTGGGAATCTGACGTTAAAAGAGCCTGTTTGCCAGTTTATAAGAAAATTGGATGGGAAGCAAATCCTTGATTCATATAAATTGTTTAAGCCGTTTCTGGACATAAAACCAGAGGAAGATGTGAGCCAAAATCACAACTACTGTACATAATCATGCTTTTGTCTAATCTTTCTTACATTTTTAGTAACTTTTGACTAATCTATCTTATTTTTTCAGTAACTTTTTACTTTCTTTATTTTTTTATTTAATTTCTTTACACAACGGCCTACCGGTCATTCGTGTCGGTCAATTTTTCAAACTTCTTTGAAAATGCATAATTTGCATGATTTGGTTGTCATTGTTTTAGTATTATATATATGTACTCTTTCACTTATAAATATGCACTCTTCTACCTGTAAACACAAAATGTCCAAGAGAAAAGAAGAGAAAAAGGGTATCACACTAAAATGCAGGTTTAAATCTATCTACATTTTTGGTGAAATTGATGAGCAAAAGAATGGAGAGTTTTTAAATGTAGCACAAGAACTTGGAAATGCATTAGCTGCTAGAAAAATCAACTTTGTATACGGGGGAGGCATCTAGGGCCTAAGGGGAAGTGTGGACAGTGCTGCAATCATTAATAGAAGCAAGGGTTTGAGTGTAAAGGTGAAGGAGTTAGATGGTTACATCTTTTCCTTAGGACAAGAGTTAGAGGTTGCAAACGTTCCTGAACATATGGGAAGTATGTTCTACAGGGCTGAAGCTTTTATCATTCTACCTGGTGGTTTGGAAACATTGGATGGGATTTCCAGCATTGCACATTGGGCTAAGTTAAACTTTCACAAAAAGTCATTAGGATTGTTAAATGTTAATGGTTTTTATGATGATCTGTTGTCTTTTTTGATCATGCTGTGGAAACAGGATTTATACCCCAAGCGACTCAACATTCCATAATTTCTGCACCAACTACTAATCAGCTTCTCAATCAACTGCAAACCTATGAACCTAAACTAGATCAATTAGTCAAGCAAATAGGTGGGCAATCTTCAGATAGCAGTCAGAAGCAAGATCCAGATACCACTCTTCGGTTGTAACTTTCCTTAATCTTTTGGTTTTACTTTATTGTGTGTTTATGTTTCAAAAAAAATTATATATTTTGTTAGTTAGTTAGTAAAATCATTATATGCATGAGGTATGAAAAAGAATGGTAGGGTAAGGAGTTATTCTTAACTCCTGAGACGCATTTTATTAGTTACATGTTTTTGTTCTTTTCAAAAAAAAAATAAAAGTGAAAAAACAATCATCCTGTTCAAATGCTTTGTAATGATTTTAAGAAGTATATAAGTTTTAAGGATTGATCAATTGAATTTAGAGATTTCATAGCATGAATGAACAACTGATTGTTGCAATTGATGATGAATTTTGAGATTGAATGAGCTGAGTTTAAAAATCTCTAACCGTGAGCTTTTGAGCTTATAATGATTATTTCTCTTGTGTGTGATATTCACCTATTAAGTTGTCATTCTAGAATTTGCTTTAAATCTGGTTAAAATTACATCTCACATGCACATTCAAAAATGATAGAGGCATTCATTTTTTTTAGCCAGAGCCAAATAGCCAACCTTACAATTATATAGTTGACAAGCTCCTTTGAGCCTAATTGATTGTTTCTTTGTTCTCAGCCCATTAACATATGTTTTAATGATATATCAAGTGCTTTTACCTAATTCGAAAGATTAGCAGAGCATTTAAAATTTTTGTGAAATGAGCTTTTAACAAGTGTAGGGTGTATATATCATCAACTTTAGAGTTGCAAAATTATGCCAAAAAAAAATCTCTATGCCTTAGAAGACATTGGGGACAATGTCTGATTTAAGTTAGGGGAGGAGTAGCAAAAAAGAAAGAAAGAAAAAAAAAATTAGTATTGTGAGTTGTTGTTATAAAATAAATTTATTCATAAGTAGCCTATTTTTCAATTTTTCTATTTCTTTAGCCCTTCATATCATGTTTTACATTCCTTTTACTTTAATCACATTAAAACCCTTAATAAGTCCTTTTGATTTGAATTATGCATGTGAATGAGGTAGTGGAGATTGAGATTTTTAGCAAGTCTATGGTAGTGTAATTTTTTTTTGTTGAATTTGAGTGAAACACTTACCCTTAAACACTTGAGAGATTGAGAGAATGAGTAGTAATTACGAACTCGGTTTATTCATTTTCAAATAAAGTTACCAATTTATATTTTCGTTGATTCATGAATACTATGATCTCTTTATTTTTCAATTGTGTTCTTACTTATGACTTGACACTTTTAATTTTGTTTGCACTAATTAGTTACTCCTTGTCCGAGGACGTCCAAGAGTTAGTGTGGGGGAATTTGATAAGTAAAATATTTACATATTTATTTTCCCTTATATGAGGATTTTATGGATGATATTTGAGCCCAATTTATTGAATATGGGTGTAATTAATAAATAAATAATGATTTTAGCAAAAAATAGAATTTTTTGAAAAATACTAAATAAGATCCTTTTTCAGTTTCAAGCAATATCTGAAGCTCTAAATGTCGGATTGAGATGTTCTTTATATGGATAAAAAGCTAAGAAAGAGCTCTACAACTTTTATGTTGAGGCCAAAACCCAGTTTTATCTCCAAGGGTTTCGAATTTTGTTTGGAAGTTAAGAGCGGGAATCATCTACTATTTCACTAACCATTCCATTTACCACATTCCATCTACCATTTCATCAACTCCATTTCATCTACCACTTAATCTATCACCTCATCTTCCCCTTCACCTACTACATCATCTTCCTTTTCACCTACTACATCATCTACCATTTCACCTACTCCATTCCTCCCTATATATAGTCATCCTCTCCTTCACATTGAACACACAATTTTTATATCCATTACTCTCATCTCTTCTCCACATACACCATGTTAGAGTAGTTTAATGCATTGCATTTACTTCTTGCATGCCTCCTTCATGGAGGCTTAGGTAGTTCTTCTTTATGAATGGTTTAGGTTGCCACTTACATGGGCAGTTTTACCTCCTATATGGAAGGTTAGATATTTTCATTTTCATGCATCTTGTGGTTGTATTTTTAAGTTTTAGAATTTAATAATTACATTTATTGCAATGTTTATGAATTTTTTAATTTAATTTATTTTTGTTTTTAATTTCATCATATGCTAAATTTTCATTTTCCTAGGATGATGACATAGCTTACTAATGACGGATTGAATCTTAATTTATTAAATCTAGTTTGAATTTCTTCTTCATGATTGAGTTTTAATTATTATTCTTAATTCTTTTGATTGATTGGCCATCTTTTGAATGATTTTAATATGCATGTTGAGACTGGAAGGAAATACATGTGTATAGATCCTATAATTAAAACCATAACTTGCATATGAAATAGGAATATATTCATATGAGTGTGTAGTCTTATTGAGTTCCATAAATCTTAATGCATAATTAATTGCTTAAATTCATATAGGAATATATTTTATTAACAATTAATTATATAATTATTTGACCTTGGAAGAGGCTAGTAATTAAATTAAGGAGATTCGACTATCAATCATATGGAATAAATTGGACTAGAATAGGTAAGTGATTTAATCCGAAATTTGTTAAATGAAATCTAATCCCTAGGGCTTTTTTTCATAGTAGCTTTCATATTATCTGCCCTCATATTCAATTGTTTTTTTCTTTTATTCCGTAAGCTCAATCACCAAATCGATCGACTAAATAGAATCAAAATTACTTATTTTGGTACTTAGTGATCAATCCTCATAGGACGATACTCTACTCACTTCTATATTATTTGATTACGACAGTGTACACTTGCATTATTTAATAGATCATTTACACACGTAACATTTTGTATTCCATAAATTTTGTATACATAGTAAGCATAACAAGCTTCTCATGAGCTTCCACCTTCAAGTTCCTCCACTAACTTGCCGTTTCCTTTAGGAGTACTTGCCCCTACTGTTGGTATACTGTTGGTATATGGGAGAAAAGGGGTGAGATTTGGGGGAATCTCAATAGTAAAATATCAACTTACAAGCATATATATATGGCTATGACACAACTTAAGCAAGGATATGACATATTCAAAGGCATATACATGGCAAATAAACATGCAAGCCACCAAACACAAACTATATAAGAGTAAGTTTCACTACGATTTTCTTCTTCTTCCAAGTTACTTCTTCTTGCTTGAACTTTATGGGTTTTGCCTCGCTCTTGCTTGATGGCAAAAGCTAAATCCTATAAATTATACATATAGGGACAGGTCAATACACACACCTTGGTACCCCTTTATTGCATTATTAATCTCTTCCATAACCTCGAACTCTAAATTTGTTATGTAGCTTTTTAGCTTTATTTCTTTTCCTTTGATTTCTAACTTGCTTGTACTTGACTAAAATTCTTTCCTCACCCCTCTTTTAAGTACACTGGGGTATTCAATTTCACCCAGAATTAGAGTCAAAAGAGGTAAAAATAGGAAGAGGGACTACACTATACAGTCTAGAAAGTTTGCAGGCAGGTAGAAAAAGGGACCAAAATGTAAAATACAGAAAGTTTTTGGAGTCCGACTGTAAGTTTCACTAGCATCCAAATTTCATCTCTAGCCATTAAAATTTGATAGAAATCAATGAAAAGGCTTGACACTTACTCAAGAACACATATTCGGTCCATTCCACACTCTCTTCCACTCACTTTTCTCTCATCTTTATCATTCTTCACTCCTTTCCACTACCACTACTGATTCAAGCGCCTTTTATTCTGAATTGATCACTGCCATGCCCCGAGCTAACTAGGAGCTTAGGATTTGAACACCTTGTGTAGCTGACTCATTCGCTCCTGTGAGTTGTGACAGACCCTGAGCTGTGGATTGTGTAACCCCCTCATGGTAATCACATCCGGATTACGAAATTTAAGTGAAATAAAGACCAATAAAATGAAACCAATAATTTATAATCCCTCAACTCGGGATGAGGTATTTAAAAATCAGTTCAAAACGTAATAATTCTGGGTCTCACATTCACGTGTGGATATAACTACTTGAGAAATCAATTCACATAAGAAATATCAGAGTGCGGAAACTAAAATCCCGGCAAACCCCCGGGTTACTCTATATATCGAATGGGTTTACTATTTTCCCAAATGGGGATTACAAGTCAAAAATTCACTATGAACAATTTATCTACAGTAATCCTAAATCTACAATAGATAACCAACAATCCCAAAATCCTGGTTGTCCCTAAGAGGTCCTAACCACTCCAGGTTGGTCGCTTCTCCTTCGAGCCACTTGCCTTGTCTGAAAAGGTTAGTCATATGGAAAGAGTGAGATTCTAAAGAATCCCAGTAGCAACAAGTCACTCATACAATATATAAACACAAAGCATGTATGTTCATCATGTTCAGTAGCTTCACAATGATCTCTGGCTTACACCATATACGACAGCACTCACGGCTGTAATCACAATGCACTACGCCCACTTTCGTGGTGAACACTATGCCAGCTTTCGCTGTAATCACTATGCACAACGCCCACTTTCGCGGTGAACACTATGTAGCAGCAACACGAAGTACAAAGTACCACAAAGCATCTCAATGCACAAGGTATCACAAGGCAACAGCAGCAGCAACATTGACTCAATGCATGACAGACAAACATACAATACATTTACACAAAGTATAAGAGAGGAGTTGCTACCTGTATCTTTCCTGACAATCTTTGGCACAGTGGGCTCACGCGTTCGGCAGATATCAAATCCTATACCAAATTAGGGACAATTGATCAATCTCTTTTCCAATTACTTATATCCATAATACACTAAGTTGGTTATCATTTAGGACTCTTAAGAGGCCACAAATGCCTCTAAAGAAAGCCTTAAAAGGTTGGGAAACAAAAGGTTGAAGGTCACTTTTCGAAAACACAAAGTGCTGGAACATAAGGGTGGGCCGCGGCCAACCCTTCCTTGGGCTGCGGCCCAAATATGGTCAGATGGCCGTGGGCTACGGCCAGCCACTCATGGGCCGCGGCCCGAAACAGGCTAGAAAGGTTTGGGCCGTGGCCAAGAAATCCCCTGATTCTTGGCTGAATTTCCAAAATTCATAACTAATCCTAGAAAATCAAAACGGAGTGATTCCAAAGCCAAATGAAAGGTATATAAGTCCTCTTTCAAGGAAAAATATAGCCCATCACTGGAAATCACTACACAAATATAGAATTACCAAAAACTACACACTACTCTAAAACAGAGTTCTATTTCAATCCCAAACTTTGGACAACCATATCTCACAGAATACTCAACGAAATGACACAAAATATATGTCCATTTTAAAGCTTGGGATGTGAAATTTAAGACTGGAATTGATTTCTAATGGTTTATGCTGCTCAAATTTCTTTGAATCATGATTAAGAAGTGTTTAAATGAGTTAATGAAGGATTAGAAGTGGAAAAGTAAAAGTTTTGGAAGCTAAAACACAAAACTACATTTTTCCATTTCCTTACCAATATTTCGGCCAGCTCTGTTCTGAGGGGTAGGAGTTTGATTTTCATAAAATAGATGGTTCCATTGGATTTAGTAGGCAAAAATAGGTGGGGTTACAGTTGGTCACTTTTTTGGAAAAGGCCATTAAAACCCTAAATCAGGGCTGTCAAGGGTATTTTCGTGATTTGACAGTGAATTTGGTAATTTCGAGCTCAGAAATGGATTCCTTGGGCGAAAAAATGTCACAATATCCCTAGTCAAAATTTTTGGAAAACGTGCCATCGGGCCAGGTAAAGTGGGGCCTGGCTGAGGTCCCGTGGGGATTTTGGTAAATTTTCACCATTGACTAATATAACCACAAGAAACACTATGGAAGAATCTAAAATGATACTTGGATAGGTTATGACCTATTTCTTGTACATTTAATATTTTAGGATCGAGTCGGACGCCGGAAGCAACACGTTTTACGAGGCACACTAAAGAGGGATTGTTAAGACTTTGAGGTAGGGACTACCATCCTTCATACACTATGTGATTAATTGTATGTATGTGTTACTATATTTCTTGATATGATTGCGTGCTAAAGGTAAAATACCTAGCTGTGGTTCGGTGCCCAACGAAGGTATATCGAAAAATCCTAGCTGTGGTTCGGTGCCCAGCCAAGGTATATCGAAAATTCTAACTGTAGTCGGTGACTTGGTTGAGATAATTATATGTGAATCGAATTAAACTTTCATTTTTGCTTAATATGGTGCATTGCATATTTAATTTTCACATTTTATATGTCGATCGTACGTCTCTACGGAGATTCTTCGGAATCTCACCCTTTTTTTAAAATAAACATCTCAGCGGGTGTCAGTAGGGCGAAAGGCAAAGGTGCAAACATAGAAAAGTGATTGGCACGTGTCGCGAGACAAGGTCAAAGTTGATGGTTATAATTAGTTTATGATTAAGACCTTTTTGGGATATCCTGTAAATATTATAATTTACGCTGTATTTCTGTATTTTTGTTGACGAATGACTTTGAGATTGTAAACGAATACTTTTATCAGTATAATTATACTTTTCTGTATGCCCATGGAATTCCGTTTTTATTACTCTTCGATTATCGAAATGGAAACAGATGTTGACAATTTATCCTTAAAATACCCACATTGGATATGGGTTCTCTAAACTGGTTTAGTCTTGAATCAACAACAGGCCCATACACTATATAGGCTTAATTAGAATTTAATTATTCAGTCTCAACTTTCTAGGAGAATAGTTGTTTCTCTTTGAAAATGTTGATTGAGTTTATTAATTGTTTATTGTCCAACTTTTTATTTTTCAACGACATGCTTGGCTGAATCAAAAACTAATAACCGATCATTACGGAATTTTCATTCAAAAAATAGTTAATAAGTTAATTCAATTATCACATAAAAATAATAAAAGTACACTACCAATTCATTTAACAATGATGTAATGTATGGCTTAATTGGGAGAACCTCATCAGATGTGAAAATGAGATCAGGAATTTTACAATGCATTTGCCAAATATGTCGAATTATTAACAGTTTGGGCAGTTTTACATAACTTATCTACCGGTGAAATCTGAAATACTCACATTACCCGCAGAACAATTTTCTGCTATATCAGCAGGTGATGTGGCCTTGTTTTGTATTGCATTAGTGAAAAATGTTGGTTGCTTAGGTTCATCTAATGAAATGGTTTCATTGGAGAGATAAGAAACCACATGTAACATATCAGGTCGATCTTTGGCTTGATCTTGCACACATAACAGACCAATATTTATGCATCTTAATAATTCATCAGCATTCCACGTTCCACCTAGTGAGGGATCTGCTAGCTCTAAGGCACTTCCTTCATTCAATAACTTCCATGCCTAAAACAAGTTTAAATATATTCAGTGTATATTAATCATCAAAATCTGAACTTGCATGTAGGGGTTAAAGAAATGTTGTATATACTTACATATCCTATGAGGTTGAGTGAATCTTCATAATTATGGAAACTAACATTCTTCCTGCCACTAACAATCTCTAGTAGCAATACTCCAAAGCTGAAGATATCAGTTTTTATTGAGACAATCCCACTAAGAGCATATTCTGGAGACATGTAGCCACTGAAATAAAAAATGATAAAAGAAAGAAAAATAATTAATCTTTCAATCAACTAAGTGATATAAAAATGTTGAACTATATTGATGAAAAAATAATTTTGACTTACTATGTTCCAACCACTCTATTTGTATTTTCTTGTTCAGAATCTGTCAACCCAAATATTTTTGCCATGCCGAAATCAGATATTTTTGGACACATCTCATGATCAAGTAAAATGTTACTTGGTTTCAGATCTCGATGAATAACTTTCAACCTCGAATATTTGTGTAAATAAACAAGTCCCTGAGCTATGCCTTGAATAATATTGAGCCGTGTTTTCCAATCCAATAAAATCCTGTTATTGTGATCTATATCAATGTAATTAATCAGCGGAACATGTTACATGTATCCATTTTGAAAGCAAAGCATTATTACAATTTGGAGGGAAAAAATTGCATACCGAAAAGGTAGAAGTCCAAACTCTTATTGGGCAAATATTCATATATCAACATCTTTTCTTCGCCTTCGATACAGAACCCATAAAGTCTCACCAAGTTAGTATGTTGCAGTTTGGCAATCAATTTAACCTCATTCTTGAATTCAGTTAGGCCTTGTTTTGAACATTTAGAAAGTCGTTTGATCGCTATCTCTCGACCATCCAGTAAACTTCCCTAAAAATTAAAACACTCTTGTCAAATAATCATCTAAAAAATGGAAGGGACAGATATTAGGACTTAAAAAAAAAAATGAAAGCATCAATCTGGAGTGTTCTTCATCTTTTTCTACTTCATTCTATTCCTTTCATTTTTCTTTCATGTTCATCTTTGCTAGGTATTACCAAGGCAACATTACATAAAAATATATTTAGCAATTACCTTATACACAGGTCCAAAGCCACCTTCACCTAACTTATTTGTGGACGAGAAGTTATCTGATGCGAAAACAATGCTTTCAAAATCAAATATATGTATTTCATGACCTGTTTTATCGCTTTCACTAAATTTCCGTTCGCCACTTGCACTGAATGGTATCGCAATATCTCCAATTTCATGCAATAGCTTCTTCAGTTTCAATCTTTTTTGCCCTACTCATCACCAAGCATGCAAGTAAGACATCGAAAGAGTAGGATACAAAACAAACCAAACTGTAGAAAGAGATTGACATTCTAATCAATAACAAAATGTAGAATTGCAGGAAGTTATTAAGAAATGTTGGTTATTACTTGTTAGTGATGCACAATATTAAGAATAATTTCATACATACCTTTTAATTTATTGGTTTTGAAGATCCATATTCCTAAACAAACCAGGAGGATTACAGCCAAAGCAGAAGCAGAAGCCGCAAGTGGAATTACAAAAGTATGCTTTTTGCATGAATCCGCTAGACAAAGGCCAGGATTATCTGACAAGCTAAGGGAAAGGCCAAATGTACTAGCATTAACTTTGACTGACAAAAAGGTATACAGTTACTTTAACAGCTACATATTAAGATTATAAGAAACCTTAATTGCAAAGTTGCAGGTGATTTTTCCTCAAGAGCCTTAGGAATAGAACCCGTGAGCTTGTTGCCTCTCAAATTACTGCAAAAACATTGTGAAATATACTCAGAGATCTGTCATTCTGAAATTGGCAATTTTCTTTTTTTAAAAAAAAAAACTTACAGGACTTTCAACTTGGGCAATTGAGCTAAGAATTCTGGTATTGTTCCCGATAAGTGATTATCTGACAAATCCCTAAACAAAAACAACATATTACATGATGGAATTCTTAGATTTAAAATGTACTGATTAAGTCATCACTGTATACTTACAGGGACTCTAACTCCGCGAGCAGTGAGAATGAGATAGCTATGTCTCCTGTTAACTTGCTTGAGCTCAAGTTTCTGCTTGGAATAATCAGATTATGTGGTCAAAACATACTAAGGTAGGTGATTATAAAATTTCTCAAGTATAGCTTCTATAATAATTAATAGTTTGGAAATATGGCAGAAAATTATTTATTAATGAGGTTGAGATATGAATAATGCCGGTTCCCCGTGAATAAGAGATTCTAACACAGCACATAAATGCTATGTAACCAAGTAAAGAAAAATATATGTTAGGTTTTTAATAATATGTAACATTCTTGTTATTGTGGAATTGGTTCCCCCTGCTAAGAAAATTTTTATTTGCTTAACAAGGAGAGCTAGGCAGATCTGGGCTATAAGATATGGTATGGACGGCTCAAATTTGATTTTTTAAAAATCTATATTTTTTTAAAAATTATTTTAATGGGAATAGAAACTAAAATAAAAATAATATCTTAACTATTATATGTTCAAAAAACAATTTTTTATTTAAAAAATCATCATTTAAAAAAAATTCATATTTGAACTGTTTAGATCAAACCTGAGTGGCTCAGATCTGCTTAGCTCTCCTTGCTAAGCAGGAAAGCCAGAACACATGTTTTTATCTTTTATAGCTAAAAAATTGATACATAGTTGAATAAAATTAAAAGAGGAAACATAAAGCTCACTGGGTCAATATTTGACTAAGTCAATAAAGAACGTAGACTAATTTTAGTTTGAAATTAATTTAAAATAAAATAACTATTGACTTGGGACTTTTAAAATTATTTAGCACTTTGCAATAGAAATTAACATCAGCTACAAAAAAAAAAAAAAGAATAACATCAAATTAAATTTACCCCAATCAACTCAAGTTTATATTTTTCAAGCTTTTGTTTTCCACTTCTAATTTTTCCAGTCTTAAATTTTTTAAGTTAATTCCTTAAATTCCTTAAAGAAATTTGAGCAGCACATCTGTTTCAGAATTTTCCATTACTATTTGGTCATTCAAAACGCTCATACAAAATTACTGCGCAAAACAGAGCTCAAACCAAACAGATTTCCAACTTTTCCCAAGTGATCCAAATGAATCCAAAATTAATAACCAAGCTTATTCCCACACCAAAATCACTCAAGGAATCCAATGGAAATGTCAAAATCACCAAAATCCTATTCCATTATCATGCTTTGGTTGTGGGTGACATTAAACACCAAACTCTCAAAATCTCCAAACTTAACAATTTCAAACCCAATCAATTTCTATCTATCCAAAATGCATTCCAAACATACAAATTCCATATCAAACACATACCAACTCCCAATGGCCCTCATTTTCGAAAATGAGCCCAAAATTCCAGAAAATTCTAACTATTTCAAATGGCATGAAACATAGATAGATAGATAGGTCTCACTCACCTTATCAACTTCTCCAAAGAGAGTTCTTGATTCACCCAAGTCCAGAATTTCGAGTGATCACAAACTACAACCAATGGACAAACTACAACCATAGAAATGTTGCTCTTAACTCAAGGATCAACTTTAATGAAGGAAGTTTGAGCAATAGGGATCATTTACCTACTCAAAGATCAAGCTTTCTTCCTTCCCTTGACTTCAACAATGGCAGCACGAAATGGGAGAGAGAAAATGTGAGAGATGGAGTGAGGAAGAAGAAGCAAATGATGACACACTACTCCCTCTCTTGTCAGCCGATCTAGAGGGAAGAAGAGAGAGAAAATAAAATTTAAAAAATTCCATTTGACTTTCTCCCATACTCACTCTTTGCCACTTGTCACACTACCATTGGCTCTCACCAAATAAGTCACAAATTAATTTACCTAATCTCTCCATTAGCCATTTTAATCACACATCTCATTTTCTCTTAGTTAGTAATTAATTTCTCTCTTAATTACCAATTCATGACAAATAATTCCATTCTTCCAATTTCTCAATAATTATGACATATAATCAAAATAGCCATAAAACACATAATAATTCAATTTTAAATACATAATTATCCACGATAATCATGTTTTTCCCCTAATCAAAAATTGGGATATTACAGATTGCAATGGAGATCTTTTTGCATGGTACATTATGCTTTAGATTTATCTTTGGATCTTATGATTGTAAGTGATGAAGTAAACTGATATGTCATATGATTTTATTCCTTCTCTATTCATTTGTATTGTTGAACTTGATTTAGATACATTTAGATGATAGTCTTCTTGATTTTGAGTAGCTAGCAACCGTTTCTAAGCTTTGACTGAAGGTAGAACCAGTTGTTGGTGATTAATTCATAAGTAGTGTTGATTGACTTGCTTTAAGAAGTGGTTGCTTGTTTGAATATGATTTTATTATACAATTGAACATGAGAACATGCTTGATTTAGTGTATAAATGAATTCAGATTATAATAGGGTTAGAAAGGTGAAGTTACAACTCATATAAGCACATTTATCAATAATTCATCCTCTTACTTCCATCCATTCGTTGCTGCCACATATCTTCACTTTAAAACCAGAAAATACAATAAAAATTAGGGTAGATTTAGATTAGAACCAACCTCATCATTGCTATAATTATCTTGCTTAATTTGTGGCTCATAGGTTTGCTAAGAACTTTTGTAATCATTAGGCTTCTTGGAGGAGAATGACCTAGGATAGATTTCACTAGACTATAGTTAGCTTAGTATTTTTGATACAGTAGACAACTAGCTCTTTATCACTCATTCAACCCAGAACCGTCAAAGTGGAAAGATTGAAAACAAGTTAAAGGGTTCATGTCAGAAAAAGAAAGAAAGAAAAAAAAGAAAGTTAAAAGGCTTTTGGCCACCAAGCTTGGTTGAATCCAGCACAGCACTCAAATTTACGCAAACAAAAATGCAAGTCGGAAATATATAATGTTAAAATGAGGCCTTAGACTTTGGAGTAACCCTACTTCTAACGACATAGAAAGCAAAAGGCAAAGCTAATATTTTGTGTCATGTAATGTTAATGGCTAGTCCACCCTTGATAGATTAGGACCAAATCTCAATTGAAGAGGGGTTGTTATGTAAATATGAAGAGACATGGATTCAGAATTAAACGAGAGATTTTCCTTTATAGTTTAAGAATAATGACTATTCTCATGTAACTGCGCCTTTAAGAGTTATATTTATTCTTATGTGACAGTACGCATGTTATATATATAGGACATGAGTTCTCTCATATGAATGCCCTTTTCTCTTTCTCTCTATGGTAAATTTGTTGCGTGACGCAATGGGTGTCCCCATTGGTGCTCTAGTTTCATGTAGGTACTTTAGCGAGTCAGACAATTTTTAAATACACATGAAATTGTTACATATAACTTTATAAGCACAAGGCACAACTCATCATCAATTTATAAAATAGAATGGAACAGAAAAGTAAAAGGTTTAGTGAACATGAATCAATTCTATATATCAGTCCTTATGATACATATTCATCCGCATATTTGTCATACATCAACACTGTTTGTATCTCAAACCCCTAAAAATGTGCGCGCGCGCGCGTGTGTGTTTGTGCATGTTTGTTAGTGCTTCATGCTGATACAACATCCATAAAAAACTAGAAAATATTGTACTACCTCAAGTCCTAAATATAAGCCTAGTTGACCTTTTTAGGGAGATTAAGGAAGCTAATTATTTTACTTTAAAGTATTTATATTTATCGTTTTTCCTCCAAACCAATTTGTCTGATTTATAAACCGATATATGATTTAATTACACACAACATATAATATGGTTAATTCACTTATTTTGTTTCCTTAACCTTTTTGAAAAAAAGTCAGCTAGGTCTTATTTTTAAGACCGGAGGCAGTAATTATTATGCAGTGTGTCAAAGGAAAATAATCTCATCACTTCTTTTATTCGTTTTCAAACAAATAAAAATCTTATCACTATATTTCTTGTTTCTCAAGCTATTGGTGATACATATCTTACTTGACAATCTTATCTACATGATTTAGTAGTCTAATAGACTTGGCAACCTTATCCAACATTTATTATATTTCCATCTTCTTATGAACCATGGACTATAAATAGGGAATTAAGAATGAAGTTCTAAGACACGCCAACTTAAATTTCCAATTTATTTTCTCCTCTCCTCTCATCTACTTATTGCTAAGCTTACTATTTCATTTTTGTTGTTTTGTTACTATGTCTATATAAAACTATGTCTTGTTTTGCTACCGGTTTGTTTAATTCTAGGAGTACTCCTTTTTTATTCAAACCTTATGTGGCAGGATAATTAATTCTTGGACAGTACTTTCGGTACGGCTCGAATCCTATTTTTCATTATCTTTGGTAGATTATTGCTTTGTTTAATTTATGCAGGTGATTCCAACAAAAAAGAGCTGGACAATTCAATGAAATCAATTAAACCAGAAGATGTCTCAAGAACCAACAACGGATGCTGTAGAAATCAAGCTTAATTAACAATCACAGCAAGGCACCGCCAATGGAAAATTGGAAAAAAAAAAAAAAACAAGAACAGAATCATCAAGCTTTGTGACAGGTACGTAACGTGAATCTCTGCTAATTAATTAAACTCTTTTGAAACCTTGGCCTGTTGGTCAATGTCCCTATACTTGGAGATAAAGAATCCGAAGGTGTGGCCGGCGACGACGGCAATGAAGATGCTGAGGTTGAAGGACATAACAGCGAGCATGACCAAAAATGTGAAGCTGATGCAAAGAAATAGAAGCCAGCCTTATAGAAGCTTCCATGGAGAGGGTTTGTGCCTCGTTTATGGGGAGGCTGATTAGAAAGAAGCTCACAGAGAATGGCCAAAACGAAGACAAAGAAGATGGGTAATATGTACATACCAACACTGTGATTAGGCCAGTTAGAGAACAGAACTATGCGTCTTTTTCCCAATAGAAGCTCTGCTTCATCTTCATTGAGTCGTCATTGTTCATAGCCATATGTTCCATCTCTGAAGACAGAGTACATGTGTGTATGTGTGAGAGATCTAAGAGGGTAAGCTAGGTTGGTGTACGTGCGTACCTACCTACCTACCTACCTACATACATACATTTGTTTGATTTACGTGTAAAGATTAATGCTAGTATTAATCACAAGACAATAACAGATCCTAGGATGCCCGAAAAGAGATGATGGTTACTCCTTCTGGTCCACAGTATAAGTCAATTGAACTAATTTATCAAAATTAAGAAATAGTAGTTAACTCTTTTAATTTGTATTAAATTCAAAAGAATTTCTAACTTTACCTATATTAGATGAAGCTCTGACGAAGAAAGAAAAATACAATGAGTCATGTTTAAACATTAACTAAATGGGTAAAATTAATAAATTAGTATTAATTGCCCTCAAAGTGATTTATATTATGGATCAAGCCATTTTTTAGAAGCGACTTATATATATTGTGGACCGGAGGGAGTACAACCAATGAGACAAATTTATTTATATCTACAAATATAATTTAGGTAAGTTGGATCTCATGGCTCATTAGGGTCAGGGTATACTTATAAGTATATTGGTAGTGAGTTTTGAACTCATGCCCTTGTAGGCCATGAGCAAAGTCCTTATCAACTAGAGAAGGATGTTTGTTTAAGTGATTCGATTGCTTATAAGTTGCTTTTTAATAGTGATTTACGGTATACGAAGTAAGTATGTGAGAGGAGTTGTGTCTCGATTTACGTAAAAAGCAACTTATAAGCAAATTTAGGCTCAAACAAACATGCTTGATAATACTCTCAGAATCTTTTTTCTCTTTTTCTTTTCAGAATCCTATCTTCACCCTTAGATAAAAAAGCGAATGGTTCATCTGATTTAATATTTTCTAAAACTATTATTATAGCATTTTATTAATTTTTTAAAATTTTGTTTGTGTTGTAATTATGAATTGTGTAGATTGAATTTTAACAATTTAAATTTATTTATTTATGTTTAAAATAACAATTTTATAAAATAAGAAATCTAAACCATCTATTTTTTTAATCTTTGGGTTGTGGTTGATTGGTAGGTAATTAACATCCAAATATGATAATGCAAACAATGTGTCTGAAGTACATGTTCGGATGCTCCATTGCCATCTCCAGTTGGCACGTCTTTTACTTTTTTTCAATTATATTTTCCCAACTAGGCAGAAACCCTTGGACGGTCATCTGTTGTTTTTATTAACTGAGATTACCCCTTTTATGGTGTTAAGGTGTTATGTTTTTAACGGTTGGGAAAACGACCTGCTTTTTCTGAAAAATAAAAAGTAATAATAAATGTCTCATAAATAAGAGAGCTTATTTAATTATTACTAATGTGTCCCGTCCAATTAAAAAAATTATTACTACCGTGACTTTGCGCAGTATGTTAGTATTCCACTAGTAAAATTATAATAAAAGTAAAAATGTAATATCCCGAATTTTAGAACTGGAGGTTTTAGAATAAGCTTAAATTAAGCGAACTGCTAAGCCTTGATTTAGCAGGTGTCTTGAACTTATTCCCTAATATTTCTTATTTGTGAGGTATTAATAAAGGGAATAAAAGGGTGAATTAAAGAGTATGGGAAATTTGTATACAAAAATGGAATTAACTCTTGGGTTTTCTAGAAATCCCAATATTGAGGTCCAAAGTAGAGGAATATAAGAAAATAATATTTGGCCAATACCAATTTTAATGTTGGTCATGGGATATTAGAAATTAAAGGTAAACAATGATTTTGGTGAAATCACCTATGAGGCAGTGAGTTTATCATATGATTTTGTATAACTAAATGAGGAGTACAAATTATGATATTTTACAAGATGGAAGTAGGCATCCTAAACTTTAATTTGATAGGTCATATGACTCAATTAGAGCTATATACAAAAAATTATGAATTTTTGAAATTAGCCCAGAAAAACTGTGAATTTTCTGGAACAGCAAGTAAACATTAAAATTCTGGGAATTTTTTGCTTCCAACAAGCAAAAGGCTATATTTTTTTCTTGAAACTAGACTAAGGGTTCTATAGCCTTTGGAATCACTCCAATTCAATTTTTCTAGAATTAGTTATGCTTTTTCAAACTTTGGGTAGAAAATCTGCTAGAATTTCTGAAAAATCCGAAAATGGGAAAATAAATAAGGGATATTCCAAAATATTATAAAATAATTCCCATCTTCTTCCTCAGCCATAACTGACGTGTTTTCCAAATGAAAATAGAGAGAGAAAGTTTGAGAAATTCTAGAGAGAAAAGAAGAAGAGAACTTGTACGGTAGGTCGATTTCTTTAGTAAATCCTTACCTAACGCGTATAACTCCGCTCCTAAGCTATTCTTCTATGTTCTTCAAGGTTTGTGGAGCACAAATTTGGGTGTTCTAAGGCTAGGGTTTTCAGCTATATTAGGGAAAAGCCAGAAGGAGCTTGTGGTAACTTCCAAACTTTCGTATATTGCTTATTCTGACTGTTGTGAGCAATTTAATCAGTGAAATTTCGCCGAATTACCATTGGTTTTAAATTTTGGAAATGTGTGTGCCTAGGGGTTATGCTACCTAAATTGGGTCTAAAAGGTAGTTGTAACCTAATTAAATAGTTGATAATGTGATTAAGAGTATAAAGAAACACGTCTGTGAAGTCAGAATTGGAAAACCCCAATTTTTTTTTGGAGAATTGGGAATTTCGGCTAGTGCTGTTTGGAGGGATTAGAGTTGAATTTTCAATGATTTGATTATTCCATTGAGTTCAGGAGGGAAAATTAGGTGGGGTTACAATTGGTCACTTTTTGGGAAAGGCCGAAAAAGCATAATTAGGAAAATACCCCTGAAACCTTTAAAGTGGAGATGTCAAGGGTAATTTTGTAATTTGACAATGAATTTGATAATTTTGAGTCTAGAAATGGTTTCCTTGTGTGAAAATATGTAAGAATAGCCCATGTCGAAATTTCAGGAAAAGTACAGTTGGATCGGGTACGGCGGGGCCGGGCTGGGCCGGGTCCCCCCGAGGCATTTTGGTAAATTTTTATGATAGACTCATATAACCCACAGAAACACTACAGAAGTGTCTAAATGGTACATTTGGAATTGTAGGACCAAGTGGAGAGCTGAGCCGCGACACGTTTTATGAGACACAGGTTTCAAGGCTGAAAAGGGCTAACATAGGGAACTTACCTCTCCTGTATGTATTTGATATTTGTGCTGGTGTATTGATGCATGTTATTGCTTTGCTTGATTATGTGAAACATATATGAATGATTGAAGCTATGTTTCTGTTTATACTGTGGCCATAGTTTTGTTGCACGAAACATTGAGTACGCAGATATGTCATTGTGTGAACATGAGTTATGTAATGCAAGCATGTCATGCATTAAGCACTTATCCTGCATGCGTATTGGTACTTTTTTTCTACTGAGATTCTCTCGAATCTCACCCTCCCTTACCAACAATTTAGACAGGAGAAGATAGAAGATACGCTAAGAACAAAGAAAAGAACCATACGAAAGGATTGCGGTGGTGAAACGAAGAAGGAAGATGTCTCCGTTTCACTCAGACGGGTTTAGACACCCTGGTAGCCATGTGCGGCTACATTGATGGTAATTATTATGTACGAACCCCTATAGGGAATTTCTGTAATCATGCACATATTCTCAATATATTTATGTTATTCATGTGTTGCCCACCGAAATGCATATCATTTTCCGCGAATACTCTGGTAAGGGTGAAATTAAGATAAGGGTGTGACAAAAAACACCAACATAGTGTGCTTGGTGTAACAATATAAGGTCCTCCTAAATTTATTTGGGCCTTGAGTTCAAGTCTCAGAAGAAACACTTGTTTTGGAAGGGACAACCACGAGTCTCGAAATAGATACCAAATGATAATATCAAAAAAAATGATAAAAACAAAATTAAAGGAGATGATTTTGAGGAAAAGCAGAGTTAAAATTTGCCCACACTACTACAAAAAAGTAAAGCTGTAGCGCTTATAATTGCATTAACTGTGGCGCTAGAGAAGTGCCACATATCTAGATGCCACTAAAAAAAGCTGTGGCACTTGGAAGCGCCACAATATTTTAAAATTTTTTTTTTAAAAAAAGACCCTATTGTGGCGCTTGCTCAAGCAAGTGCCACAGGAGGGGGACCTCCTGTGGCGCTTGCTCAAGCAAGCGCCACAGTAGGGGGGCCCTACTGTGGCGCTTGCTTGAACAAGCGCCACAGGAGGTCCCCCTCCTGTGGCACTTGCTTGAGCAAGCGCCACAATAGGGTCTTCTTCTTTTTTTTTTCTTTCTTCTTCTTCTTCTTCTTTTTTTTCCTGTGACTCTTTTTTATGCTTCCTGATTGTGAAATTTTATATAAAATGAGTGGATTTCGTGTTTATCATCTCCACAAATTGTCAATCTTTCTATTTTATATTTCAACCTATTATATATATATATATATATATATATAATTTTCATATTTAAAATTCAAGTTCCCCAACAATAATGTTCTTACATTAATACTCTCCAAAGCTAACATAAAAAATATCACAATACAAGAACTTGATATGTGAACACAGTACATCAACAACTAATTAAGTAAATTAAAAGATTACTAAAAAACGCAAGCTTGTCGGCAAAAAAATTTAAACAAAGCAAAAAGGCAAACGAAACAAGCTAGGTTTTCATTCTTTTCTATTAAATTAGGAACATAAAGGCAAACGTTATATTACGGTTTATCTTGACTAAAAAAAAAAATTTAAACAAAGCAAACTAGAATGAAATAGTCTTCTTCTTACAAATCTATTAATTGACCAGCGCAGGGAGTGGGAGACCACGTTGGTGATGCTAGCTTGAGTGACGAGTGAGCGTGTGGGTGTGTTTTTTAGTGTGAAGATGATAGGAAATGGAGGGAGGGGGTCGACGGATCCACTAAGAAGATGAGAAAGGGAAAGTAGTTTAATGGAGGAGAGAGTAGTTAAATAATTAAAGTGGAGTAGTAGTCAAAAAGAGAAGGAATGGGGGGCGGACACAAAACCACTACGCGGGAAATGAAATAATTGTGGTCAAAAAGAGAAGTTGAATTTTTTTTTTTTTTTTTTTTTTAAAAATGTGGGCAATTGTGGCGCCTAAATAATTAGGCGCCACAATTGCCTCTTTGTTCAGCTGTGGCGCCTAAGCATTAGGCGCCACAGCTGAACAATACATTAGCATGTGTGGCGCCTATTTAATTAGGCGCCACACATGCCCACATTAAAAAAAAAAAAAAAAAAATTTCAATGCTGCAGCTGTGGCGCTTGGTGGGTTAGGCGCCACAGCTGCTTTTATGGCCCCAACTGTGGCGCCTGTGTAGGCAGGCTCCACATTAGGCCTCCTCAATTGTGGCACTTAATCTATTAGGCGCCACAGCTGGTACCGAAAATTTAAAAAAAAAAATTATAGAGGTAAAAAAAAAAAAAAAGAGAAGCTGTGGCACTTGTTTAAAGAAGTGCCACAAAATGTGCGCCACCTTTTACCCTTTTTGTAGTAGTGCCAATATAATACCCAATCGTCAGTAGTGTGAGAATTGGATTCTGTAGAAGGCAAAAGGCTAGGAATGTAATATCCCAACATGTACTCAAGGGCTAAATGTACAGAATAGATGATGGGATTAATGACAAAATTACCTTAGGAAATTTTGTTATGACTTTAGTCAAGTTTCACATGCAAAATTGGCAATTAAATATTATATTGCAAGATGATATTTTACAAGATCATCTTCTTCTTCAAAAGGCTATGATTCACGTATGACAAGAGGGAAAAGTAAGAGTAAATACATATTGGCTACTAAATATGATATGTGAAAGCAATTTGACCAAGTTGTAAAAGATGATGACTAAGTCAACAATTTCAACTCAAGAGGTAACATTTGAAGAGTTGAAATTATGATTAGTTCAAGAAGCCCTTTTGGCTATTCCAAGGGCTACAATTTGTATGGCATGAAGAGAAAAGAACTTATGTTGACTATGGTCAATTATTGCAACTAAAGTAAAGAGGTAAATATTGATAATTCAAGAAGCATTCTTTTGGTTACTTTAAGAGCTACTTTCGGTGCAATAAAGAGAGAAAGAGAAACACATGAAAGACCAAGTAAGGAGATGAGGACTTGGTCAATAATTGTAGGCCAAACATAAAATGACATCTTGAATACAAAGGGCAACCACTTCGGTCAAAAAGGGAAGAGGAAGGAAAGAGAAAAGTTGAAGCAAAATACACTTAGTTAATTCACCATAAGTACATGACCAAGTGAAGAAATTTTCACCACAACTTTTCTCTACTTTTGCACCATATTTTCGTTTGGACTTTAAGTGATAAGGGAAAGAAAAATCTGATCATTTATCACTCTCTCTCTCTCCATCTTCAAGTCGGTTTGCAGCAACAAAAACGTAGAGGAAGGAAAGCAAGGTTTCAAGGTGAGCTTAATCTTGATTTTTCACCTTCTTAGCCTCATCTATGGCTCAAGTGACCTTCATGAAACTTGTTCCTCTCTTCCTTAGCTTCATTCCTATGGTTTTTGTTTTTGAAGAAGAGGAGTTTTCAGCCACCTTGCAAGAACAAAATTTGAGGAATCAAGAAAAGAACACAAGAAGAAGCAAAAGGTGAGTAAGAGTATTATGTTGATGTATATGATGCTTTAATTGGCTGAGTTGTGGTAGGCTATTGTGACAGCCCTAATTTTGGTTTTTAGGGTATATTAGGGATCATGAAGCTTTCATCCTATGTATGTGCTTATATGTTGGTTTGGAGGCAAATGAGCTAAGCTTAGTGATTAGATAGTGAAGTGGTTGTTTGTTGTGAAATACCCTAAAATTCTGCCAAAATAGGACATGGGGAATGAGTAGGAATTTTTTCATTTTGATGTTACCATTGTGTTCTACATGAAAAATTGTGTGGAAATAGGGTTGGTTGTTAATTTTGGAGCCATTGGACACATTGGTTAAAAATTAGAAAAACTGTCAAGTGTAACTCTACGCAGGGCAGTCAGTTTGTAGGGACATTTTGAATGGGAAATTGGTGTATAAAAATTCTGAAACTTTCCAGTTTTAAAATTCACATTCCAATCTTCAAAATGGACATATAATTTGTGTCATTTCGTTTTGTGAGCTGGGATTTCTGGTTGCCCAAAGTTTGATGTCGAAACTGGACTTAATTCTAGAGCAGTGTGGAATTTTGTGTAATTCTGGAATTGTGTGGTGATTTCTGGTAATGATTCATATTTTTCCTATGAAGAGGACTCAAAGAGATTTCAATAGGCTTTGGGATCACCTCATTTTGATTTTTCTAGAATTAGTTATGATTTTTCAAATATGCTGAAAAATTCTGGCAAATTGGTCACCTATGCGAAAATTGAAGATTTTATGGCATAATCTAATATTGTGGAACTTTGAGGTTAGAAATTGGCCTTTTAGGTTAATTGACCACTTTAGCTCCTTAGTTGACTTGATTAAATGACCATAGTGATAACCAACTCAAGTATCATGAGTTATTAAAGAAATTGGAATAAAGCTTTAATCTACCGTTCTTGGCATTGGTTATAGGATTTAACATTTGCTATACTCGTGAGTCCACTGTGCCGAGGAACGATAGGAAAGAACAAGGTAGTGACTCTTTCTCTTATATTGTGTGTAAAACATTGTATGTATGTTTGTCATGCATTGTGAATACTTTGTGATACATTAAGATGCTTTGAGATTGCAGCGAAAGCTGACGCATAGTGATACTTTGTGAATACATAGAGATCATAGCGAAAGTTGACGCATAGTGTATACAGCCGTGAGTGGTGTCGTATGTGGTGTGAGCCATGTATCATTGTGTTGCTGCTAAACGTGATCTTACATGCTGTGTGTTTATATACTGTATGAGTGATTTGTTACTATTGAGATTCTCTTGAATCTCATTCTTTCCATTGACTAATCTTACAGACAGGGCAAGTGGCTCCAAGGAGAAACGGACGACCAGGAGCGGCTAGGACCTTGTAGGGATATATAGTTTTGGATTGTAAATATTATTTTGGGATATAGTTATGTAATCCCCAAAAAGAGAATCTTGTAAACCCTTAGTACCTATATGACACCCGGGGTTTGCCGGGATTTTTGTTGTACATTCTGATATATATTAATGTGATATAACTACACAGGGTAATTATATTCGAAACCTGAACTTGAGATCAGGATTGGGAAACGTTTTGAAAGAATTTGTGAAAACCCTACCATAAGGAGGGAGTTAAAATAAGTTATAAATTATCCGTCAGTCTCCAATCCATGCTTATTAAGCGTTTCGGATCATAATTATGCTTATCAAGGTAGGGGGTTACCAGGAAGATGGATAACTAAGAAGAAGCTCGCATATATCGATGGGGACGAATTATAATAAATAGGCAAATTACCATGCGATTCCAAAAAAAAAAATTACTAAAAATTTTAATAGCATGTAATGACAAGTATTACAACATGAAATGACAATATATGAATAGTTACTCATTTGTTATTACGAGTTTTTGGTAAGTATTTTTCTTTTCCTTAGAACCTTGAAATAATTGTTTCTAAAATATAGGGCTCATTTGAAATAACGATTGAAGTCTTCAAAGCAGCTTTTTAATTGTAATTTATAGTATACGAGATAAGTATATAAGAGGAGTGTTATCTCAACTTACGTGCATAAACACTTATAAACCTTTTAATTGCTCATCCAAACAAGCTGATAAACAATCGTGTCGGTAGTTATCAACACGGTATAGCCGTACAATGTGCCAACACCCGTTTCAATTTCGATATTCAAAGAGTAATAAAGACAGAATTCAATTGGCATACGGAAAAATACAATTATACTGATAAAAATATTTGTTTACAATCCCAACGTCGTTCGTCAACAGAAAACAGAAAAAACAGTGGAAACTTAATATTTACAAATTTTCAAAAAATCATAAAATAGACTAATTATGACCACGATCTTGTCCTCACCTCGAGACACGTGCCACTCACTTTCCAGCGTCTACATCTTTTCCCTTAGACCGACTGGTACCCGCTAATGTGTTTATTAAAAGTAGGGTGAGATTCTGAAGAACCCCAGTAGAAACATGCTATTGTTCATACAGAATGTGAAAAGTAAATTTGATATATGCCATGTATGCACCAATTAATGAACATTATAAACATATCATCTGTATGTATACATGAGTAGGGCCCAACCCTATTATTCTGCACCGGTTGGCTTTTCACCAACTCTAATGTAAGTGCCTCTGACACTTCTGGCCCCTCTCTGGGCAAATCATGTTGATTAATAAAGTGCATTTACAAAACAATGGCATCCATACAATCACATAACTTATGGCATAGTGTATGAAGGATAATGTCCCTACCTCAACACTTTATAATCCTTTGTTTAACGGTGTCTCGTAAAGCGAGTCGTCCCGGCTCTCGATTCGATCCTAAAATATTAAATGTACAAGAAATAGGTCATAACCTATCCAAGTATCATTTTAGACTCTTCCATAGTGTTTCTTGTGGTTATATTAGTATATGGTGAAAATTTACTAAAATGCCCCCGGGACCCCAGCCTGATGGCACGTTTTCCCAAAATTTTGACTAAGGCTATTCTGACTTATTTTCGCCCAAGGAATCTATTTCCGGGCTTGAAATTACCAAATTCACTATCAAATTACGAAAATACCCTTGACAGCCCCTATTTAGGGATTTCAGTGGCGTTTTCGTAATTATACTTTTTCGGCCTCTACCATAAAAGTGCCCAACTGTAACCCCACCTATTTTTGCCCACTGAATCCAATGGAACCATTTATTTCATGAAAATCCAACTCCTACCCCCTGAAACAGTGCTGGCCGAAATATTTCAAGAAAAATGGAAAAAATGAAGTTTTGTGTTTTAGCTTCCAAAACTTGTACTTTTCCACTTCTAATCCTTGATTAACTTACTTAAACACTTCTTAACCATGATTTAAAGGATTTTGGGCAGCATAACCCCTTAGGTTTATGGCTTTTCTAATTTTACAACTCAACCCAAAAATCATAAAAACCAAACAACAATTATCAACAACAACTCAAGAAGGCAAGTTCATGAAGTTATCCTCTTTGGCTACTTGGTTTCCTCTTACACTAGGCTTCTGCTCCCTCTCTTCTTGATCTCAAAGTGTGTCTTCACCACCATGGATTCATGAGAAACAAGAGTTTAGAGAACAATCTAAGGAAATGCCATAAGAAAAACCAAAGAAACCACCTTACCTTGACCTCTTCTTCTTCCTTCTCTCTAACACTTTGAAATTCTCCAAGTTCACTCTCTCTCTCTCTCTCTCTCTTTTCTTTTGCTTTGGCCGAATGTGACATGGAAAGAGGAAGGAGTATTTTTTATTATTTTGTCTCTTATTGCCACTTAGCCCTTGATTTTATCAATGGCTCCTAATGTGACACTTGTCACAATTCCTTCCTCTTAATTTCTTCATTGACTTGTCATTAACTTGAGTCATTGTCTCCCTTTTCTTGCTCCAACAAATCCGTCCCTCTCCCTTTCTCTTCTCCACTAGCCATGCTTCTTTCTCTATGTCCATCCTCTCACACTCTTTTATGTAATAATGTTTGTCTCTTCCTTCACTCAAGCTTACCATCATGCAATCAAGTATCTCCCTTCCTTTACTCAAGCTATCCCTTCATGCATTCACCATACTTCCAAGATCCTTTGTCATCATTGAAATGTTCATGTAGCCTTGCCATCATGACTCTCTTCATGTAGTAATTAGGCATGTGCTCATGAAATCAAATTTTCTCCTCATTCAAGTGTGTTTGGACGAAATTTCAAGAGGGAAGGAAAGGGAAAAATGATTTTAATAATTCCACAATTGACATAATTGGTTTTATGTATAATCCCCCTTAATTTCCCAATTCTTGATTTATTCCACCAAGAATAATCCCATTATGCCTTTTCCTTTATTTTCCTTAATTAATTGAAATTAACTCCAATTAATTGGAAAATAATTAATCTTGAGCTAAATTGGCAAAATTATGATTTTGCTATCCCCTTTTGTAATTTAATTCAATTGTTGAATTAATTTGCCCATTTCCTTATGAATATGAATATTTCAAAAATTCACAAGATCCAAATTCATGAATATTCACCATTTTATTAAATTTCTTAAATAATTATAATATATTTTTTGTGAATAAAATTTGGGGTGTTACACAATGACGTTTAATTCAAGGATAGATTGATAACTTTACTAAGAAAATGCCGCCACTTAATATATATATATATATATTATGTAAACATATTTTCAATCAGCCATATCAATTAATATAAATAATTTGTAATTAATGAATAATGTGAATGATTTTTTAAATCCAAGCAACACAGGAAACCTTATCTAGATACTGTGCCAAAAGGCTATACAAAGGAATGTGAACACTGAAAGTGTTTACAAATTGTGGGTACATAAACTGGGTTCTTCATTATGTTCACTATTTTCATAATTATATTTTTCACATGCAACGAAGCGGATTAATTGATCATGGATTCGTCTTTATGGTATGGTTTGAATTTGATTCAGTTCAAAGCATGTTTTGAGTTTATCAAGGGTAACCTTTTATTTCTTGCTAAAATTTTTCTTTTTATTTCATTGTCTTGCTTCGTCCTATATCTTTTCCTCCCCTAGTGCAAGTATTAATCTATTAGAAGATATTTTATTTAAGATATTATCAAGTATTAAATATAAGCACATCTTCTACCATAAATTCAAACTTTTTTGATATGTTGCGATGGTGCATAGGCCCATTTTAATGCATATGTTGAGTTTGGTATCGGCCCAACTTTATGGTATAAAATATATCCTGGCTCACTTATTTGTAGATCCTATTGAATTCCCGTTAGGAGAGATGTCCCACATTTTGCGTTCGACAGTATCTCAAACAGTATTGCCTCTAATAGGAGGATACATGTGTTTAGCAAATAATAATAATAATTGGCAAAAAAAAAAAAGACCTTGTTGAATTTTTATTTTTTTTTTGAGCTGCCTCTAGTGCTTAGAAAAACATTAATACCCCATTCCTAAATATAAAGCAGAAGCTTCCCACAAGAGAACGTCCTAGTTAGTTTAGTGATATCACAAACAGTAAACACAAACAGATTATGGTTTATGAATATTTTTCCTCCGAAACCCCAATTTAAAAGTCAACTTATGTTATTTGTTATTTATAAATACGGAATGTTATAGTTTTTATATTATACACACACACACACACACGTACAGCTATGTTAATTTATAGTTTATATGAATATAGTTAGTTGCATACTTACACTAACAAAATTTAACAAAACATAGACAAAATTGCGTAATGATAGAGAATAAAGCCAAAACTTGTTTAAGTTATAAGAAACTGTATTGCAAGATTCTTAATCATACTCTTCCGGTTTTTAATATAAGACATATTTACCTAATTTGAATAGATTAAAAAAGTTAATTAAGTTAGTTAATATGAAACATATTTTTGAAAACACTCTAGTCATTTTCCTTAATTCTCTCATTCCCTCTTCTCCTTGATTATTGTTGACGGGGGTAACAATGGAAGTAAATTAGAAAAAAAAAATTGATAAATATGAAAACTATGTCTTATATTTATGACCAAGATCAACTCCTCCAGTATGTTTTATATTAAGGACCGGAGGAGTATTGCAAAAGAAATTAAATAAGATTATTAGACTTATAAGTATAGCATTTCTTGTCCTACACATGTGTATCACTGAATTTTACTAAGGTATTAGATATGATATTGTATTGTTTTTTAATATAAAATTACATAGACGAGCCTAATAAGCAGACTTGGGTTTGACCAAGATGGAACTTGGCCTTCACTTATATAAATACGTACAATCCCTGATCATCACCCCATACATTGGAAGAAAAGCAAACCCAAAATCCACACATCTCTTACACTCTAAATTATATATAGCATCAAACATACTACGATATGAGATTTAGATACAAGATGATATGAGTATATATATTATCATCAGCTAAAAGGAAGACAGAGATATTAACCTAGCCTATCTTCCTTATTATTTATGCAAATACCATAATAACAGAGAGCCAACAAGCAAGCTTTCATTCATAATCTTATAATTATTAATTACTTATTAGATGGAAGGTTCTTGGTTTAATTTAGTTTCCAGAAATGTTGATGAGTCTGGGCCTTCTAGCATGAGTATAGTAATTAGCAACCTCGTACTTGGGCACGGTCACCGTGAGAATGCCGTTGTCCATGTAGGCCTTGACGTGGCTCATCTTGGCGTTCTCCGGCAAGCTCAAGCGCTGCACCATCCTCCCGGTGCTCCGCTCCATTTGATAACTCATTCCCTTCCTCTCTTCCCTCTCTATTTTCTTCTCTCCGGTGATGATCACTGCCCTCTCCTCCTCCTCCACCTCCACCTTCACCTCTTCCGGCCTCAGCGCCGGCAGGTGCACCTTGTACACATGCGCCTCTGGGGTGTCCTTCCACTCTATGTGGCTCGACGTCAGCGCCGATCGCAGCTGCGCGTCATCGTGTGGGCTGTCCCAGATTTGGGCACGTGATGGTTCATATCGGTGACCGCCATAACCATAACCGCCACCACCGCCACCACCGTAACTGCCACCGCCACCACCGCCACCACCGTAACTGCCACCACCACCACCGTAACTGCCGCCGCCACCGCCACCGCGAATAAGTGACATTTTTTTTGTTAGGCAAGAGGATATTTATGAGTTGATGATTTGCGAGGGAGGGAAGAACAAGTTATTTATAGCGTGGTTGATGTGGATGATGATGAAGGTATAGATATGAAAGAATACGAGGTCATTATGTGTGGGGTGTCACAGATTAATTGAGAATATTATATATATATAAATATATATGTATATATTCTCAATTATATATATAATATTCTTAATTAACACGATGGAATCCAATTATCTGAGGGCCACAGACCAGGGGAATAGGTTCCTTCTCTTGATTGAACACATTTATGAGCAGCTTGATGTATAGTTTTGAACTTCAATTTTTATTATACAGTTCATGATTAAAATAATTTGTTTTTAAATTTCTCACATTTAATTGTTCAAACATACATGTAAAAAAGGAACAATTTTTTTAAAAAATTTAAACTCACTTGTTCGTAATTTATTTGTATTACAACAACACACCATGAATAGGGATTAAAAAGTATAGACTCCTCTCTCTCTAGTCTATATATATACACACTTTTTGTTTTACAAGGACAAGCCGTATCTTGAAGTTGAAGGAGACTTATAGAGTTATAGACCTGTATATACACTGCTTGTATATCGTAGTATTACAAATTTGAAGGAGACTTGTAAACCAATATTTATTCTTGTTTGATAATTAATACTCCTATATAGCTATTGAAGTTGGCTTCAAACAATTTTTGTAAGTAGCATGATATATGCAGCAGCAAATCTTCATTTCAAAATTTATTTGTTAAGTGTCGAAAACCTGGGAAATATATTGGTAGGAAATATTAAATTTTGTAAGAATTCAAAATTCACAATAAATGCAAATATTTAAACTACGCAGATTTTTTTTTAACAAATTTAAAATTTTAACGAGAATGAAAATTTTAATTTGTTATGGAAATTAAAGTAGAAATGATCGTGTTATCAAAAAAAAAAAAAGTAGAAATGATCGATGGAAAATAATAATAGAAAAGGAGGGCATACTTTTAAAAAAAGAGAGAAATTAAATAGAAGACTTTAATGAGTGGGTGTCTCTTCAGAATACAGGAAGATGAAAGCAGCGTGAATGTGAAGTTAAATGGGGTCGTGTTGTACTGCAATTATATTCATGCATATTATTATAAATCGTTTGTAGGTAAAAAGATTGGGGAATTATATTAGGTCTTAAAAAAAATGAATAAAAAAATGATCTTATTAACAAGTTTATGAGTTAATCATTAACAATTTTAAGAGTCTGTATTGACAACTTTATAGGATCATTTTTTTATTTTATAATTTCAAGAGATTATTTTTTTATTTCTCTTTTTCTTTGAGAGCTAAACGTAATTCTTCCTAAAAACTTTGATCTCAAATATAATTAAGTAGCTTGAAGAATTATTAATGATTATTTTTCAATTTTACCCATATTTAATTTCAGTTCAAAAGAAATAACAATGAGAGAGGCGAGAATGATGATGGGTAGATGTAGAAAGAATTTTTTTTTTAATAAGGACGGATTCGAAATGTTTTGTTTATTTAAGATATAATTAATGATCTAATTGTCATTTTTTGGTATGTAAGAATGGGTTACAAATACTCCTCTAGCCTTACATATAGTGTAGGGAGAAGAAAATTTTTTGTCCTTTTAATAAGGGAGAGAGATAAAATTTTTATATGAATTTATTACTTCTTCCAGTAATTTTTATAAACATTTTTCTCTTTCTTGGAGTTAATCATTTTTATATGCAATTTTCTACTTATGTCTCAAAATTTAAACTATTTTTTTCTATTCTACCATTATTAAATACAAATTTTTATATTAATTATCCTCCACTCACCACTAATTTTCTTTCATTTACTCATTTATTACACATTCTCTCTTATTTTTTATACTCATACTCTCTCATATTTTTTACTCATTCTCTCTCCTATGCTTTTTTCATAACTAGGGGTATATTTAGAACAAACATGACATTTTTGACACATTTATTATTTTTAACTAATCTTAACCGCCAGTTCGTTTTACACAATAAGGATCAAAGTTGATTATAAAAAGGACCGGAGGGAGTATATAGTATTGACTTTGTTTTCATACATATAATATATATTAAATAGGGGTAAAGTTGAAAAGTCGTTGAATTTTATGAAAGAGTTAATAAATTTTAAGGTTTTTCTTATTCTGTGTGAAACAAACTTGAAATTGTCTTATATATAGGACTAGAGGAGTATAAATAAAATTTAATTAAAGTTTATGACAAACTTATACTCATAAGGACCAAAGTGTGGTGTGTGCATGTTTACATGATAGTCCCTCCGGTCCTAAATATAAGATAGGGTTCGACTTTTTTTAAAAAAAAGATTAAAGAAATTAAATAAGTTACTTAATCATATCATATATTGTGTATTATTAAATTATATATCAATTTACATATTAGACAAAATAATTTTAAAAAAATATATTAAATATAAATATTTTAAAATAATTTAATTAACTTTCTTAATATCTTTAAAAAACGCCAACACCGTCATTTAAGACCGGAAGGAAGGAGTATTTCATTTCCAAGAAGCTGTATTGTAACAAATTAAACAAAATAGATATATATGGTTGCTAAAAAACGATTGCTCATGCGCGCGCGCGAGAGATCGAGAGTGCTGTCTCAATATGTCTGCATCAGCATAATAATAATTCGTCTCTCTATGGATGGGAGAAACAGAATAAATAAGGTTGGCGAAAAAGAAAAAGAATAAATAAGATTTAATGGAATTGGTATGAGCTGGTGCCAATTAACAATAACAAAGCATCAATTCTTTCTATGATATATCGGTATATCCTCACTCATCACTATGTATAATGCTGCTTTTCCGAGCTGTTCTTCTTTCATTTGGGTATAATTTACAGTGCCATTCCTTTCACATAAATCATAACCAACCCAAGCTTTTCCATTTTGGAATTTTGAATTTTTTTTCCAAACTAACTTCTTTTAAGGGAAAATCCCTCAAAAAGAACTTTTAAATTAACAAAAGATGCAGAGGTGTTTTGAAATTTAATATCCCATATCAGTGCGAGTGTCTGAACTGGAATATTGGAATTCGAGACAAAATGACGTGCGTGACCCTGGAAGTTTTTAAATTGAAAAGCGTTGAGGGAGGCATGATAATGGCGCTAAAACGCGTTCAGAAAAATATCATCTTCTCTATCGTCATCGATGTCGTTGGTTGACCTTGGATCCATGGCCTTGGATTGCTATAGTCCACAACATTTAATATTTTGTGTTTCTCTGAATTAAATCCTGTTCTCAAAAAATGAGAAGTACCAAAAGCTAAATAATATCAATAACTCCGATGCCATGAGTTGAGATAAACTAGAAAGAAAACAAAGTGAAATCTTGAACACTCGTCATCTTCTTCTCGGTTGCCAACAACTCCGATGTCATCACTCCCAACAACTCGCCATCTTCTTCTTTTATAGGATCCTGTGTATATGCGCTAAAAAACAGGGATAAACAGAGAAGAGATTATTAAGAACACTCAAGTGATCATAAGAAGTAATGAATAAGTTTGGAAAATCACTTGAATTGTCTGAGTCTTGACCCAATCACTTCCTGGGAAAATTTAGTAATGATCGCAACTACCGACCATCACCGCCAACAACTCGTCATCTTCTTCACAGTTATCATCGACATCTGCTTCATCATTGACATGATTCCCAACTCGACATTAGGCTTTACCAACACAGCATTACATTTTCACAACATCCTATTGACTTTCACAACTCGAGTTTGCTATTCACAACTCGAGTTCATATCATCACTGGAGGGTAACCGGCGAGTGATTAGCTTATAGGATGCAGAACTCGAGTTATGAATTGATAACTCGAGTTTCCCAACACAATCTTACATTTTCACGACATCCCGTTAGACTTTCACAACTCGAGTTTGCCATTCACAACTCGAGTTCATATCATCACTGGAGGTTAACCGGCGAGTGATTAGCTTATAGGATGCAGAACTCGAGTTATGAATTGATAACTCGAGTTTCCCAACACAATCTTAAATTTTCACGACATCCTATTACACTTTCACAACTCGAGTTTGCCATTCACAACTCGAGTTCATATCATCACTGGAGGGTAACCGGCGAGTGATTAGCTTATAAGATGCAGAACTCGAGTTATAAATTGATAACTCGAGTTTCCCAACACAATCTTACATTTTCACGACATCTTGTTACACTTTCACAACTCGAGTTTGCCATTCACAACTCGAGTTCATATCATCACTGGAGGGTAACCGGTGAGTGATTAGCTTATACGATGCAGAACTCGAGTTATGAATTGATAACTCGAGTTTCCCAACACAGCGTTACATTTTCATGACATCCCGTTAGACTTTCACAACTCGAGTTTGCCATTCACAACTCGAGTTCATATCATCACTGGAGGGTAACCGGTGAGTGATTAGCTTATAGGATGCAGAACTCGAGTTATAAATTGATAACTCGAGTTTACCAACACATTCTTACATTTTCACAACATCCTATTAGACTTTCACAACTCGAGTTTGCCATTTTCACAACATTGCAGGGTGATCATCCCACTTCTGGAGATAAGACCATATTCAATAATTCAATTTTCTTCGTAAAACAATTACTGAACAGAAAATTTACCAACCTTCCCATGTGAAGCTGAACAAGTAAAGGTTATCATAATGAAGCTGAACCAACTTTCTTTGCTATTCTTTGTTAGCTAAGGTTATCATTTTTTCCCATCAGGATTAGATTGTTCAACTGGTAGCTGTTGTTTCTTGTTGGACATTAATTGTTATGAGTTGACTGGTTGGCTAGAAGAGAATGCGCGAGCACACTCACACGGCTAAGTGATTGGATCATTTTGTTTTAGTTTCTTTAGAAGTGCATGCAAGATATATTGAACTGGTTTTTAAGATTTTCACTCTTAGTTAGTCTGTTAATCAATTCAGAGGAAAATGATGCAATCAGTTCATAAAACCTTGGGCGCCAATGCTGTACACTCATGCCTGTACATGCATCTGTCTGCAATAACTCTAGATGATAAGATTAAGATAATCGCATGTCAAAGTCCTAAAGTTTTGAACCTACTTTGGGAGCCTGCATATCAATATATCCTCTAAGATGATGTCTAGCAATGGCAAAGTAAAAGCAAACATCTTGCAGAAGTTGAGTTTTGCTTATTGTGTTTGTATAAGAGTTTTTTTTTCAGAGAATAGTTACATGATATTCTCCTCATGAAACCAGTCAGCTACTTTTCATGTATAAACTGAAAATGTTGACTTTAGTAAAAATACTTGATTATCCACGTTTGAAAATGAAGGAGTAAATTACTAATTTGGATATCGACATTTTATATGAGGTATTATAATTAAGTTTTTGTTCTATTTGATCAAGGTTGAGGAAGTGAAACCTTTCTTTAACTGTTTGTCAGGATTCTCTTAGAAGTGCTGTTGTAGATTCTTGCATTCAAGTCACAGACAATGGGAGGGAAAGCATTAACAGAAAAGTATAAGCACAATTTCTTTGTGGTTTAATATTAATATTTGTCTCAACTTTCTGTTCCAATCAATATGGACCAATGACATATGCTTAATAGGAATTCCTTGCACAAATTGCAGGTATTCTTTATATTTGCTCTTTACAAACTTTTGCTATGAATGTGTGCAGCATGCTCCTGATCTTGGTGATATTCCTGTAGCTTGCTCTAAGAGGAGATGGCAGTCATTTAGGTAAAGTAACTGAATTTTTCATGCAATATGAAAAACACTTGTACAGCAATGAATTTTCAAGATGTCTGAATCGACAAACTTTGAATTATTATTCACTTGTGATGTTATCTTGATATTTTTATTGCATAACCCTTAATACTATTGGTGTTTTTATGCTTACAGATTCAGTAGTTCTAGCAGGAAAAGCCACTCAAATTCTTTAGACTGGAATCTTTTTTCTTCTACAAATTTGGATCCTATGACATCTGATGTTGTTGCTCCTTCACCCTGGATAATCTTTGGTTGCCAAGATGGTAAACGTTATAATTCAAATTTTGCAGATTGTGTTAGTTAAAATTATGCATACATATTCACATGGAAAGGTTGGTAAATTTTCTGTTCAGTAATTGTTTTACGAAGAAAATTGAATTATTGAATATGGTCTTATTTCCAGAAGTCGGATGATCACCCTGCAATGTTGTGAAAATGGAAAACTCGAGTTGTGAAATTCTAATAGGATGTGTGAAAATGTAAGAATGTGTTGGTAAACTCGAGTTATCAATGGACAACTCGAGTTCTACATCGTATAAGCTAATCACTCGCCGGTTACCCTCCAGTGATGATATGAACTCGAGTTGTGAATGGCAAACTCGAGTTGTGAAAGTGTAACAGGATGTTGTGAAAATGTAAGATTGTGTTAGGAAACTCGAGTTATCATTTCATAACTCGAGTTCTGCATCCTATAAGCTAATCACTCGCCGGTTACCCTCCAGTGATGATATGAACTCGAGTTGTGAATGGCAAACTCGAGTTGTGAAAGTCTAACGGGATGTCGTGAAAATGTAATGCTATGTTGGGAAACTCGAGTTATCAATTCATAACTCGAGTTCTGCATCGTATAAGCTAATCACTCGCCGGTTACCCTCCAGTGATGATATGAACTCGAGTTGTGAATGGCAAACTCGAGTTGTGAAAGTGTAATAGGATGTTGTGAAAATGTAAGATTGTGTTGGGAAACTCGAGTTATCAATTTATAACTTGAGTTCTGCATCCTATAAGCTAATCACTCGTCGGTTACCCTCCAGTGATGATATGAACTCGAGTTGTGAATGGCAAACTCGAGTTGTGAAAGTCTAACGGGATGTCGTGAAAATGTAAGATTGTGTTGGGAAACTCGAGTTATCAATTCATAACTCGAGTTCTGCATCCTATAAGCTAATCACTCGCCGGTTACCCTCCAGTGATGATATGAACTCGAGTTGTGAATGGAAAACTCGAGTTGTGAAAGTCAATAGGATGTTGTGAAAATGTAATGCTGTGTTGGTAAAGGCTAATGTCGAGTTGGGAATCATGTCAATGATGAAGCAGATGTCGATGATAACTGTGAAGAAGATGACGAGTCATTGGCGATGATGGTCGGTAGTTGCGATCATTACTAAATTTTCCCAGGAAGTGATTGGGTCAAGACTCAGACAATTCAAGTGATTTTCCAAACTTATTCATTACTTCTTATGATCACTTGAGTGTTCTTAATAATCTCTTCTCTGTTTATCCCTGTTTTTTAGTGCATATACACAGGATCCTATAAAAGAAGAAGATGGCGAGTTGTTGGGGGTGATGACATCGGAGTTGTTGGCAACCGAGAAGAAGATGACGAGTGTTCAAGATTTCACTCTGTTTTCTTTCTAGTTTATCTCAACTCATGGCATCGGAGTTATTGATATTGTTTAGCTTTTGGAACTTCTCATTTTTTGAGAACAGGATTTAATTCAAAGAATATTAAATGTTGTGGACTATAGCAATCTAAGGTCACGGATCCAGGGTCAACTAACGACACCGATGACGACAGAGAAGATGATATTTTTCTGAACGTGTTTTAGCGCCATTATTATGCCTCCTTCAACGCTTTTCAATTTAAAAACTTCCAGGGTCACACACGTCATTTTGTCTCGAATTCCAATATTCCAGTTCAGACACTCGCACTGATCTGGGATATTAAATTTCAAAACACCTCTGCTTCTTTTGTTAATTTTAAAGTTCTTTTTGAGGGATTTTCCCTTCTTTTAAAGGATCTTTTGCCATTTAAAATCTCCTGCGCACACTAGTGGAAAATTGACTTTTTAGACTGGTTAAAAAAGACTTTTTAGACTGGTTGTGTATTAGGTCTTATTACAGCAGGTCTAAAAAATCTGTTATATTTTAGATCGGTTGTTGCAACTAGTCTTAAAAGTCATACTTTTAAGACCGATTGTTCCTAAAACCGGTCTTAAATGTGACCTTTAAGACCTGTCTGCTTACAATAGGGCTGAAAGGTTAAACTTTTTAAGACCGGTTGTAGGCACAACGTCTTAAAGTTCTGCCCTTTAAGACCGGTTGAGGCTATAATCGGTCATAAAATTACTTTTAAGACAGGTTGTAGCTACAACCGGTCTGAAAGGTTCTATTTTTTTAAAAAAAAGTTCCTTTAATATATATACGTAGTGGATATTCTAAAAATCTTATCTAAGCAGTAGATAGTTTCACAAATTTCACGATTGTTGAACTCAAGTTATGCACAAGTGAATATATATTCTTAATACCAGGTTAACAAGTAAAAGGTCAGAATGATAACAGAAATAGAAGCCAACTCCAGCAGCATGTTTAATGAACCTATTTTAACAGCAATACAAAACAATCACATATTTCAATTTCAATCTTCAAAGGCAGAAGTCTATAGCAGCAGCAACTTTTCAGACAAGCCAGTCACACATTGATGATTCATTTACAGCACTTTAATTACAGTATGGAAGAATATGGCAGCAAGTAATGTATACTTCATTTGCTCAATTTCAGCGCAAATGCACTTGTAGTTTCAGTCCCTAACTCAACAGATTGGGAAAGTATTTCACAGATTTAATTTACTATGACAGCTTTCCAAGGACTCAATTTTGTTCCAGCAAGGTAAATGAAGTGCAAATGCACATTTTCACCAAGTTTCAAACAACATCCACTTCAAACAGAGGCTAGAAACAGGGAAAAACTAGGAATGAGTTCAAACAATGTTAACAGCAGACCAGTGCAATAGAATGTGAAGCAAAATTCAGATGAAGCTAATGCTTGACCTAACCCAACCTACAAAAACAAAAAGCATACAAGAAATTCATATCAAATGCACAGAAAATGCCAAACAGATTTGCTCAATTTCAGCAAAGGCTTCATTATGATGCAAAAATTTATTTAAATCCTAGACTTCAGGAAACTATGCATGACAGCTTAATGCACAACTTTGACAGTAATTCCAATTATAGTAGAGTGCAAGCAAATTTTTCAAGAATTTAGCCAAAGGTAATGGCCAACCTTAGTTTAGCACTAAATAACACCAACAGTGCAATTAGATAGTAAGGAGGACCAAATGACAGCAATAATGAATCTTGAAGCAACAGAGAGCAATGCAAAATGCAATGGATGTAATGGAGTGCATGTATGAAGTAAGTAACAGATTGCATATTGGATACAATTTAGGGGTGTTCATAGGGAGGGCTGGGCATAGCTTGGTGAAAAAAAATAACTCTAACTATACTTGATTGATAAACACTATTATAAACTTCAAATACATTACATAATTAAAATATTAAAACACATAATATCAAGCTATTCCAACATATTCAATATCAAGCTTAACAAACAAATTGGCATATGGATAAATGGCAATATACAAATAGGCAAAACAGTATATGAAATTAGTTGAAGAAGAATAGTGTTTTTAGCTCATTATTGAAGCTATGCAGAATAATACATATGCAGCTCTTGTTTACTAATAAAAGGAGATACTTTTGTGAATAATAATGATAAGAAATCACCCAGATAGAAATAAGGTATATATGATTAAGCAGTAGGGATCCCTTCAAACAATAGTAGAAATCAACATCGATGATGAACAAATACTAAAAAAAAAAGGGGGGATTTCAAGGCAAAGAAATAGCTTCAAAACACGGGCTAAAAAAAACTGTTCTCAATAATTTGGCTAGATATCAATTTTTTCGAGGACTAAAGTTCTCAACGCAATATTGAGATTTGAGAGCTTAACAAGGGACCAACTAATAGCCTAGAGACTCAACAACTACAGCAATGTATTACAATCACATAAATCTAGTGAAGGGGAAGATTTGCAAGCAATGTTTACAAGACATATGAGGATATTCACAAGACAAATAAATGAATTCAAAACTACACTTTTGGAATTAACAAGACAAATGGCCTTATTTGTGTTGTGAATGGTTTTTTTTTTGTTTAGTAAATTCCTTTATTTGTCATACAACATTAATTTTTGTTGGCCTAGCTGGTGCCGGAGTTTGAATGACCCATTGAAGTTTCAAAATTCTCTTATCAGTGTGCAAGCTGTATTCTTTGGCCCCAAGCTAATGTCCAATCCAATCAACTCTCCTTTACCTTCTTATCCATTCTGTGTTCATTTTTCTTATCCATTGATCAAAGTATAGCACTATTGCCTAAAATAGTTTACAAATTACTAGCAAAACAGGAAATCATCATTAAATTCGAAGGATTTAATCATGAATAATACATTATAATTTACATTATAATTGAAAAAAAATTATCTTCTTTTCCTATGAATGAAATATTTGATAAATTTAAATTTGAGTCAAAGACTCACAAGCGTCATCAATAGGTTTGTGCATGACAAGAGAGGGTCTGTTCTCTAAATAAAGCTTCAAGGTAGAGTGGTTCTTTCAGTAATTTGAATTATTATCAAAATAGTCATTAATAAACCAGTCAGTGTTGGCAAAACTGGTGTAGGTATAAGGTCCATATCTTCTCGTCAAAAGCTAAAGTTCTTGTAATATTAAACTCAGAGTAGAATAATGGTAAGGCACTGACATTAGCATTCAATAAATTCACTAATTACACAGTAGTTTGTAATACACTAAACCGATTCTTGCCTGAACAACTATTTAGTTTTCCCCAAAAACTTCTGCTCATACAATAATTGTCAGAACTAAGACATATTCTTGTGAGATGGTTTTAAACACCAAACACACCAACTGGAATTCCAAATCTGGAGGCAACAACTTCTATATAGTAATTGTAGAGGGGTAAAAGTAGAGGACGAGGAAGCATACCTCAAACAAGAGGATGAAGACGAAAACGTCCCTGAAGCTCAGTGAATAACGGACGGAGCTGACCACCTGAAGCAAAGGAAGACGGTGACCCACGAGTAGCTCGACCGGCTGGATTCGATTGTTCCAATTCAAAGATCAGGTAAGGGACGGGGAGTCGAGCATTGAGGAGAGAAAAGATTGGGATGAAAGAAGCTAGGTTGATTTAGAATGGAAAAGAGATTTCAGAATGGAGGAGGGCGGGGAGCAGAGGCGTGAAAATATTGGGGAAAGTTTTTAAGACCGGTTATCCTATTAACTAGTCTAAAATAAATATATTTTAGACCGGTTCTTTCAGTAATCGGTCTAAAACTTAATCTTTTTAGACTGGTTAGTATAGAACCGGTCTAAATAATATTTTTTTGACCTGTTATTATAATAACCGGTCTCCAAAGTTCTTTATAATTATGAAAATGCCACCGCACATTTCTTTTAGACCTTATCCACTACAACCAGTCTAAATGTACTAGTCTAAATCACCTTTTTTGTACTAGTGGCAAAGATAATTTATTCCCAAATGTAAGCACAAAACATAGACTATGTAAAAGTTGTTTTCCAATTTTTTTTTTTTTTTTGATTAGGTGTTTTCCATTTCTCTAGGAGCTTCTTCTTATCTACATGATTTAGCACGATGTGAATGTTAAGAGGCAGTGTTTGATGCCATATATTTTTATTTTGGTATAATATTATTTGAGTCAATATTTTCAATCCTACTTCATGGGCATCAAATTATTATTACACAAGATCACATTATTGGAAATAATCTTATTTAAGGCACTGTTAAATGTGGATGCCTCTCCTAATATGAATTCAAACCTTAGTTTTCAATGTTTTGAGGGAATGGTCCTTTTGGTCACATGCAACAAATTACTACTTGATGGGTACTCGTTTTTATCCTTATTATAAGGCACAAACTAACAATTATCATAAATCAATAAAAACAGTCAAAGTTATTAAATTTGTCCTAAAATTTAATTAATTTTCAATATTACCTTTACTAATTATATTAATCTCTAATATTATATTAATTATTACTCTCTCACACTACCCTTATTTAATGTGGGCATACATGGAGAAAAGATATTTAAGACGCTTTGGAAACAAGAGTGCACCTTATAAAAAGGACAAAAAACTCTTGTTAATTGGTGCTTTATAATAAAGACAAGAGGGAGTACTAATTAATTTCTCGTTTTCTTATGGTCCTTTAAAATCTCAAAATTACATTTAGCTCCCAGACAAGAGAAAATATGAAAAAATGGTCCTTTGAAATCTCAAAATTATATTTAAGCCCCGTGGGACTTTTTTGCAATAAATTCCACACTACTACAAACAGGGGTTTTAACATCCCTATTTTAGCACTTTTAACATTCAAAAATAGAGGAACATCTATGTGAGAGGAGTAGTAAAGTGGGACTTTAGACGTCCCTAAAAAAGGAATGTATAAAATGGGACTTTGGACGTCCCAATTTTGAAATAGGGACGTCTAAAGCCTCCACTTTAAATGTCCTTTTTTTTAAAAAGTGACGTCTAAAGTCATTTGAATTTTAAATTTTTTGTAGATGCTGAGGTCATCAATTACGGAAGCAAACACAAGTTCCAGGCGAGAACCCTCTGCAATAGTTTTGTTGAACACAAATGCTAGCTTTCTTCATTCTCTTTTTGGCTCCGGAATTTCCTTTTTTGGCATCACCACACTTCCACCACTTTGCTAGCTTTGTTCAAACTTCTTTTAGTCAAACTTTAGAATTCAAAAATCCATTTTTTACCCAAATGCACTGTACCAGATCTGATTGTGAAAAGAGAGAGGAAATTATATAATAATAATAATAATAAACAGACAAGCATGTAAGATTTGAGAAGTGATAAAGAGAGAGTTATCATCGCAAATAGGGGCACTGAAGGGCATGATGAGAGGGGGAGGATGGCGAGAACACCGAAGGAAAAAGCCATTTGAATATATAGAATGTGGGTTTCTCTCTGCAACTCCTCTAAGTGAAATTGAAAAATGTTGTGGGGGGGAGAGGGGAAGGAAAGCGTCCCTTTATTTAATATAAAGGACGAGCGTCCCTTATATTCAATACAGTTCGTAAGGAAATTTTTTAAATTACTTTAGACGTATCAAATTGAAAAAGGGATGTCTAAAGTGTAAAAAAAATTTTACTTTAGACATCTCAAATTCAATTTGGGACGTCTAAAGTAAAAAAAATTAAATTAATTTTTTTTAAACTTTAGGAATTTGGGACGTCTAAAGCCACCTAGTTCCCACACAGAATTATAAAAATGCCACCGCCTATGTTTTAGACGTCCCTATTTTAAATAGGGACTTCCTTTAGGGTAGCAGAATCTATATTCTGTAGTAGTGCCAATTCCATTGACAAGTCCATGGGGGTACGCTGACAAGTCCCTAGGCGCGTCATTGACAAGTTCAAGGCGCGTCATTGACAAGTCTAAAGGTGTCTATTAACAAGTTCAAAGGCGTCTATTAGTAAGTCCATAAGCGTCTATTAACAAGCCTATGATTGCAATTCATTGCAAAAAAGTCCCATGGGTTTAATTGCAATTTTGAGACTTCAAGGGATTATATTTTTCATATTTTCTCTTATCCGGATCAAAATGTAATTTTCACAAAAGAAAATGATCCTCATAAAACTTCATTCACGGCTCTTTGGAGATGAGTTTGGGCCTTCCGTACATAACATAGTTTGAGTTCAGAGGCCCAGTCGACATAGAAATAATGCATTATGATAGGCTATAGGAACATATCAAAGTTTGGGTTAATTAGCAACGAGGTTGGCTCTAACGAAAGGACTAGCCCCTATAATGTGACAAATTAAAGTTTGAATCTTTATTGAAAGAGGTATTAATATTTAGTGTCTAATAATGCTTCGAATAGGATTGCCTCCAACAAGAGGATATCAGTATAGAGCAACAAACAAACAAAAAGGTTTGGGTTGATTCGCTCACAAGATTGACTTTTCATCTATGCTTCTCATCCTATCCCAATATAAACAATGCTTATTTGTTAGTTTAAGTTTATATTTAGTAAACAACAAAAAGAAGAGGAGAAAATGAGTGAATTTTGAAGATTAAACGGTGTTATCTCTCTGTTTTATTTTCTTCTATCTCTCCTAGCTCTATATGTCTCACACTGTCTCTCTTTTTTTTTTGTTGGTTAGATTACTGTACGAAATATTCCTACGTGATACACATGGTTGATTTTTCTCGCCCTGCCTTTGATGTTTTATCTCTCCACAACTACGGCTACATCTCGCTCCTTAAAAGAAACAAAGAAAGGAAAAAAAAGTGCTTTCGTAGGCGAACAAACCACATCTAAAGTTGCTAGTAGTTATACCTGGTATATGATTTAATTTGCAATCACGACATAGAATTTTGAAACAGTTGTTTTATAGTTATTTTGGACCTTATTTGAGAATTAGCATTCACGTATTATTTAAAATATCCTTATGTTAAAATTATGAAATAAAAATTTAAAATTTAGTGTGTTTGAATGTAAGATCTCCATGACTTTCATGTGGATTTGTAATTTTTTCCACCACATCTCATCTCTGTTTTCTAAGGAAGAGGAGGGAAGCTTAGTATTAGAGACCGTGTTTAAAGTACCATCAGGTATTAAAGGTTGACACTTTTCTGAATAAAAATTTGGAATTTTTTTCTCCACTTTCTGATTAAAATAAAAACCTACTTTTAATCGTGTTTGATGGCTGGTTTTGTTGTAATGATTCATTGGGGGAGGGGGGGGGCCTCTTTTCATTTGCATTTTGGAAAGTAGTCATTATGAGGCACGTTCCTTTACAGGGTATACATATAATATGTGAGAAGTGGCTTGGCTTGAAAAGGTTCTATTTTAATTCAGGTCACTTAGCTTGCTCTTCGGGTTCCGCAAAAGATATGCTTTATCTTCAAAATAGAGCTTATATAGTTTAATGCCACACACAAATAATACTGATAATATAATCCTTTTATTTCAATTTTTGTTTTTGGAGAAAAAACGTGTGTCTCATGTTATATAATCTTTCTTGATTTTAAAGTAACGTTTAATATTATTTTTCTTTCACTTTTAGAATAAAACAATAATTTCAGAGGCATTAATATAAATTCCAAATTTAATAAAGGATATCATATTTTTTCATATTTATTATATTCTTAAATCTGTATGCAATAATTATAAGAGATAAATATAATGAAAGCGATGGTAACATTAATAATAAGGATCGATAAACATCATGAAGTATCAAAGTCATCACCAAAAATCTTAATATTAAGTGAGTGAAAATCTTTTGGCCAAAAAAAAAAAAGTGAGTGAAAATCTTAATATTAAGTGAGTTATATGCAAGTGATATCATTTCATACGTTGAAACTTGTCATTACATGGTATTAACTTATTATGAAACATTTTTGTAAACAAATTCCTTTCTCCTGATCTTTTGTGATTCTTTCATGATAAAAATAATACTAGTAATACTTCCGATTTTAAGTATAACAATTGGATAAGTGGTTCATTTTGATGGTAAAGATATAACCCCAAAAAGAGTTCCTATCAAGAGTAATTCTAATTCACATGATTGAAGAGAGTATTTTAGGAAATTCAATATACATGTATTATAAAATAATTAATTTAACTAATTTTTTTAATATCTACAAATCAGTTGTCTAGCAAATTAGTTATTATATAGGTAAGGACATGATATAGTAGTAGTACTGGGAGAACGGGCTGGCCGTGTAGGCTCGAGTCCAAAAAAAGTACAGTATAGATATTTGCTGCCGGCCCGTGGACTTTAGACCCGTTTAGCAACTTTTTATTTCTATATGAAGGCTACAATACCTAATTTAAAACATAAATTATTACAAAAAAATATTGAATTTCTGACAGAATTTACTATGGAATCAGCTTTTCTGACGGATTGTATTTCTGACGGACTCCATTCCGTCGCTAATAGGTGTGTTACAAATAAATTTGAAATTCCATCAAAAATTTCTGACAGAATTCCATTCCATCACAAAAGTTTTTTTTTAAAAAAAACTTCCAAAGTTTTTTTTTAAATTTCCAAATGTCACGTGTTTGCTCCTCAATACGTCATGTGTCCCTCTCCCTAGCCTCCACATGTCCCTCTCCCTTGGCTACCACGTGTCTACATCTCACCACGTGTCTACATCTCATCTCATAATTCATGAAAATGCCTCTCCTCCCGTTCAAACATGCAATACATACATACATACATACATACATACATACATACATACATACAATTAATTACATATAATAATTATTAATTAAATATAATATTATTAAAAATAATGAAAAATTTAATAAAAACGTAAAAAAAATATTTATATATTTATTTAAACAATTTTTTAATTAAAATTGTTTAATAAATAATAATTTAATATTATAAATATTATTTTTAATATAAAATTATAAACATAATATTAATAACATATATATTATTTTTAAATAAAATAAAATAATAAGTAATAAAATAATAATATCATAAGTATTATTTTAGTAGAAAATTTTAAATATAATATAGTAAATAATAATATAATTTTAATAATTAAGATTAAATATAATTATTTAATAATTAATATTTTAATTTTATAAATATTATTTTTCAAAAAAATTAATAAATTTTAACTTTTTTCCGAAGGAAAATTTCCGTGGCAATTTGCCACGAAAAATTCCTTCGGAAATCGGTCGAAATTTGCCAAGGAAAAAATTCCGTGGCTAAATTTGCCACAAGAAATTCTATCGGAATTTGCCACGAAAATTGAATTTGTACGGAAAAATCTCCGAGGCAAATTCCGTCGGAAATTAGGAGTTTTTTTTGTAATAAATATTATCAAAACTAAATTAAAACATCAAACATTATTCATGTTTAACAAAACACAAACACTAAGACCTAAATCCAAACTAAAACTAATGTCCACTACGAGTCAACCATAACCACAAGTACACAACCACAATCAAATAAATAAGTAGGTAAAGTTATAATCATAAACTAAATACTAAACAATATGAATAACATTATTATTTTCTTCTCCCTGACCGTCATCACTATCAACATCATCGAGGCTTATTTAAACAATATTCATCATCACAATATTGATAACATTGTCATTTTTTTCTCCATGTCCATCATGACTTGTGAGAGATTAAGGGTCTACATTCAATTATAGCCTTATTTAAAATATATATATGTATATGTATATATGCGTGTGTGTGTGTATTAAATGGGCATAAAAGGGTTGACCCTGCAGGGCCGGCTCATTTAAGCATGCGGCCCTACAGAACTGGCTCTTTTAGGTCCAACTCCTTCTAAAGGCTCTAAATCATAAGCCCGCTCTTGACAGGCTTGGGCCTAAACGGGCTGCCCTAACGAGCTCAACCCAATTTTCCGACTCTATATGGTAGTATCACTATGGTCATATCTATAAGTCTAAATTACCTAATTCTTACCTAGTAAGGAGAATTAGTTAACTCAATAAATATAAACTAAATTGATAAAAAAAATTAATTTTGCGCTCATCTATGAATGTGTATTTTTCACATTTTTCTTCTCTCTCTACCTTGAATAGTGTCAAAATTGTAATACTCTAATTTATTACTCTAAAGTAAACTTGTAATAAGGATTAAAATCTTTTCAAAATTTAACTTATAAATAGGATCAGAGTGATAGTGATGGTGGTAGTAATAAGAGTAAAATACTCTAACTACCCCTCTGTTTTGAAAACTCATGTATACCTCTCTTAAAATTATAATGTATGTTATACAAACATCCTTCATATTTCAAGATTCTATTTCCATCTACTTAAACCGTTAGTTGACCGTTAAATTTAACTTTTAGACTTTTGTTTCACCAAAATGCCCCTTTTTAACATTAGAATTATTTAAACACACACGCGCTCATATTTATATAGGACAAAAAAATTTATACCCACCACTTTTTTTGATATTATTATCTGATATCTTGTTTATATCTACCAAATTTTAATTTTAGTAGATTTTTAAACTTTCTAATATGTTAAAAATTTATTAATTTTGAGGTTATAAAGTTTATAATTTTAATTTTCACCATATTTATTGAATTTTATTTATTTTTAATTTCTTAAATGAAAAAAAAATATATCAAACACATCTTTTTAATCAAATATAATTAGCTATATAGGTTTGAGGGATTGTATAAGTCATTTAAATTTATAATTTCTATATTTTTTTACAAACATTTAAAAAAGCTTGCTCGAAATTTTAAAAGGTTGTGATATTTACAAGCTATCAATTAAAATTTGGGATTTAATATTAAGGGTAAATTAGTGAATAAATTTTGTTTTTTATATAAATTTTAATTAAAAATAAAGTTTTAGAATCATTTTAGAATATTCTTAACTTTATTTCCAAAATAGAGGGGATGTATGTGTAATTAAGGTAAAACAGAAGGATAATTAGAATATTTTACTCTAGTAGTAGTCGTGGTGGTGGTGGTGGATAATGAAGGGGGATGAGCCAACTTTATGCTGCGTGCCAGAATTAAATACCACTAATTGCTTAAATATAAATCATCTGTTGGGAAAAAGTTTTGTTCAAAATATAAGTCACTTGTAGGGTAATTAAATAATATTTTGTCAATTTAATTTCTATTGGAAAGAGAGAATTATGAGATAGAAGTGTGAAAATCATTTATAAAATAGAGAAAGACAAAAATTTAATAAGGCAAATGCAAAAAACTTTATCAATTTAAGCATTCCTTCATACTCCTTTCGTTCCAAAATATAAGCTTCAAATTTATAAATATGTGTGTCCTAAAATATAAGTTTTATTTTAAGTTTGTTAAAGTATTTATTGCGTTTTTTCCATAGTACAAAAAACCAGACCGGACCGGCCGGTTCGACCAGTGGAACCGGGAACCGGTCAGTGGTTCGGTTTGGTTCAACCATCAGACCGTGAACCGGTCAGGAACCGGTCGAACCAGTCGAACCGGTCAAAACCGGTGGTTCACTGGTTGGACCGATTTCCTTTTTATTTTTTAAAGAATTTTTTCAACTATTATCTCGCACTAGTTTTTAGGGAAAAATGAAAGATTGATGACCAAGATGAAGAGAAAAATAGGTAAAGAAAGAATAAATCTAAAAAAAAGAAGATGATGATGAAAAAACCTATTTAAAAGGATATAACAATTATAGGAAAGGAGATATCATTACATAAGTATAGGCATCATAACTAATACTAATAGATTTTAAGCATTTTTTGTAAGGATATTCATTTTTAATTTTATCTATAGAAGTTTAAACATATATTAATATATATATATTGTCACTAATAAATTATAATATTTTAATATGACCGGTTCAATCACCGATTCGATCATCGGTTAGACCTCGGTTGACCCATTAACCCTTGAACCTGTGCCATGACCGGTTCATTGCCCGGTCCGATTTTTTGTTCCTTAGTTTTTTCTTACTAAAAATCCTTTGATTGTATGTGTTACATTTATTGTCTTTTACACTTATTCTCATTAGGAAAAAAAATACATATTTATTGCTTTTAATTAATTTTAACTATTTTCTTAATAAACATATATCGATTATTTAAAGCTTATAATTAAAACAAAAGGAGTATGCAAGAATAGTGTATGAATAACTTATATTTAGGAGAGTAGCAAGTGATTACAAAAGGAGGAGTAGAGGAGAGAGAGGTGTAATATCCTAAATTTTGGAATTGGAGGGTTGAGAATAAGCCTAAATTAAGTGGACTGCTAAGCTCCGGTTTAGCAGGTGTCCCAAATATATGCCCTAATGTTTTTTATATCTTTGGAGTATTAAAGAAAGTAAACTGATGAATTTTGGAGAATATGATTATGCTTTCAGTGAAATTTCCTTTGAGATAGTGAGATTGTCTTGGGATTTTTGATGAACAAATGATATCCAAAAATTATGATATTTTATAAGGTGAAAGTAGACATCTAGAGCTTTAATTTGATAGGTATTATAGGCTATTTTAACTAGTGGATTGAGAGTTATGAATTTTTGAATTTTACCTAGCAAAATTGGAAAGCTTCTAGGAAAACATGCAAAGATTGAAAATCTGGGAATTATGTGCTTCGAATTGGCAGGATTATATATTTTTCCTTAAAACTAGACTCAATAAGGGTTCTATAGCCTTTGAAATTGCTCCAAAACAATGTTTACAAATTTAGTTATGATTTTTCAAAGTTAAGGTAAAAAATCTGTCAAGAAGGCCAACTATTCCAAAAATTGGAAAATAAAATGTGTTGGCAATTGTGTAAATTGTGGAATAAGGAAATAAGAGGGGAAAATAATTATTGGCTTATAAACATGCCAAGTGGCATCATCTAAAATCAAGAGATTAAATTATAATTGTTAGAGTATGAGCACATGTGAAATTAGAATAAAATCTAATATTGTGTGCATGTAGTTAAGGCAAATGTAATGAAGCCCAATTTGGTGTAAATAGGGACCATGGGGCATCATCTTATAGGCCAAGTAGAGGAAAGGAATTGATTCAAATCTAATGGAAGGGATTATGACATATTTAGAAGGAGATAAAGCCATGTACATAGATCATAAATCCTATTTTTGTAATAAAGATAATTAAAGAAAAAGATGAAGCTATTATTAACTCGTTCTTCATCTTTTCTCTTCCTCATTTTCATCCAAGAACACCAGAGAGAGAGGGGGAGAGGGAGCTTAAGAAAACTTGAGAGAAAGAGGAGCTTAAAGAGGAGAAATCAAAGGTAAGATTTGTACTTTCAAGTGTCTAAGCTTCCAAACTTGTGTAATAGTTTCCCTGATCTCTTGATCTTCATGAAAAACATTGTGTAGCAAGCAGAATCTCAAGGTTGTGAGAGAGAGGGAGGATGGTTTTAAAGAGAGAAAGTGGAGAAACTAAAGGTAACTTCAAGAATCCTATTTCCTTTGGTGTATGGTTGTTATTGTTGGTGTTCTTACCTTGATTTGTGGAATGGTTGTGGATTTTGTAAACCTGGGATGTTGAAACCCTAAGGGGAGGCGCTGTCCAAATTTAGTCTAATCATGTTTAGAATGTGATTAAGTAGTTAAACAGTGATTAAAGGTAATAAGAAGGTGTTTTATGGATTGAAATCATAAAACTCCATTTTCTCCAATTTTTAAAGAATTTTATCCAGATGTATTTTAGACTATGTTTAGACTAGATTTTGGTGTTTTTGATGATTCCATTATGTTTAGAATGGAAAATTGTGTAGGGTTCATGTTGGGTGCAAAGTGAGAAAAGCCCTAAAAAGTGAAATGATAAAAATAGCCTTAAAACCCTCATATAAGGGCTGCCAGAGGTAAATTTGTAATTGGGGCTGGAATTTGAGAAAACCGATGTCAAAAATAGATTCCTTAGGCAAAAATATGTTAGAATAGCTCAGGTCAAAATTTCAGAAAAAGTATAGTTGGGTTGGGTACGGCAGGGTCGGGCCGGGGTTCCGAGGGCATTTTGGTCATCTTTAATAATAGGCTCATATTACCACTAGAAGCATATTGGAAGTGCCTAAAATTGTACATTTGACATTTTAGGACCGATTTGAGAATCTGAGTTACTAACACGCATTACGAGGCACGAAGTTCGAGGACCTAGAAAGATAAAGGTAGGGAACTTACCTCTCTTGCATGTATTTTATATTTATGCTAGTGTATTGATGCATGTTATTGCTTTGCTTAGTTATGTGAAACATATATGAATAATTGAAGCCCTGTTTCTAGTTATGCTATGGCCATATGTATGTTGTTTGAAATATTAAGCACGCAGATATATCATTGTGTGAGCATGAGTTATGTAATGCAAGCTTGTCATGCATTAAACACTTATCTTGCATGTATGTTGGTATTATTTTCCTACTGAGATTATCTCAAATCTCACCCTCCCCTATCAACAATTTAGACAGGTGAATACGAAATATATGCAGAGATCAAAAAAGAGAACTACACGAGAGAATTGCAGTGGTGGAACGAAGACGGGAAAGTGTTCATTAGAGCCGGTAATATGGGCCCAACCCGTGGGCTCAACCCGCGAGCCTGCGGGTTTTGACGGGTCAGGGTTGGAAAAATCCCAGCCCACAAAAATGCGGGCCGCCTGGGCCCACACTGCATAGCCCTCGGGTTGGCCTGCAAAATTTTTTATTTTTTTTTACATATGATAATTTTATAAAACTTATAACTTTTTCACTCTGATCTTGATACCTCCCAATCCAAAGAGAAAAAATCTTAACCTCTTCCCTTATTCTTTAAACAAAATTATTATATATATCTTGGTTGCTTGAGAATGAGTTTATGTTTTGTTTATAAACTTTGACAAATTTGATATCTTTATCTCTTGAATTGTAGATTATGTTTTTAAATTTTTACAAGAGAAATGATTGATGCTAATAAGGTAAATTTAATGACTCATATATATGTATTTCATATTTTCAATCCTCTTTAAAAAATAGAAATTTTTATTTTAAAAAAAATACGGGCTCACAGGCTGCCCGCAACCCGCACATTGCGGGTTAGGGTTGGCATTTTGCCAGCCCGTAGAAGTGTGAGCCGCACAGGCCCGCACTGTGCAGGTCGTGGGTTGGTGCGGGCCAGCCCGTAACCCGCAGGTTGGCCCATATTCTCAGCTCTAGTGTTCACGTTTCATTGGAACGGGTTTAGACACCCAAGTAGTTTTGTGTGGCTATATCATTTGTAATTATTAAATATCAACATATCAATATAATTATGTAATTTCTGTGTTGCCCACCGAACTGCATATCGTTTTCTACGAATACTCTGAAATAGCTAAAAATAAGATAAGGATGCGACAAAAGAGGAGGGAAACGCCACAAGGGCCAAATTATCACTTCCCACTACATTGTTAATAAGCCCCTGCACTCTATCGGAAACCTAACTTCAATTAATCCAAATCATACTTGATTGTCATGTTTATTTTAATTTAAATCAAAATAGTTGATACTCTATACAATTTAAATGATGTTTTAAATGTTGATATTCTATACAATTTTGTGATTATCAATAACGACTTTAATTTCAATTATGATTTCCAAAAACTTGAGGCGAATAATTAATTTTTGTAAAAAAACATTGTGGCATAGTAGTAGTAACGGATGATTGGCATTTTGCAACGTCAAAATTATTTAAGAAAGACAGCTCAGCACAACGCAAAGCATAATTACAGTCATATTAACGATAAATCAAAAGAATAAGAATGACATGTCAACATGTTTGTCGTCAAGGCGTAAGCGCACACGGCACAGAGGCCCCTTAGAGGGCTATCCGCATAGGGCTCACAGGCCATTCAGCGGAGAAATATTATAATGTCTAGGAAAATATTCAAATTGTGGTTTCAGAAACTATTTTTTTATAAATTGAGATAAAAATTTTTTTATATATTTATTTTATAAATTGTAAAAGCTATTCTCAAAAGTTAATCCAAACATTATACTACTTTGCTTCTATTTATAAATCTTTTTTAACTAGTTCTTATATATCAAGGAGAGTTAGTTAACTCATTAATTATAGGTTAAATCTTCAATTTTGCCCTTATTTATGATTAATTCCAAAAGTTAATATGAATAAATTTTTTTTGTTTATTGCAATTAATAGAGGTAAAAAAAATACAAAATGCATTTACTACCCTAAAATTGGACTTATAAATAGGACCAATTTTTTTAATAAAAAAGAACTTATAAATATGACCAAAGTGGTATATTATAAGGATGTCATCTCATTTATACTCTGACTAATTAAAATATAACAACTTTTCTTATTTTAATCTCACATGACAGATGTGTAACACCCTAAATTTTATATTCACCAAATATATTGTAATTATTTGGAAAATTCAATAAAATGGTGAATATTCATGAATTTGGAATTTATGAATTTCATAAATGTTCAATTTCATGGGAAATTGGGCAAAAATAATTATGGAATTAATTTGGGTAATTTAAAAATCCCAATATTAAGATCTAAAAATGAAGAAATATTAGAGAAAATATTTGGTCCAAAAATATATGGAAATTGGCCAAAGAAAAATAAGAAAAGAAATTGGATTAGAAAGGTAATGGCAAAATCGTAATTTTGCCAAAATAACACAAAATAAATTATTTTCCAATTAATTGAAGTTAATTTCAATTAATTAAGTAAAATAAATGTTAAAAATATATTTATAATATTTTGGTCAATTTAATATGAATTTAAGGAAAATTTGAGCAAAAAGTGCAATTTTGACTAAAATTGAGACTTTATGTGTATACGTAATATGGACAAGTTGTGAAGCCAATTGAGACCATTGGGAGGGACCCCTAGGTGTCTCCTACATGCAGCATAAATAAGGAAATATTAGTTGAGCTTAATGAGCATGGTTACATGTACAAAAGGATTTATGTACATAAGTTAAGTTTTGAAATTTTGGAAATTGGTAAATGGATAAAATAAGATATAATATTAGGATATATTATTATCTCCTTCTACCTTCAGCTCATTTCACGCAAGAACAGGTCTAAAATAGAGAGAGAGACGTTGAGGTTTGGAGAGGGAGAGAGAGAGAGAGAGAAGAAGAAGAAATCTCACAAGGTAAGCCGATTTCTCTGACGATTTAGCTCCTAACGCGTATAACTCCGACTCTAAGCTACTCCTCTTTGTTCTTTAAGGTTTGGAAAGCTCAAATTTGGTGTTTTAAAAGTTAGAGTTTTCAACCATTTTTGGGAAAAGCTTGTGGGAGTTTGAGGTAACTTCCAAACCTTCGTATATTAACTATGTTGGCTGCTATGGGCAATTTAATCAGTGAAATTTCGCCGGATTGCCATTGGTTTTAAATTTTGGAAAATTGTGTATCTAAGGGTTATGCTGCCCAATTTTAGTTCAAATGGTTGTTATAACTCAATTAGATTGTTAATAAAGTGGTTAGGAGCATATAGGAATGTGTTTACAGAGCCGAAATCGTAAAACCCCGATTTTTCCCAGAGAACACAATTATTTCGGCCAGGGATGTTTGAGGGCCTTAGAGTTGGATTTTCAATGATTTTTATGGTTCCATTGGATTCAGTGGGCAAAAATAGGCGGGGTTACAGTTGGGTACTTTTTCAGAAAAGGCTGAGAAAGCATAATTACAGAAACACCCCTAAAACCCTAAAAGTAGGGCTGCCAAGGGCAATTTTGTAATTTGACATTGAATTTGGTAATTTTGAGTCCGGAAATGGATTCCTTGGATGAAAATACGTCAGGATAGCCCTAGTCAAAATTTTGGGAAAACGTGCCATCGGGCCGAGGTCCCAGGGGCATTTTGGTAAATTTTCACCATAGGCTAATATAACCACAAGAAACACTATGGAAGTGTCTAAAATGATACTTGGATAGGTTATGACCTATTTCTTGTACATTTGATGTTTTAGGACCGAGTTGGACGCTTATAGTTGACACATTTTATGAGGCAGACCCTTTGAGACAGGAAAGAGGTTAAGGTAGGAACTACTATCTCTCATATACTATGTGATTATTTGTATGATGCGTGTTACTGTATTTTGTGACTTGAATACGTGCTAAAGGCACATTACCTAGTTGTGGTCTAGGACCTAGCTGAGGTACACTACTCTTACCTAGCTGTAGTCAAGGACTCAGCTGAGGTACATGTAGGGATTTCAACGGGTTAGTTGGCCTTGAATTTTGTGTACACACACGGATGATATGAGTTTTCATTTTACTTGATACGGTGCATTGCATATTTAATTTTCGTATTTTATGTGTTGATCGTATTTTCTACTGAGATTCCTTAGAATCTCACCCCTTTTTCTAATCCAAATGTCTCAGCGGGTGCCAATGGCTCGAAAGCCAAGGATGCAGAGAAGGGAAACTGATGGGCATGTTTCCTAAGATAAATACAGTGGTTATATATAGTCTGTTTGTGAAATAGTTTTGGAACATACTGTACATATTTGTCATTATTATCGATGTCTGCTCTGTTAATGACTGTCTGTAAACAAATACTTATTATCAGTATAACTGTATTTTTCTGTTTGCCTATGGAACTTGTTCATTATTGCCATGCGCATATCAAAAAGGAAACGGGTGTTGACAGATGAGTCATATGGAGAAATTTAAATCTTATGATTTTAAAAAAACATAAAATTTTTCATTTAGAAAAATAAAAAATGCAATGCCCTCCCATCATCCTTAAAATTATAAAATCATAAATTTTGAATTTTTCTAGATAAAACATCTACTATGTAAGATTAAAATAAGATGAGTTGTTGTATTTTAATTAGTTAGAGTGACTAAGAGGTTGGGGTGATCAAGGAGAATAGTTTGCCCGTTCGCTCTAGTTCGCCTATACAAAGGCAAATGAATGAGGATATGGATGTTACACAGACATTGTCCATGGTTGGTCAGTAGAACTTTTATGGGCCATGATGATCATTTATTATTATTTTATGGATTTTAATATTATGATATGAAACACACGTGACGTTGGAGGCCAGTTTTTTGATGGTTTCTTAGTAGATCTTCGTCGAAGGTACCTGTTTGATTTCTTAGCAATACTGGAACCTAGGTAGAAGAGGGAGAAGGCAATTCATATAGTTACACGCCTGGGGTTAAGAAATATGGATATGGTTGAGGCACAGGGTTTTAGTGGTGGTATTTGGTGTTTTCGGGATGGCAATGTTAATTTTAAAGTTAAGTTCAAGGCATCTCAAGTTTTGCATGGAGGTTTCAATAATGGTCAAAACAATAGCTGGGATCTGTCGATGGTATATGGAAATCCCAATTGAGCCCATCGTAGAATATTGTGGCATCAGTTACATATTATAAGTAACAGTGGCACGACAAGATGGTGTGTTGGGGGGAGATTTCAACGCAACTGCTCGTGTAACAAAGAGAATATCTTTATCTCAAACCACAGCTTCTTTTGACCGTGAGTTTGTGGAATGGTTAGGAAGGAGTGGTATGGATGCAGTGAAATTTCAGGGGTCCCAAGTTCACGTGGGTAAGTAAAGGAACAACAAGCTGTATAGATAGATTTGTGGCTAATGCAGGTTGGTTAGAGCAGTACCAAGAGGTAAAACTACCCCATTTTCCTCATTTTAAATTTGATCATTGTCCCCTCCTATTGAAAGGGAATGTAGAAAAAAGTAGGTATCGAGGGCACTCTTTCAAGTTCTTTGCGCCATGGGTAACTCATGATGATTTTTCAAATGTAGTTAGAAACAATTGGTGGTCCTCAAGGATTTGGGAGGGGAATGTAGTGGGGTTTAAGAAGGAAATCTTGTAATGGAATCGTGATGTTTTTGGTAATATTAATAATCGGAAGGATGTTTTAATTCATCAACTTGAGAAGTTGAATAAGAGGGTATTGCTGTGTAAGAAAGAAATAGAGGAGAGAAGGAAGGTATAAGAGGAACTGAAGAAGTGCTTGGTACAGGAAGAGATAATGTGGTTGCAACGTTCTCAATGTAACTGGTATACAAATGGGATAAAAATGCTAAGTATTTCCACATGGTTACAAATAGTAGAAGAAGGAGGAAACATGTGGAAGCTTTACAAAGGGATGATGGGGAATGGATATATAGAGAGGAGGAATTAAAATAGAAGAGTATGCGCTTCTTTCATTTTCTTTATGTGGTGGATGAATAGCCAAGGGTGAATATCAATTTTGGAGGAATTTTTCCAATAATTCCGGACAATCGAATAGGTATGTTAGGTCGTACGTTTACAGAACAAGAGGTAAAACAAGCTGTACTTAGTATGGGTTCCTTGAAAGCTCTGGGTCCGGATGGTTTGAACCCGTTAGACTAACAAAGTCAATGGGAAGTGGTAGGGAAGTCTATAGTGGATTTGGCTCAAACAATTTTTATGCGCTCGATGGAGATTAGGAGGCTTAACAGCACCAATATCGTTTTGATTCCTAAAGGTGATGTTCCCCAGACAATTACAGATTTTCGTCCCATTAGTCTTTGCAACGTCATGTACAAGGTCAATACTAAGATGCTAGCTACCAGGTTGAAGCGTATAATGCCGTTAATTATCACTCCCAATCAGTGTAGTTTTGTCCCAAGGAGACATAGCTATGATAATATTGTGTTGGCACAAGAAATTGTCCATTCTATGAAGAGTACTAGAAAGAAGAATGGTTTTATGGAACTTAAAAATGATTTGGAAAAGGCTTACAACTGTGTGCGGTGGGATTTTGTTACAACTTGTCAGCAGGAGTTAGGTTTACCATAAAATTTTATTGAGTTAATTAACTATTGTTTGAATTCAGTAGATATGCAGGTTATGTTGAATGGTAAGCCAGGACAGTGCTTTAAACATACCTGTGGTGTTCGCCAAGGTGACCCTATATCATCTTATCGTTTTGTTCTAGTAATGGAAAAGCTCGCACACTTGATTCAGAATGAAGTCTCTCAAGGAAACTGGAGTCTGTTCCAATTAAAGAAAAATGGTACTACAGTCTCGCATTTATTTTTTGCTGATGATTTAATCTTATTTGAGGAAGCATTTTTGGACCAAGCTGTAATTATTAAAGCTTGTATGGATGACTTTTGTGGTGCTTCTGGAGAAAAGGTAAATGTTGATAAATCCAAGATTTTTTTCTCAAACAATGTATGCCATACAAGAAAAGCAAAGATCAGTTTGTTCTTGGGGTTTACACTGATAGTAGACTTAGGGAAGTATCTTGGTATTCCCATGCAACACCAAAATGTTTCAAAGGGCACTTACCAGTTTATATTGAATAGAATGGATGATGGATTAAAGGGTTGAAATGCTAACTGCTTATCTATGGCTGCTAGACATACTCTCATCTCCTTTGTGATGTCTACTGTCCCAAACTATGCTATGCAATCTTCGTGGCTTCCGAAAGCTACTTGTGATAAAATTGATAAAATATGTCATGGTTTCCTTTTGGGTAGTACAGTGACAAATAAAAAACCCTATTTGGTTGCTTGGGATAATGTGTATACTAAAAAGGATGTAGGTGGGTTAGGGTTACGGTACGCTTATAGCAGAATGAGGCCTTTATGATGAAGCTTGGATGGGGATTGGTGAAATGAAGGGATACATTATGGGTAAAGTTTATGAGGGAGAAGTATCACTGTGGTGACAATATCTTACCAAAGATTTAGATACGGAGACAAGGGTCACTGGTATGGAAAGGTATTAGGAACATATGGGAGAAAATTGAATAAGGTATTGGGTGGAGAATAGGAAACGGCCAACGTGTGAAATGTTGGCATGATAAATGACTTCAACATTACAAAAAGCTGCTTTCATACTGTGTACAGGGTCTTTTAGAAAGCATGAAGGAAGATAGAGCATGTGAGTATATTACACCATCTGGTGTTTGGGACTGGGGGAAATTTGAATCCTTTCTCCCGACACATGTTCTCCAAGCTATCAATCAGGTTGTTCCTAATGTCCATTAAGACTTGGTGGATGTACCCACATGGTGGCCTTTGAATAGTGGTGAGTTTACTATTAAATTAGCATATAATCTTGTGTGTGTCAGCCATGTATCCTATTGTAGGAATCTTTGGAGGAAAATATGGAATATGAGAATGCCACAACGTTGTAAAAAGTTTATGTGGCTTGTAGCTAGAGGATGACTCATGACAAACTCTTTACGTGTAGCTAAGGGTCTGCAAGGTAGTGAAAGTTGCAGTGTGTGTTATTAGGATGAGGCTAACTTTCTTCCACCTCGATATGCATGTAATTGTTGGCTAGAGTTGTCTTAAACTTCCTCCAGCGTTCATCACAATACGTCATTGTCTTATTATACAAGATTTCACTCTTATGAATGTCATGAGTGAGCTGGATAGTTTCCTAAATATGTTGCTTCACACGTTATCCATATTTCTCCACTCCTCTATCAAGATCTAGGCTTGTTTTGAGTTAGGAGGCCGACAAAACTCCTATACCGGCTTGCATTAGGCCCGATTGATTTCTAATATCTATCAAACTCAATCAGAATCTTTTCTCCGGTATTCTGATTAAGGGGAATGTCTCTCAATCGGGTGCCTCTTCTACCCCTTCGTATGGGTTGGTTACGAGGCTCACTTTGATTCTGACTCGGAGCATTGCTAGGACGACCCTTACTTTGATTGACACTAGTTGGCTCCAGAGTAACCTCAGTAAGACGGCTCATTATCCTCACTTGAAATTGAATGAGCTAATTTATATTTCTATGTGGTTATGACACTTTAAATTTCAACCTCCAATTTTCATTTCAAGCACTATATTAACATTCTGGACTATGCTATATCCTTGTTGGCACTTAAGTATCGTATAGGGCATCAAAATGCACAATACAATTCCACTTTAGAATCTGGAATTTTTCAGCAACTAACTTATAATAGTTTCTTCCTTATGCTCTCCCTATACAATTCCACCTCCTAAACTCATTGAGCTATAAAAAGGAATAAAATCTAACTCTGTCTAACACATTACTGGGATCTACCAGTTCCAGAATAAAATTTAACACATTATACTTGAACAATACAGAGTTATAGAACCAAAGCTTAGAGACATTATTCACATTATAATTCAACAATACAGGTTACAGAATAGAAAAACTCACTTTATAATTCAACAATACAGAATTATAGAATCAAGGCCGAGAGACATAGAAGTAACTCTAAGAAAGGAAAGATAGGCTTTGCATCCACAAATAATATTCACAAGTTAAGATAATTCAAAAGGCAGAACAGTACCTCAGAGCAAGCAACGGAAAAAGCAAAATTTATCACATAAAAACTTGGAGTTGGAGAAAAATTTATCACATTATAATTCAACAATACAGAGTTATAGAATCAAGGCCGAGAGACATAGAAGTAGCTCTAAGAAAGGAAAGATAGGCTTTACATCAACATATAATATTTACATTAATATTCACAAGTTAAGATAATTCAAAAGGCAAAACAATGCCTTAGAGCATGCAACGGAAAAATAAAAATTGATCACATAAAAACCTAGAGTTCGAGCTTGAGGAACAAACCCAAGGAAGGCAAGCAGCAGAAACAAAGGAATGCAATCCACCGTAGCCTTGCATCCACTGGCGGCGTTGCTAGGAGAGACGTGGGAAAGACAAGCTTAAAGACAAAATCCAAGGGAGGCAAGAAACCACGCTTGAAGAAGAAACCAATCGGAGGAAACAAACGTCGAGCCTTACGATAATGTTTCAACTGAACCTCTGCGTTGACGACGATGAAGGTTAAGGATGGAGGAGCGACGTGGGAAGGAGGAGATGCCGCGAAAGGTTGGAGGGGTTTGTAAGAAGTTTGAGCATCAGATTTCAGAGTTGAAATTAGGAACGATATAAAGCGTAAGGAATATTTAGGGCATTTTTAAGACTGGTTATACATAACAACCCGTCTTAAAAGTCATATTTTAGATTGGTTATTTAGTATAACCAGCCTTAAAAAGCTTTTAGACTGGTTCATAACAACAACCGGTCTTAAAAGTTTAACATTTAAGACCGGTTTCTTTTTATAACCAGTGTTAAAAAAATAAATTTTTAATTTTATTTATTTCAGAAAATATATTATACCTGTTACATTTAGAATCGGTCTAGAAAATATATACATATATTTATATTTTTAATGATTAATTTTTTAAGACCGACTGTTTCTAAATAATATATTTAAGACCTTATTTTAGTATAACCGGTCTTAGAAGTTGATCATAATTACCAAAATGCCTCCGGTCATTTTTTTAAGACCTTATCCGTTATAACTGGTCTAAATGTGTCGATCTTAAACACCATATGTGTACTAGTGATTGAACACATTTGTGAGCAGTTTGATGTATAATTTTGATCTTTAATTTTTATTACACAGTTCGTGATTAAACTAATTTGTATTTAAATTTCTCACATTTAATTGTTCAAAACATACATGTAAAAAAAGGAAAAAAAATTTAAAAAAATTTAAATTCTCTTGTTCATAATTTATTTGTATTACAACAACACCATGAATAGGGATTAAAAAGTGTAGGCTCCTCTCTCTCTAGTCTATATATATAGGTACACTTTTTTTTACTAGGACAAGCCGTAACTTGAAGTTGAAGGAGACTTACAGACCTGTATATACACTGCTTGTAAAGTGTAGTGCTACAAATTTGAAGGAGACTTGTAAAGATAATTAATATATAGCTATTGAAGTTGGCTTCAAACAATTTTTGTAAGTTGCATGATATATGCAGCAGGAGCAGGAGCAGCAGCAAATCTTCATTTCAAAATTTAGTTGTTAAGTGTTGTAAACCTGGGAAATATATTAGCATTGTTGTAAAATACTAATTAAGGTGGATGTCCATGAGCTCCCAACTTTTGACCTTTCATTTTCTACATCCCATAACCTCTCCAATGAATGATCTTTAGGAGTTTTCATGCCTATAACTCAAAGGTTACAATGTGTGCACTCATGAGGATTAAAGTTTGCCATTTACTTTGTGTAACTCTTAGTTGTAGTTGAGGGCCTATAAATAGAGCACTATGTACTACACTTTGTTTGCATCCAAATGAATAAGAATCACTCCCACCTTGCTCTCTATTTCTCTCTTGTATTTCTTCATTCCCTTCATTTCAATCTCTTATACTTTCTTGTTTTTATAACACGTTATCAGCACGATACTCTACCAAATTATTTCAAGGAATACTCCCCTTACAAGGCGATCCAGCAATTCTGGCATTGTTGACTATATATAATGTCAAGGGTGCTAAATTTACCCATAAAGAAGTCCACTGCAGAGCAAACATGTGAGTCACCACCGAGGGATTCTACAACCTTTATGCCAAGGCAAAGCATATTGAGGTGGCATAGTGTCCCTAAGGTTTCATTGTTGATCGATTGAAAATTCTTGCTCATCACGGTAAGATTACATCCTATTTTCCTTATATTTAATATTTATTTATTTAAAGTATAAATACTTTACTTTTATCATTATAATTATGAATTTTGATATCAACTGATTAATTAATATGTTTAAACCACAATATTGAGATGGCCAGCAACCATGCTGCCTTTTATTTTATGGTTATATGGCAAGACACTATATTTCTTTCAATTTGGTTACTTTGTAAAAGGTCACTTAGTGATATTAAGAAATGAAATTTATTTGCACAGAACTCTTGACAATTTGATGGTTATGAATGGCATCCTTACCATACATTGAAGGCCAATAACTCAAGAATTTTATTCTAGTCCTGAAGACTAAAAATGTAATAAAACTCATGCCAATGAAAGATAGAGCAAATCCATGGCCTTTAAAGAAAATAATATTGCCATGGTCATTGAAATAGAATTATGAGCAAGGGTTGTGATGATATGGCTCAAAGCCATCTAGAAAAATGGTCATGAATTTATTGAAAGTGGGGCCAAATGGTTATAAAACCATAAATGACCATGAGAAAATGTCAAGAATGGTTACAAAAACAAATAGCCAAAAAGGCTGTCATAATATTGATGTATTTTATTGTGCCATTTGTGTGCAAATTAAACGGATTATATATTGCCCAACATGGGCATGGTTCCCATTGGGATCCCTTTTAAAAGGGTACAGGGGTGATATAAAGGGATGAAATACTATTCATATTTTTCCATTTATATCTCATTTGTATCGTCTTATTCAAGATTAGTTTGAATTTATTGTGGTTTATTGATGATATAAATTTCATTACAGTATTTGAAGTTGTTTTTAGTTTAACTAACTATACGAAATTAGTTAAGAAAAAAATTAAGCTACTTGCTGACAAAGATCTTTTCCCTCAAGTCTTTCCTGAACATTTGATTACTGTGAAATTGCCTTATTCGAACCCACAATCAAGAGGTGAAAATAAAATGCTCCCACCTTCAATCCAATTAAGCATCCTTGCAATGTTCGTTTCAAAATGATTATATATTAGGCTCTAGTATCAGGGAAGCCAATGCTTTGCTCTGTTATGCTTTTATTATGGGAGTGAGACAAGCATTTGAACTTCGTTATAGAGTCAATGAAAGGTCAGAATATTATAGTTTTAGGGACCAGATTTTTTTTAATGATAATATCTATTTGCATTACTTCAGAATAGTGTCTTGCTTAACTTCCTTTACTTTTGTTATAGTCTTTGCATGTCTTTATTTAACCTGATTTAAATGAAATCACATTTTTATGTCCCTTCAGAAACTTCATATGAACTCACCAATCTTTCTCCAAAACTGGTAGATAATTCAATTCAAGTAGAATCCTAAGCATTGTTAATAAGTCTTGGTACCATGCTCTTTGAGGTGGAATTAAGTTACTAAGAGGATGAAAAACTGTTTTGGCATACCCAAAGAGGCACTGGCACATTTGCAGATTCCCTAACATGAAATGAAGTATTGATCGCACACACACATATTGGAATTAAATTAATTTTATGTGGAATCTGTGAAAAAAAATCATATATTTATGTCGCATTTTTTTATTTCACTTTAATCACTTAAAAAATGATAAATCATTGTATTGTGATATGGATACCTTCAAATTTCTCTTGAATTTCTTTATAAATTCAATAGATAGGTTTTGGGATGTTACAAAATATATTTAAAATGAGAGTTGGTCAACAAGAAGATCTTGAGAAAATATGTGACGAAAAATTTAAAACTTTTCATACTTTGAATATGTATCTAACATGCATTTAATTATATTTATTCTATAGAATTAATGTCAAAACATATTTATGTTATGAAGGATTATAGTATGAAGATTTAGTTTCAGGTTGACATGAATTTGCTTATTGGTTTGCAAATTCGATCTCTTCAATTTTTGAATCAAATAATAGGGAAGCTATTTACTTCCAATGTCATGTGAAGCTCTTATGTGTCAGTCACGTGTTTTTTTTTTGTTCATGACCATCCCTCAGTTTTCAGTGGAGTGTATGTCTAATTACCAATAAATATTGTTTTATTAAAAAAAAGTATGCTTATCTTCTTGTTAGATAACAACTGAAGTATATGATTAATTAGTACTGAAATTATATGGTCATATAATAATGTATAATAGTCCCTAAAGAACTAATATGAATTCTTTTTATTTTTTGAGTGGAAAAAGAATTGATAATGAAAATTATGACATATATATTAGATTTTTGTTCCATAAAGGGTCTATTTTTTTGGTCAATAAAGGGTCTCAATGTAATAGTCCGATTGGATTGAAAATCCATGATTGCACGTTAACTACAAAGCATTTGGGCTTCTAAGACCAACATACATTATTGACCTACTAAATGCTGATCATCATTTTTGTAATACAAGAATAAAGGAAGTATATTTTAATGACTCACACTTATAATACAAGTGTGAGTGTGAGTTAATATTGAAAAGTTATACTCATATACTTCCTCACAAAACCTATTGATCTCCGAAAAATGGATGTCATATTAACATTTTATATCAATACTTACGGAAATTGAAAAGTTTTGTTGTTGGTTAAGCAACATGTCATAGTAAACCAGCAGTTTACTAATCCAAACAAATATATTGTTGGCATGACTTGTTTGATTCATTTGAGTCATATATATAAAAGATTACGTGTGATATCCATTGAAGAACTAGAAGATTCTTCATAAATAGCCAACATATTATATAATTCAAGAGTTATCATGTGATGCTTGTTCTCAAAGAAATTTGATTATGAGAGTATCACAAGTTATGATTTGGAATGTATCTCTATATTTCTGGAAATAAATAAACTCATGTATGGGCCCATTCAAATATCATGTAAACCATATCAATATTCAATAATTTTGATAGATGCATCTATAAGATGGTTACATGTGATATTACTATTAGTTTGCAACCTGAAGTTTGCAAGAACGTTTAAATAAATTATTATGTTAAGCGCGATTTCCAGATTATACAATTCATTCATTGAAGCCTCCATAAATAGCTAGATTAATACTTATGAGAACAAAATTTATATTTCAGTGTTGGCATATTTGATCTTACATATTGCAGCACTTATATTGGCCAACCAAATACTCCCAATATAATTGGCTTTTAGTCAGGAGCCAGGTATATTCCATCTTAAAAGTTTGAATGTGCATTCTTATTAATTTACCACAATGCACATAGATGAATATTTAAAGGAAGTTAAGATAAATGTTGGGTAAAAACCTCCTTATTCTTGTTTGTCTCTAAATGAAACAACGGGATGTTTCTAATGGAAACAAATGGATTTAGGAGACTTATACTGCATGATTAGTCGATCGTCATTTGACAAAGTTTTCCTAACATGATGGGGAGAAATTAAATAGCTGGAAAAGAAAAGAAAAAGAATGCATTATTACTATCAAATATAGATCCTCAAATATAACAATATGAACCAGAAGTTCATTTGGTTTGCATTCATGAAATATTACATAAAATCTGCCAGATGCAATTACTGACCTAAATGGGAATTACTAAATCTCATATTCCAGCTATAAGTGGTCTAATCAGCATAAATGAAAGTGAGACATGCCTGAAGTATGAGAGAATAATCAGTTCCAAAAGAAAAAAGAAAGAAGCAAATAATCAAAATAATCATATTAAGGAGGTAGACACTCTAGAAGAGGTCAATACATAACTACTTGCAAAACCCTCAAAAGAGGTTCAGGTACCTGAAAGTAATAAAGAGATCTCAATGAATTATGTCACAACAAGAAAAATGGAACTGAAAAGATAAAGTTGTCGACAATAGTTTAAGTAATAATATCACGTGATCAAATGAGGATCTTATACATAAATATGTCGGTAGAAAAAAAAGGTGATTGGCCAACTGAAGAAGGGGACAAGACGCAATGAAAAATGTTCTTTCAGCATGTGAAATTTATGGACCTGTAGTCCAAATATGGACCTGTAGTCCAAAACATTTGAAATATTAAGTTATTTTTGATATATGAATATTCATGTGAAAATAAAGATTTTCACAAGGTTTAATGATGATTATGATGAGGTACAACATTTGGTAGTGGATACAATAATTGTTGCATATATTATTAGTCTGGCAGTATATGCAAACAAAATAATACGTCTATTAGATATCATTATATATAGTATATGTATATAGATAGTGAATATTATATGAGAGTCTTTGAAGGATCTACAATGCCAGAAGCATATACAAGAAAACCATTCTATATATAAAATGTTGTGCGAATTTGAAAATAATTCAAGCATATATAATTGATTGAAAAATATATTGAAAAATGAGTAATTTTACATTTTACTTGACTTGTAGATCAAGTTATCAAATGCATCAATGATTTCAAAATCACATATTTTTACCGTGGTGAATTTTCTTGTAAAGATACATTCAATTTAATGGTCCATAAGTACCTTATACTTTATGAGAATATTTTTGTGTTATGCTAATATTGTATCTATTATGATTTTATTGATAAAAATTAGTTCTTGCAAGAGCACAGTGGATAACAAAAATGAAATTTGGTGTGATAGTTCTATTAACATATTATATAATATTATTTTGTTCAAAACAAATTGAATATGTGGATGTAAGATATATTTTGATGATTTTCGGAATAATTTTTCTTCATTGTTTTCATGATGAATAAGATAAAGGCATAATATATTGATATTTTAGCATATCCAGAAGATATGTAAGAGGAATACATCTAGCAGAATATTTGGTGACAATGTATCATTCATAGTTTGGTGGCTAAAAGAATGATATGCTCAACAATACATTAGAAGTGATGTTCTTATCAGGGAAGTAAAACTGATGTTATTATCAGGGGGAGTAAATACGATATTATCATCGTGTGAAATAAAGACCATGCTGTACTCTTTTCCTTAACCAAGGTTTTGTCCCACGGGGTTTTCCTGGTAAGGTTTTTAACGAGGCAGTTTCGATTTGTATTGTGTACTCTTTTTCCTTTACTAGGTTTTTGTCCCATTGGGTTTTTCCTAGTAAGGTTTTAATGAGGCACAATATTTTTTTTATGGACATCCAAGAGGGAGTGTTGTAAAATACTAATTAAGGTGGATGTCCATGAGCTCCCAACTCTTGACCTTTCATTTTCTACATCCCATAACCTCTCCAATGAATGATCTTTAGGAGTTTTCATGCCTATAACTCAAAGGTTACAATGTGTGCACTCATGAGGATTAAAGTTTGCCATTTACTTTGTGTAACTCTTAGTTGTAGTTGAGGGCCTATAAATAGAGCACTATGTACTACACTTTGTTTGCATCCAAATGAATAAGAATCACTCCCACCTTGCTCTCTATTTCTCTCTTGTATTTCTTCATTCCCTTCATTTCAATCTCTTATACTTTCTTGTTTTTATAACAAGTATGAAATATTAAATTTTGTAAGAATTCAAAATTCACAATAAATGCAACTATTTATATTACGCAGATTTTTTTAACAAATTTAAAATCTTAACGAGATTGACATTTTTAATTTGTTATGGAAATTAAAGCAGAAATGATCGATGGAAAATAATAATAGAAAAAGGAGAGCATACTTTTAAAAAAGGGAAAATGTCAGCTAGGTCCCAAGGTACAGAAATAATCTCAAAAAACTCCCATTGCAAATTCCAAGGTTAGAAAAGTCCCTAGGGACTTTTTTGACATCAATTCCCTATGAGCAATTACAAAAATAACCCCCACTCTACCTAAGAAAAGAAAACACACAGAGGAGAGGAGTGAAGCACGTTTTTGCGACTCTTAATGAGTGGGTGTCTCTTCAGAATATAGGAAGATGAAAGCAGCGTGAATTTGAAGTTAAATGGTGGTGTCTTGTTGTACTGCAATTATATTCATGCATGTTACTATAAATCGTTTGTAGGTAAAAAGTTTGATATCACATATAATTAAGTAACTTAAGAGTTATTAATGATTATTTTTAAATTTTATTCATATTTAATTTCAGTTGAAAAGAGATAACCACGTGAGACAGGACATGAACTAACTCAATTGCTGCACAATATATGAGTTATCTGGCTGAGTGTTAGTGAGATATATCAAGCGGCCAACAAGAGTGCGATATGTAGCAGCATCAGACAAAGGTTGACCAAGATCTCGTGATAGTTTAGTAACATGATGCATAGGAGTCTTGAGAGGTTTGCTATGAAGAAAACCAAAGTAATTAAGAATCTCTAAAGTAAATTTACGCTGATAAAGAGAAACACCTTGGGATGACCGGGCAACCTCAAGACCAAGGAAAATTTTAAGATCACCAAGATACTTGATCTTAAAAGCAGCATCCAAGAGAGATTTAACTCGGTTGATTTCATCAAGATCATTCCCAGTGAGCAAAATATCATCAACATAAACCAGTAATGCTATAAAAGAATGATTGGTGCGTATAACAAACAAGGTATAATCGGACTTTGATTGAATATACCCATAAGAGAGAAAGGAACTTGACAACTTAGAATGTCACTGGCGACCAGCTTGTTTTAAGCCATACAGAGATTTTTACAATTTACAAACCAAACCAGGAGAAGGGGAATGAAAACCATATGGGACCTCTATATAAACCTCTTCATCTAAATCCTAATGTAAAAAGGCATTGTTAACATCGAGTTGTTGTAGATGCCAAAGCTAAGCTGATGTTAAAGATAAAAGTAACCGAACTGTGGTGATTTTAGCAATAGGAGAAAAAGTATCCAAGTAATCGACACCTTCGGTCTGAGTATAACATTTGGCAACTAAACGCGCCTTGGCCTCTCAAGGGTACCATTTGGCTCAAATATGTTCTTGTAAACCCAACGACATCCAATCACTGGTTTGCCAGGTGAAAGAGAAGCAAGAGACAAAGTATTATTTTGTTCAAGTGCTATAATTTTAGCAGCTATAGCCATACGCCATACCTCATGTTTCACAGCTTGAGAATATGTTGTTGGTTCAAAATGAGTAGAAATGGACAAAGTGTTTATTGCAAGATGAAAAATGATGATAAGAAAGAACAAAGTTAAGAGAATAAGGAGAAGTACCAAATATAGTGGAGGATGGTGGTTGTGCTTGAGAAAGAAGAGCATGATGATAATCCCTTTGATATGTTGGGGGTTGTCTATGTCTATTGGATCTTCGTGGAACTGAAATTGATTTAGTAGGACAAGAACCTGGAGAAACTAAATGCTCAATAGATTAAGGAATTGGAAAATCAAGAGAAGGTATAGGTTGTGGCAAAGGGATGGAAGAAGAAACAAGAGAAGAAATCTGTGACTGAAAAGGGAAAATATGCTCATAGAAATGAACATCCCTAAACACAAAAATTTGTCGAGACAAAAGATCCAAAAGAATATAACCTTTAACACCAGACTAGAACCCTAAGAAAATGCACTTCCTAGCTCTAGAATCGAACTTGGTACAATGAAAAGGAAGAGTAGAGGCAAAACATAAAGAGGCAAAACATAAAGGGGCAAATACCCGAAGATTAGTCAAACATAAAGGGTAACATGTTATTAAGAAAAGGAGTAGGCAATCTATTAATAAGATGCACGGCATGGATAATGGCATATGACCAGTAAAGGTTAGGCAGATTGGACTGAAACAGTAAGGATCTAGCCACATTTAGTATATATGAAAGTTTACGCTCAACAATACTATTTTGTTGAGGTGTATCAACACAAGAGGTCTGATGCAAAATTCCTTTAGAAGCAAAATAGTCAGGCATAATGAATTCAAGACCATTATCAGAACGAATGGTCTAAACCTTAGTTTGAAATTGATTTTCATCAAGAGTAATAACATTATGAAGAGCCTCATACGTTTCAGATTTATTATGAAGCATACAAACCCATGTGTAACGAGAACAATCATCAACAATTCTTAAAAAGTATTTGTGGCCATGTATAGAAGTCAAATGAGAAGGACTCCTATATCAACATGTAACAAATACAAAATTTGATTGGAATGTGATTTACTAATGGGAAAGGAGGACATTACTATTTATCCATATGGCAAGAATCACAATGATCAAAGACCTTATTAGAAATAATATAGGGATGCAACTGTTGTATACATTTGAAAATAGAGTCAAAAAGATGGCCAAACCTAAAATGCCACAAATCAGAAGAAAAAACAAGTGCCGAACCAGTTGGATTGACCACTGAAGATACAAGACAATGTATAGCTCTCTGATAAGAGAGGAAGCATAAGCCTTCTCTTTCTCTAGCTAAACCAATCATCTTCTAAGGAGAGGTGTTCATTAGGAAGAAGAATTGCTCTGGAAAATAGCACAGCAACAAAGAGAATGAGTAAGCTTAGAAACTGAAATTATGTGAAAATGAAAGCCAAAAATGAACAAAACATTATGGACGGTAAGAAAATCATAGATAATAACCGAACCTGATTGGTTAGCTATTATAGAGGAACCATTTGGAAGACTAAAAACAATAGGTGTAATAGGTGTTAAAGAAACAAAAGAAGATGCAATGGTACATATATGATCTGTGGCTCCTATATCTAATATCCAGAAGTCTTTGATAGAAAAAGAATCGTAAGAAACAAGATTACCTGATGCAATATTGTTAATAACATGAGTAGAAGAAGGAGTTAAATCCTTTTGAACCAATTGTAAGAGCTTTTAATATTGTTCTGCTGTGAAACAAAGGAGTGGAGTATCACCATGGGTCTGTGAATTTGACACTGGAACTGAAGAAGAAATGTTCTCTTTACTCTCTACTTGACGAGTAATATTGTTAATAGTGGATGGAGTTCTAAATTTAAAACCTAGAGGAAATCCATGTTTCCTATAACAAGTCTCAATAGTGTGTCTCAGTTTGCCATAAAAGGTACATTTCTTAGCATTACGATCATTACTATGATAACTAGTGTTCTTTCCAGATTTAGTAAGAAGTATAATAGCTTCATTAGGAATAGAAACGACTCCTATTTCTCTCTCTTGTTGTACAACTAGTGAGAAAACCAGATGAATAGGTGGCAAGGGATCAAGAGTTATGATTTGAGATTTGACAATAGAAAATATATCATTAAGACCCTTTAAAAAATGAATCATATAGTCCTACTGTTTATACTTATTTATACTATTAAAGGCACCATAAGAACACCGATTATCACAACTACAAACAGGTGGAGGTCGAAGATTAAGCAGTTCATCCCAAATGATTTTGAGTTTAGTATAATACCCAATAACACTTAGATCACCTTGGTTCAATGAATGCAAGCCGTCTTGAAGACCAGCAATGCAAAAATTGTCGCTATGTGAGAATTGTCCATGCAAATCCTGCCAAATCTCTAATGCGTGATCTATCCACAAAATACTTTGAGCTATTTTAAGAGAAATCAAGCTAGTAAGCCAGGCAACCACCATCGTATTACACTGTTCCCAAATCGCAAACATCGGATCATGCATCGATGGAGTAAGAATCGTGCCATCCACAAAATGAAATTTGTTCTTTGATTGAAGTGCCATTTTCATAGCTCTGGACCAAGAATGATAATTCGATCCAATCAAAATGGGTGAAACAAGAATTAAAGAGGGATTTTCGTTTAGATGAATATAGTAAGAGTTTAAAGGATTCTGTATAGCATTGGTGATTTGAGAGGAAGAGGAAGAATTTGCCATAATCAAAAGCGAAAGAAGAAATATGAGCTAAATATGTTCTGATACCATGAAACAATTTATCAAACTGTAATAGAAAACCAGCTCTTCTAGAACTTAAGAAAGCAACTAGAAGTGAGTGAAAAAGGAGCTGAACAGGAAAAGCAGAGTAAATGTGAAACTGAGAAAAAAAAAGTGAATGCATTATTGATCAGAGTGTTTACACATGTATATATATAAACTCAATACCAACTTATTCAGTTGGACTGCTAGCTGACATCTAACTAAACTAGAAACTAATTGACTAACACAGTAACTAAAATACATATATCCGTTACATAATGTTTGTTAGAAGTATTTTATCTATTTAACACATAATTAATGACCTAATTGTTATTCTTTGGTATATAAGATTAGGTTACAAATACTCCTCCGGTCCTATATATAGTGTAGATAGAAGAAAATTTTTTGTCCTTTTAATAGGGTAGAAAGAGAAAATTTTCATATGAATTTATTATATAGTACTCCCTCTGATCCTTATTATAAGGCATCAACTTGCAAGTATTCTTGGTCCCTTTTATAAGACACTTGCAAGTTTCCAATGAGCATTTAATTTATCTTTCCATGTCTATCCATATTTAATAAAGGTAGTGGGAGAGAGTAATAATTAATATGATATTTGTGCTTAATGTAGTTAGTAAGGGCAATCTTGGAAATCACTTAAATTTTAGGACAACTTTAATGTTTTTAACTATTTTTATTGGTTTGTGAGAATTGATAGTTAATGTCTTATAATAGAGATCAGAGGGAGTATTGACTTTGTTTTCATGCATATACTCCCTTCGATCCTAATTATAAGACAAAATTAACTTTTTTTGGAGAAATTAAGGAAGCTAATTAAATTACTTTAGAATATTTATATTTATATTTTTTTTCTTCTAACTAATTAGTTTTTCTAATAAACTAATATATAATCTAAAAATACATAACATAGTAACTTATTGAGTTTTCTTATTCTCTCAAAAAAATGTCAACTTTGTTTTATATTTAGGACCAGATGTAGTAATATATATTAAATAGGGGTAAAGTTGAAAAGTCGTTGAATTTTATAAAAGAGTTAATAAAGTTAAAGGTTTTTCTTGTTTTGTGTGAAACATGTTGAAACATGGAAGTGTCTTATATATAAGACCAAAGGAGTAACTTATACTTATAATAAGGACCAAAGTGTGGTGTGTGCGTGTCTACATGATAGTCCCTCTGGTCCTAAATATAAGACAGAGTTAAATATTTTTTTTCAGAGATTAAGAAAGTTAAATAAGTTACTTAATCATATCATATGTTGTGTATCATTAAATTATATATCAATTTATATGTTAAGCAAAATAGTTTGAAGAAAAAACGTTAAATACAAGTATTTAAAAATAATTTAATTAGCTTTCTTAATATCTCTAAAAAAATCAACTCTATCATTTAAGACCGGAATGAAGGAGTATTTTATTTTTAAGGAAGCTTTTTTTTTAACAAATTAAACAAAATAGATATGTATGGTTGCTAAAAAACCGATTGCTCTTTGTCCAAAAAAAAAAAAAACCGATTGCTCATTTGCGCGCGCGTGAGAGAGAGTGCTGTCTCAGAATGTCTGTATCAGCGTAATAATAAATCGTCTCTCTATCGCAGGTAGAAACAGAATAAATAAGGCTGGCAAAAAAGAAAAAGAATAAATAAGAGTTAATGGAATTGGTATGAGCTGGTGCGAATTAATGATAACTGAGCATCAATTCTTTCTATGATATCTCCTCACTCATCACTGTGTATAATGCTGCGTTTCCCACGTATTCTTCTTTAATTTGGGTATAATTCACAGTGCCATTCCTTTCACATAAACCATTTCTTTCACATAACTCATAACCAACCCAAGCTATTCCATTTTGGATTTTTTCCCCCCTCAAACTAACTTCTTTTAAAGGATCTTTTGCCATTTAAAATCTCCTGTTCAAAGATAATTTATTCCCAAATGTAAGCACAAAATATAGACGATGTAAAAGTTGTTTTCCATTTTTTTTTTGGATTAGGTGTTTTCCATTTTTCTAGGAGCTTCTTGTTCTCTACATGATTTAGCACGATTTGAATGTTAAGAGGCAGTGTTTGATGCCATATATTTTTTATTTTGGTATAATATTATTTGAGTCAATATCTTCAATCCTACTTCACAGGCATCAAATTATTGTATTGCACAAGGATCATCTTATTGAAAACAATCTTATTTGAGGCACTGTTAAATGTAGGCATATCTTCCAATATGAATTCAAACATTAGTTTGTAACGTTTTAAGGGATTAAATCCTTTGGTCACATGCATTAAATTACTAGTTGATGAGTGCTCTTTCTTGTCCTTATTATAAGGCACAAACTAACAATTCTCACAAATTAATAAAAATAGTTAAAGTCATTAAATTTGTCTTAAAATTTAAATAATTTTCAATATTACCTTTACTAATTACATTAATCTCTAGTATCATTTTAATTATTACTTTCTCACACTACCCTTATTGAATGTGGACATATATAAAAAAAATATTTAATAATTTTTAAAAATAAATAAGTGTCTTATAATAAGGATTAGAGGAGTATTAATTATTTTCTTACTTGTTTTCTAATGGTCCTTATGGTGAAGAAGAAAATGGTCCCCATAAAACTGCATTTACAGCACTTTGGAAATGAGTTTGGGGCTTCCGTACATAATCTAGTTTGAGGTCAGAGGCCCAGTCCACATAGAAATATTGCTTTATGATAGGCTATAGCAACATTTCAAAAGTCTGAGTTAGTAAAATGCCTGGGTTGATACCAATAGGGTTGAATCTAGAGATAGGGTCTGTCATAAAATGACGAACTAAAATTTGAATGTCTATTAGGAGATGTGCTAACATTTAATGCATGATAGTGCTCAAACAAAATTGTTTTCAATAAAAGAACATCTATATCTAGCAATCAAAAAAAAATTTGGGTTCATTCACTCACAAGATTGACTCTTCATCAATTTTTTGAAACCCGGACCAGACTGGCCGGTCCGGCCCGAGAACCAACTAACCGGGCATGAAACCAGTCCGATTCGTGAACCAGACCGGTTCCGTATTTTTTTTTGAAAAAATAGATTTTTAAAATCTTTCTTTAGAATTTTAAATTAATAAACATAAAATATTCAATTTCTCATAGATTTTGCCCTAGGTTAGCTCTAATTTGATTCTAGTATGATTCGCTGATCCTTGACCCAGTACCTTGACCGGTTCTGTGACTGATTCGAGTTTCAGAATCTTGCTTTTCATCGATGCTTATCATGCTATCCCAATATAAACAATGCTTATTTGTTAATTCATGTTTATATTTAGTAAACAAGAAAAAGAAGAGGAGAAAATGAGTGAATTTTCAAGATTAAACGGTGTTATCGCTTTGTTTTATTTTCTTACATCTCTCACTCTCTCTCCCCCCCCCCCTCCCTCTTCCCCTCTCTTGTTGGTTAGATTACTGTACGAAATATTCCTACGTAATACACATGGTTGATCTTTCTCGCCCTGCCTTTTATCTCTCGACAACTCCAGCTACATCGCTCCTTAAAAGAAACAAACAAAGAAAAGGGGAGGAAAAAAAAAGCTTTCATAGGAGAAAAAACCACATCTAAAGTTGGTATTTATATATAGTTTATGATTTAATTTGCAATCACTATACAGAATTTTGAAACAGTTGTTTTATAGTTATTTTGGACCATATTTAAGAATTAGCATTCACGTATTATTTAAAATTTCGTTATTTAAAAAATTATAAAATAAAAATTTAAAATTTTTTTTGTTTGAATGTAAGATCTCCATGACTTTCATGTGGATTTGTAATTTTTTTCCACCACATCTCATCTCTATTTTCCAAGGTTTTAAAACCCGGACCGATTATTGAACCAACTATAGTACTGGGTCAAAGGTCAGTGGATTAGATTGGAGCCAAACCGAAGCTAAACCAGTGAGAAAGTGAAGATTTCAGGGTTATTTATATAAAATTTTGAATAAAATATAAAAAAATGGGTTAAAAACTGATCAAACTGTAGAAAAACTGATTAAACCAGGGTTAACTATCAGACCAGATTAGTCGGACCACCGGTTGACTGGTTTTTGACCTGAATCAGTGGGTCTAATCCTGTTTTCAGAACATTGCTATTTTCTAATGAAGATGAGGGAAGCTTACTATTAGAGACCGAGGTCCAATTAGGTATTAAATGCAGACACTCCTCCGGTTAAAAAGTTTAAATTTTTTTCTCCACTTCCTGATTAAAAAAAAAACCAACTTTTAATCGTGTTTGATGGTTGGTTTTGTTGTAATGATTCATTGAAGTGTTACGAAACAAAAAAAGCCCTTTTCATTTGCATTTTGGAGGGTAGTCATGATGAGGCATGTTTCTTTTCAGGGTATACATATAATATGTGAGAAGTGGCTTAGGTTCTATTTCAATTCAGGTCACTTAGCTTCCTCTTCGGCTTCCGCAAAAGCTATGCTTTATCTTCAAGATAGAGCTTGTATAGTTTAATGCCACACACAAATAATACTAATAATATAATCCTTTTATTTCATTCTTTTGAGGAAAAAATATGTCTCATGTTATATAATCTTTCTTGATTTTAAAGTAACGTTTAATATTATTTTTCTTTCACTTTTAGAATAAAACAATAATTTCAGAGGCATTAATATAAGTACCAAATTTAATAAAGGATATCATATTTTTTTTCATATTTATTATATTTTTAAACCTGTATGCAATAATTATAAGAGATAAATATAATGAAAGAGATGGTAACAATAATAATAAGGATCGATAATCTTGATGAAGTATCAAAGTCATCACCAAAAATCTTAATATCAAGTGAGTTATATGGACCTGATATTATTTCCTACATTGAAACTTATTATTACATGTTATTAACTTATTATGAAACTTTTTTCTGGACAAATTCCTTTGTTATCAAGTGATCTTATAGTGATTCTTTCATGATAAAAATAATACTAGTAATGCTTCCAGTTTTATATATAACAATTGAATAAGGACTTCATTTTGATTGTAAATATAAGACCTTAAAAAGAGTTCCCATCAAGAGTAGTTCCAATGCACATAATTGAAAAGAGTATTTTAGGAAATTCAATATACATTTATTATAAAATAACTAATTTTCTTAATATCCACAAATCAATTATTTAGCAAATTAGTTATTATATAGGTAAGGACATGATATATAGTACCACTACGGTTATATCTATAAGTTTAAATTACCTAATTCTCATATAATAAGGAGAGTTAATTAACTCAATAAATATGAACTAAATTGATAAAAAAAAAAAATTTTGCATTCATCTACTAATGTATATTTTTCACCTTTTTCTTCTCTCTCTACCTTTAATAATGTCAACATTTTAATTCTCTCATTTATTACTTTGAAGTAGACTTATAAGAAGGACTAAATTTTTTTTCCCAATTTAACTTACAAATAGAACTAGAGTTGTGGTGGTGTTGGTGGTGGCAGTAGTAGTAGCAACAATAACACTAGTAGTAGTAGTACTAATAAAAGTAACAATGGAGGGGGGATGAGGTAGCTTTAGGAAGCTTGCCAATATTAAATACCACTATGTGTTTAAATATAAGTTACTTGTAGAAAAAATATTTTGTTTAAAATATAAGTTACTCAGTAATTAAATGATATTTTGTCATTTTCGTCCCTATCTAATTTCTATTGGAAAGAGAGAATTATGGTAGAGAAGTGTGAAAATCATTTATAAAGTAGAGAGAGACAAAAAATTTAATAAGGCAAATGAAAAAAACTTTATCAATTTAAGCAATTCCTTAATACTCCCTTCGTTTCAAAATATAAGTTTCAAATTTATAAATATGTGTCCCAAAATATAAGCTTTATTTAGGTTTGTTAAAGCATTCATTGCTTTTTTTCTAACTTTATCCCTTGATTGTATGTGTTATATTTATTGTCTCTTACACTTATCTTTTTTTTTAAAAAAAAAATATTTATTATTTTTAACTAATTTTAACTGTATTCTTAATAAATAAGCATCGGTTATTTGAAACTTATAATTAGAAAAAAAAAGGATGCAAAAATAGGGTATATATATTTATTTTTGCCAGTGGCAAAAATAGGGTATAAGTAACTTATATTTTGAAGACTAGCATATGATTACAGAAGGGGGGAATGCCACAAGGGCCAAATATATCACTTCCCAAGTAACTTATATTTTGGAGACTCGCATGTGATTACAGAAGGGGGGAATGCCACAAGGGCCAAATATATCACTTCCCACCACATTGTTAGTAAGCCTCTGCACTCCACTAACTTCAATATCCAAATCATACTTGATTGTCATGTTTATTTTAATTTAAATCAAAATAGCTAATACTCTATACAATTTAAATAATGTTTTAAATGTTGAAATTCCATACATTTTGTGATTATCAATAACGACTTTAATTTCAATTATGATTTCCAAAAACATGAGGCGAATAATTACTTTTTTTGAAAAAAAAAATTGTGGCATAGTAGTAGTAACGGATGATTAGCATTAAAAATTATTGGGAGAATTATACTTAAGTCCCAAGGAAAAAAATAAATAAATAAATGATTCCTGAAGATTGCAAAAGTCCCATTAATAACTTGAGGAGCATGTATTGATAACTCGTTAATAACTCTAGGAGCCTGTATTAACAATTCGTTAACAACTCCATGAGCCTGTATTGACAGCTTCATGGGGTTATTTTTTTTATTTTGTAATCTTCAGAGACCATTTTTTCATTTCTTTTTTTTCTTATAACTTGAGTGTAATTCTCCCAAAATTATTTAAAAAAAACAGCTCAGCACATCGCAAAGCATAATTACAGTCATCCTAAATAACGGTAAATCAAAAGAATTAAAGAATGACAACATGAGCCAATAAAGGTTAATCCAGTTGGTAAAGAAGTTGACTCATAATTATAAGACTATAAGTTTGAATTTCACTAATATAAAAATTTTATTGATAGATAATCTGTAAGTATCTCTATAATTGTTTTTAAACCTAAACACACATAGTTAGAACTGATAATATAGGCCGGATGTGGCCCAACCTGTCACAGTTAGAGAAGTCACAGTTTTTCTTAAAATAAATAAAAATAATCTAACTCGCCAACATGAGGGTTGAACTCTTATAAGTTGGAACAAAAAAGAATAGCGTAAAAAAGGCTCCACGTAGGCAAGCAGAACTTACCCTACCCATTTTTTTTTATTAGGCGGGATCGGCTTATGAGTAAAACCTAAATTCTATTGTATTTGTTTGAAATAATGATTAGAATATTTAATATTTAAAAATAAATTTTCAATCAAGATTTATAGTATAGAAGATAAATATATGAGAAGAATTTTATCTTATTTTATTTTAAAAAAACAAATTATAAATAATCTCAATATTATAAGCAACCTACCCATTGTCAGCTCTAAACACAGCACCACCTTAGAGGGCTATACGCATAGGGCTCCCTCGCAGGCCATAGATTGAACCCCTGACGCTGACCTCTTGTGTGGGGCTCAAGTGGGTCCAACCTCGGGATTCGTGACGGCGGTGCAAGTGTCCTCCCTTCTGCGGGCCCCCGCCACCTCATCCCCACTACGAGACGCCGGCCCCACCTCCCTCCTTGCCCTCTTTTAAGTTTTAACAACCTCCATCCCCATTTGAACATAAAAAACAAAAACATTCTTGCTCTTTTTTTAACTCTGCTTCACCCTCTAGTAGTATCCTCTCTGTTCCCTCGCTTTGGCTTCCTCTTTAATCCCCCAATTCCTTTCTTTTCGCTCCTCTTCCGCCAAGTATGGGTGGTTGCCTGAATTATGCTCCACTCGATTTTCCTATCCCTTGCCGCTATTCTTTACTTCGCTTGTAATCTACGTCCACCTCCACCGCCTCAGAATCCATTACGCTTTTCTTCTTCATCACCTTCCTCCATTACAGTTTTTCTCAATGCCGTACCCTCATTCTCCTCCTAGATCGTTCCTCAGATCTTGTTTGCTCTTGATTTCAAAGAAACCTCAACGTTGTTCCGGATGCTACATTTTCTGAGATCCAGTCGCTTTTTCGTCATCGCAATTTGATCGAGTTCTTTTGATTTATTCCTCTTTATGGAAGGGTCGGCGCCGCCGGTATTACTGTTCCGGTGAGTGGATATTTTCATCAATTTCTCTGCTCTGTTTGTATTTGTTTTTTTCCCACAGTTTTCTTTGCAGCTGAGTTTAGCGTTATTGTTTACAGTTTTGTTGCATTGTATTTGGTGTCAGGAATCCATCCTTATTGAATACTCCTTTAATTGTTTTGCGCAAGCTAATTCACGCTTATCTTGTATTTGGTGTCAGGAATCCATCGTTTTCCTAATTAAATACTCCTTTAATTGTTTTGCGCCAGCTAATTCACGCTTATCTCTTTTTGGGACTGAATGAATGTTGTGGTCCATCATTTTGCTCCTTCCATCATAACGTGGACATCATGGGCAAGTCCACTCACCTGCTTTTCTTAAATCAATCAATCAATCCCCTCACGTGGCTTCCTTGCACAATTTGTTCGGCAAAATGTCAAAATCAATTTAATTGTTGAATCGAATATATATCGGATCCCTGGGTGAAAGGCTCATTTCCATGTTTTCCACACCAGCATTGTCTTTGCCCCTTGGTATTTTCTATATTTATTAAGCCATGGATGAGTTATGACTCTGGTAATAATCTTAAACTGACACATTTGGAAAATTGGAATCGAGAACTTTGAAATCAATCTGTTCGAGGAGCTGCTTTTTTTTTTTCGTTGTCCCTTTTCAATTCCTTGTGATGGCTTTAGCTATTTGCCTGATGTATTAATAATAGCAGTTAAAAGCTTTTGGCAAGTTATAGCCATTCGACTATATTTTCCTTTTTTTTTTCACCACTTTCTTCTTCCGTTTTATGAGAGTTAAGTTATTAAAATGGGAAATTTTCCAGATACATAATTGCGAATTGCCTGAGCTACAAACTCCTTGGCAGCATGAGGTCCCATGGCTGATATTCTGAAGTGAAGCTTGAGCATATTATTCTGCCATGACATTAACCCCGCTGAGGACATGGCATTCCATTTAGAACTTAAAAAGATGAGGTCAAAAGAGCAACACAGCTCGAAAATAGTTAAGGAGACGTTTGATTTGCCCCAATTCGAAAGTGGTCTTAGGCCACCAGTCGGGAATCCTAGTCATGGTGTGAGGCAGGATGCAGATGGTGAGATTTTTGTCCAACCAACCAGAAATAGAAGGCGGCAGAGCTCGAGGAGAAGGGCAACTAAAAGTGATGAGCTTGTTAAGCACATGACTAATGTGCCCCATTATCTCCTGCATGCCGACAGAGAAGAAAATATTCAGGACAACCCTTTAAATTTTGGAGTTTTAGATTGGACGCAGCTTGAAAAGTGGAAGCACAGGCAAAGGAATAGGCCCGCGAAATCCAGCAATTTTGCATCATTTCAAGACGGTGAATCATCATCAAGAAAAGCCACCAAGTCATCTGCCGCTACCGCAGCCGCCGCCACTGGACCATCTCATAGGCAAGGCATCTATCAAGATGCCAAACCATGTTTTAAGAATGTCAGAAGATTTCAACATTTTGAAACTGAAGAGAAGAGGAAAGACCTGGATAATTCAGTTTCAGGAGTGAGAACTTTTGCATCATACTTGAGGGAGGATGGGGTCTCACTAGTTTCTAATGAAAACAAATATGGCAGGGACAGTGAACCTGAGAAGAGCATGGAGAGTTTGCAAGAACTTAACTACCAGAAAAAGGAGAAAAATCGTGAATTCGGGCCTGATATGGGATTGCAATCGTCGATATTAAAGAGTAAAGGGGTCTCTTCGGGTTCCAAGAAAAAAGGTAGTTCCCACAGAAACAAAATGAAGATAAAAAATGAAGTGTTGCAAGAGTCAGATAGTGATGTGATGGGATCACATGATACCAGTCATAAACAAGGATATATTAAACCAAATAATATTGTGCTGCTTCGTGCCCGAGAAATTAGTTCTAGCAGCAACAAAGCCAAGATAAAGGATAATCAGTTGCAAGAGTCTGATACTGATGCCAATCATAAACAAGGCCATGGGAAGCCTAAAAATATCGTGCTACTTCGCCCCCAACCGATTCCCCAATCGAGTCGTGACATTTATGAGACATCTCGTAGAAGAATGTCATTTGACGAGTTTTGGGGAGAGTCAAGTCGACGTAGTCTGTCAAATGTTTCCCTTTCCGAGGACATTCACGCTGAAGGTGCTTGTTCTAAAATTCCACATTCAACTGAACAGCGTTCAATGGTTCAACCTGTAGCAACGTTAGGTTCATTGCTTCTCAGAATTGAATCTGATCAGGGTTCAGATTGTTCTCCTGTTACATCAGAGACACCTTCTTTTGCATCTAAGAGCTCTAGTCTGCATTCTGAAGGTGCCTACTTTGAAAGGGATGCGTTAAGGGACAAGCTGACAAATCATTCTGAAGGTGCTTACTTTGAAAGGGAAGCATTAAGCGATAAGCTGACAAATCAGTGTGATTTCAGTGACTTAAAGGAAGCACTGGACCAGGAAACTGCTGAGCTGACAGCTAAGAAGGGCAGGAATCTATCCAGCAGTCGTCGGTTTAGCTTTAGTTTAAGCCGGATTGGAAGAAGCTTCAGTTTCAAAGAGGGGTCTACTCTTCCTCAACTCAACTCCTCATATGTAAGTGCAAAGTCTGGTCCCATGACGTCTTCATTTTCTGCTCGTTGGTCTAGTTCTAGCAAAGAGAAAGAAAATGGTCATGACAGAAGCAGGTCCAGCCCCTTACGAAGGTTGTTAGACCCAATATTGAAGCGTAAGGCTTCAAAGTTACGGAATCCAGCTGAAAGCGGTCAGGTACAAAATGGAAGCTTGGACTCAATCAGCTTTAGGACAACCAGCTTTAGTGAATCACTACCAGATGAAATGAGGGAGGGTTCCCTAATTCAAGCCCACCTACATGTTACAATAAAAAATGGACTACCTTTTTTCAAATTTGTGCTAAATAATGATGCAGGGATTCTTGCTGCTGCTATGAAAAACTTAGAATCATCAGAGAAGGATGATTCGAACTGCTATTTTACTTTCTACCTACTTAATGAAATGAAGAAAAAGAGTGGTGGATGGTTGAGTCATGGAAGCAAAGAGAAAGGCCGCGACTATTCCTACAATGTTATTGGTCAGATGAGGTTCTCTAGTTCTACAATCACTAAACCATGCAACAATCAAGACTCTAAGACGCTGTCTGTGCAAAAAGAATATGTCTTATTGAGTGTTGAAATTGATCAGACCGATCAAATGCCACCAAAGGTCATCCGGAGAGGGGAGCTTGCTGCTGTTGTTGTTGAGATCCCATTTGAAAGCTTAATACATAAAGGACTACTTTGGGATAATAATTTGGTGAAGGGTTGTCTAAAATGCTCTGCAGAAGAAAGATGTGTGCGCAACTTGGGAGAAAATGACATCTCAGGGAGTACCACAGTTATATTGCCTGGTGGCGTCCATGGTTCATCAGAGAGAGGAGAGCCTTCACCATTGATCCAAAGATGGAGATCAGGTGGACTATGTGACTGTGGAGGTTGGGACATCGGTTGCAAATTGCTTGTCCTCTCTAATCCGAAGCAAAGTTCAAAATCCCAACGTGAAAGCTTTCAACTTTTTGTTCAGGTATAATACCTTTTCATGTTTTCCATTCTAAATCTACAGTTCTAAACAACGTTGTGTATGCCATTTACATGTTTTCTTTGTTCTACTTTTAGGAAGGATCTGAGCAAGACATCCCTGCTTTCACTTTGGTGCCGTTGAAGGAGGGATTGTACTCGGTTGAATTCAATTCGTCGATCACTCATTTGCAGGCATTTTTCGTTTCTGTTGCTGCGTTAAGCTGCCAGAGATTAAGTTCATTAGAAAGGACCATCATGCAAGAACACACCTGTAAAGAACCCAGCTGTTTGAAGAGCGGTAACAACCTTCCTGGGAACGCGCCTGTAAATTATACTCCGATTCCACCACCCTCTCCTGCAGGAAGAGTTTAATTTCTGGAACACGAGTTTTTTTGGTTGTTCATACTTCATAGATAGCTGGTAAAGATCTCCAGAATCCAGATTGCAACGGAGACTTTTCCCCCTCTCTTTACAATTTCGTAGCAGCTATTTCATAGAGGTTTTTCCTGCCGAGTAGGCAAAAGGTATGCTCATTGAACCTTCTTATTCATTGTACTGCAGCACCTCCGTCTTTGTACAAATCAGCATGCGAATAAATAAAACCGGTGCGGGTAATACACTTCACATCTGTAGCCTATATGCTTTTTCCTCTTTAGAGAAAGAGATAAGATTATACTTACTCTTACGTAAAATTGGAGAGTTGATGTTAATTAAATATAAAACTTATTTTATATGCTTATCAGTTATTTTCCAAATTGACCGTATTGATATTTCCTCAACAATAATCAAGTAGGAGAAGTATTGGAGGAATTAAGGAGCATTAATAAAGGTGGACTCTCTTGTTACACTTGGATATTTTGAAGGCAGGTTTCGAATTTCCAACTTTTGATGGGGCATGCACACAAAATTGTACATTACTTTGGGACTTTGGTCTCAAAAAATACATCATACTACCTTTGATCATTAATATAAAATGTTGTTTATTGTATAATTTATACTATAAATAAAATCTTATATTAAACAAGGGAGATTCCATTGAGACAATGAGTATAATATGCACAGGGTCAATTCTGTTTTTGTTTTTTTCAAATGGCCAAGGGCAATGTTGGGCATAGCCTTGATATGCTTGAATAGGTTTTGAGTTGGAGATAAAATGGGTTTGGTTTGGAGTCTGTGTCTTTGGAGCCCAACTTGAATATAGTCCAACTTGGTTTTTAAAATAGCTCTTCTGGGCTCAATTTAAACTATCGATTATGAGCAATGTTGTGATTTCTTCGAGTTTCTTTTAAGAACTTGTATTGATTTAGTGTGATTCTGTGATATAACTATTTATTCTTTATATATTTGAACCAGAATGAGTATATCTTTTTTGGCATGAATAATAATAGTAACTCATTTATTGAATGAGTAGCTATTTGGGTGTATATTTAATGACTGCTAAAGAAATAGAGAACCATAATGCAGCACAGTAGACTGAGCCGTTACAGGAGAGCTTATGGTGATGATGGTATGGTGCAAGGCATTTGAGGGCCTAATTGAACAAAAATACTAATTTGAGATATTTATAAGTAACATTCTCTCACATGCGGCTGATTCTATGTATAAAAAACAATCTATGTTTATCTGAAAAATGTAATGTATTCTTTTCATTTTTATTCCAATTAATTACATATCTCTCATATCTTTTTTCCCCTTCATTCTCTTTTATCTCTTTTCCTATATCATTTTCATAAATAAGGATTTAATTGTTGAAAACATAATATATATTTTATATTTTTATTTTTTAACTAATTTTAACTAACATTTTGATATTCCTGAATTTGTTGGCTGTTATTCACTACAGAAAGGAGTGGTGGGAGCAATAATAAAAGAGGTCACTTATGGAGACCCTGGTCCACCTCATCAAATTTCCGTACTGCTACTACTACATAACTTCATTATATTATTTTTTTTATAATAGACAATTTTCATTAAAAATATCAAATGAGTTACATCATACCTTTGCAATCATCCTAGGGCATGATTGCAAAGAGTTAAGGATGTTAATATCTATACTAGATACAATTACTATTCTATCTAATGCAAAATAATTTAAAAGACTTGCTATATTTTGAAAAACAATGTCTGCAAAAGAGTGTCATTGTTCCACATTAAGGAACCATTTCTTCTTCCTGCAAAAAATGGTTAGTTTCTCTGTCATTGTATTGCTAAAGAGAGGACATTTAGTAATCCAGAGGAGAGCAGATCATAGTCCCATGCGAGCAAAATTCATCACTGATTGATTTGTCTTCCATTGTAGAGCTTGAACTGATTGGCCTTGATAACAAATATGTGAGCAAAGCAGCACAGATCTTCTTGGAACGGTTTTTTTCTATTATAATGCTCCAGCCACTTAATGGAATAGAACTTAGCAGACTGATATGAGGAAGAACCACTTGCCTTCTCACCCTTGATGAATCTTCTGATGCAAATGCAACTTTGCAAAGCGATGAGGAAAAATGAATTTCTTTAATTATTTGCAAAGGCTCCACTTTCTTACCTTTGTGAAGCAGAAGATTTCTTTTCTTCTACAAACAATAATAAGCTTGATAATCAAAATTATCATATCAGTGTTCTCATCCCTACTCAATTCAATCAATGTTCTTTTAAGCCAATCTTTTAAATAAGGGAAAATGGTGAAACTAAGGGAAATCAAAAGTCCTCCAAACCAAACTACTCTTGAAATGGGGCAAGTCACAAATAAGTGCTTCAATGTTTCGGATTCATGACAACCAAAGAAACAATTACCTTAGATAGCCACATGATGTTTAGAGAACATGTCAATTGAAGGAATTGCATCATTAAGAATCTTCCAAACAAACAACAGATCCTTCATAGGCAATGAAATGGTCCATAGGAACTTCTAGAAATTGTCACTTTGATTTTGTTGCAAGGAGGAGATACTTTTAAAGACAGTATTGACCTTATAATTGCCTGAAGGACTAAGAGTCCAAATCAACCTGTCTTGACCATTCATGAAGGAGATAGGGGTATGAATTATTGAGTTAGCAATATGTGGAGGATAGACACTCTTGACCAAATTATGATTCCAACTAATTGGACACTAGCTAGAAGGAAGATGCACTAATAAGTCTGCATCTGATCTTAAAGAAGAAACACTTACAGAATTAAACTACATAGGCCACTACAATGGGTGGTTTAAATAAATAGAAGTACCAGATCCAATCCTCTAATATAAGTGATTAGTAATAAGTTGAGCACATAGAAATATACCTTTCTAAATCCAAGAAGAATTATAAGGCCAACATACTAGAGCAACATCATTTATATCGATGTACTTAGGCTTCAAAGTTTCCACCAGCAAGGTTCCCTGTTTGGCATTAAGAATTCTCCAAATTTGTTTTACCAGCAATGCATTGTTAACTTGTCCTATTGGATGAATACCCAACCCACCTTCTGAAAGAGACCTAAACATATAGTCCTTACTAGCTAGATGAATACAATTTTTGTCACCATTGGAACCCCAAAAGAAATTAGCACATCTAGAATCAATTCTGTTGCATATGGTCTGAGGAAGCTTTATACAAGACAACACATGAATGTTAACTCCAAAGAGAACTTTGATCAATGTCAACCTTGAAGCTTGTGAGAGTAATCTAGCTTTCCAAGCTGTTGTTCTTTTATCAACAGACTGAGTGACTTGAGAATATACTTGCTCTTTGCTTCTTCCAGGATCAACCTAGGTTCCCAAATATTTCTCAAGTTTATCAGTATAATGAACTCCTAGAAAATGAGCATAATGATTTCTCTGATCACGAGAGAAATTAGGACTAAAGATAAGTGTGGATTTTGATCTATTAATTTTTTAACCAGACCACAAGCTATAGAGATCCAAAGAAGCCTTGATTGAATTAACACTCTGATTTGATCCCTTAAAGAATAAAACAGAATCATTAGCGTATAAAAGATGGGACATAAGCTAAGAGCTTCTGCTGATTCTAATCCCTTTTAGATTTCTTGAATGCTCAAAGGAATTTATTATGCAGGAGAGGACATTAGTAGCAATTATGTAAATATAAGGAGACAGGGGGTCTCCCTGAAGAACCCCTCTAGTTGGAGTAATAGAACTGGTAATCTGTGCATTGAAACTAACTCGATAGTGAACACTTGTGATACACTGCATAGTCAATGCAATCCATTTGTCAGGGAAGTTCATTTATTTAGGAATAACATAGATGAAGTTCCAAGAAAGGGTGTCGAAGGCTTTTGAAAAATCAATTTTCAAAGCCATAAGCTTTTTCCTGCCTTTCTTAGCTGCATGAATTTGGTTCATGAGATCTGCTGCCAGCAATATATTATCTGAGATATTTCTCCCTTCCATAAAAGCACATTGAAAGGGTGCTATATAATTATCTAGAACCTTTTTCATTCTCATGAAAATCACCTTTGAGACCAACTTGTACACAACATTACATAAGCTTATTGGCTTCAGGTCTTGAAAGGATTGTACTTGATTAGATTTAGGGATGAGAATGATATGGGTTTTGTTGAATGACTTCAAAATAAATTTAGTGTCTCAGAATGATTGCAACATATCCAACTTTACAAGTTACCAGTATTTTTGATAAAAATGAGCATGAATTCCATCGGGGCCAAGTGCACTATTTTTAGGAAGTGAGGAGACAGCCTCCTTGATCTCACTCAAATTAAAAGGCTGTAAAAAACTTTGGAAATGCTCTTAAGATAAACCAGGAATTGATACTTGATCCAATACTCTGAGAATTTCTTTTGCAGGAAGCTCATTTTGGCCCTAATAAATCTCTTCAAAATGAGACTTTGCCATTTGCATGATTTCGTTAGTATTGCTTGTCCAAGAATCGTTTGGCCGCTTTATACTTTTAATATGATTCTTTGACTTTCTTCTAGAGACAGTAGAATGAAAGTACTTAGTGTTTCTCTCCCCTTCACAAATCCATTTCAATTTCGCTCTTTGAGACCAAAAGCTATTTTCACAATCATATAGGAATTCTAGATGATGCTTCATATTTGCAAGTTCAAATTCTTGTTCTCTAGAGGGGTTCTGTGACATAGAGATTGATACAAATGCCTTGGTTAATGCTTCTTCTGTAATTTTGATTCTCTAAAATAAATTCCCAATGTGTGACTTACTCCAAGCAACAAGATTAGAAATAGTTCTATTCAACTTGTATTGAAGTTTGAAAGAGGGAGACCTTAAGGAGTTTGAAGCCCAAGAAGCCCTTATGATTCTATCACATTCAGGAAATTTAAACTAGAATTCTTCAAACTTTTTGAAGTGAACTCTTTTCATTTCCTCGTGTGTCCAGAACAAAAGTGGTCTATGATATGAAGCAGCAATCAGTAAGACACTAATCATTAAAGAAGGTTAGAAAGATAGCTATTGATGATTCATGAATGCTTTATCAATTTTTTCCAACAAGAAAGCTTTACCCTTCCTACTATTAGACCAAGTGAATACAGGACCCTTTTGAGGTACAGGCAAAAGATTACAATCGTCCAGACAAGCTTGAAAGTCTCTCATGCCACTATTTTCACCCGTGCATAAAAGCTTATCATCTGGTGAAAGTATTTGATTAAAGTCCCTAACAATCATCCATGGGTTGTTAATGTTAATAGAAGTATTTGATAACCACTCCCAAAGTAGATGTCTCAAACCAGAGGATGGAGGACCATATATAAAAGAGATGTAAGAACAAAAAACAACATTGATTTCATTAATCTTTGCAATGACAGATATAGGGGTTAACTTCAATAACATTTACTACAAAAGAAGATTTTCAAGTAACTAATGTACCACCACCTAATCTAACTGCATTAGCCCCACAAAAATTTGAAAATCCTAAATTCATAAAAGGAGTGAAGGTGTCTTGAGCAGATATTTTAGTTTCTGATAAGAACATAAAATTTGAATAATTCTTAAAAACTAAACGCCCACACCTTTGAACTACCGCAACCTTCCTGAAACCATGGCAGTTCCAACTCAAGATTTTCATGGCTCCTTGGGAAGCATTGCTAGGGCCGCTTCCCTAGCCACCATGACAGATGTAATATCTTGAATTGTAATTAAGGGCTAATGACTTTAAGGGTAGTGTAATTATTGTTAATTAAATACTTTTGAAGTATGTAATGCGAATTATAATATAAAATGTGCTCGATGATGATTGAGTAGATGTTGCGATGATCAGGGGCAAAATGGGGAATTTCCAACCAATTGGTTGGTTACCAAAGAGGAAACTCCTTAGTAATTTAAGAATCCATGGCTAGGATTGAGTGATCAATGGGGTGGAATTCCATGCATATGAGTTCATGTGTGATCATGGAAGGTGAACCAAGATTATGACAAGTGGCATAGTTTGGACCATAGATGATGGTCAAATGTTCAAGCTTTATTTTCTCTCTTCTCTCTCCCTCCAAGTCGGTGGTTGAGCATGGGAAAAGGGAAAATCTGAGTTATCATCATCATCATCTCCATTTTCTCTCTCCAACTCCATTTTCGTTGAGCTTGAGGTAGAAATAGAAAGCAAAGGTGAGATTTTTCACATTGTAGTTGGCTTCAAATGATCAAATGCTCTTCTTTAATATTGCTCATAATGTTGAGAGCTTCATTGCCATAGTTTCAGAATTTTGAAAGGAGGTGTTTTAGTGTTGGAAGGAATTTGAAAGTTAAGAAAATCAAGGAGCTCACTTGGGGGAGAAGGAAGGGGTGAGTATTTGATGCATTTTGGTATAATTGTTTTGGTCATTTGTTCATTTTTGAGAATTTTGAATTTTTCCCTGATTTCATAAGATTTTGGAATGAATGAATTGAGAGCTGTGTTAGGTGGGAAATGGTCTAAGATTGTACCCTTGTGCCATTAAAGTTGGATAGGAATTTAATTAGATAATTTGGTAATCTAGGTAGCTGTGAAGCAATTTGAGCCAAAACTGAATGTAGTTGGATAGGATGTAATTTTGTGTGTTTTGAGGGTACCAATAGGTTTCTTATGGAATTTTATGTGGGAAGGAGCTTTGGCATGAGTTTTAGGACCATTGGAACCATAATTGGTAAGTTTGGAAATTTTCTGTCAGTTGCTGCGTTCTGGTTACTGATAAGCCTCACTCGAGTGAGGTAGGATCTCACTTGAGTGCAGCATGATATTTTCCTTTCTCTTCAGCGTTTCAGTAGTATTCTCAGGCAAAGTGCAAGGGTGCACTTCCTCCCCTGCGAGTGATATGAGCCATCACTCGAGTGAACTCGATCTCACTCAAGTGCGGGAGTAGGTTTCACCTTAGAGTTGCTCTCGAGTAGTCACTTCCTGTACCTCACTCGATGGGACTTGGGTGATTGTGTGTTGTCACTTGGGTGCTGAGGATAGTGCTCGAGTGCACTAGCCACTCCAGGAAGTGATGGTGCTCTCAGGTACACACTTTTTGCGTTTTACTCGCTAAGGCTCAAGTGCAAGTGGGGGTATCACTCGAATGAGGCCTTCTTTATTCGAGTGAATCGGCCAGAAATCAATACTTTTGCTCCCAAAAAGGGATCTTTGGTCAAGTGTTCCCAACCCTTTAGGTATATGTCTAGGCTTCTAGTGGCCACCTAAAGAGTTCAAATGGTAACCAACTTAAAGTAAAATGAAGATAAGAATTTGGAAAAAGAGAATAACCTATCGTCCTTGATTTTGGTTTATAGGCTTTAACATTTGCCCTAGTCGTGAACGAACGGTTCCGGAGCAAGTCACGAAAGAACAAGGTAGTGACTCTCTCTCTTATACTATATGTGATACATGGTCTGTTTGTTTGATCATTGTTTGTGGGTCTATCACCTGTGGCCCATTGGTGTTGATGGTGGGAGGATCGTACCTTTAGGGTGATGGAATCTGGGGGATGAGACTATGTGAAAGCCGTAAGGCTATATGTGAAAGTCGAAAGGCTATTTGTGAGTCTATCACCTATGACCTATCGATGGTGACAGTGGGACGATCGTACCTTCGAGGCGGTGGAATCCGAGGGATGAGATTATGTGATTGTGTGTATATATGGCAACCTGTGTGTTGTGTTTTATGCTGTGATGTTACTTGATGATTTACTTACATGCTATGTGATTACATGTTGTATAAGTGATTTGTTATTATTGGGATTCTTTTGAATCTCACTCTTTCCATTGACTAACCTTACAAACAGGGCAAGTGGCTCCAAGGAGAAACAGACAATTAGGAGCGGCTAGAACCTTGTAGAAATAGTATTTTTGGATTGTTGGCTATTCACTTTAGATTTTGGGATTACTGTATATTATTTTTGGATGTAAATAATATTTTGATTACGGTATGTAATCCCCTAGTTGGAAGTTATAAACCTTATAGTTAGTATATGCATGTCCCGGGGGTTTCTGGGATTTCTGTTTCACACTCTGATATGTTTAAATATGGTTCAACTGCACATGGTAATTATATTCAGATTATGGAATTTGAGACCAAGGTAGAAATTTTGAAAATGTTTGTGAAAACCCTACCGTAAGGAAGGGATCAAAAGTGAGTTTTGTTTTATTGGTCTCTATTTCATTTTAATTACAAATTTCGAATCATAATTACGATGGGGGTTACAACAGAATTGTGAGTCTTCTTAATAGGAGGATAAAGATCAACAAAGAACTCCCATGAAGAGGTTCTTTTTCTCTTGCCCATCACAACTCTAGCTTGTCTAAGTTTCTTTTTCTCAAATTCTTCAGAAGTAGAGCGATCCTGTTTGGAAAAACTAAGGATGTCTAAAGAAGGGTTAAAGAAGACATAAGATCGCTTCTTGGTAGTCCCAATACCCTGATCTTTGATCATCGAACATGACAAACACACTTCTTGTAATGGTTGGGCTAAGAAATGAAAATCCTCATATGGAGGAGGTTGCTTCCTTTTCCGCTTCCTTGCTAAGCCAATCTTGATGCAATCATCTTCATAATTAGATTTTAAAGAAAGTCTAGCCCTTTTGAAGAGAAAGGGCTATACTTGCGTTTCCTTGTAGTACTTAGAAGAGATAATTCAAGACAGGAATATTTACTTCCAGAAGTTCTAGAAGTGCATTTCTCCTCTAGGCAAGAAACATTATTAGCTTGCTTTCGAATTTGTTTAATTGTTGTGCTGTCCAAATCAATAGATTCCACTTTTCTCTTGAGACGTCCTCTACCAAGATCTTCTGATACAAAATCAATTCTAATACCAGACTCACAAGCAGTAGAAGTATAAAACCCAAAGAAACCATAATAGATGGCATTACCTAACTTAGAGCCCACAATAGAAATAAGAACCCATGGATGAAGAGAGGAAGACAAGATACAATTCTTAGCCATATGACAAATACCCATACAATAAGAACGCAACCTTCCAACTTGTTTCGAAACAAGAGACACCTCCAAAATATTATAATCCAGCAAATGTAGGCTAGAACAATTGAAAAATTTGAGACCCAGTTCTGACAGGTATATCTGAACATGCTGACCATATGTTCACATGACCATCTTCATCATAGCAAATGAATTTACCCAGAAGATTCCCAAAGTAACAAGTTGTCTCTACATTATAGTGCTTTAAACACAGACCATGTATTTTAATCCAAACTGGATATTGCGAAGTAGAAATATTGAATAGGTTGGAATGTGACTTTCAAGGAGTAATAGCAACAAATTAACATTGCAACATCCAAGAACCATGAGAAAGCATGTAAATTAAATCCTCCTTTAGCTGGAAAGAAAGCAAGATGGAATTAGTAGCATGACGAGTAACCAATATCTATCCCTTCAACTTCCAGTGGATGCAGATCAAAGATTGAAGCTCTGAGGCATGAAGCTTACGACTATCCACCACCTTACAAAAAGCTAAATAACCCCCAAAGAAGGTAGACCAATCCATTGATATTTCTAATCAACCATAGAGAACCAAACAGATTGAATTAATCCATAAAAATACAAGATTTAGATCATAACCTTGGGTAGAATCTCCTCCACAGTGCTTCAGTCACAACCCAAATGGAACCACAATAACAAATACCAACAAAGATATAGATGAAAAAGCTTACCTACAACATGCATTAACCAGCAGAAGCTCTAAGACAAACGAGACAAGAAACTCAGAGAGATAGGTGCTTTCCGACAACAACCATAGTATAGAAAATTTCTAAAACACTTGTATGTTCAAATATATGAAGCCACTACTCCGTTGCATCAGTAAGTACTGTTTGATTTGAGAAACCAGAGAAACTAACGACAAGCAGACAACAGAGCCAATTTTATCAGGGATTACAACGATGAGAGAGACGAGAGCTCTCCTTCAGTCTCCAAACACTGAACAAGTCTCATTGATTGTATTGATTCAAGTTTGAAAGACAGAAGTAGCAGTTGCTATTTGGTAGTAGAAAACGAAAAATAGGCGGAAATCAGAAATTGATGGAATAGGACACACTTCTATTGACGATGAGCAAAGAATTTGCTACCGATTCATGGGAGGATTGAACGACGCTATAGATTTTGGTAGAGAGACGAGAGCTCTCTAAGTTTTGAACCAATATAAGTATGATGTTAATTCACTTCATTATTGTAGAATAATATTATGTGTTATTTATTGTTGTACATATGTTAGGGACATTTGTGTAATTACAGAGTGATTAGTTGCCGTCCCAACTTGGGACATACTGCCTATAAATAGGTGTAAGAAGGCAGGGTAGTTATGATGTAATATGAGAATTGTATTGTATGAAATAAGAGCGTGTATTATTCATTTTTGGGCTTGTGTGTTCTCATCATGGCATCAGAGACCATGGTTCAGCCTGACCCGATTTGTCTGTGCTGGTTACCCGAGTAAGGTGAGTGGTTCTTCTCATTTCTTGTGCGTTGCTGTTCTGATTTCACGATCGTCCTAGGGCAAATGATCGATGGGGATCTATCGATCTTTCTGCGTATCGATCTCGTCTCTTCGCCGAAGATAGTTCGTTTCTTGGCTTGGAAATCAGCGTTCAGCGTCCTATGTTGTTTTGGCCGAAGATCGACATTTCTGGTTATCAATCTGGTCTTCTCGGTGAAATATCGGCCTCAGTGCATTTCTTGGTCTTCTTGGTGAAAGATTGTTGTCTCTGCACATTTTTGGTTATCGATCTGGTATTCTGGTTGTCGATCTGGTATTCTCGATGAAATAATCGGCCCCAGTTTGTTTCTTAGTACTCTCGGTGAGAGATTGACGCCTGTTCCTGCTTCTACAATCGGCGACTTCTTCAATCTTTTCCGGCTAATAAATTGTTCCTGGTCTCAAAACAACCTCAACTTTCGATATCGTCCTTATCCGAACGCATCCTCGGAGGTGCGACTCGTGGATAACACAACAGACGACCAAGACGATCAGGAATTCCGGTAATCTTTATATTTTCTCTCCACATATTCTGTTCTTGCTTGGTGAACCAGCATCTTCCGCTGCTCTCTCTCTCTCTTCATCATTTTCTGGGCATTGCTTCTCTATGATCCTAGTAATGACAGAAACACCGAGTCAAGGTTTAGATTCCCAACATCCTCTGTATTTGCATCCTAGTGACACTCTTGCGGTCACACTAGTATCCCAGCCATTAGTCGGATCTCAGAACTATTCTATCTGGAGTAGAGCCATGAGGATTGCACTCCATGCTAAGAACAAATTAGGATTTGTCGACGGGTCTTGCAAGCGTGAGGATCAGAAATCACAACTCCAAAGTCAATGGGACCGGTGCAACAGTGTTGTCCTGTCCTGGCTGATTAACTCAGTTGATAAGGAAATCGCCACTAGGCTGGTATTTTCTGAGCACGCTCACCTTGTCTGGCTTGACCTTAAGGAGAGGTTTGATGTAGTGGATGGTGCGAAAGCCTTTTCTTTGTATCACTCCATCAATTCACTTACTCAAGGTACTCTCAGCGTATCTGGGTACTATACTAAGCTCAAAGAGCTGTGGGATGAACATGCAGCCTTGGTCCCCATTCCCAATTGCCAGTGCAGTTCTTCAAAAGACTATGCTAAAACTGTCCAGTTGTAATATTATAATTAAAAAAAAACGTGGGAAGGGCAAACTGTCGGCAAGAAAAGAAAAGAAAAAAAAACACGTGGGGCCCGCTGGAAGAAAAAAAATGTGAGGGAGGGTATTATTAATACCCTTTCCCTTCATCACTTTCGTTATGCTTCACGAGCAGGCGAGCGGAGCGAACGTAATTTCAACAGGTAAGGTTCTGAATTTAGCAGATAATTTTGGTACTTAAAATCACGTTTTCTTAACAAACTTCCTTCATAAAAGTTGTTCTACGTATTTTGATCTTCGTATTGATAGTAATATTATATTGATTAATGAGAAATTTGGGGTTAGGATTTTGGGAGAATTTGAGTTTTTACCAAAGATGGTTATAGATATGTAGAGAATAATTAATAGTTGATTTTAATCGGTTTAGATTTACCATTTGGTTATTGTATGATTTTATAATTAATTTATTCTTAAATAAATAATAAATTATGCTTTAGAAACGTTTTTTTACCGATTAAATTTGGATTAAACAATTTATTTGAGTTATTGGAAGTATTATTGAAATTTTAATCGGTTTAGTTTTGCAGATTTTGAGTTATGTGAAATTATAAATTATAATTTGATATTATAGTTAGAGAATTATGGTTATTAAATATTTTATTGTGAAATAGAGTTAAGAAATTTTGATTTAAAAAGGAATTTGAGGAATAGATAAATTGTTGTTATTTTTAAGAAATTTGAGTTAATTATGGGGATTATTATTTGCTATTTTGTAATAGTTAACAATTATTATAAATTATATTAACATGTAAATATATATATTTATTGTAGAGTGAATTTGATTTTGGCTTGTTGGAGTTAAATTCTCAAGTTTAGTTGTGTCAAGAATTTGAGGTAACCACTTTCCAATTTATCATGTATGCTTGTTGAAATGATTATATGCGTATGTTGGTATTTTTAACTGCTATAAATATGTTATAGTAATTTATATAAAAAGTGTACAATGATAGTATTAATCATGTTTTTAGTAATTTTTAGTTAAGTGGGCATGAATGATTTATTTGCATGATTGATGATGCATAGCATTAAATATGAAATATATGAATAATTATTGATATTGAAGATTGTGATGTTGAGATGTTGGATGTGGTGTTGTGAATGAGGAGGTTTGATTCTTTTATACCACGTGGTATAGCCACCACCGTGTGCACAGTGGATGGCTTTGGCATTCAGGACCCTTGGTATCACCCTTTCCTTTGGCCGGGTTAAGGGTCAGCTCAAGGGTAGGTGACACCTTTCCATTTTTGACGGAAAGGGAACCCATTATCCGATATGAGTTCTGTTGCTTTTGGTCGGGTTACACCTCATTATTGGAGAGCTTGGTGCAGTCTTGTCAAAGAGACTAATCCTATTATATGTTATAGCTCATGGGTTTTGTCAGCGGTTAAGGAGGTTATAAGGATGGTTGAGGGAGTTTTATGCATATTTAATGGTTTTCTTGAAATAATAATGTTTTGGGAAGATTGAATTTTATGTTATATGAATATATTTGCCCGCTTAATTATATTATAATCATTCCCTGCATATTTGTTAAAGTGGAATTGTGGTTACTGAGTCTGTGTGACTCACCCTATCAATATTTTAAATTTTTCAGGCGAGAGTTCAGGTGGTGTTATCAAGGGGAAGGCAAACGAGACTTGATTTGATATCAATCGTATGTTTCGTTTGGTTACATGAGCATAATGTATGTTGCCAAACTTAAGGGCCTTTTTGGTTTTATGTTGCATATGTTGAATACTACGCTGCATACTGGGGTTTGTGCTGTGGACGGAATTCCATAATATGTTGTATTATGTGATACTTAATATTTTACTTGGTTTGGAAATTAATTATATGGTAATTAAGAGGGGTCGTTACACCAAGAGCAGAGATTATTTCAGTTTCTAATGGGTTTGAATGAGGGATTTCACCAAGTTTGCAGTCAAATACTGCTCATGAACCCACTGCCAACATCGAATCAGGCCTGTTCCATGATTGTGCAAGAAGAAACCCAGCGAAATATGTCTTTTAGGCCACAGATTACTCCTACTGATGGCACAGTTATGGCCTCCAATACCTCTCGAGGAGGAAGAGGCCGCGGAAGAGATGGCAGAGGCCGTGGAAGAGGTCGCTTCCAAGAGGGATGTAGTCATTGTGGGAGGAAAGGCCATCAGAAAGAGACTTGTTATCAGCTTATTGGCTTTCCTCCAGGATTTCAATCTTCTCGATTCACCAAAGAGCGAGAAGACCAGGCGAATCCTACTATTAATGAGTCTGCAGCAAACGTAGGGACTGATCATGGTGCTACAGCTTCTTAAGGGACTCTCTTCACTCCATCTCAGTATAGACAAATTCTGGACATGCTTAAGAGGGATTCAGACCCAACAGAGGCTGCTGTGAGTGTGCAAGCTGCTAATCCAGGTTTGCCTATACACCCAAATTCTGAATGGATTTTAGACTCAGGGGCTAGCTGTCACATAGTTAGCAAATTAGCATATTTGGACACTTATAAGTTATATGAAGGTCAACCTAAATGGGTAAGAGTACCTAGTGGGGATCGGATTCGAATTACACACATAGGAGAGGTTAAAATTACTAATTCTATTACCTTGAAAAATGTCTTTTATGCCAAAGAATTCTGTTATAATTTAATATCAATTGCTAAACTTGCCTTGGACAGTATGTATATTGTTTTGTTTTTTCCTGATTTTTGTGTAATGCAGGACATGTTCAGTGGGATGATAAGAGGGACTGGTAGGCTCACTAGAGGATTATACCTTCTGAAAAGAGCATATAAATCCGAGAATGTGCATGTTGCTAATAAAGAACATGATATTGTAAACACTAGGAAGGAATGTCTTTGGCATTGTAGGATGGGGCATGCCCCAATGAAAATTTTGAAACATTTAAATGATTTGAGAATTAGTGATTGTAACTTTGACAATGATAAATGTGAGATATGCATTCAAGGGAAACATACTCGTCTATCTTTTACTCCTAGTACTTCTGTCTCTCACTATTGTTTTCAACTTGTGCATGCTGATGTGTGGGGACCGTATAGGACACCCACACATCATGGACATCGATATTTTCTAACATTAGTGGATGATTATTCTCGTAGCACATGGATCTTTTTGATGCATTATAAATCTGAGGTTCCCAGCCTCTTGAAAACCTTCATATCTTTTGTCTCTAATCAGTTTTCTATTGTGATTAAAGCTATCCGATCAGATAATGGAACAAAATTTGTTAATCAAGAGGTCAAACTGTTTCTTGAGGAAAAGGGGATTGTTCATAAAAAATCTTGCCCCTTTACTCCTCAACAAAATGGAGTGGTTGAACGGAAGCACCGACACCTCTTAAATGTAGCTAGAAGTATCATGTTTCATTCTAACCTTCCCATTAGGTTTTGGGGGGAAGCCATTAGAGCTGCGGCTTATCTAATTAATAGAACTCCTTCCAAGACTTTAGGGTATACTACACCTTACGAATTGTTGCATGGAAAACCCCCGTCCTTAAACCATTTAAGAGTGTTTGGTTGTCTAACATTTGCTGTGAATATTAATTGTACTGACAAGTTTCAGCCAAGGGCTGAACCTTGTGTTTTTCTAATTAAAGACTTGATACTAGGCATGCTACTTTCTTTGAGAATAAGTTCCCTTTTTCTGATATGGATTCTGTGCATCCAGGGGGAGTAGGTAAGGGAAAAGTAGTCGATCCCTTTGTTATCTATCATAATGCACATCCCTTTAGGGTATTTGATAATAGTACACGTATACACAACCATAGGAATCAAGATGATCCACTTAGTCCCCTATATAGAGAGGTAAATGATTATATTCCTGAAAATACAGATTCTATTAATATTCCTGCAAATACAGATTCTATTAATATTCCTGCAAATACAGATCCTACTTGGCCTCTAACTGATAGACCTATTAGGAGTAGACATGCACCCACATGGACTAAGGATTATGAATGTGATTATTTACCTTCCTCTAGTCGCCAAAACCCAAGTAGTAATGATAATAATTTGCATTCTGATGCTGGCTTGCTTGATTCTATTAATTTTGATGATTTATCTGATTCATGTAAGTGTTTTCTATCTGCCATTGATAAAGAAATTGAACTAGAAACCTATGAGCAAGCCTCAAAAGATCCTTGGTGGGTGGAGGCTATGAATAATGAGATTAGAGCCTTAGAGGCAAACAAAACCTGGACTATAGTGAATTTACCTAAGGGAAAGAAACCAATAGGTTGCAAGTGGGTGTTTAAGGCTAAGTATAAGGCAGATGGCATGTTAGACAAATTCAAGGCAAGGTTAGTTGCCAAAGGGTATAATCAAAAGGAAGGGATAGATTTTTATGAGACTTTTTCTCCCGTGGTTAAAATAGTAACTATTAGGACTGTCTTGAAAATTGCTGTCATTAATAATTGGGTTATACATCAAATGGATGTAGATAACGCCTTTTTGTAGGGAGATTTACATGAGGAGGTCTATATGACCATACCTCAGGGTTTTGATAAAGATGAAGCACAAAATAAAGTTTGCAAGCTTACAAAATCTTTATATGGTTTAAAACAAGCATCTAGACAATGGAATGAGAAATTAACTCAATCTTTAATAAAACGTGGTTTTCAACAAAGTAAACACGACTATGCACTTTTTCAAAGACAAACTAAAGATGATTTGGTTTTTGTGCTTGCTTATGTAGATGATTTGATGATTACAGGTAGTAGCTTGAAAGCTATTAATGATGTAAAACAGTTCCTTCATAGTCAATTTAAGATTAAAGACTTGGGAACTTTGAAATATTTTCTTGGGTTGGAAATTTTAAGATCTAAGTGTGGAATCATTCTTAATCAGAGAAAATACACCACAGAATTGATTGATCAGACAGGTATGGACGAGTCAGAAACAATGTAGACACCTATGGAGCAAAATCTTAAGTTGACAACAGCTCCAACTAAGAAGGATTACTATGTGGAGGATGTTGGAATGTACAGAAGATTAGTGGGTAATTTGCTCTATTTAACTTTGACAAGGCCTGATATCTCTTTTACTGTGCAGGTATTGAGCCAATTCATGCAAGAACCTAAGGAGTCACACTTGAAAGCTGCGCTAAGATTGATCAAGTGTTTGAAAGACACCCCAGGACGTGGGATATATATCTCAGTTGGAAATTCTCTAAAGGTGGAGTGTTATTGTGACTCTGATCATGGAGCTTGTGCTGACACCAGACGATCTGTGACAGGTTTTCTAGTGAAGCTAGGAGGGTCACTGATATGTTGGAAGTCTAAGAAACAAACCATTGTATCAATTTCTTCAGCAGAAGTCGAGTACAGAGCATTAAGAATGGCCACAGCAAAGCTGACTTGGATAGTAGGACTGTTAAAAGAGTTAAAAGTTCAGAATGTGGAACCAGTCAAAATTTTCTGTGATAGCAAGTCTACAATTCATATTGCCACAAATCCAGTGTTTCACGAGCGTACAAAGCATATAGAAATAGACTGCCACTTTGTGAGAGAAAAATTGCTGGCAGGAATGATTATGTTTGAATATGTTAAGTCTGGTGAACAACTTGCTGACTTGCTTACTAAAGCTCTAGGAGGTCCACAACATGAGCATCTCCTTGGCAAGTTGGGAACATGTGAATATAGGGTTCCCAACTTGAGGGGGAGTGTAGAATAATATTATGTGTTATTTATTGTTATACATATGTTAGGAACATTTGTGTAATTACAGAGTGATTAGTTGCTGTCTCAACTTGGGACATACTGCCTATAAATAGGTGTTTTATAGGCATAAGAAGGCAGGGTAGTTATGATGTAATATGAGAATTGTATTGTATGAAATAAGAGCGTGTATTATTCATTTTTGGGCCTGTGTGTTCTCATCAATTATATTATTAGACTTTTCAATTGATTTTTCTCCTTATTTTATTAATTAATGTCACATGAGACGATACTGAGATCCTCTTGAAATCATTTTGTAAAATTATCCTTGTTCAAAGAAAATCTCAACATATCTCCAATTAAATATATGATAGAAGAAGACCCTGCTTAGGGCTAACACGTTGGCTTACGTCGTCATTCACTCTTGAAAATCTATCAAAGAGGGAACCAACTAAGACCCATTTGAATTTTGAATTATAATTATAAATTAGATATGATGACAAGTCAAACTTTGGATTTTAATTCATAAAAAAAATTTCTTCTATAAGCTCTGCTACAATCGAATTGTAAGACGGTCAGGATGCAAGGGAGCTTGCCACCGGTACTCATTTTTAGATTCACCATGAAATCGCATAATTTTGTACTACCTCCTGTCTTAGTTTTGAATACAAATTACACTAAAAGTTATATACTATATTTAGGATTAGAGGAGTATTTTTAATTTTTTTTAATATAAAGCTTTATAATTTTATATTTATATAAGAAAGATTGCACCCAATGTTAATTTTTTTAGGGGCAAAAATAACTATATAGTTAAAAAATATATATAAAAGTCACATTTTGTGTTAAGAGATGAGGCCGTTAGTTTTGTACTCTCATTCTCCTTCATCTCACTCAACTATTTAGGAAACTCACCCTCCCTCCCTCCCTCCCTCCCTCGCTCTCTCTCTCTCTCTGATTCTTACTGAAATTCTCCTAACCATACTTCCATTTGGAGCAAATCAGAGATCCCAGAAGACGAGGACAAGTAAAGCGTCTCCTAACACTCATGTATATATTTACACCTTAACCCAAAAATGGATTACATCATTTCATAACTATAAAATACCACAATATTACATGGTAAAAAAAATATTGAAATATTTTTTATTTTATCTATAAGCCAATGATTAATAAAAATAATAAAGTAGGCTCGAAGCCCTTTTTTCTAATTTAGATATTAGATGTTATACTACCATGTACTTGGATTAACAGGTAAAGGGGTTGTTCCAACTTAATCAATATTGTACATTCAGTATCCATATACAAGTCACTTGTAACTCATTCCTGTGAATTAAGAAAATCATTAAATAAATATTTTTTTTTTATATTTGTTCTTATTTATAAAATAGTGCACTTTTTCTCTTTCATCCCTTTATCACTTTTCCATGTGTACAACCTATAGTCAACATGAGTAAATTGGTAAAACCTCATTTAATATCCTCCGGGTGACTTATATTTTGAACAAAATTGTTTTGGGATCAAGTGACGTATTGATGGTATTGAGTGGTAAAATATTGAAGAAAAAGATGTTTTGATTATTATAATCATCAAAGAATCAAGTTGGTTTACAAGGAAGAAAGTGGGCCATAGCGCTGTAATAGTTGTCTTTGCCGTTTTATTGTCTTCCATGTCCTTTTTTTTTTTGGGGTACGTATGAAGGCAGATAGCCAATAGACTAATAAATTAACCTACTGGGAAAGAGATTCCCATACAATCATTGATAAACAATGTCTTCTATACAATCATTGATAAACAATGTCTTCAGAAAATCTGGGCAATTGTGAAATTGAGCAGGAATAGATAAGCCACGTTTTGCAAGCGAGTCTGTCACCATGTTACTCTCTCTTGGGGTGTAGTGCATATTGACCTCCCAAGAATAATTGAGAAATTGCTAGATCTGGACAAAGGATAGACTGCACCTTAAATCAGCGTCCCTCATAAGGAGCATATCAACTAGAGTCTTTGCATCTGTCTCTATCACAATCTTCTTGAAACCAACGTCTCAAGCTGTATGAAGGCCCTTGAGGATAGCCTACTGTTCTGCTTCAAGCACATCACAATATCCAAGAGTATGGTCTCCCATGTTGCTTAAGCTCAATGCTAAATTTTGAGCCAAAAAAAAAAAAAGCCCAATGCTAAATACTGCCCCTGCATGTATATGCTTAATCATCTAAATTTATGTTTAGTCCCCTTTTTGACCTAAATATTTTTATCCTTAAATTTATAAAGTATATTTTAAATTCTTCAGTGTTCACACTAAGTTTTATTAACAGAAAATGTTGACCAAACAATTAAACGCTGATATATTAATCCTTTCATTTAAACTTTCTATACCAACATTTAAATTCATGGTAAAAACACACACAAAAAAAATCAACATTTAAACATGTGTCAGCATGTAATTTTAAAAGTTACTGTTTATATTTGTTGAATCAACATTTTTGTTAATGAAATTAACAATTTAAATATTATAGGACTAAAACTACACCCTACATAAGATGTACCAACTAAACTGGAATTTGATGTAAATTTTGATAATTAAACATGTACTTCAACCTATTTTGTTTTAACCATAACAAGACAAAATCCCTCCCCCCAAAAAAAAAAAATTATGCAGATTACAAAGGGTACAGATGAATGGTTGGGGAAAAAAATGTATTCATGAATGTGTTAACATTTTTCAAGAGTCATATATGACTTATCGAGGACCGAATTACATTATCCATAATTTATGAACAAAATTTTATATTTTAGATAAATTTTAATTATTCTTGTTTCTTTACTTTCTTGGTTAATACATTTAAGACTTTGATTCAAATATAACATAATAACTGTACCATTTCGTCTTTTATATTATAAGATGGAAATTCCCCATAGGCATTGAGTCTAGAATCTAAATTATAATTGTACAGTATTGCTCTATTTTTATTGGAAAAAAGAAGAAGTATTTCTCTATTTTTAAGGAAAAAATTGAGGTGCATTAATTAGTTTAGATTTAGTAAAATTATGGTATGGCTTATTACCCAGCTGTTTGGTGAATTATTTTTATCCAGCTGTTTTTAAAAACAAAAAACAAGGATTTGTTTTTAAAGTAGGTTAAGGAGCAAATTTATCAACACATTTTTAAGGAAGGAGCGTCTGGCACAATTATGTTTTAAAATGGGCAAAAATACACATAAGGAATAAAAAGTGGAGCATCTAGCACAAAACCGTTAAATTTGACCTAACGGCGTTAAATTATAAGAGAAGAAAACCTCTAACGGTATTAGATCAAATTTAACGGTTTTGTGCTGGATATTCCACTTTTTATTTCTTATGTGTATTTTTGCCCCCTTTAAAATATAATTATACCAAACGCTCTTTCCTTAAAACTTTGTTGGTAAATTTACTCCTTAACCCTTTTAAAAAATAAAATCAAAGAACTGTTTTAATATGATTTTTTTTCTTCTGTTTCCAAAAATCGCAAACTCCACGCCTTTCTTCAACCTTGACGTTTCTTCGATGGCCATGAGGGTGCCTAGAATAGTTGCCACCGAAGCTTCACCCTCTTCTCTGCTTGCTCACTGTCCGCTCACCCTCTGGTCTCAGTGCTTGGTGCTCGTTGTAATGACCCAAAAATGGGATTAAGGGCTAATGACTTCAAAAGTGATGTAATTATGGTTGAATAAACACTTTTGAAGAATACTACATGAATTTCGATCTGAATGTGTTTTGGTCAGTGCCTAAACCCTGCATTCAAGCTTAATTGTGTGACAAAGCTTAAAATGAACCCTAATGTAAGGGAGGGCGCATGGTTGAGGTAAATGAATTATAAAATGTGTTTGGTGGTGATTTAAGTGGAATTGCCATAATCAGGGGGCAAAATGGGTAAAAAGGAAAGTTACCGACTAATTGGTCAGTTACCGAAGAGAAAACTCATTGGTAACTTAAAGATCAATGGCTAGGATTAATTGTCAAGTGAGCAAGAGGGTGGAATCATGTGTATATGGGTTCATGTGTGCTTATGGATTATGTTTTAAGATTTTGACAAGTTGCATTGCATGGGCCATGGATGAGAGTAAAAAATTCAACTCTTTTCCTCTCTCCTCTCTCCCTCCAAAGTCCGCCAAAAGGCCTTATTACCCCAAAAATCTGCTTCATCTTCATCATCTCATCTCTCTCTTCTCATCTCCATTTTTGCCAAGCACAAGGAAGAAAGAGAAAGAAGAAAGCTCAAGTTTAGGTGAGAATTTGTCCTTGAATGATCAATTCATCTTCTTTAATGTTGTTCATGATGATGAGAGCTTCATTGCTATGATTTTAGATTCGTGAAAGAAGGTGGTTGAGTACTTGAAGAAATTTGAAAGTTGAGGAATCAAGGAACAAGCCTTCAAAAGAGGAAGAAGTGAGCATTGGCTACATTTTGACCCAAGTCTTTTGATCATTGGTTGAGTTTTGAAATTTGTGATTTTTGCCCTGATTTTGGTATAATTTAGAAATCCATGAATTGGTTAGTGTGTTGTGTGGTAAATGGTGTCATCTTGTATCTTGGTGCCATTGGAATTGGTTTGGAATTTGGAATGGAAAGGGATTGCAATGTTGAGTTTTGAATTGTGACATTGTGTGACATGTTGTGGTTATTGTGAAACATGTCAATGTGATGTGAATTAGGTTTTTTTGGTGTTTCCAATGAATTTCTTGTGAAAATTTGTGTGGGAATGGTGTTTAATGTGAAATTGGGATCATTGGAAGCATTGGCGTAAAATCTGGAATTCTGGAATTTGTTTAAGTGTGAAATGTTGTGCAAGTGACCAACTTTGCATGATATTTTGACATAGCAAATGGTGTCTAAATGAGGAGAAACTTTCCAGATTTGTAGTTCACATTGCAAGCTTTTCATTTATATAAAGTTTGTGTCATTTTGAGTTATGTGTACCAAGTTATGACTGTTTGAGAATGAGCCAGGGGTTAGGTCATTGGTTGGCCATGGCCCATGAGGCTGGCCGCGACCCAAAACCTTTTGACCATATGTTGGCTGAGGCCCAAGGAGGTTGGCCGTGAACCAAAAGTTTCTAACCTATCTCTGGCTGTGGCCTAAAGGTGCTGACCGTGGCCTAAATCTTTCTGACCATCTGTTGGCCGCGGCCAACCCCTCAAAAACTGACATTTTAAGTTTCTGAAAGATGATCTCTGATCAAGTTTTTCCCAACCTTTTAGGCATTAATCTAGGCTTTTAGTGGCCACCTAAAGAGTTCAAATAATTACCAACTTTAAGTGTTATGAAAGTGAGAATTTGGAATAGAAAATTAATCCTTTGCCCTTAATTTTGTATATAGGATTCGATATTTGCCCTAACTGTGAGCAAACCATGCCAGAGCACGCTCAGAAAGAACCAAGTAGTGATGTTTTCCCTTATACTATATGTGATGCATTGTATGTATATTTATCATAATTTGTGATGATTTCTAATGCTGTTGCGAATACAATTGGTGATAGCTGTCGTTATACAGCAAAAGTTATCGTTATTATGATTACAGCTTGAGCTATCGCATAGTGTATACATCCATAAGTGCTGTCGTTTGTGGTGAAATCCATGTATCATATTGCTACTACTGTTGTTACTGCTTTTGATTTACTTACATGCTATGTGCTTATGTATTGTATGAGTGATTTATTACTAGTGAGATTCTCTTGAATCTCATTCTTTCCATTGATTAACCTACAGCCAGGGCAAACGGCTCACAGGATAAGCAGGCAACCAAGGGCGGATAGTGCGGACTTAGGTCATAGTTGGTTGTCATATTTTAATTAAGGATCATTGTATATTCTGTAAATACTATTTTTGGATACAGTCATGTAATCCCCTAAATGAGAATTTAAAAACCCTTAGTTGATATGTATGAAACCCGGGGTTGTCGGGAATTTTTGGTAGTACATTCTGATATGTATGAATGTGATTTTACTGTGCAAGGAAATTATATTCAAAGTATGTATATGAGACCAGGTTAGTTGGATTTTAAAAAGAAATTTGTGAAAACCCCATCGTGAAGATGAGATTTTAAATGAGCTATGGAACATCAATTGCTCTCTAATCCATTTAATGACATAATTCTGAATCATAATTACGGTTTATAAGGCAGGGGGTTACACTTGTCGTCTTCTCCGCCTGGTGGTTGCCATATGCAATCTCTCCTTCCTCTCCCCCAGGCCTCAATCGGTGAGTATTCTGGTTGATTTAGCTTTCTTTCTAAAAACCCGCATTATGAAACCAAGCTAGTGAACATATATTAATCAATGACGTTCTAACATCCCATCTACGTTTTCATGAGTTGAACTAATAATGTGCGACGATGTGGGTAACTGAATCTTTTACTTTTGTTTCTTTTCCTACTTCTTTGTACGGTGTTGCTAACTCCTGGTCTTAGGATAGGGAACGAATTATCCAATGCGATGGGCCTCTTCATATTTTAGTGATAGAGCTCTGTCCTGGACTCCTGGGTGTATAATTTGTCTTTTTTTGATAAAATCTTGTAGAGTATGGCTTTCAAACAATTTTTGTCCTCACGCTTTCCACTTGGCTAGGAATGCAGCCAAGACTTGTGAGTACAAGTATTACTATTAGGGCGCCCTTGATTGAAGCCCTGGAATTTGATTTTAGCTTTGCATAAGATCTTGGAATAGTGTAATATGCTCATTCTTATGGTAGTAAAGCTTTAGTTGAATAGTGTTTGTTTGTCATTTTGTTTCCTAAAGGCTTAAACATCTATTTATTAGAAGTTTAATGTGATGTTTATAAAGAAGTCAACATTCTTATGTTATTTAAGACACGTGCAAACCTAGAATGGCTGCTGCGCATTTTGCTGTTGCAACCCTGCTGCTCTGTAAATGGTTAAGTACCTTTGATTTAACTTTCATTTTTCAGCTTCACTGAAGCATTTTAGCAAGCTCTTTATATCAATCTAAAATAGTTAAGAGCTTTTCAGCAACCTCTTCACATATTAAAACATTATTGTTGTGATTGAATTCACTGCAGGTCCATCATTGACCTCCCTTCTTTGTTTTTTTCCTGTTTCTCATGCATGTGTAGAGAGGAAGGGACTTTTTTTAGATGATGATCATAATTTAAGGAAACTTTATAATACTATATGTGGTTTTCAAAGTCTTATTTTGTTTGATTACTGGTAATTGGTTTGGTTGAATTTCATATATAAACAACTTTAGAACTCAGAGACAATAATTAATTAAGATGATGATTATTTGAACCGTGCCGTCACTGTCATGAAATCAATCAGAGACAGAGATGGGAGATGCTTCAACTTCCAAAAGAAGGTGGATTTTGAAAGGCAATGAGAGTAAATTGCAAAATGAGAAGGCTGGCGTTGCCTTTAGCTGAAAAGGATTTTACTTGTAATGAGAGAATCAAATTCTGCCATAGAAATTACAAAGATATGCAGAGAATGAAGACACACCTAGCATATGAGCTTTCATACAAGTGCTTAATTTTCACTTGATGCAAATTCTATTCTCTCTTTTTTATATAACCCAAGCAAGTCTGCCTTGTGAATGATAAAAAAGGGTATCGAAGGGCTTTTATTTGGATGATTTTTCTATGTTTTGTTTATAAGACAAGTAGCATAACGGTACATAGGAACCAGTTTCATATGACCTTGGAGCTCATATACTATCTTCATATACTTGTTGTGGATGATATCTGCAAAATCTTTTGCCTATTAATTTTTGGCCATATAATTAATACTAGTCATTACTTTCTGATATAATCTCCTTTGCAGGAGGATGCTCATCTAATATTTGTGCATTGATTGATTAATGATTGTTGTGAGTTGATGGGTTTGCAAGGGAAACATTATGCAAGGGGCTTAATAGAGGATTGGGGACACTATTGGCTAAATTATTAGCATTTCTGATAGAGTAGCTTGCTGAAGTCTCTGGTAGTGTCTTTCAATCTTTCTTCATATTGGGGCTGTTGTTTTCTTTATAGGTATGCTCATAAGCACCTAATCTAAAAGATATTGCTCTTCTTTGTTTGATGTTGCTTTGTTAAGGTTCTAAGTCGTATTTTGTTTGATTTCTGATCATTGTTTTGGTTGACTTTGCATGATTCTGATTTTACATATTTTGTATATATACTTAAATGTTCATTGTAAGTGACTTTTAAAAATTAAAACAAAAATTGGAAAAGGAGAGAATAATATCTAACTTGTGAATTGAAGATCATGAAGATGGAAAGAGGACATAATTGATTTCAATGAATGTGATCAATAAAACTAGACAAGAGGAGATAATATGGGGATAATTAAAGAGACTTTTATAAGCGTCAATACCACATGTTTGTATATTCATTAGAGAGTACAGCTGAAACGTCTCTGTCAAGGGATGGAAGAAGACTAAGGATATGAAACTGATGTTCAAGGTTAATCCTCAAGTTATTGACTCTATTGATCTTTTGGGTTTCTTTCAATTGTTACTTGCAGTGAAGCTTTTGAGGCTTTGAAGTGTTGAAGTTTTTGGACTTTATTGTATATATTTAATCTGGTTGCTTCTAGTTGGTTGTGTCTAAATGATAACTTGCAGTGATGATGACTTAAAACCAGTGGCTCATGTTTTTCATATTTTTTCATAGTTTGTGTTTGAATGTGCTTTCTCTTGCGTATTATAGTAAATGGCCTTGATGTTCTTTTCATTTCACTTATTTGTCTTGTAAATATCACATCTATTATTGAGAATGCCTTATTTATCTTGTAATATAGCCAAAATGTTATTGATTAAACTATTTTATTAATATAATAAGTAATTATAAAAACATAATATAAATTATATAAAAAATAAAAAAACTTGTTTTTAGAAAACAGGTATCCAAACAAGTTTTTTTATTTCCAAAACTTGTTTTCAATAACACTCATCCAAACAAATTTCTTTTTGTTCTTTTGTTTCTAAAACTTGTTTTAAAAAATTTTTAAAAACAAAAAACAAAGAATAGAATCAAATAATCGTAGGGCTTTGGGGATCTTTCACTGATCTCTCTCATTTGCTCCGATCACAACTTCACCATATTCATTACACATCTTCGCCAATCTTCGCCCTTCTCTCATCATAGCCAGTCAAGGTTCTGGTCTCACTGAAGGTGGCATCTTATTTGTGGCTCCGTAGGTTATGAGTAGTGGAAAGGGGTAAGGCATTCTAACGGAGTCGCCAGTCAAATTGTCAAGAGTATATGTAATACCACGAATTTTGAGATTTAAGGCTAAAGAATAAGCATGGAATAAATGGACTGTTAAGCCCTAGTTTAGCAGGAGTCCAAATTTATTCCCTAATGATTCTTATATCTTTGGGGTATTAAAGAAAGTAAAATGGTGAATTTTGGAGAAAGTGATTATGTTTTTGGTGAAATCGCCTATGAGGTAGTAAGCTTGTCATGTGATTTTGTATGAAAAATTGATGATCAAAAATTATGAAATTTTACAGGATGAAAGTAGACATCCTAAGCTTTAATTTGATAGGTCATATGACTCAATTAGAGCTATATACAAAAAGTTATGAATTTTTGAATTCAGCACAGTAAAACTGAAATTTTTGGAACAACATGTAAAGATTAAAAATCTGGGAATGATGTACTTCTAAATAGCAAAAGGCTATATTTTTTTCTTGAAACTATACTTAATAAGGGTTCAATAGCCTTTGGAATCACTCCACTTTGATTTTTTTAGAATCAGTTATGATTTTTCAAAGTTAGGGCAGAAAATCTGCCAGAATTCAAACAAATCCGAAAATGGGGAAATTTTGTAATGGTAACATGGTAATTTTGGGATAAATACATCAGCCCATTTTTGCTGATTTACGGGACTCTTAGGACGTCATTTTGATGGGCCAAGAGAAGGAATATTAGTCGCATGTTGTTGGGCTTGATGGACAAGATTACATGTATATAGGGATTTATGTACATAAAGGCAAAATTTATATTTTTGGAAAATAAATAATGGAAGTATAGATGACATAAGCATAATAAAACATCACCTTCCTCCTCATATGCTCAAAACCTACATATTACTCCAGCTGAAAGAGGGAAAAATGTTGAGAAATTCTAGAGAGAGAAAGGGAAGAAAACTCACGATGTAAGCCGATTTCTTCGACGATTTAACTCTTAATGCGTATAACTTTACTCCTAAGCTCCTCTTTTATGTTATTTAAGGTGTTGAAAGCTTGAATTTCAATGGTAAGAAGGGTTAGGGTTCAGTCATAAAAGGAAAAGCCAGAAGGAGCTTGAGGTAATTTCCAAACCTTTGTATATTGACTATTCTAGCTGCTGTGAACAATTTAATTGGTGAAATTTCACCGGATTGTCCTTGGTTTTAAATTTTGGAAATGTGTATGCCTAGGTGTTATGCTACCCAAATTGGTATTAAGTGGTAGTTGTAACATAATGGAATAGTCAATAAGTTGGTTAGAAATAGAAAGGAACGCGTTTACAAAGCCGAAATCGCAAAACCCCGATTTTCCCTGAAAAATCCATATATTTCGGTCAGGGCTGAAAATGGGCCTTAGAGTTGGGTTTTCAATAATTTGATGGTTCCATTAAGTTCAGGATGGAAAATTAGGTGAGCTTATAATTGGTCACTTTTTCAGAAAAAGCCGAAAAAACATAATTACGAAAACGCCCCTAAAACCCTTAAAGTGGGGCTATCAAGGGTAATTTTATAATTTGACATTGAATTTGATAGTTCCAAGTCCAGAAATGGATTTCTTGGGTGAAAATATGTCAGAATAGCCCATGTCAAAATTTTAAAGAAAAGTATAGTGGACCGGGTACGGCCGGGCCGGGCCGGGTCCCCGAGGGCATTTTGGTAAATTTTCATAATAGACCCATATAACCCCCATAAACACTATAGAAGTGTCTGAACGGTACCTTTTGCATTGTAGGATCGAATATGGGGCCCAAGATGTTGGCACACGTTACGAGGCACACGTTTCGAGGCGAAAAAAGATTAAGGTAGGGAACTTACCTCTCCTGCATGTATTTGATATTTGTGTTGGTGCATTGATGCATTTTATTGCTTTGCTTGATTCTGTGAAACATATATGAATGATTAAAACTCTGTTTCTGTTTATGCTATGGTCATAAGTATGTTGTTTAAAACATTGAGCTTGCAAATATGTCATTGTGTGAGCATGACTTATGCAATGGAAGCATTCATGCATTAAACACTTATCTTGCATGTATATTGGTATTATTTTCCTACTGAGATTCTCTCGAATCTCACCCTCCCCTACCAACAATTTAGATAGGGTAAGAGGCTCGAGGAGGGGACAAGCAACCAGGGGTGGCGAAGACCCTCTATGGATATTTGATTTGGTAGTTGGTTAGGATTATTGTATATATTTCGGATATGTATTTGGGATGTATATTTGTATGTGTATTTGAAAGGATATTGTGTAATCCCCTTAATGGGCCTTTATAAATCCTTAGTAAAGGTATGAACCTGGGGTTAGCCGGGAATTATATTGTGTGCTTTGATATATAAATGTGATTAGCTACGCTGTGTGTAATTATATTCAAAATGTGAATATGAGACCAGGTTGTTTGGATTTCGGAAAGTATTTGTGAAAACCTTATCGTATATATGGGTTTGAAAATGAGTTTTGCTAATCGTTGGTCTCTGATTCATTTTGACCATGTATTTTGGATATAATTACGGAGGGGGTTACAGTACATCCATCACAAGTTACATCAAATGCAAGATTTAGACGGCCTTCTACATTCATTGTTCATCAGACATTCCATCCTTGGAGTCAGCATAAAGTTCTTGTTTGGCTGGTGATGCGTATGCACTATACATTATTTTCTTTTCTTTCCATGGTTAAGATATATGATCATACTCACAAAATTACTTTATTTGTTCGTAGTTGATTGATGTGTTTTTGATCTTGCTTCATGTTCATGCCGAGGAACATAAAAATTATGAAACTGAATTAGATGAATTATACTATTGCAAAAGGAATTTGATTCTCTTCTACATAATATTTTAGTTTGTCAAATATATGAATTGCTTAATGATCTCTTCTCTATTTTACTTGACATGTGTTACAAGGATATCTTTCAACAATTTAAGCATTACGGGGCCATATGCTTGCTATAGTTTATCTCCTATTTTCTTCTCATTTAATGTTTCTTTAATTAGTTGGCTCACAATACTCATGAACTTGAAATGCAACTATGTTTCAGTCATGAATTTTGGAGTTCCATCAACCCAGCTAATTACATGGCTTTGCTTTTAGGTTGTTTCTATGAGTGCTTTCTGATCACTACACAAGTGTGTTGTGCATTTACCTTTTAATTTTTTCAATTTTACCTACTTCTCCCCTCGTGCAGAGAGGAATGGAGGGCTAAAGATGAAAAGCAAGCTCCTATGCTGGATCGACCCAACAACTGATTTTGAACATTGAAAATCGAGGGAAGTCGAGCGAAAGTTCCAAATTGTGAAGTTTGTAAAACGGTTTCTTTTTCAGTTAGATGAATACAAGGAGAACAATCTTCAGAGTTTTACTCTACAAACAACCTCGATTGTTTCTCTATTTCTCTACTTCACCCACCTTCGATTCACTTCACCCCCAACCTTATTATGACCTCACTATCTGCATTTCCTTTCTCCAAGCTTGTGCTCTCCGTAGCAACCTCTTCAAAGGTAAAGAAATCCATTCCTACATACTCAAGAATGGATTCCTCCATTCCTCGCTCTCTGTCACCAGCCTCATCAACATGTACTCTAAATGCAGTGTCATGAACTACGCCCTGATGGTCTTCAATTACTCGACCCTGGATGATAAGAATGTTTAGGCATACAATGCAATCATTTCTGGTTTTATTGCTAATGGGTTTGCCCATGACTCGTTTGAGGTTTATAAGCAAATACGATGTGTGGGCATTTTGCCAGATAAATTTACGTTTTCGTGTGTCATTAGATCATGTGGTGATGCTATGGATGCTTTTGAGGTTAAGAAGATTCATGGGTTGTTGTTTAAACTTAGACTAGAATTGGACGTATTTGTTGGCAGTGCTTTAGTTAATACTTGAAATTTAGGTTGATGGAGGAAGCTCACGAGGTGTTTAATGAATTGACTGTTAGAGACGTGGTGCTTTGGAACTCAATGGTCAATGGGTATACATAGATTGCGTGGTTTGATGAGGCTCTAGAGGTGTTTAGGTTGATGTTCCTACACGGAGTTATTCCAAATAGATACACGATTACCGGTGTCTTATCTATCTTTGCCATGACAGGAGACTTTGACAAAGGTAGAGCTGTTCATGGATTTGTTATTAAAATGGGCTATGATTTGGTTGTTGCTGTTGCTAATGCACTAATTGACATGTATGGAAAGTGTAGGTGCTTGATTGATGCCTTGAACATTTTTGAGGCTATGGATGAGAAGGATATCTTTTCATGGAACTCAATGTTATCAATTCATGAATACTGTGGTGATCATTATGGAAATTTGATGGTTTTCAGCATGATGCTCAGTGAATTAGTTAAACCTGACTTAGTTACAATTACAAATGTACTGCTTGCTTTCTTGCACCTTGCAGCATTAGTACATGGTAGGGAGATACACTGGCATATGATTGTTAATGGTTTTGGTAAAGATGATAGTCGAGTAAACAATGTTGTGATAGACATGTATGCAAAGTGTGGTGATAGGAATATGTACACTTGGTTTTTAATAATATGAGGGTGAAGGATGTGGCATCATGGAACATTATGATCATGGATTATGGAATGCATGGTTATGGCAATTAAGCATTAGAATTTTTTTCTCGTTTGTGTCAGACTCAATTGGCTCCTGGTGAAATCACTTTTGTTGGTTTGTTGTCTGCATGCAGTCATGCTGGCATGGTGAAGAAGGGGCGGGAAATTTTGGTAGAAATGGAATCAAAATATGGTGTTTCTCCGAACATTGAGCACTACACTTGTGTGATTGACATGCTTGGTCGAGCAGGCCAGCTCCAGGAAGCTTATGATTTAGTGCTAACAATGCCCATTAAGGCTAATCCTATGGGCTGGAGGCTTTGTTAGCAGCATGCCATCTCCACAAGAATACAGACCTTTCTAAGATTGCTACAATGAAGGTGATTGAAATTGATCTAGGGCACTCTGGAAATTATATATTGATGTCAAATGTCTATAGAGTTGCTGGTCGATATGAGGAAGTATCTGAGGTGAGACATACAATGAGGCAAGAAAATGTGAAGAAGACATCTGGGTATAGCTGGATTGAGCTCACAGATGGTGTGCATTTTTTTGTAACAGGTGATAGGAACCATCCCAAAACTGACTTCATCCGTGATAGCCTAAATTCATTGACTGCGCTTCTCCGGGAGCATGGATATGTGCCTTCGATCTAGCATTTAACATGTGATTAAAATCAGGCGTGACAACTTTCTTTTGGGGATTGATAACTTGTTGACTGGTAGATTAGCTCTTGTTCTTTTACTTCTATACTGCATTCCATACAATGCACGCTAAAGTATTGGTAATAAATTCAAAATATATTTTCTAAGAGAAATTAATACGGTTGTTAAGAAGGGATAACTTGCCTTCTTGAAAACCTAGGTGTCATTCCTTGATAAGCTTGATACGTGCATAATGAATAAATTCCATTCTCTAGAAAGGGAAACACAGAAAGTGTCAAGAAGTGGTTGTGTCTTGCTCCTTACAACATCACATTTATGTATATATATAGAAGAAGATGATATGTTAGTTGCTGGAACTAAACAGAGGATTGATTATATTAAGGGATTGACAAGACTGATACCTTCCTAATGAATAAATTTCCTCAGCATGATTCTCCTTTGTTCCAGGGAAGAATAGAGCAGGCAAGGACCGAATAAGAGTAGTTATTAGCTAAGGAACAAATTATTGATGAAGAGGAGAAAGAGTTAAAGGAGAAAATGTTGAACTTGACTGAAACGAGGAGACATATTGAAATTAACTATGATCCCTCTTCTATTGGTCTTCCACAGGGGACTTCTATATGATTCCGTTGGGTCAGCAAAGAGAAGAAAATGTAGACATTTAAAGGCTGGAGCAGGATGATTTGCAATAGAATGAAATGAACCAATGGGTATATGATTAGGAGGAAAGTGCAATTTCAAACTTCAAAACAGAGGGATGAGAGAGAATAAGCAATTTGGAAGCCATTTAGCCACAATGTTCACAGCTACAGGAAATGAATATGAAGCGGCTACTGTTCATGGCTTGGCTTATTTATTAGATTTAGTTAAGATATTGATTATTAGAATTCGAGGCTACTATAATTTTGTTGTGCATACTAACCCATGCAATGAGTTAAAGCTTAAGGATAAAGCTATTATTCATTTATGAGTAGTATTGCTTGTGATAACTTTTATATTTTTATTGATGTTGATGATTTTGTTAAGAAATTTTTAAGTTTGGTTATTTAGTTGAATTCAATTAATGTTGCATTTCTTGGTTATTTGACTTTAAACCTGGATATTTTGAAATTAAATATTTATAAAATGTTTTAAAGCGAGAGAGATAAAATAATAATTAAAAATAGGGGAAATGAACCTTTTACACACTTCTATTATTGGGTCTCTATTTTTCTTACTTCATAAACACTGAAATGGACCATCAAGAACAGATAGGCCAACGGCTGATTCAATTGCAGAAGGGTGACTTCAAAACATTCAAATTCATGTGCTTCAGCTCAACTGGCCTGCTTCATAGTAGATATAGCTTCAACTTGACACCCATCTCTAGGTTTGTTATCATCAATGATAAATAGCTGGTAGAGGTAGTCCAGGTGACAACACAAGTGATTTTCACAACACTGTTTTAATAATACTGCAATGATCTTACCCAAAATCCAGAATATACCCTATTCATCTGTTTAACTCATCAGATGGTGAGGTGTTTCTATTTCAGTAACGTTGTTGGATTTGCTATCTTCTTCCATTTTTTGTTGATAGACATATGAAACAAAGCCCTAAACGGCTAACAACCTAACACCATAGAGATTGCCTTTAGCCCATGCATTTTGTCATGAACACTTATGGCATTGGAGGAGAGAGAAGAAACCTAAAAAATCAGCCCCACAGAGCCAATAGTAGATAGTGACCATAATAAGGCTGTCCAGGTCAGGTTCAAAACATAAGAAGTCTTCCCATCTCATACTCTTCCATTTCTCTCTTTAGCTCCTTCTATTCTCCACTGGCAAAATGTCCCACTAATGTTGCAGAGGTTGCTACAATGGATAGACATACTATCGTATCTATGATTGCTCTGAAAGTTTCCCTTTTTATAACCTTCTTGAATGCTAGTTGCATAAGGGAAAGATTCAATTCATACCCAGCTGCTGAAGCAAGTGCACACATTAATCTGATTACATATTTTCCTTTGGAGATTTGTGTGGAAGAATCTGAAGCTGCAGAGTCTGTTTCAAAAACAAGGAGGATGGAGGAGATGGTGTGGAAGACTAGAGAGTTTATGATGTAAGGTGTGAAGTGAAGATAATTGAGGAAGAAGGAGAAGAAAGCATTGAAAGCTGACTGGGATGAGAAAATGAGAGACAAGGTAGAAGCATGAAGGTACGAGAGGCCAAGTGAATACGTGTAACTATTTGTAGCTCCAAGAGGGACATAAACAAATGCTAGCTTTTGAATAGAAGGTTGCTTCTCAGGATTCTAAGTGGGGTTTTTGAGGGGGGACGATGAGAAGATGTAACAAGAGGAAGAAGAATAGGAAAACCCATTACCTGTACTAGTGATCCCATCCATTTACTCTTTTCCCCTTTTGCATAATATAATCTTCCTAAGAGTGTTGCAGCTGACTGGCCTGACAGGACAATTACTGTGTATATGGTTATTTGGGGCCAACGATTGTATCTTTTTCTTTCTTGGCCATTGATTGTTGATTGATTTGGGAAAGCATTAGTTTCATCCTCCAACGGTCCTATTTCTTTGTGCCTATGAGCTGCAAGAGAAACTTTACAAAACATTAATACAGCTATAGGTGGCTTAACAAATACAACTGGTGACATAGAAAGTGATTGTTAAGCTCTCAGATTCAGCTTTCTAATTTCTTTGCAGGGAAGAAATATTAAGGTCACTGAACTACATAGACATTTTACGAGCATGATGCTTTCAAAGCCTAGTTTTTTAGTCTTCCTCGCGATTCTTACAGGTTTAAATCCAAGTTACATGAGAACAAGGTATGATTTATCTTTTTGAATTACAATGACAAGAGCAAGCTCTTGAGGCCACATTGGCCGATAAAGCAAAATACAGAAAGACATAACTTATGGTCCCAAATGTATGCTGAGTTCAGCAAGGTATGATTTATCTACCACTATCAACTAGCTACCTTAGTACTCAGTTTTTATCACAGTAGAAGACTCCATATGAGTAAATGCCTATGTAGGATATCAAGAATCCTCCTTTCTCTCTCTCTCTGACCTCAGTGATCTCAGAACAGAAATCTTTATCTCTGTAACAAAGATAAGCATTTGACTTCCCCAGTATGTCTACTTGTACTTCTCGAGGCTCTTCTATGTCGAAGTTGATGTGGTTTTAGACGAAGAGAGAATTACGGAGAGAAGAGAGAGAAATAATGTTTGTGTTCAAAATGCAACTTTGAGCACTTGCCTCATGAAATGCATGGTGCATTAAGTGTGAAGATATTTAACCTAATCTAAACCTAACCCTTTGTCCTAACTCTAATCTACTCCCAAGTAGACAACCAAGTAAATCTTCATTTTAGTGGAGAAACAGTGCCGTATAGTGCATGAGAAAGAGAGTCATCTACTAACAGCATGCGACTTAGGCAGAGCCAAGAAAAAAAGACTGCATGGGAACAAATTTAATGCATGTTTCCACAGTACAGTTAAAAATAAAAGATCCTACTTTCTGTCATTAATATAAGAGCTAGTTGAAGATTGAGTTTTGTTTCAAATATAACACCTAAATCCATTGTATCTCTAAAATTTATAATTTTTTTTCCAAAGTATCCATATTGATTGCACACTTTATAAAGTTTCAATTCATGGGTAGTCATGATAAAAGATGGTACTCCTCCATTCCTTAGTGTAAGACATATTTACTTAATTTAATTAGATTAATGAAGTTAGTTAAATTAGTTAATATAACATTTATTGTTTAGAACATTCTACTCATCTTTAATTTTTTCATTCCCTTTTCTCATTAATTATTGTTAAGGGAGCATTAATGGGGGTAAATTAGGAAAATATTGACAACTATGAAAATCATATATTATATTTAGGACAAAAATCAACTTTCTAAATATATTTTATATTAAGGACCAAAGGAATATTTTAGAAAAGCTAATCTATATTTGTTGCCAATAACTAATATAACTAATTTTCTTAATGTACCCAAATTTATTAATTAGTTGTTATATTAAATAGCAGAGGTAGTAATTAAGATGCATTGTCTCATAAGTAAATTTCACTTATCTTAGTCATGGTGATAGGCCAAAAAGGTCATGATTGAAGCCAAGTAGGGCGATAGGCGATTGAAGTGGAAGTAACTTTGCCATTTGTTGCTCGCAAGACTTCAGTGCTGTTTATTCCAATCAAGCATGTATATCACTTCATATTTTAGAAAAGTCTTCAATAAATCAACATTAAATATTAAGTTTTTAGCAAGTCACATATTCTCAAGTTATAAATAGTACATCTCATCTCTCTCTCTCTCTATTCAAAATTTAGTTAAGTTGGGTTTTGGGGACTCACTAGGGCTTAGGCATGCAGAACATCTCATCTCTTAATAAAACTCTGTACAATATATGAGAAAGCATATCTTCTTATTTTTTTTAATAAAAATAAACAGGTGAAATTAAATTAAATAGTTTCTAGAAAGACATTTCTCTTAGTTTATCTTGTAAATGGTGACTTATTTTGGTTGCGTGGCCCATCACTCTTTCTGGTTTATTCTTTTTTGATTGAAAACTGGAATTCATTACTAATTCAAAAGCAAATACAAGCTGACCTAACATAATCTACTATCCTTCGTCAACAACCATCTCCTGAAAAGTAGGTGTCTGGTTTATTCTTCATTAGGCTTCAGACCTGTTTTTAATATATATACTCTTATTTTATATAAACATATCAATATATATTGCCCTTTCTCAAATTTTATATATTACAGTGTCTAATCAGCTCAAAAAAATATATATTACAGTGTCTAATTATAATTACCAACAAATTCTTATATTACATTATTATTTTACGTGCAACATAGGGTCATACAATGGTATGATTTTGAATCTTGTAATAATACAAAACATTGTTGATAAATACCTCCGGTCCTAAATATAGGACAAAGTTTGTAGTGCAAAATATTTAAGACCGGAGGGAGTAATATATAAATAACTAATGGAAGTTAGGTTCCTTGAAAAAAAAACCTAACAGGGAGTTGGGTTTATATTGAAAGGAATAAATCATTCCTAAAATATGACAAACTAATATTTGAATCATTACTTAAATTTATTGCTTAATCACCCATGGAACTATCTCTGATAGAATGACAACTCCACGCAACCAAAACACACACACCAAGACAGAAAAACTACTCTAACCCAGAAAAAAACCTTTGAACACAACTCTGATTCATATAGACATACGGTATTATTTTCTTTTACCTATTTTATAAAAGATATATTAAGAAATCTATCTACATGGGCAATAAGTAAATCAATTTTTTTTTTTATCATTTAACATATTAACTCTTGGCACCTTTTTTTATTACACTAGTAGAGTTTTAATCGCATATATTCCCCTCTTCACATCTCACATCAAGCAGTTAGAGCTGAGAATATCAACACAGCCCTTTTACCAGTTTACCAGTTAATTGTTTAGTAAAAGTAATTAATTGATTTCAGATAAAATTGCTAGACTAGAATCCCATTTATATATGTGTGTGCGCATCACCCCTGGCACCTGAGAGAACCAACACTTCCATTTCCATAGTATGACTGTGATGCTGTATATGCAGCTTAAGAAATTAGACTTCATTTCATCATATTGTACTCATTAATGTTTTACCATAAACCCCTTTAGGGGTCAAAGAACTTAGGCATGTTGATGTGTGCACAAATAGGGAATGATCAGCCAAATCCTTTGGGACTGCAAAACAATTCTTTCACAAATATATGTTCTCATTGTTATTTTCCTCAATCACCAATCCGGTCATTCCTCAACCAGATATGGAACTGTGAATTGTAAGTCTCCAAAGTTATGTTGGCCAGCCACCTGATGATATAAGCAAATAGTGTAAGAAGAAGCAGAAGCATGATAACTCGTGGAAAACCACTCTGAAGATAAAGAATACATACGCAAAGAGGTTGAAAGAGAAACTGCGAAAATGCAGTGTAAAATTCCGCAAGCATATGTAAACACTGAAAACGAAAAGAGAAGCAATTAGTAAAAAGTACGCAAGCCTCCTTCATAAGATAACACATCAACTTGAAAATTGACAACACACTGTTATATTTAAAAGTATCCACAAAGACTGGGAGGATCCATATATGGTACAAAAATATATGGTATAACTTTTTGGCAAGTATTACATTCAACAACAAGAGGCCCCCAATTTTGGAGGCTAAAAATGTACCTAGTTGAGTGTTGAAACTTAGTGGAACACACATGCTATAGAGATTAAATGCGTGAAGTTCATATATGTCATTAATATTGAAAATGGAAAAAATTATTCATCAATATATATATATATATATAACGTCGATGATCGATACCAGTTGGTAGAAATATAGAAACCGTGGATTTTTCAAAGTGTACCATGGCTTTTCCCTTTTTTACCACTTTCCCAAACAGGCCCTTAATTGGGTCAATCTTCTTCTTCTTCTACACGTACACACCTATGTATATATATTAATTGTTAGACCCTCTTGATTTTGGGACAGGTTTCTACTTAGCCAAGTGTTCTCTAACATTGCATGCATGGATCATTCTATTATTTTGAGGATCACACGGTACTTTAATATTATAACTCCCACTTGATGATTATCTTATATTCATTCCCGTTCAAATTAATAATTTATTAACGCAGACCCAGGCACATCAAAATCTAGCAGTTGATGATGGAATAGAAATAGATGAACGAGACTTTAAAAATATGGTGTACATACAGTCCAATAATGAATTATTTTCGTTGGTGATACGTAAATTGATTCAATTTACGCGGATTCTATTTTTATAAGAAAGTATTACAAGAGAGTGATGCTATGTAATTCAATAATAAAGAACTAAGTAAAAGCAAATCATGTACTTATATATATATATATATATATAATAGCTCCATTTCTTCTCTTTATAATTGAACTACTTCTTATATACCTGAAACTGTCATTAATAACCTAGTTGCGTTAGATAAGTGATGAGATGACCTGCACATAGATTCAAACTAGCTTAATCAAATATGTTTGATCATGTTAGAGTCGTTTAGCTCAACTGCCACCAAGTACTTTCGTAAGTTTTGACTTCAACAAGACGTTGCGAGTTCAACTCTTTAAGGTATGATGGATATGTGAGTTCCTCCTGTTGGGTGAAGGATAAAATAGAATAAAAAAATATGTTTGATACATTATTACACCATCTAATATCAAATTAAATTAAGTTGACCAGAAATTACAACTAATAACCTAAACTTTTACTACCATTAAGGCAGTAAATTGCTAAGGTTTCAATTAACCAATCAACAGTAGTGTTCGATTAAGCCCCTCAAAAGTTTTCACTATATTTTTTTGAGTATACTCATATATATTTCGTCAATTTTAATTTGAGTAATTATTTATAATCTATCACTAGGGGCTAATCTCTTCATCATTATCCATCGTATCGTTTTCATATGTTGGCAGAGGCAGATCTTCTAAAATGAAAGGAAGACTCGAAAGCAAATTTCTTGCTTATATATATCATTTCAATATATGGCTTCCAAAACTGAACTTCTCTTGCGTTCTAATTCACGATATATATGTATATATATATATATATATATATATATATATATATATATATTACATGAGAAGAAAAAAAGAAACAGAACGAGAAAGGAAATTAATTGTTTGTTGTTTAATTAAGGTCTAACCGATAAGATTCTTGCATATTATTTGACATCACGTCTTAATTAATCACCTCATCTCCTCATTAAAATAATTATATATTCTCTTTATTCCACATAAGGTGCGTGATATAATACACTATATATATACACATTCTTAATGAAGATATTGGACAATAAGTTATTTCAAGATTGATTTAATGAGCAATAAAACTAAAAGCTTAAAAAAAATCCTATGAATTGTCGACGAAAATATATAGGATTAGTTGTCGTTTGATATCGATCCTCATGCTAACCTACAAAATTGCAATATCTTAGAGAGAGATGGAAGCTTGACTACAACTACAACACTATTTCAATCTCTCTCTCTCTCTCCACACACACACACACACGTCAGTTGACTATGATTAGTCACTCACGTACTTTGAGCTAAAGTGAATAACATTAAGTATTGTTCCTTAACAAGCATTTCTTACATATTAATTAATGCTAAACCACAAGGCTCAGGATTTTTAATACAAAGTTTACCCTAATAACAGGATATGATCTGATTCGAAATCCAATTAATAACAAAGACTCTTTCCTTGACCTAATTAAAACTGCGCAGCTTTGTTTTACTTCAATGATATAATATGTGTGGTTGGGCACAAGTGTAAATATATATTTCCAAGGTCAAATATATATATCACCTGCAACTATTATTCATGTACATTAGTATTCACTCACATGTTTAATCAAATAACTCTAAATCCCATCCAGCATATTATGATTTAAAACTATGAACAACTTGTTATTCTGTATACAATTTGAGAGAATTGCTATACAGCCCTACATAAATAAGCAATTTAATTACTAATAAAGTCCCTTCAATTCATTTATCAATATACCATAACCTGTTGTCATTTTTTACACTGGATCTTATAATTCAATGATGCTAACTTGTGGGATTTTTTAGTAACTATAGGTCACTTATGTGGGATAGCACAATAATTCTCCTTTGCTTACAACCAGTTATGCAGAGCTTGAACCAATTTCAGCGGCAGCCTCAGGACTCAGGTCCTCTGATCCGATTCTATTCTCTGAAACACCCATATATTTATATAAATAGATATATAATGTTAATTATTGCTAATTAAATCCCATTATGTATTCTTATGACCTGGTGATTGAGTAGAAGAACAAATGATGGAGTAATTGGAATTAATGAGTATGTTGTTACTCTTGTGCAGGAGGAGGATACCTGCAATTCACTTACAAAAAAAACTTTCATGCCATTAGGCTATTGGTGATAATGTTTTACTTTAATCCTTCAAGATTTCTATATTAGATTTAACACTAGTATAATTTAATACTACTATGATATATTATGGACTTAATAATTATTTGGTGCGAAAAATGTACTATATAAATTTATACATTACATTTTAATATTACACAAAAATTAAATAATTAATTAGACTTGGATGTTTAAAGTCTCATTGATACTTTTCGCTTCATATTGTCTCACATTTTTTTAACAGATATAATGATATTTTCATTACTATAAAAATAGGGAAGAACACAGTCCAACAAGAGAATAAAAAAAAGCCAACAAACTAAAGGCCTAAAACATAAATCCTAACCAACCACAATAACAACATTAACCCTAATAATAGCCCAACTAATGGGGGCAGTCACCAATAAGATCACTAGAAAAGCGTGCTATTTCTTCACCAAAATCTGCAGAAAAGAAATTGTTGTCACCGGCAATATGGTGATTCAAAGGAAACAATCCCAAATGATCCACCCCTCTTGTAGGCAAAGAAACCACCAGTAATGGTTTTTGAACAGTATGAGAGAACCCATACAACCAGAAAACCCACAAACACGAAGCACAAATTCGGCACTGGAGTAGGAAGAGAACTCACAGTCAACCACCCACAAAACAATGCCTCTTGATGATGCATATGGCCAACATTAGCGCCCTGGATATGCCACCATTGGACAAACCTATCAACGGTCCTCTAAGAGGTAAAGCATATAGCAACATCGACCATCAAGAAAATCCTTTCCCCAAAAACGTAAATCCGATCCACCAAATTGGGATATAATTTATCAACTTTCAAGCTACCATCCAACCAAGAGGTGCCATAATCAAATTCCACAAATCTGTTTATTACTTGAAAAACAAATAACACCACAAAAGAAATAAAAAAGATGAACGTTCCCTCCGCCGATGGAGACCACCGGGGAGGGAGACACAATAGCAGCTCACACAAAGGCGAGGAAGAAGGCTCTCACCGCCTCAAGAAAGATTTGGAGAGGGAGAGGAGAAACTCTACTGATAGAGAGAGAAGAAGTGGAACACACTAATCCCTGCATATTGTCTCACATATTGAAAAGCACAATGTCGGTTCTTTTCCCGTGGCCCACCGGGGGGACCTTTGCTCCTTTGATGGTTGCGATCAAATTTTGTAGACCAAATTTCTCATTAATCTACAACTTCCAAAAAAATTTAGATTAATTATGACATTACAAAAAAATACTGAATTTTCGATAGAATGGATTCCGTTAGTAATAATAGTGTGACAAACAAATTTTTAACAAAATTCATATTCCGTCCGGCGACCACCCCATCATCCTTGGCGGTGGCACGTGGCAGCTCTGGCGGCATCCACCTTGTCGCCGGCGCCCAAATCAGCCACGGGTCGCAACCTCCCTTCGCCACGTGTCGCAACCTCTTTATTCCTGAAAATGCAACTCAACTTACCCTTCCTTTGGTTTGAACCCACAACCTCGTTTCTACACGCGTGATGCCTTACCGGATGGGATCGACTGTTTTGGCGTTTTATTATTATATAGTTATATATATAATCTTATTATACATAATCAATTATTTATAAATATAAATGTGTTTCTTATATATAAATGTATTAATAATATAAAATAATTTTATATATTCTTATAATTTTAATAAAAATTAACTTCAAATTAAAAAATTTTACATCTTAAATAAATTTCATATGACTATATTTTTTTCTAATTTCTAAAATTAATTTTTTATTAACATTAATTAATAACTAATAAATAATTATTAACTAATATTTTTTTACTGATATTAATTAACAACTAATACATTTCATTTTTTATAAATAAATTTTTATATGACCATTTTGCCCCTACAGGGACCAAAACCTATTATTGTAAATTAAAAATATTTTATAAATTATAAAATAATAATTAAAAAAATTAAAATTAAACTAAAAAATAATTAATAAATAATAAATTTTATAAAAATAATTTTTTAAAATTAAATTTAATTAAATAATAATAATTTTTAAATGTTGCCATGAAATTTTTTATGGAATTGGAAATTGCAACGGAATTCAAATTTCCGTTGGAATTTTGTGACGGAATTATTCCATCGGAAATTCCGTGGCAAAATACGGAATTTGCCACAGAATATTTTTCGTGGCATGGAAAAAATTCCGTCGGAAACTTTTCCAACAAAATTTTCAACCTATTCACTACAAAAAAACATGAAATTTCCGATGGAATTTGCCACAGAAAAATTTTCGGTGGCAAATTCTGACGGAATTTTTTCCGTCTCAAAATTTGCGACAGAAAATATTCCGTGGTAAATTTCATCTTTTGCCACAAAATTTCTGCAAGAATTTTCGTCGGGAAAATTTAAAAATTATTATTTTTAATTAAATAATTTTTTATTTAATTTTAATTTTAAAAAATTATTTTTATAAAAATTATATATTAATTAATATTTTTAGTTTAATTTTAAATTTATTTTTTTATTATTATTTTTGAATTTCTAAAATATTTTTAATTTACAATAATAGGTTTTGGTCCCTATAAGGGCAAAATGGTCATATAAAAATTTATTTATAAAAAATGAAATGTATTAGTTGTTAATTAATATCAGTAAAAAAATATTAGTTAATAATTATTTATTAGTTATTAATTAATGTTAATAAAAAATTAATTTTAGAAATTAGAAAAAAATATAGTCATATTAAATTTATTTATGATGTAAATTTTTTTAATATGAAGTTAATTTATATTAAAAATTATAAGAATATATCAAATTAATTTTGATTACTATTGCATTTATATATAAGAAACAAATATATATTTATAAATAATTGACTATGTATAATAAGATTATATATATAACTATGTAATAATAGAACGCAAAAGCAGTCGAGCCCATCCAGTAAGGCATCACGCGGGTACGGACATGGTCGTGAATTCGAACCAAAGGAGGGGCAAATTGAGTTGCATTTCCAGGAATAAAGAGGTTGCGACACGTGATGAAGCGAGGTTGTGACACGTGGTGGATCTGGGTGTCAGCGACAAGGTGGACACCGCAGATGCTGCCACGTGCCCCCACCAGCGATGAAGGGGCGGTCGCCTGAGTTGCCAAGCGGCTTTTTAAATTTAAAAAATAAAAAATAAGTTTGTGACAGAATTTCTAACGGAATTGGAAATTGCGACGGAAATAAATTCAGTCGGAAATTTCTGACGGAATCTGAGTTCCGTTGGAAATTTATTTGTCACGCTATTATTACTGACCGAATTCATTCCGTCGGAAACTCTTAACTCCGTCGGAAATTCCTTGTTTTTTTGTAGTGATTTTCGTCAGCATTTGCCAAGGAAAAATTTTGTCAAAAATTTCATGTTTTTTTGTAGTGCGATAACATTTTAACTGAATTCTTGATTCATGACTGTCAATAGTCCCACTAATTTTAATTGGCCCGATGGGTTTTGTTTTATAATATAAATGGTTTTCCTTTTGAGGTTCAGAGTGCAAATGGTTTCACCTCTCATAATAAGTGCATTTTTCAGGATTCAAACTTCTGTTCTTTTCCTTATGAGGGCGAGACCGCTTACCAGTTTGACCAACTGGTTGTTGGTAATTGACCCGATGAGTTTTTATTTTTCGTGAATTGCAAGAGAAATATTGAATGACAATGTTTTGACCTCCCCCAATACGAGCAAAGAAAAAAAAACAGAAAGCGTTGTGAAAAACTTACTCTTGTACTTTGAATCATGGTAAAATTTCAAAAAAATACATCCGAAATAGGGAAATCCCTAATCAGTGCTACAAATTCCAAAATTCTGGATCAGTCCGCTGTCAGTACGGATGAACAGTGCGGGGGCACCAAAAGACGATTTGCCCTTCAGTCCTTATTCTCGCCACTTCAGAATAACAACACGCTGCTCTTAATTAACAACTCTAGTTTCTTGATTAACAACTCTCGTTTCATCTTTTTACTTTCACAATAACAATACCGGTCTTGTTATTAACAACTCCGGATTCTTAATTAACAACTCCGATTTATTCTTCCACATATTCGCATCTCAAAAATATAGTGTTGTTAATGTAAAATACAGTGTTGTTAATAAAAAAAAGAGGTGTTGTTATTGGCCCTGAAACTAAAATTACGAAGTTGTGAAACAAGAAATGTGAGTTGTTAATGTAGAATATGGTATTGTTAATAACAAGACCGGTGTTGTTATTGTGAAAGTAAAAAGATGAAACTGGAGTTGTTAATTAAGAATACCACTAGAAGAAAAAAGTCCTTTTAGACCGGTTAAAATTAACTTTTTAGACCAGTTCTGAATTCAGTCTTGCTACAACCGGTCTTAAAAGTATGTCACTTTTAAGACCGGTTTGGTAACCGGTCTTAAAAGTCTCACTTTTAAGACTGGTTCTATTTATAACCGGTCTAAAATCAATAATTTTAAGACTGATTTTCATTAGCACCGGTCTTAAAAGAACTCTTTTGTAAGGAATTTATGTAACATTTTTAATACCGGTTATGATTATAATCGGTCTTAAAAGTTATTTTAAGACTGATTTTACATACAACCGGTCTTAAATATTTTAATTTTTAAGATCGGTTTTACATACAACTGGTCTTAAAGTTTTAATTTTAAGACCGGTTATAGATATAACCGGTCTTAAAATAACTTTTAAGACCGGTTATCATTATAACCGGTCTTAAAAGTGTTATATTTTTTTTAATTGTTTGTGATTAGGTTAGTTATCAGAATGCATCCTTGAATTGCTACCTCCAATGCCATACTTATTAAGTGCCATATGGTATTCAGTTTGCTTCCACTTACCATTTCCTTTTGCTTTAACCTTCTCATTGAATTGAGAACTTGTAACATGACATATATCCTCATGTATAATATTTTGTTTAAAACCATCATATATATATATATGCATAAATGGATTCAACCATAACATATCATGCAACCAACAAGTCAATTCATTAAAATATACAAAAATCATGTTAAAATCAACAAACATGTCAAATCATGCAACCAACAATGTAAATGAATTCAACCAACCAACATGTCAATTCATAAATGAATATATATAAAAAAATTCCTCAGCTTTACAAGAACTCACTGTTGTAAAAGTTCATAAATGAATTCAGGACAACAATTATGAATGTGCTCAATATCTTCTTCTGGAAAGGGGTCAGCAAGTTCAAACATATGAAATACCAAAGCCAGGAGAAAACATTAAATTCACTCAAAAAAATAAAAGTAATACAAAATTTTTGAAATATATATACATTTACCTCTTCAGTAAGTTCTGTCGTGCCTAGGGTAATAATATTATACATGTACCTCAGAATATATAACCCACACAAGTTGGACCCCGGTGGTTGCCTACGGGTCTAAAAAATAACATGATATCATTAAAACAAGTATAAAATTAAAGCATGTAGGGTCTTTTACCTCACGTATAGGCCTACTACAAGCAGTGTGTTGAAATGTTCGCATAGCCCTATATCATCAAAATCAAAAAGGTTACTTATTTTACACAAATTCCATAAATTTTGCACATGAAAGGTAATTAATAATGCAAGAAAACTTACGAGTTCAAGCTCTTCTTCAATTCACTAGTTGGCTTGCTGGGGTGGAGGGAGCATAAGAGGATGACAGAATAACTCTTCTTGCACAAAATAGCCAATTGCCAATTATCACTGAAAAAAGGGAAAACTTTTAAGCAAATATAAAATATTATGTATAGTATGAAATATAAATTTGTGTCTTACCCATGCAAATATGGAGCTAAGAAACACTCAATTGAGGTTTCACTAAGCCTGTGCGATAAGTATGTGTGTCGGATAGCAGCAGTGATCCCTTTGTTGTAGAGTTGAACTAGGCTTAGAAGTCTAAATTTATCGGTTTTGCCAAAGTCAACCAACCTACGATGCATGCCCTTACAATAATTCAAGCAGGGACATTAAATCAAAGTTTAACGGCGTAATTTGTAAAATATTAACTTCTAATTTGAGAAGATACTTATATCAAAAAGAGCTGGACAATCAAAATCGTAAGCTGTTGTAAAGGAGCTACCAGGGACATTAAATCATCCCTCTCAAGATAGCATTGTGCCCCTGACTTGCCAACAGCTGACTCAGTAGGCCAATCTCTTGTTCAAAAGGACGTATCATATGCCATCAGAATCACTTGCTGCATGACATTCAATGGAGTCCGTGAAACATCTTGAGTGGAGGGAGGTGGAGGTGGCGGGGATTCCTCAGCTCGATAAAAAACAAGGTTCTTTGGCCACAAGATGAAAGAGTTGATGACATCGCCCACAACCTTGAAGTCATCAACAGGGATAGGGAGAGGTGCATCTGCAACGATCACCTCTTCAACTGCCACTCTGACTTGATCATCCTTTATTTCTTGGTGGTGGACAGTTGATCCCAAGTTGTGCATGCTCCCCCGTTCAACCAATCGTCTCAAAGGATCCTCCACAAACAAGTCACAAGGCTCACCAATTTATTTTCCAGGACCCTCTGATGACTGACCAATGCAACTCCCTTTAGTGCTTTGTTTAGGGTTTAGGGAATGAGCCTGGGGAGCACTGGTATCTGCTTGTCTTGTCCTCGTCATGATCATCCATTCCTCCTTCATCTTGCTGAACCTTTTTTCAAATCGTGCATCAAATGATGCTTCTGCCTCGGCTCTAGCTTCCGCCCTCACAGTGGCTAATATACACTCTATTTCCTCCCTAGTCACCATACTACTTAAGGAACGACGTGGGGGTGCTCCAAAGTAATTTCTTATGCCTACCCCTCCTCCAATCCCCCTAACATGGATGGGATGCTTAGGTTTTCCTGTAGCTACGGTCAGGATGTCATTCCTCCCATCCGACCTAAACGATCTCTCGGCTTGTTTTTTTTTAAGCTTCTCCTATAAGACACAGATGACAAATGTTAGGAATAAAATTTGTTTACTAAATAATTAATAACAATAAGTCAACAACAATACTTACAATTTTCTTACTGACTATATGAGATTGTTCACTCGTATAAGACTCGCTCCTCTTTTGGTAAGCGAACAACCACTTCTGTTTGCGACATATCGGAGATGGTGGAGAAAGAAGAACAGAAGTATCAGATTAAGTTGCTTCTTCCAATCTCTTCCGTTTGGCCGCCAACAAGTCTTTTTCGGCCTTCGCATACCCCCCACGAGACATTGTATGGCAGCAATCATTCTTTCTACCACTCTCTTGGGCCTTTTTCCTTTTTTCCTGCGAATAAGAAATCAAAATTAAGTCATTGTAAATCAATAAGGACAATTCATAATTCATAAGCAAATCAATTCCAGAATAAGTCAACTCACCAATACTTCTAGAGTAGTTCGAAGCAGTCTAAATTCTTGTCAAGTCTGTTCATCAATAAAAGAATACTGATCACACGGATTAGGAAGAGGCTGACCTTCTTCCACCTCGATATGCATGTAATTGTTGGCTAGATTTGTCTTAAACTTCCTCCAGCGTTCATCACAATACTTCATTGTCTTGTCATACAAGACTTTACTCTCAGGAATGTCGTAAGTGAGCTGGATAGTTTCCTAAATATGTTGCTTCACACCTTTATCGACATTTCTTCATTGCTCTATCAAGATGATAGGCTTGTTGCGTGCTAAGAGGCAGACAAAACTCCTATACCTTTAGGATTAGGCCCGATTGGTTTCCAATAACTATCAAACTCAATCGGAATCTTTTCCTCGGTATTCCGATTGAGAGGAATGTCTCTCAATCGGGTGGCTCTCCTACCCCTTCGTCTAGGCCGGTTACTTGGCTCACTGTGTTCCTGGCTAGGAGCATTGCTAGGCTCTCTTTGATTTGAATTAGTTGGATTGGGAGTACCCTCACTAGAACGACTCATTGTCTAAAAACACTTTAAGGACACTATTTAAGAATAGCTAGTGATGGTTTAATGAAATTTTGCTACACGGCACTATCTACAAATTAAGGCATCGTTCAAAAGCAATTCCCAAGTTATGCAAACATGAACAAATAATTAATTGCAATGCACCCTCCATTGTATCAATTTTGACCTGAGTTGTTCATTAAGTGATTCTAAAAAAACCTTTCTCTTCTCTACTTTCCTTTGTTTCCCTCACTTTTTGTTCTTCTCTCTTTCTCTCTTTCTAATTTCTTATCAGGTCAAAACTGATACAATTATGAGTTTGCACTTAAGTCCTTATTTAGACTAATCTAGTTTATTCACTTAGGTCCCTATCAAGCTACCCTTATACATTCCATAACAATGTCAGCACAAGTTGAACAAAGTTGAACATAAATGCATTAGGAGGCAGACTCAAAAGCAACACCAAAGTTCATATCAAGCAATATCAGTACTACCTGATCCAGAGTTTTACTATATTGAACATTCAACAATACAAAACCAAAATTGAACCCTTCTCATACACAACCAAAAAAATCCAGGTCCACAGAAGCATAATGACATTAACCTCAGACATACATACATTATATAAAAATCTTCAGAATAATTAACGGTACCTTCAATCTTTGATTGATGATCCTCTTCTTTCTCTAGATTTGAACAGTCTTTGGCCACTTTACGAATCGGGTAAGGTCTCTCTTAGGAGGCACTGGACGCTTCTGAAAAGTGGGTTGACAACTTGCTGCAAGAATCAAACAAAGAAAATGAAGATTTCAATGAAATACCCAAAAACGAAACCATTTATTTAATTGAACGCCTGGCAACTGAAACACAAACCTGACAATAAAAACGAGGTTGAGAACGAAACCAATCGGAGGGAACAAACGACGATAGCCTTACAACAATGTATTCAACCGTAAATCTTGGTTGACGGAGGCGAAGTTAAGGACGGAGGAGAGAAGGGGAAAGGAGGAGCTACCGCGAACAGACGTAGAGATTTCGCTGATGTGCTTGAGTCTTGAAATGAAATTTTAGAGCTAAAATTAGGCGCGTTTTGAAATCCAGGTCAGTTTTAAGACCGGTTGTAATTAACAACCGGTTTTAAAATCAATATTTAAGACCGGTTTTAATTAGAAACCGGTCTTAAAATGAATATTTAAAACTGGTTATTAATATATAACCGGTCTTAAAAATAGAAACTTTTTAAAACCGGTCAATAATAACCGGTCTTAAATTTTTAATATTTAAGACTAGTTTTTATATACACCTGGTCTTAAAAATAATAACGATTTTATTTTTTTAATTGTCTTTAATTCAGATAACATTTTCTAGACCGGTTATATTTAGAACCAGTCTAGAAAATATATTACATGTATTTATTTTTTTAATTGTATATATTTTAAGACTGGTTTTTATTACAACCGGTCTTAAAATTATTTTTAAGACAGGTTTTAAATATAACCGGTCTTAAAGGTATTTTTAAGACCGGTTATTAATATAACCGGTCTTAATATTTCATCATAATTACAAAAATGCCACTGGTCATTTTTTTAAGACCTTATTCGATATAATAGGTCTAAATGTTCCGGTCTAAAAACACTTTTCTGTACTAGTGTACGGAGTTGTTAATTAAAAACTGCATATTGTTAATAAAGAAAGAGCCGTTGTTATTGGCCCTGAAACTTAAATTACGAAGTTGTGAAGCAAGAAATGGGAGTTGTTAATCAAGAAACCAGAGTTGTTAATTAAGAGCAGCGTGTTGTTATTCTGAAGTAGTGAGAATGAGGACTGAAGGGCAAAATCATCTTTTGGCGCCCCTCGCACTATTCATCCCTACTGACAGCATGCTGATCCAGAATTTTGAAATTCGCAGCACTGATTAAGAATTTCCCTATTTTGGATGTATTTTTCTGGAATTTTCCCTTGAATAATCCCCCAAAAATTCAGAACGTGCAAGTAATTTGGGCAGTTTCGTCACTTCTCAAAATCCGTAGTAGAGCGTTGTGGTGGCAGTCCGATTATCTTTATATTCATTACTTGTAAATTCACATTCATTCACCATTGACTTGTTAACAGTATGTACTGATACTAACCTCCAACGTACCTAAATTAATGTTAATACTTAACTGTACATAATATATTGATAAGTAGAAAACTCAAGAACAGATTCATTTTGAACATCCAGCAACCTCTTTGACCAATCAAACATATCGCTGAATAATAATCGTTTACACATATTTTTTAAAGTATTTTGCCAGAAAAATTGAATTTTTATGGATCTTAATAAAGACCCAGGACTACAATTGCCAAATTGCCGAAGCTCCAAACGCCATCAGTGCAATCTATTACTAAGAAGAAAAAAGAAACAAGAGCAAAGAGCAAATCAAAAGTGTGATAAGATGCAGTAGTGAAGCTTTGTCTATTTCATTTGAACAAAAAAAGCTTTGTCTATTTCCATGCTCTGATATCAGCCAATTTGTGCAATTAGATTCTAATCTTAGCCGTCACCCCTCCCTCTAACCCATTCCCAGTGCTTTCGTTGCTTAATTTTAAGATATGAAAATGGGATTTTCCAGTGTGGATATATATATATATATATATATGCTTCGTCTGCTTAAATGGCTAAGGCACTTAAGATTAAGATTAATCAAGAAGAAGATATGTTGTGGGGACGTGATTTTAAGAGATAAAAATGTGATCTTTCATTGCTTTATTCTGATCGCCTCTTTATTTAAGAATATATTCCCAGAACCATATAATTTAAAACATATAATATTTGTGTTGATTGATATCTTTAATTATATACTGGCAACAAAAAAAAAATATCTTTAATTATATAATCCTCCCTCCAATCTTTAATATATGACATATTTGGGGAGTTAATATTGCTCCTAAATATAAGACAAAGTTTTCGTATGTGTCAATCTTTTCTTAATTTATCACTATTGATGTTCCCTCAATAATAATCAAGGAGAAGAAGGAATGAAGGAATATTAAGGAAGATAATCATTATGGTATTTTATAAAATACATGTCATATTAACTAAATTTCTTAATCTTATCAAATTAAGTAAATATGTCTTATATAAAGGATTATATAAAGGATTAAATGGAGTATCGATTTTAACTTTAAGAATTCTCTGGCAATGCTGAAGGCCCCTGTATTTGAGGACTTTTTCAGCGTCTCCTCCCTCAAAGTAGGTTAACTATGATTGCTATACGCACCCTTCAAAGGATTAAGAAAGAACAAATATACTGTAAAATTAGGAAATCCCGTCTAAGCCTAAGCTTATGCTCTAAACATGGATTATCATCTCTGAACAAAAATCCCCTTGAATGCATTAGAACTGCAGTTACACGGAAATCCCACCTGTAATTAGAGGGGAGTCTCAGAATCTTACCATATACTCAGAAAATCATCTCAAAAAATGTTGTTTTAATATTTAAGGAAAATTAATCTGTTAGTCCGTATTGTTTTACCTAATTAGGTATAATAGCCACGTTAACAAATGCTAGTAAAAATGAACATGATAATACATGCACATTCCATATAAAACGTTGATAAGCAGAAAAATCACAAAACTGCTTCACCATGAACATCGATCACAATGCAAGCTCCTTTTGAATTTTTAATCGAGAAAGACAACTTTTACGTGTCCCTGCAACGCTCCGGCCTCCGAATAATCAATTTAATAGCATGATTTAAGCATATCACAGCAATAAAGCCTATATCATTTAAATATTAGTCCCCTTGTTATACTTTCGGCGTTCTGCTACCTCTCAGTCAAAAAGTTTTTTCCTTTACCAGTCACTTTCTCATATTTGTCTCCGCGTTTTGAGCAAAAAAACAAAAGTTAGTCTTCACGTCAATCCCAAAAGCCTTATTCCGATCTATGATCATCGTGTGCTTGCGACGATTCTGGGCATTGTCCAGGGAGGGGGCATTTGTTTGAGGTTAGTATTTTGATGATTTTTTTTTCCGCTTTGGCCCATAACGGAGAAATCTGAGGACATACTATGCTTTTGGAATTTGAACCATTATTCGCGAGGAATTAAATGCATTTGATCTTTTTACCATTTTTGATCCTCTATTATGCTTTAGCTGGGCTTAATTAGCCAGTGTTGTTTTTTCTCCAAGTTTAGGCTGTTTGTGGTACCTGGAAAAGACCAGAATGAGCGATCTTATAAATGAATGCACGATCTGGAAATTTGTGGGAGGTGTGTCAGCCGTAAATGGCCTGGTTTGCTTTGGTCTCAGCTCCACCTACAAAATATCATTCGGAAAGTTGGGTATCGGCGGTCTCCTCCTTTATGTATTGATGAGTTCAGTTATGTTGTACCTCATCTGGCGGATCAAGAGATTTGGAGTTCCAGAGAAATACCGAGGTGTTGTGGGACCTCTAATATTTGTTGTCATGTGTGTGATCTCCGTCCTGCTTGACAAATTCGTGTCTGGAAAATCGGATGCATTGAGCATTATCTCGTATGGTTCATTTGCGTTGATGTCTCTGTTCTCGTCAAGGAAGTCTGAGCTTGGATTTGAAAGTGGTTTCTTCACTTTTTTCCTCTCATTGTTTGTCGAGCAGCTCTGCAAAACTAACTTGAAACTCACACCGGTTGCTGTACTTTTCTGCTTGGTCGTCTTTGCTCTTCGCCACTTCTCAGAATCCGGAGCAGGGCTTGGTTGCGGCAGTTCAAATGGCGAAGAAGATTTTCCTCTAAATCCAACTGTAATAGAAGTGGACAATCTTGAAAGTCTTATTAATTGAGTTCTAATTTGCAGCAACATATTCAAGGAACTGAACTAGCACGTATTTATTTTATGCTTGTGGGCTCTTGTATTTTGCAGAGGCATGATTCTCCAGGGAGCGGAGAAGTTTCAGTGCTAAGACCGTCATCATCTACCAACAATTGGCAAAATACGCAAGGGATGACTGAACATGTAAGTGACCTCATCGGAAAGTACATGTATATTCTTGTTTTTTTTTTCGGACAGAATGTACATGTATATTCTCGGTTTCCTGATATATTATATACTTGTCTAGTCTCATATTAGATGTATGAGCGAACACGTTTTAATCTATTACTTATTCATACAGACGCATCAATATTCCCCAAGAAATTATGGACAGGTTTCAGTTTCAGAGGAAAGAATTTTAAGCATATTAGATTGGGATGAACAAGAGGAAGATCCTTCATCGATTTCTTTCACAGATGTAAATGTAGGTGGTCAAATCCAATATGAATAATGTTATTATAGTTTTGAGTGTTGCGGTAATTAAGGGTTTCCATTATATATGTTCGTTGCAGGAACCAAGAGAGCAAGATCAAGTTTCATCAGAAAACAGGACGCTCACAACCAGTTATGCGGAGCCTGAACTAATTTCAGCGCCAGCCTCAGAAATAAGGTCCTCCGATCCGATCCTCTGAAACACCCATATATATACATACATACATACATATATATATATATATATATATATATAATGTTAATTAAATCCCGTTATGTATACTTATGGCTTGGTGATTGAGTAGAACAAAAAAATGATGGAGTAATTGGAATTAATGGTATGTTGTTACTGTTGTGCAGGAGGAGGTGGAGAACACCTGCGATTCAGAACATCTCAAGCAGCGTTGGGGACACTCTTAGGCGGATGCCCCGACCTCTTTTTTTTTTTGGATCCCGTTAAGGCTTTTATAGAAGGATCTCGTAAATTGGCATGCGTCTACACCTGACACTATCTTGGAAAGAAACTGAGTCAGGTCACTCATATTGCTTTTCCCTACCGAATACTTTTTCCTTGTATATTATTATTAATATTCCTGATAATTATAGTGATCGACAGAGTGGCAATACCCATTTTATATATGCATCCAAAGCACAATGATCCCTTACAATTATTTGATGGTTCAATTTTCATAAATGATCTAATATGTAGTACAAATATTATCGGCTTGTGCGAGTATACTGAGTTTTTAATTATGATTTTTCACCCCAACGTACTCTACTCGATCTCGCCTTATTATTTTTGCCTGAATTATTTTGGCAATTATTCCTCATCAAATTCTTAAACAAAAAAAAAAAAATCTCCCAGTCAACTTTTTGTGATCAAAGTGAATCACTGTAAATTATCTTCACTTGCCTTATACTCAGTTTTTAGTTATGAATCTCGTCCGATTATCTTTATTCATTACTCATAAATTCACATTCAATCCCCATTATTGACTTGTTAACAATATGGTCTAATACTAATCTCTGACATATCTAAATCAATGTTAATAATTATCTGTATGTAATAAATTGATAAGTAGAAAAAACAGAACTGATTCATTTTGAACATCCAGCAGCCTCTTTGACCAGGCAAACACATAGCTGAATAATGATTGTTTATAGGGGTGTTCAAATTCCGGGAGGGAACCGGGATCACCTATTCCCGGTTCCCGTCCCGGGGTAGTCGGGAGTGGGAAATCATTTCCGGTCCCGGTCCTGGTCCCAGGAAATTCCTAGTATAATCGGGACCGGGATCAACAATTTTTTATTTCAATAATATTATTATATTAGTTAAATTTTTTTATAATCTAGTGTTTAAAGTGATTATTTAACATCTAATAAAGTCATAAAAATCACACAAATTGAGCTAGAATTGAAGAATAACATATTATTATTATTATTATTATTATTATCACATTTATCATTTTTGTTATTATCTTTATACATTATATAGTTAGGATTAGTATCACGATATATACGATTTAACTTTAACTAAATATGTGATATACATTTTATCAAATGATAACTTAATTTATGGGGTAAAAAATACAAAAAATAAAAGAATAATTTATTTTTTAAGAAAAAAATAAAAAAAACCGGGACCGGGACAGGACCGGGATCACACCTGTCCCGGTTTTTTTAGATCCCGGTCCCGACCTGGACAGGAAATTCCAGGGATAAAATATCTAAGACCGGGACACTTTGAACACCCCTAATTGTTTACACTTTACATGATATGTTTTTTTTTAAATCTTTTGCCAGAAAAATAGAATTTGTATGGATCATGCGAATATACGTGCATAATATATTCAATCACGATGTTTGTTCATTTTTTATACTAATTAAAAGTATATTAAGATAGTCTTGGTTCTGACTATACGCGCATAAATATTCAGATTTTTTAAAAGCGCACATATTTTCTCTCCCCAAAAAATACTAGTCGCGTTAACATATAGTAAAAATAAACATGATAATGCATACACATTCCGAATAAAACATTGATAAGCAGGAAATTCGCACAACTGCTGCGCGGTGAAATGGTGCTTGGTTAAAAGGGAAATTAAATGGGAAAATACAAAATTAAAATATGATTACATTATTTCGATATGAAAATTATAGACATGCAGTTACATACAATATCTAAAATATGAAATATATAAACATTTAAGTGAAAATAAATATTTTCACAAAGGCTAATGAAGACTATAGTGAGATATATTATTTTGTGGTGGATGAAATAATTTTACATATATTACTATTCCGGCAGCGTATGAAAGTAAAATTATGCGTCTATTACCCATACATATGGCTCATTCCATAAGCACGTTCAAGGAAAGCATTCCATATAAAAAGTGCTACATGAATAAAATAATTTCAGTATATATATAATTGATTGAAAAGTACATTAATTTAATGGTTTAGAAGAACCATATATTTTATGAATATCATGTTTTGCTGGTAAAATTAAGTTTCTACTAGTTCACTATGGATATTATGAAATTGAGGTTTGATGTGATAATTCTATGAAACTATTATGGATGATGCGTAAGAGCCATCGGGAATCAAAGTGAGTCTCATCTTGGTTGATCTGCCTTTTGTCATACAGATGACTTTTTTAATTTCAAGCTTGAATTCAATTCATTCTTTTAGGGCCCGTTTGGTATACTGGAATTGATTTTGATGGAAATGGATATGGAGATGGATATGGAAATTGATATGGAAATGAAATTTAAAAGTGTGTTTGGTATGTCATGGAAATGAGATATAATTTTTTAATTAAAATATTCATTAATTATCTTAAAAGTCCACAATACCCTTCTTAATTTTTAATCTTAACTTCAACCCAAGGACTCATCTTGTTCTATCGTGGGATCGCGTTCGGCCGTTTCACTGTCACAACAAGCTCACAGAGAATCAAGCTTGTGGGCACAGGATCAACCTCCCATATAGATCGAGCTCGTCGCCATCAAGCTTGTGAAATCCTTGTTCAATCGAGACAAGCGAGGGCTCAGAATCAAGCTCGCACAGAGATCGAACTCGTGGCTGCCACGGATAGATTGTGCCCTCGCTGAAGTTTCCACCGCACATGGGTCATCGCGCGATGGTGGGGCTGAAGCCTTTCGACCAGAAAGAGGAAGGGGCGTGAAAATGGTGGACGATTGCAACCCAGATCTAAAGTGAAAGAGGTCGCCATTGTCGCCGCCGATGAGTGTGCATGGTCGCCGTTTGTCGCCGTCGCCATGAGTGAACAAAGGTCGCCGCCGGTGAGTGAGCAAGTTGAGGACATTTCAGTCCGAAAATTTGGGCTCCATGGAACCATCTCATTTCCATGGGTCTTAGCATGGAAATCAATTCAACCCATTTTGGTGGAATTGATTTCCATGTGGAAATCAATTCAAGCAAACCAAACAAACCTTTATCATGGATTTTAATTCCACTTCCATTTCCATTTCCATCTCTCCAATTCAAGCATACCAAACGGGACCTTAGACTCCATTGAATTCAATTCTCATTTTGGTAAGGTTTATGACGAGACAACTTCAAATATGTATTGTGTATTCTTTTTCCTTCGCAAACTTTTTATCCTTTTTGTGGGTGAATGTCCTTAATTCCTCACTCTTGGGATTTCACTTTGTGATTAATAGCCATAACCTCCAATGGTTTCATATTGTATCATAATGTAGATTAATTCCTATGTTTATGACATTATAACTCTTATAAGGATTTGAGGCCGATAAATAGAGGCTCGACGCAAAGAGTTGGATATACATGGAAATGCAATTGAATGAAAGTTCTTCTTCACTCTTCATCTCTACAATTTTCTCTTGTCTTTCTTCATCCCCCATCTCATCTATTTATTTTCCTTATTTTTACAACAAATCTTGGATATCATGTAATATTTTGAAGAGACAACTTATATACTGAATAATTTTTTTTTTTATATTATCATCTGGTATTCAGTTTGAAGTTCGTGATTAACCCTCCCAACACAAGTGTTTCTTTTAGGATTCAAACTTAAGACATTAAGATGTCTAGCAAGACCTTACACTACTAGACAAACTATATGTTTGTACTGAACTAATTTGTAGTACAAATATTATCGGCTTGTGGTAGTACACTGAGTTCTATGTCAATCTTTTAAGATAACAACCTCTCAAAACGGTTACTCTACCCAAGGTAATCGTGCACTTGTTTTTAATTATGATCTTTCACCGGAACCGTTTCCCTGATCATCCCCCTTCTGGACGGTTCAGATTTGATTTTTTAATAAAAAAATTATCTTTTGAAAAAATGTTAGTTAAAAGATTATCTTTACTTAAATTCTGTACCCATTAAAACAATTTTTTTAAAAAACATAAATAGTAAAAAATAAATAAATCTAGATGACCCAGATTTCGGATGAGTAGGGAAACTGATTCCATCTTTCACCCCCTTACTCTACTCATCCACAACTTGTTTTTGCATGAATTATTTGGTCAAATATTTTTTTTTATTATTTCTTATCAAATTCTTTCCCGGAAAAATTAAAAAAATATATATCCCCCATTTAACCCCCAACCATTTCGATTGATGGGCTATGGTAGTTCCAACTTAACCATTGGTCTTGTGTTTAAGTTCTGGGTATGCAAACACGATAATAACCTAGAGGAGGTGGGGTTTTTAATTATAAAATTTTGTTCCCTAATTATGTAGTAAACCCAATTTTAGATTTTATTTATAAAATGACTTTACTATCCTCTGCTCTCCCTCCTCTACGTTGAAACAGTAGTGCAACTGTTGTGACAAAGATGAACACTTGCCAAATAAAAATACATATTTCCTTTACCCTCACAAATGAGGTACTGCAGAATATAAACTAGTAACTAAATCTTGAATTTCTTGGAAACAAACACAATGAATTCCCAACACTTCCCTACATGTATCTCTCTCTCTTTACTTGTAAGAACAATCGTATATATGTGTGCATCACCCCCTTAGCACCTGAGAGAACCAACATTTCCATTTCCATAGTATGACTGTGATGCCGTATATGCAGCTTAAGAAATTAGACTTTACTTCATCATATTGTACTCATTAATGTTTTACCATAAACCCCTTTGCGGGTCAAAGAAATTAGGCATGTTTGACGTGTGCACAAATAGGGAATGATCAGCCAAATCCTTTGGGACTGAAAACAATTCTTTCACTAATATATGTTCTCCATGCCTCAATCACCAATCTGATCATTCCTCAACCAGATATGGAACTGTGAAATGTAAGTCTCCAAAGTTATGTTGCCCAGCCACCTGATGATATAAGCAAATAGTGTACGAAGAAGCAGAAGCATGATAACTCATGGAAAACCACTCTGAAGATGAAGAATACATACGCAAAGAGGGTGAAAGAGAAACTGCGAAAATGCAGTGTAAAATTCCGCAAGCATATGTAAACACTGAAAACCAAAAGAAAAGCAATTAGTAAAAAAGTACGCAAGCCTCCATCATAAGATAACACATCAACCTGGGAGGATCCACAAAGCCTGGGAGGATCCATATATGGTACAAATATATATATATATATATATGGCATTAAGGTTCTGAAATCCGAACTGGCTACTAAATTGACCATGTTACTGGGTCAAGGGTCAGTGGATCAGATCGGAGTCAAATCGGGGCTAACTCGAGGCTAAATCAGTGAGGAAGTGAAGATTTCAAGGTTATTTATGTGAAATTCTGAATAAAATATTTTTTTAAAAAAATCGGCCAAACCGCAAAGAAAAAACTGGTTGAACCAGGGCTAACGGTTTGAACCAATTAGACCATCGATTGGCCAATTTCTGACTGGTCCAGTCCGGTTTTCAAAACATGGTATGGCATAACTTTTTGGCAAGTGTTACAGTCAACAAGAAGAGGCCAATTTAGTGGAGCACACGTTATTGAGATTAGTTACCAATGCAACCAACTGACAAACTCAACTATTGCAACTTGCTAACAAAGGTGGCAGAAGGCATAACCAAACTCAAACTAAAAATAAATTTACTGACCTAAAAAGAAACCAAAATGTCAAAGACTCCAGGGATTAATTGGACTGCATATATTATACGATATGTTTTTATATAATGCATCTCCTTTCTTATTTTATTCTTTAAAAATTATTCAGATCTATCAATAGATATTGAGGAATGGACTACGCAGGCAGCGGCAAATTGACACCATTTGATGAAAGTTCCATGCCATAAAAATATATACCTAAGATTAAATGAAACCAGAATACCGTGTTTTATGTAATTAATTAGGCCATTTATCCAACTATAGAATGTCAAAACCTAGGGAGCACAATGAGTTACAAATTGAACTACTTGTTATATACCTAAAACATTCATTAATAACATAGTTGCGTTATATAAGTGATGAGATGACTTGCACATAGATTCAAACTAGCTTAATTAAATACGTTTGATCATGTTAGAGTTGTTTAACTCAACTAACACCAAACACTTTCTTAAGTTTTGACTTAAACAAGAGGTTGCAAGTTCAACCCTTTTAAGGTACGATGGATATGTGAGTTCCTCTTATTGGGTGAAGAATAAAATAGAAGGGGAAAAAAACGTTTGACTCATTATTACACCATCTAAGATCAAATTAAATTAAGTGTACCAGAAATTGCAAGTAATAACCTAAAGTTTTACCAGCATTGAGGCAGTAAATTGCTATGGTTCCAATTAACCAAGCAACAGTCGTGTTCGATTAAGCCCCTCAAAAGTTTTCACTAAATAATTATGAGTATAGTCATATACATTTCGTGAATTTTAATTTGAGTAATTATTTATAATCTATCTCTAGGAGCTAATCTCTTCATCATTATCCATCGTATGGTTTTCAATATATGGCTTCCAAAACTGGACTTCTCTTGCATGCGTTCTAATTCACGATATATATATATATATATATTACATACATGAGAATAAAACAGAAACAGAACGAGAAAGGAAATTAATTGTTTGTTTATGTATCTAAACACGTTTTATTTTAAAGTATAAGTTGGAATTCAAAGTTAATTAAGGTCTAACCGATAAGATTATTGCATATTATTTGACTTCAGGTCTTGATTAATCACTTCATCTCCTCATTAGTATAATTATATATTCTCTTTATTCCACATAAGGTGTGTGATATAATATACTATATATATACACATTATAAATAAAGATATTGGAAAATAAGTTATTTCAAGCTTGATTTAATGAGCAATATAACTAAAAGCTTAAAAAAAACCTATGAATTGTCGACGAAAATATACAGGATTAATTGTCTTTTGATATCGATCCTCATGCTACTTACAAAACTGCAATATCTTAGAGAGAGATGCCAGCTTTACTACAACACTATTTCAGTCTCTCTCTATATATATACACACATGTCAGTTGGCTATGATTAGTCACTCATGTACTTTGAGCTAAATTGAACAACATTAATATAATTATTGTTCCTTAACAAACATTTATTATATATTAATTAATGCTAAACCACATGGCTCAGGATTTTTAATACAAAGTTTACCCCAATTCCAGGATATGATCTGATTCGAAATCCAATTAACAACAAAGACTCTTTCCATGACCTAAGTAAAACTGCGCAGCTTTGTTTTACTTTGTCAATGATGTAATATGTGGTTGGGCACAGGTGTGAATATTCCAAGGTCAAGCTGCTATGAATATTAATTATGTGGATGTTCATTAAATCATAACCAGATGTTTCTCTTCATACGGAAAGCACTATCCATACACGGAAAAGTGTATACGGAGTTCACTGTCCATACGTACGGTACTGTAGCACGCATTTTTTGTATGTGTTTTTTACTATTCATACGTGTTTTTGTTTGCCTACAAATACAGCCCTTGGGTTGAGATTTTGTACAAACATGTGAATGAGAATTTCTCTCTTAAATTTCTCTTCTTACTCTCTTATCGTCCATATTTTCATAACACGTTATCAACACGAAACTCTAACAAAGTTATGATCTTCTTATCATTTCTTTGAGTTTTACAATATTTTTATTTAATAGATCTAGGATAATCTGAGCCACTATATGAAATTAGAGAGATACTTTTACCGATTGTTATAAACATCAGGTTCCGTGGCTAAGACTAGAGATTACTATTGTTCTTATAATATATATATATATATATATATATATATATATATATATATATCCTTTATAAGTTCTTTTATATTATTATTGTTATGGCCAGAAGCCATATACATATGATTTCTGAACTTATGTGACCACAAGTCATATTGTTTTTATTCTTATTTTAATTTCATGTATTATATAGTCCTCTTTCATGGATGGTATAGGTTGTCGCGTTTAATTTTATTGTTTCTTGCATGCCTCTTTATTGAAAGGTTTAGGTAGTCCTCCTTCATGAATGATATAGGTTGTTACATATATGGAAGGTTTTACCTCCTAATTGAAGTCATATACTTTTTCATCCACTTGTATGGCCAGAAGCCATATTTTCGTGATTTTTCTATTCTAAATTATGTGGCTAGAAACCATATTTCTTTGAGTCCTATTTTGAGATTATATTACCAGAAGTCATATAACTTTTATCTTCTAACTTGATGTATGGCCAGAAGCCATGCATGTTCAACTTTTATTTATCTTGAAGATAAATGGCTAGAAGCCATATAGATTTAATTTCTCATCATAAGATTAATTGGCCCAAAGTCATGAGAACTAAATGGCCCAAAGCCATAAAGTTTTAATTTTGTTTTAATATTTTACTTTATAACTTATTTCTTATCTTTATGAAATTCCTATCATTATCGTTTGTATTATTATATTGCGTTTTTAAATTTTCCCTTTTATTGCACTAGTCTGAACTATGTTAGATTTTATGAAATATAAATGTGTAGCTCTTGTCATTACCAAAAAGAACTATTTATCTTGAATGCCTAATCCATGATTTTTTTTTTCCTATATCACCATTTACATGAAAGCCTCAAAATTGAATATTTGGCCGTAAAAGACCCACTTGTTCTTTGAAACAATTTAAAAGAAATATATGACCACCAAAAGATTATTATCCTTCCAAAAGCTCATTATAAATGGATACATCTAATTTGCTCCTACAGCAGGAATATTCTTAAAGAGGTTTAAGAAATGTGTTGAGTTAACTTCTTGCCTCCATGTGGCCAAACAAAACAATGAGCTTTTACTGAAAAATCATAAATCCCATCCAACAGGCTCGACTCCATTCCCAGAAGCGAATTTAGTAATAAATGAATCTAATTGTAGCCGTGGATGTGGAAGTATACATGGTTATAGTCGTGGGTATAATCATGGTGGTTCATATTCCCACCCGAAGTGGGGAAAGGCTAAAATAAACCATGTTGATAAGAATGAAAATTCAAAGTATGGAGATATGAATATACCCATTTGGATGTTACTGATTTCTTAGTTTAATTTATCTTTGTTTATTTGAACCACTATGTTTTAGTGTATTTAATATTACTTCTATCATATATATTTCTTTTAATGAAAAATGAATCTTATTGACATCAATCCTGAAGATTTATGTCTCGTTGATAGCACAACAACACACACCATATTTAGAAATGATAAATATTTTTCCTCCTTGGTAATGCAAAATGCCAACGTTCAAACTATATCTGGTAGTATGAATTTGATTGATGGCTCCAGAAGAGCTAATATTTTGTTATTTGAAGGAACAAAACTATGCATTGATAATGCATTTTATTCTACCAAGTCTGAAAGAAACTTGTTGAGTTTCAAAGATATCCGCAGAAATGGATATCATGTAGAAACAACAATTAAAAATAATCAAGAATATCTTATTATTACAAATATAGTTTCTGGTAAAAAATGCATATTAAAAAGTTTTCTTGCTTTTTCTTCTGGCTTGTATTATACATTTATAAGCACAATTGAAACACATGTTATTGTAAACCAGAAGTTTACCAATGCTGATCAGAAGTCTGTTAATGCAAACTAGCAGTTTGCCGATGTAAACCAGAAGTTTACCAATGAATATAATGTTTGGCATGACCAATTAGGCCATCCCAATTCAATTATGATGCGACAAATAATTGAGAATTCATGTGAACATACCCTGAAGTGTAAACAAATACCACAATCCCATGATTTCTCATGTGTTGCATGTTCCAAGAGAAAGTTAATTATTCGCCCCTCACCAAGCAAAGTAAAAAGTAAGTCTGTCACACTTTTAGAATGGATACAAGGAGATATTTATGGGCCAATACACCCACCATGTGGACCATTTAGGTACTATATGGTTTTAATTGATGCATCAACTTAATGGTCATATGTATGCTTATTATCTTCTTGCAACCTGACGTTTGCGGGATTACTTGCTCAATTGATTATATTAAGAGCTCATTACCCTGATTATCCTATCAAGAAAATACGTCTTGATAATGCTGGTGAATTTACATCACAAGCTTTTAATGAATATTGTATATCCCTTGGAATTGATGTTGAACATCCTGTAGCTCATGTTCACATGCAAAATGGACTTGTAGAATCATTTATTAAAAGGTTGCAAATGATTCACTACAAAAAAAATCACTTTCAGCGGCGACATTTGGCGGCGACTTTTAATGTCGCCGCTGAAAGTGTCACTTTCAGCGGCGACTTTTAAAGTCGCCGCTGAAGGTGTCACTTTCAGCAGCGACACTTTTGTCGCCGCTGAAAGTCAGACTTTCAGCGGCGACATTGTTTTGTCGCCGCCGAAAGTGTGTTTCAGCGGCGACTTTAGTGTCGCCGCTGAAAGTGTTTTTCGAAAATTTAAACAAAAAAAAATTTTTAAAACACTTTCAGCGGCGACTATTAAAAGTCGACGCTGAAAGTGAGTTTCAGCGGCGACTTTAGTGTCGCCGCTGAAAGTGCTTTTCGAAAATTTAAAAAAAAAAAATTTTTTAAAACACTTTCAGCGGCGACTATTAAAAGTCGCCGCTGAAACTCTTTTTTGAAAATTTCAAAAAAAAAAATTTTTAAAACACTTTCAGCGGCGACTTTAGTGTCGCCGCTGAAAGTGCTTTTCGAAAATTTAAAAAAAAAAATTTTTTTAAAACACTTTCAGCGGCGACTATTAAAAGTCGCCGCTGAAAGTCTTTTTCGAAAATTTCAAAAAAAAATTTTTTTTAAAACACTTTCAGCGGCGACTATTAAAAGTCGCCGCTGAAAGTGTTTTTCGAAAATTTAAAAAAAAAAAAATTTTAAAACACTTTCAGCGGCGACTATTAAAAGTCGCCGCTGAAAGTGTGTTTCAGCAGCGACTTTAGTGTCGCCGCTGAAAGTGTTTTTCGAAAATTTAAAAAAAAAAAATTTTTAAAATACTTTCAGCGGCGACTATTAAAAGTCGCCGCTGAAAGTGAGTTTCAGCGGCGACTTTAGTGTCGCCGCTGAAAGTCTTTTTCATATTTTTTTATTAATATTTTTTAAAAATAATATTTATAAAATTAAAATAATATTTATAAAATTAAAATATTAATTATTAAATAATTATTTTTAACCTTAATTATTAAAATTATATTATTATTTATTAATATTAGATTTATAATTTTTTATTAAAAATAATATTTATGATATTAAATTATTATTTATTAAGTAATTTTAATTAAAAAAATTTTAAATTTAAATATATCAATATTTTTTTCGTTTTTATTTAATTTTTCATTACTTTTAATAATATTATATTTAATTAATAATTAATTATATGTATATAATTAATTAATTATATGTATGTATGTTTATATATATCATAATATTATATATATATATATAATAATATGTAATAATATGACATAGGTTCATTCCGGCGCAACTGGTAGAGACTCGCGCGCTAAGGCATCGGCTCTCTGAGGTCACGGGTTCGAACTGGAGGAGAGTCACATGGAGGAGTTATGAGGAGGCGACACGTGGCAGCACGAGGAGGCGACATATGGCAGCACAGGGAAGCGGCTACGTGGTAGCACGGGGAGGAGACACGTGGCAATTGTAAATTAAATTTTTTTAAAAAAAATTCTAATTTTTTTAATAAAAAATTTAATTTTTTGATTTTTTTTTTTTAAAAATTAACACTTTCAGCGGCGACAAAAGTCGCCACTGAAGGTGACTTTCAGCGGCGACTTTTGTCACCGCTGAAAGTGTTAATTTTTTTTAAAAAAAATTAAAATATAAAATTTTTTATTAAAAAATTCGAATTTTTTTTTAAAAAATTTAATTTTTTGAATTATTTTTAAAAAAAAGTAACACTTTCAGCGGCGACAAAAGTCGCCGCTGAAAGTCACCTTTGTCGCCACTGAAAGTATACTTTTAGCGGCGACAAAAATTGTCGCCGCTAAAACTTTCAGCGACAGTCGCATAGGCGGCGACTTTTTGTCGCCGCTAAAAGTCTTTCAGCGGCGACTTTTAGACTTTCAGCGGCGACAAAAGTCGCCGCTGAAAGTCTTTTTTTTTGTAGTGATTGCAAGACCTTTACTTATGAGATCTAATCTCCTAATTTCTGCTTGGGGCCATACCTTTTTGCATGCAGCAATATTAATCCACATTAGGCCAACCAGTTACCTAAAGGTTTCCCCCTTGCAAATGGTTTTTGGTCAGGAACCTAATATTTCCCATATAAGAATTTTTGGATGTGCGATATGTGTGCCAGTAACACCACCACAACGCACCAAAATGAGTCCTCAAAGAAGGATGAAAATATATATTGAATATAAATCTCCTTCAATCATAAAATATTTAGAACCATCTATAAGAGATTTATTTATGGCATGATTTGCCGATTGTCATTTTGATGAATCACTTTTTCCAATATTAGGGGAAGAAAACAAGCAGTTGGGTAAAGAAATTTGTTGGAATGAATTGTCATACTATGAATAAATTTAAACCACGCCTGAAGTGTGGTAGGCCCATCGGTTCCAAAGATAAAAGTTTTTGAAAGAAAAAAGGAGCAAGGAACATAGATGGTCAAGTCAAGGATAATCAAGAAAAGTTAAAAGCTTCAAAAGGGCTATCTCCTGATGAGTTATTATCTCTAGTAGAGATATCTTCAGAAGAGAATGTTGTAGTCCCAGAAGAGATTCAAGTACTTGATATATGTAAAAGTAATGAGATATCAATAAATTATATTATGAATGGAATCCGATGGGATCGAAATAAAGTCAATGTTGACAACATCTTTACTTATCATATAGCATATGATGTAATGAATGATAATGAGGATCATAAGCCAAAATCCATTAGTGAGTGCTAACAAAGAAAAGATTGGCCCCTATGGAAAGATGCCATTAATGCAGAGTTAAAATTATTGGCAAAACGAAAAGTATTTGGACCTATAGTCCTTACACCTGAAGATGTAGAGCCAGTTGGATGCAAATGGATATTTGTACGGAAGAGAAATGAAAAGAGTGAAATTACAAGATATAAAGCACGTCTTGTAACCCAAGGATTTACATAAAGACCTGGCATTGATTTTGAAAAGACGTATTCACCAATAGTGTATGCGACTACTTTTCGTTATTTAATTAGCCTAGCAGTAAATGAAGAACTTGATTTGCATCTAATGGATGTCGTAACTGCCTATTTATACGGATCACGTGACAATAATATTTATGTGAAAGTCCCTGAAGGACTTAAGGTGCCAGATGCATCTAATTCAAGTTCTCGAGAACAATACTCAATCAAGTTAAATAAGTCCATATATGGCTTGAAGCAATCAGGGCACATGTGGTATGATCGTTTTAATGAATATCTATTGAAAGAATGATACAAAAATGATCTGATATGCTTATGCATCTTTATAAAATGATTTAGCAGTGAATTTGCTATAATTGTTGTTTATGTTGATGATATCAACATCATTGGAACTCCTGAAGAGTTTCAAAAGGTAATTAATTGTTTGAAGAAAGAATTCAAAATGAAGGATTTAGGAAGAACAAAATTTTGTCTTGGATTACATATCGAACACCTCAAAAATGAGATTTTTATATATCAAGAAACTTATACAAGGTACTAGAACGATTTTACATGGATAGATCTCATCCATTATGTACCCCAATGATTGTAAGGTTTTTGCAACCAAATAAAGACCAGTGAAGAAGGTAATGAAGAACTCCTTGGTCTAGAAGTACCATATCTTAATGCTATTGGAGCACTAATGTATCTTGCTAATCACACATATTTAGTAAGATATAGTTCTTCACCAACACGAAGGCATTAGAATGGTGTAAAACACATTCTTTGTTACCTCAGAGGCACTATGGACATGGGGTTATACTATTCAAATGTATCCAAGCATGAAATGGTTGGTTATGCAGATGCTGGATTCCTGTCTTATCCACATTATGGTAAATCACAAACGGGCTATCTATTTATATGTAGAGGTGCAGTTATTTCATGGTGATCTATGAAACAAACTATATCATCCACATCATCTAACCATTCAGAAATCTTAGCAATATATGAAACAAGTCGAGAATATGTGTGGTTGAGGTCAGTGATACATCACATACGCATAACTTATCATTTATCTTCAGGTAAAATGATCCCAACATTCTTATATGAGGATAATATTGCATGTATTGCCTAACTTAAAGAAAGCTATATCAAGGGCAATAGAGCAAAGCATATTTCATCAAAATTCTTCTTCACTTGTGATCGTCAAAAGGATGGTGAAATAGATATCTAGCAAATTCGTTCAAGTGAAAATCTAGCAGATTTATTTACTAAGCCACTTCCAGGAACAACCTTTGAAAAGCTTGTCCATGACATTGGCCTTCTAAGACTTAGAGATATCAACTAATGTTGTCAAGAGGAGGAGTCGATACACACTGTACTCTTTTTCCCTTATTTAGGTTTTGTCTCACTAGGTTTTCCTAAAAAGGTTTTTAATGAGGCAGTACTTGACAGTATATCAATGAATGATGTACTCTTTTCTTTGACTAGGTTTTTATCCTACTGGGTTTTTCCTAGTTAAAATTTTTAATGAGGCATATTCATAATGGACATCCAAGAGAGAGTGTTATGAATATTAATTATGTAGATATCCGTTGATTCATTACCAGACATTTCTCTTCATATGGAAAGCACTGTCCATACACGAAAAAATAGACGGAAAAGTGCATACGGAATCCACTGTTCCTACATATGGTATTGTAGCAATCACTATTTATACGTACGGATACTATAGCAAAATCACTATTCATACGTAAGGTTACTGTAGCACGTGTTTTGTATGTGTTTTTCAATGTCCATACGCGTTTTTGTTTGCCTATAAGTGCATGTTTGGCTGAGCTTTTTGTACAGGAAATAAGCCCTTATTACGCAAGCCGAGAAAAAACTCCTCTCACATACTTACCTCGTATACCGTGAATCACGAATTATAAGCACTTATTGCCCAAAAATAAGCTATTCCAAACACGCACTAAGTATAACCCTAGGTTGAGATTTTGTACAAACAAGTAAATAAGAATTTATCTCTATTTTCTCTCTTGAATTTCTCTTCTTACTCTCTCTTAACGTTCATATTTTCACAACACCTGCAACTATTATTCATATACTTTAGAGCATTTCACTCACATGTTTAATCAAATAACTCTAAATCCCATCCAGTATATCATGATTTAAAACTGTGAACAACTTGTTATTATGTATACAATTTGAGAGAATTACTATACAGTCCTACATATATAAGCAATTTAATTACTAAAAAAATCCCTGCAGCTATCAATATACCATAACCTGTTGTCATTTTTTACATCAAATCTTATAATTGCATGATACTCACTTGTGAGCCTTCTTAGGTCACATACCTGGGATTGGACAGTAATTCTCCTTTGCAAATTTATACTCTTTATCCTCAAAAGAAAGTCATATATGAATTGATGCAATAAAACTAGAATGGAAGTCTATATTATATGTACATGTGCATATTCAATATCCCAGGTCATGAACAACTTAAAGCAAAATATATAAGAGATTTGAAAGTTAACAAAATAAATATGGAGCAAAAGTGTTTGTTCCTATCCTGGTAATAATCATCAATAACCAAAAAAAAAAAAAAGACCAATCAAAATGACGTTAATTAAGCTAGCTCTCCATAGAAAAATTACATATAGAAGAATCACAAAATCACAGAGAAATCAAGCAGCAGAAGCCTTCGATAAGAGAGACGTCACTCTCCGTCATGGACCGAGGACCTAAAATAGATGAATCTAGTAACAAAAAGACATGTAAACATACTGAGAGCTTGTTTGGGATAGTGTTGAGTGGATCCAAGCTGGCATATTTAGGCTTAAAAGTTAGTTAAAGACTAAATATTTTGTTTGGATTAGCGTTTAGGCAAACTGATTTTTTACACAAAAGTTACGTTAAAGTTGAAACAACTTTTTTATAGTTTTGACTTTTTTTATATTTGACTCTTTTGAAATTGATTTTTTAATATATCATCTAAATAAATTTTTGTTAAACTAACTTTTTTCTTAAAAAAATTTATCTAAACATAAATCATTTATAATAGTTGACTTTTATTCCAACTCAAGTTTATAAAAGTCAGTTGAAATAAAAGTTACTTTTACACACATTAATCGAAATAACCCCTAAATTAACTTCTCACTGAGAATCACCCCCGCATACTTTTTTTTTCCCCATCAAAGTCCCCTGCATACTTACGAGTCTTCTTTAAATTGATTCGATTTACGTATATTTCATGGACCTGAATCACTATATTCCCTCATGTCTATAATATAGGATGCTTCTAGAAATGATGTATAGTTTAAAATATAAGTCATTTATAGGATAATTAATACTTATTTTCCTATTTTACTCTTACAATTAATGCTCATTTTCTAATTTTGACCGTTCATTAGATTCTCTCTCTCTCTCTTCAAAATAACACATAGAATCCATATTCTTTAATAAGAGTAAAAGTGGGAAAATATTTCAATTTATGATATATTAAATAAGTTAACAGTTATTTTTTGATTTGTGTGAATTAGTTAAAGTGCTATGTATTATGCAGTAACTTTTTGGACATGGCTTCTCTCCTTTTCCCTTATGGTTCGCTCTCATCCTTTTCTATCAAACTACACCGTTTTGGTGTAAAATACATAAACTCCTCATTTTTTTTTTTCTAAATAGCATTCACCATCCTGAAATATTTTTTAGGTATCAATCAATACTTTGTAATATTTTTTTAGTATTATCCAGTATCCTGAACTAATTTTTAGCATATCCAATATCATAAAATATTGCACCAAAAATTATTTCAGAGTACTGCCTGACACTAAAAAAATAATTCAAGATACTGGACAATACTAAAAAATTATTTTAGGATCTTGAAAAATTATTTTAGACATCCTGAAGTATTTTTTAAGTACCAGTTAGTACTCTGCAATATTTTGTCAACATTATCCAATATCCTGAACTAATTTTTAGTGCATCCAATATCTTAAAATATTGCAACAAAAATATTTCATAGTACTAAATGGCACTAAAAAATACTTTAAGATATTGAATAATGGTAAAAAATTATTTTATGATCTTGAAAAAATATTTTAGGGAACTGATTGGTACTAAAAAAATATTTCATGATAGTGAATATTGTTTTTCAAAAACAAAAAAAAAATGAGGAGCTTATGTGTTTTACACAAACTGATGCAGTTTGATAGAAATGGATGGAAGCATACCGGAAGGAAAAAAGAGAGAAGCCGCGTCCCATTTTTTGTCATTTCTGCTTTTGTGGTGGCTTGCTTCCATCAAACACCCAAAAGACCACTCACAAAATAGAAACAACTTGTGGGAGTGGAAAAAAGGAAAAATCCCATCGAGTTGAACAGATGGGAAGGATTGAAGAAGTCAAAAGGTTCAGATCAAATTTTAGGAAACATCAAAACTTGTCAAAGATGTCAGGATTTCCTGGCAAACTTGTACGCCATCCTCTTAGTGTGTGTTTGGATTAGATTTTGAGAATAGCTTTCATGATTTACTTGGATTAGATTTTGAGAATAGCTTTCATGATTTACGAGGTAAATATATGAGAGAAGTTTTATCTCGGATACGCAAACCTGGGTGGGAAATTACCAAACACTCAATTAAATGCACCATAACCCAGTTAATATAACTGTAATAGGGGCCTGCCACAAAAAGTAATTCCTACAGCACCTTCTTTCCTATTTGAGAGTCAAGAGAATAATTTTAAAATGCAGTTGTTTTCTTTTTATTGGTTAGGAGTATAACATGGTTATAAGCTCCCCTGTTTGTGAGTCAAATAATGCATCTTCCAGTACAAAACAGGGGTTATGCATGAAATAAAAATTAATTCTCGAGTACAACATTGTTCATAGTTACAAATATTTAGGTAAGATACAGTTAAGTGACACATCCAAACCATTATTTTCTCTAAGATCTTCAGGCGTTTCCCTGAACCAAGTTGTCTTAAGTTTTCGCCCACTCTGGTTTATATGTTCTCGAAACTTATAAAACAGAGACAATGTTCAACAAATCTTGCAATGGATTAACTTATGGTCCCAGTGTCCTGCTATTTTACTTTGGCTTAATAATATTATTAATCTTTATAGTTTAATCAAATTTTGGCTTTAATCTCTATTGTTTAAATCATTAGTTTTTATTCTTATAGTTTTATAAAAATTTGATTTAAGTTTAATGACAGATTCCCATATTTTTAACAAGTTTTAGTTTTTATCCTTATATTTAAACTTAAATCAAGTTCTTATAAAACTATATGAATTAAAACCAATAATCTAAAACTCAAGAGACCAAAATCAAAATTCAATCAAACTATAAAAACTAACAATACTATTAACTATTTTACCTTGGACCTTTGCCGCCATATGAGAAAAAACAATCTTTTTCTTCTTTCTGTTTTTTTTTTTTTCAACTTGTGCATGTCATCCTTGCGGAGGGGACCATGCTAATCTTCTCTGTATTTTTCCAATTTTACCAAATGTCCCCGAAATATAATATTCAAGAGCGGTAAGAAGTATCACTTTTTTTAAGCAATTAATCAATATATACAATCCTAAAGACACAGAAGCTCACAAGCAATAATGCCATACTACTACAACAAAGCTTCATCTAATCGGCTACATATATATATATATATCCCTAAACTGAAACTACCCTCATGGAGCTTGAAAATCTAATATCCCTCTGTTCAACGGATGCCGCGGTAGAATAGGACTGATTAATCACACTGAAGCTGTTTATCAATTTTGAGCCTCCATAAGATCAGCTAGAGTTATTCTTCCGCAGTTGCCGACATCTATTCTATCAAATTTCTCACTGATCTGCAAAATGTCTTTATCTGAAACTTTTCCCATCTCCTTGAGCTTGTGAATAACATATTCTGATTTACTGCAAGAATATCAGCAAATGCTTGTCAGCACTCCCTGATAATGGAATGAGGCAAAGATGAAACTGCCAGATAACAAGCAGAGAATCTGTACACAACACAATTACTACCTCCAATCCTTAATGTAACACCCAATTGATTTTTTTGAGAAATTAAGAAAATTAAATAAATAACTTTAGAACATTTATATTTATCGTTTTTCTCCAAATTAATTTACTTGACTTGTACACTGATATATAATCTAACAATACATAGTATATACTATGATCAAGTAATTTATTTAGCTTTCTTAATCTCTTTAAAAAAATCAACTAGATCTTATATTGAAAACCAGATAGAGTATTTGATGATTTCCTCTTTCTGCAAGCAGAAACAGAGAATCAAGCAGCCTCTTGGAAATTATAGACGACAACCATCCAGGAAACTACTGAGAGCAATAGAAGAGCTGAGTTAAAAAAAAAAATTATCAAACTTGATATCATGATTACAGCAACCATCCATTAAAAACGATAATTATATTGCTCTTTTAAGGCAATAAAGCAAACTCAATAATTATGATCCAACCATGAAATAGATCTACCACATAGATCACTTTAAAACGATAACCAACAACGATATTCATGCCTATTACAGTGTTTTAGAATACTATACATTGTTGATTATGTTTCACCTCTACAATAAAAATGGCATGCCTCATATAATAGCACAGAACACTTGGGCTTTCTATACACACACACACACACACATATTAAGCTTAAATTTAAAACCATTCTTATCAATCACTGAATCCCTAAGCAGGAACTAACACCAAGCGAAATTTATGTGCAACTAATCTTAGGATATGTCTGTGCGCACAACAACAATGACAATCCTTATCCCACCGTGTGTGTTCATTCAACACCAAAATTTTAATTTTAAACACATTTAATCCATGTTTTGGAGTTCCACAAGGAGGATAACTTCTCTCTATTAAACTGGGAAAACAACTTTCTATTCTAAGTATGCTTAGGCCCACCTTTTCTGTGAGATCTCCATATCTGAGAGTGAATTCCATACGTACAACAATAGCTAAAAAATATCAATGGGATAGTACTCAACTTGAACTTGACCATTACGTTTAACTGTTTAACATTTCGTATTTAGAACTTTTCCTATGGTACACTAGAGCATGTGTGGCAGGAGACATTATGTTGTATACAAGATTGGGATAATTTTTATAAGCTCAGCCTCCATGAAGAATATGCTGTTCAACAATATATAGCATTTAAACCACTTGAATCACTCGCCCAAGCATTAAAAAAACTTCCCAGTTGGCATTTACATTATATAATCCAGATTTAATAAATAGAACATGAAGAGACTTAAGATCCACATACCAAGACACGATAAAACAAAACCAACTTCTTAAAATATCTTAAGATTCCATCTCTTCAAAGAATTCAGAAAAATAACAAGATGTGTGAAATTTAAAACTTCTGATAGTCTTAAAGGGCGCCTGTATTTCCTTCACATCATGCCCCGGTCTAAACATCCAGTTTAGCATGTCCACCTCATTGAGCTCTTTTTCAATATGAACTATACATTGCAAAATGTCACCTCACTTCAATATATGTACTCAGAGAACTAATTACTGACATTTGAGATTTAACTAAATCATGAAAGGAAAGGCTTTCATTCTATTCAAGTCAATTTATAACTTTTTCCCTTTTCTTCTTTCATACTATCTTTTAACTATCCAACGTGAGCATGAGCTATATGGATTATGTTGGTAGTCAATTTTTATTTTTTAATGTTAATACTTGGCGCATATTGTGCCCAGTTTAGGTATCAATTAGAAAAGGAAAAGATTAGTTTAAAGAGAACAGAGAGAGTGAACCATTGTTAATGAGAAGAACACCAACAGTCTTGAATATTATGAAGTACAAACAACATAAAAGAAACCTATGGACTACGAAAACTAACTCCTTCATTTCCTAGCAAGGACAACTCATTTGCACATCACTTTCTAAAGTGCAACCTGCACTTCAAATGAGTCAAATCTAATTAAAAATGAAAATTTCTAGTACGTTCCACGAGCACCGAAAGCGTATGTGATCCTGTGGTGATAAAAGTAATGGAAAGATCTATTTAAAAAGCCTAATAAAATTGGTGAGCATCTAAACTGTGAAAAACAGAGCACCATACTTTCAGTAACATTTATATGCTTATATTAAAGCTAACAAGGCTTCAACTTCTGAAAGATGGACATTTAAGAGAGCATACCTCACAAAGCCATTATTGTCTATATCTGCAGCAAGAAACTCGGAGACAGTCATATCTTGACCAAGAATCCACTTTGCCATCTTCCTATGCCGCTTATCCACTCTTGCTTCGGCCAAATACAGGAATGCCCGGGCCACTGCAAGCGTTGATACAAGCAACCATATTGCAGCAAAGATGCGACCAGCCAATGTCTTGAACGCATGGTCACCATACCCAACAGTTGTTACTGACATAACTGAAAGATAAAAAGAATCCAACAACCCAAGCCCTTCCACAAAATGCATAAACCCAAAACCAATTCCAATACAAAGGACGACAACCCCCAATGCCAAAGACACCTTCAACCTAATCCTCATTCTCCCTTTCTTCACATCAATTATATATGATCTGGCATCCCTCTCAATTTCAACCTTGGTTTTCACCGCTTGGAGCAGATGATTCTCTTGCAAATCAAGAACATAACTGACCATCCCACTGAGTAGTATGTCAATAAACCCAAAACCCACCAGTACAAACAATATGGAAAATAGTTTTGTCGCTATACTATTTGGAGTAATATCACCATAGCCTATTGTACACATAGTCACTATACAAAAATATAAAGCGTCCACAACAGGATGAGTCTCAGTTGCTGAAAAATGATCACGATTCAACCAATAAATAACCACCCCCAATGACAAATACAACATAAGAAGAATAACAGCTTGACGAACAATCGATTGGGACCCAAATTGGGGTCTAGCAACAGGACTTTGGTGATGAACACCTTCGATTACCGCCATAGCCGGGGCAGTTTTGGAGCGATGAAGATTAGTTTTGTGACTTGGGTAATTGGGGTCAGTAAGCCAAGACTGTTGGGGTTGTGTATCTTGAGGGTCCTCTGAAGAAGGGGAAGGTTTTGGGGAGTTAAGGGTAAGTGTTAAAGCCTCAAGCAAGGGGGTAGAACCTGTTGGAGAAGAAGGACCAAAGATAAGACGGTCCTTAATCGCCGACGGGGTAAGAGGAACAACGACCTCGTCGTGCTCCGGTAAAGGGCATAGCGGCGGAGGTGGCGGTGGAGGCTTCTTCCTGGGACTGACATATGGGAGCAGAGGATCCTCCATATTGGTCGGCCTCAAAACTGCTCTTCGGTTCACAGGAATACCGAGAAACGGGTTACGAGAAGCGATTCAATTCCAGAACAAAGCAGAAAGTGCTGGTTCGTGAATCAAATGAAATGGGTAGAAGAAAACACAGCATTGAGTAGGTCCAATAAAGAACGAAATTTGGCCTGCGGGCACAATTGGTCTTCGAGATGAAGACGAAGGTTGGATACGAAAAACGCAAAACGCCAATGATCAGTTGAGACAAACTAATTAAACAAGCAGGAAATGAAGATAGGTACGGCGTTTACTTCACTGGCTGGAGTAAAAGATTATGATTTTTTTTTTTTTTTTGATCGGCAAAAGATTATGAATTTAATATCAGAATTTGCATTGAATCATGCCAGGTCATCACTACGTGTCACAATCACACGCTACCTATTGGCGCGCGATGTTTCTCTTTGTTGTTGAGATCATGCATCTCCCGAGACCTGGCACGGACCAAAAATATAGCGTGACAGGGTATGACTTTAGGACAATGGTATTTAATTATTGGATTATTGGTAAGAAGAAAGTTACGTGCATAAGTGCATTGTTTATTTTGTTTCCTTACGGGGATTAGACGATTTTTCTCATCTGGTCTTCATTTTTTTTATTCATTAAAAAAAACCTTTCTTAAAGGTCTAAGGATACTGATGTCGACTCTTTCTATATTAAGTGAAGGCAACAACTTGTTTATATATGAAACAAATGTTCCGAATTGAAAAAAAAAAAAAATAGTGTTCTCTTTAAAAAAACTAAATTTATATTAAATTACATACATGGTCTAAATTTAATACTTAATTAATACTATATATAAGTGAGGTCAAACAGTATGAGTACTATATGAATATATATAATTTGCAGTTGTATTGCGTATTGACCGAGTTGGCGGCTCTAGTGCGTTTTATTCCGCCGTTTTGCTTCTCTTCCGGAGATGCAAGACCATCGTTTTATGCCGTGAAGGTCTACACAGAATGAAAGTCAATCCTGTTTTGTTTTTTGTTTTTTCTTTTTTTTACTGCTCGGCCAGACGATGACAGTTCAAAAGAATCAAAACATAATTGATACTCCATCCAGTCCTAAATATAAGATATAGTTAAAATTGATACTCCATCCGGTTCTAAATATAAGGCATAATTAATTTTTTCTGAAGAAATTAAGGAGGCTAAATAAGTTACTTAATTATATCATATATTATGTATTCTTATATTATATATCAGTTTATTAGTCAAACTAACTAGTTTGGAGGACAAAATAAAAATATAAATACTCTAAAGTAATTCAATTAGCTTCCTTAATCTCTCCAAAAAAAATTAACTTTATTTTATATTTAGAACCGGAGAGAGAGAGAGTAATTTTTTTTCATGAAGACCAAATTTCATTAAAATATCAAATGATGTTCATATTAATACTCCTAAGCTAAAAAATGACATGAACGCAACGAAGTAAGAACAAACGAGCTGATTCGTGACACTAACTATATTTTGAAAATGAAATAGATCTAATAAATTCCCTATATCCTAAAGAATTATATCTGAATGTTGCTTCTAATTCTCCACTTCATGGAGCCATTTCTTCCTGCAGCAAAACAAACAAAAGAAAAAGGTTAGTGACCATTTTTATCTAAATTAAAAAGGAAGCATTTAACGATCTAGATTAATGATACTCTTAATCCTGTAATTATCAACTGACTTATTGCAATTGCTTTCTTCCTCTACATGCACTACACTTATTGACCTTGATAACAAATGAAAATTTTCAGTATGAAATGGATGGCAGACAGCCCTCTTCCTTGGCGTTTAATGTTAAGGCCTTTCTATGTACGCGTATTAATGTCAATGCTGGATCATGATGTCCATTTCCAAGTAGCAAAGTTTATAAATCATGAACAAGTCAATGATTGGTTCACAACCGTAATTTACAAACCAAGTTGATGATGCACCTAACTTATTTATGGTATTATTATTACTATTGCTATTATTATTATTATCGACTTCAGCCTTCAGTACCACATCATGTTCCCTCTTCTAGATAGTTGGCTTCAAGGCTACCAGCCTCCGGTAGTACTATCATGTTCCCCTAGTCCATTTCCAAGCAGCAATAACATTATAATTTACTTTGAATAAACTCTTACTATATAACACCTTGGTTCTTATTATAAGTGCATGTTTGCTTTAGTTATTTAGAAATGTTTTTAGGATTTATGAGATAAATATGTGAAAGGAGTTTTACCTCTATTTGCGAAAAAATATTTCTAAACCCATGGTTTGGGGGTTTCCCATTTGGGTAAACAAGAAAAAAACGCCTTTGTGCTTGAAAACTATTGTTTGGTGATGTGTTAGTTAAACAACTGAAAAAATGGGAAAAACACTTTTTTAACTCTATACCATGGTTTTGAAAAAGCAAAATTTCCCCACTTTTTCTCTCCTTCGTCTTTTTCTGCCCTTCCCTTATTTCTATATCCTTCCCCATTTCTCTTTCCCCTTTTTGAAAAAAAGGTGATCTATCTTTAGGGAGAGAATGAGTGAGACGGTTAGTGAGAGAAAGGGTGCTACTACAAGTGTTCCCAACGGACATGAGACTCCGACAATGGAGAATCAGGACACTACCGAGGAAGGAGATGACATCCGAAGGAGAAACATTAAGAAAATGAGTGATGATGTTACCATGGAAGATTATGGTAAAGGGAATCAACCAAATGGCAAGGAAGAGGACTCTATTAAGATAAAAGAACAGCCAACAACTGGTGCAAATGGAGGGGCCAACACCCCCATTTCATACAAAGCAAAACTCATGTGCCAAATGGACAAGCGACAACTAGAACCTGATTTTAAGCAACAAATGGCAGAATGGATTAAGGAAAAAAGTGAAACAGCTCCTGTTTTGATTGAGGAACAAAAGCAACTACTGGGTACAATTCTAATGCTAAACATAGATAATGAGAGACTAAGACAACTATGCTATCCATGGAAGGACATTTTGATTATCACCTTGTTGGGATAGAATATGAACCTCAACATCATGAAGGAGAGTGTTTATTGGATGATAAAGTTTAAAGACTTCAACCTTATTGACCTGCCAAATAATTACTTCATCTTTCGATCCAAAGATAAGGAACTATGTCATAGGCTCCTATATGATGGTCCATGGCTTATCCAGGGGCCTTATCTAGTAGTACAACATTGGGGCCCCAACTTCAATCCCTATTGCAACAAGGTAAGGAAAGTTGTTGTTTGGATCAGAGTGCCTATCTTGCTTGTCCACTTTTACTCGAAAGAATGTATGTTTGAGCTTGGAAATTTGATTAGGAAGGTCTTGAAGGTGGATATGAACACACTTGCTCATTCCCAGAATAAAAACCAATATGGTGGAAAGAGGAAAATTTTTTAGGGTCAATGTTGAGATAGACTTGAACAAAAAGTTGAAAACTCGATTCTTCCTTAAGACTAGAGTCTTCAACATCGAATATGAAGGGTTAGAGACAATATGTTTCAATTGTGGTAGATATGGGTACAATCAGGAGGAGTGTCTGATGATTTCAAAAGATAAGGGTGCTGAGAGACCAACCAACAACCAAACATCAGTGAGCACACCACCGTATAAACCAAAACATCTAGAAAGCCAACTCCTATTCAATGTCCCGGGTATCGATGAAGCTAAGGAGTTTGGGGACTGGGTAAAGGCCAAACGAACTTTCATACAAAAACCACCTAAGAAAGAGATAGAGACCAGAGCTCAGACAAAGATGGGTGGGAAACAAAAGTCAAATCAAAAAGAAGTAGCGAGAAAAAATGAGTCAAGATTTGAGGTACTTAAGGAAGAGGATAGACCTGTCTTATCATCGGATTGGAAATCTTTGATTCCACCAAAAGCCACAGTGAAGGAATAGAGGAGAAAAGATGTCCCAACTGACAGCCCAAGAAAAGGAAAAGCTGTTGAGGAGATGATGACAACTGAGCATGAGCCGGCTTTTGAAAAAGGTGAATGCAGCAGAAGCTCCAATGATAGGGACTCAGGGAATGTTGGAGAGATAAAGAAGGAAAAGACTGAAAATGGGGAGAAAAATTTAGACAATGAAGGAAAAAGAGCTAACCCTAAGGGTCTGTTTGGTGTGAGGGATTTAGAGGGGAAGGGAGGGGAGGGAAAATTTTTATGAGTTGAATTTTAAAAGATTAAAGAAGTAGGGTAATAAAATTTTAATAAAGAGAATATATAAAATAAAAGAGTAAGAAAAATTAATTAAAAATTTTTCACCCCACTTTTTTAATTTTTTTTTAAATTCAACTTAAAAAAATTTTTCCTCTACCCACTTTCCCTCCCCTCCCCTTAGACCAAACAAACCCTAAAGGGCATCAAAGAGATAAGGCCCAACACCAAGGCAATAGTCAGCCCACTAAGACTCAAGTGGGAGGAAGGAAAAGGTTACAAATTACAAGACCCAAGATACTTTCACCAGTGTTCAAAAGGAAGGCAGTGGAATGGGCCTATCATGTAGTGATGGGCTTGGTGGAAGGCCAAGGTCTAAAAGTTGACACAGCATTTCTAGGGGGCCTTTTGCAAGCCCAAACTCAAGTACCAATTCCTAATTTTGTGCCTAGAGTAAACATAACAAAAGCAAATATCATCTTGGCCATAAATCACTCTAATATAGAGGACCAATTAATGAAATCCCCAAAACAAAGACCCTCAAAAGAAATGAAGTTGACGCAAGAGTTGAATTTTGATGGAGATGGAATGAAGATTAACGATCAATGGTTTAAAACCAGAGATGAGGTTGGAGAGGAGGCAATAGTGGAGAAAACAACAATGGAGGAAGACGGCTCAACCCAGTGAGTTGTCTCTTTCTTCTTTCTCAATTAAATTTCTCTATAAATTTAATTATTTGGAATTGTAGAGAAGCTGCCTCTAAAAATTTTCCTAGGAGAATTCGTGATTTGCTGCATGGGAAAGATATTGATTTTCTTGTTCTCTTGAAATTGCAAGTTGATAGGACTAAGGTTAATTTAATTATCAGAAAATTGGGCTTTACAAAATGGACTAGAGTCGAAAGCACAAGCTATGCAGGTAAAATCTAGTTACTTTGGAATGAAAAAGTTATTTCCATATCCTACTGTTTTTCTTCAACATAATTCCTCCATGTCAGAGTTTATCATAAAAAGAACAACAGTTCCTTCTTATTCTTTAGTGTGTATGTTGTTAGATCCAACTGACACCTAAGAGGGGGTGAATTAGGTATAAGATAAACCTTAATAATTTTGAAAATCTTTTCCCATTTTAGTGAAATCAATAAGTATGAAAGTGATGAATCATAAATCCATAGTCAGTTAATTAAATCATATCTACTGGAAATATAAGAGCTTAGGGAAGAGAAGATGCAAACTGTAATTTACCCTGATTCAGTCCAATCCACGATTACCTACATTTAGTCCTCAGGCTCCTCCTGATATTTCAATCCACTATCTCCCTCAAGTTTAACTTAGGTACTTGAAAATCACTACAATCTCACAAGTTTAGCCAGGCACTTGTGAAACCACTTATAATCTCTCACTGAGATGAGAACTCCCCCTTACACACCGTAAGGATGCAATCCATTTCTCACTCAGAATCCACCAATCTTGAGTAACTCTCACAAAGATAGAATCATTACAATGAAAGCAAACTTCTCTCTAAATGAAGTACATAATGATTAACACTTAAGTACAAGGTAGGAGTATGATTACAAAGCTTTTAGCTAAGATTCAGAGTTTTGGCATATTGACAATAGAGGCATAGGCTATCATCATAGTTTATTTTGAATGCCTCTCCTTTTATAGTTGATGAAGAGCATTTGACCATTGAACACATTCTTCCAGTTGAGCATCTTAGAATATGATCGTTGGAGTCCATTAGAAGTTGCCGTTAAAACTTCTAACACAAAGTCGCTTTTTGGCCTTTAAGCTCTAATCCAAGTTTAATCACCTATAATCCTCATGTAAACTTGATTAGTGATCATTAGGAGTGGTTAGGAATAAGATAATCAATATTTAAATGATTTTGAAAGAATATTGAAAAATCTGAGATGGTGATTCAAAACTGTAAACAATATCACTCCGAGTACAACTTGAAGTAATCTCTTATCACTTGAGTGATTTCCTCAATCACTCAAGTGATTTTTAGATCACTTGCAAGTGTCCTGCAAGTGATCAAGAATCACTTGAGTGATTTCCTTAATCACTCGAGTGATCTTCATCAAAAGATCACTAACTCTCAAATCATAGATAGTTTTGCACAGAGGTCAACTTCCAGTGGGCATAACTCTTCGAATATAACTCTAAATTTAACAAAATGACCTATCTTCAGAAATATCTTTAAGTCTAATTTTCACAACAACTGAAATTGATCCCAAATATATTGTATTCTAAAAGTTATGATTCAATTTGTAACGTCTGGTCTGGAACACAACATTGATTTCGAGCACCAACTTTTAAAGTTTATATATCTTTCATCTGAAACTCTTTTAGCACAAACTAGTTTTCCATAAACTGCATTAAAAGTATAGTTTCATATGAAACAATTTTCAACTCAATCGAAGTTGTGATATAGGAATTACTGAACCTGTTTTGAAATACAGCGTTAATTTTGAGTGTCATCTTCAAAAACTCATATCTCTTTCAGCTAAACTCCTTTTAACTTTTTCTTGGTGTTTTTGTGTCTCATTTGAAGTCTAGTTTTATATGAAATAAGTTTTAGCTCAATTGAAGTTGCGGTATAGGAGATATGTCCAAATTACTGAACCTATTTTGGAATACAATGTGGATTTTGAGTGTCATCTTCCAAAACACATATCTCTTTCATCTGAACTCCTTTGAACTTGATCTTGGTGTATATATGTCATATTTGAAGTCTTGTTTCAGCTCAATTGGATTTGTGATTTGAGAGATATTACCCAATTATCGAACATAAATCATGTTGAATGAAAACAGAACACAACAGAGTGGTTATCACTATGAACATCACTCGAGTGATGCTACAAGTGATGAAGAAAATCACTCAAGTGATCATCTCTGGAAGTGCCACTCAAGTGATAATGAAGTATCACTCGAGTTAGGTTGATATGACTCCGATATAAGGCACTTTAACTTTCAATTAAGTCATTCCAACTTCAATTTTGATCATAGAGACTTCTAATATCAAATATAAGAACTTGAACATTGATATTCCCATTATATTTTGCAAGTTCTTCTTTCTTTAATCTCTTCTCTTCTTCCTATTGATTATTTTCCAAAATCCTTTTGATAACTCCTTGCGTTCTTGACTAATGTCTTTAATCTCTTTCTTCTTCTTCTTCTTCTTCCTCCTCCTCCTCCTCCTCCTCCTCCTCCTCCTCTTGATCATCAATTTAACACTTCTTTGTTTACTCGACTTCATTTCCCTATATTTGATAATCTCATTCTTCAACATTTTTTTATTCTTCCTTTTGATCATTCTCCATAATTTAACTTGACATCTTCTTCCTTTTCTTAACTAATCTACGATATATTTCACATTAAGCACAGTAGTTAGTCAAAGTATAAAATAAATACATTATATAAACTTTTTGCTTTTAATATTTAGCATCTATATTTAACATCATCAAAACTAATCATATCTAACATATGCAGAGCTTAATTATCTCTTGAGGAAGTTTCTTTGGGAAGATTTGAAAAATCTCAATTTGGCCATTAATGAAGCATGGATAGTGGTAGGCAACTTCAACTCATACCTTTCAGTAGAAGACAAGGTTAGAGGAGCTCAACCAAACCTCTTATATATGAGACACTTTGAGTATTGTATCCACAGCACAAACCTATTAAATGTTCCTTAGGTAGGAGAACGATTCACATGGGATAAGAACCTTGTCAAAGAATGAATAGACTATATCCTTTGCAATAATATCTGTATGAACAACTTCCCTACAATAAAAATGTATCATCTTCAAAAGTTTGGATCAGATCATCACCCTTTATGGATCAAGACTGAACCAAGGTATAAAAATAGACAACGTAAAGTTCCCTTCAGATGTCATGCTGCTTGGTTTATTGAAGATGGTTTTGTTGATGTAATTAAACAAAGCTAGGCTCAAGGTACTTGGATGGGAAAAACAAAAAAATTCAAGGACAAGGCTCTAGAATGGAACAAGAATGAGATAGGGAATATAGGTACCAAGAAAAAAATCTACTCAAAAAACTTGAGGGTGTGGATAGAGCAAGAAGTAGAAAGGATAGTCAGTACTTAGTGTAAGTGGAAAGGGATCTATAGAAAGAATACAACAAAGTGCTTGCCCAAGAGGAACTAATATAGTACCAAAAATCTTGATGTAATTGGTTAAAGTGAAGTGATCGCAACAATAAATTTTTTCACACTTCAACTATGATTCGAAGAAGCAAGAATTGATTTGACGAACTCAAAGATGAGAGAGAAGAATGGATTTATGATCAGGATAAGCTCAACGAAGTAGCTACCAACTACTATAAGCTACTATTCACTGGTGATTTGGCATGGTACAATCAATGCAATACTATTAATGATTTCTTGGGTTAATAGATGGTAATAAGAGTCACTTGGCAGCAGCTATCGAAAACTTTGAAATCAAGGAAGCAGTCTTTGACTTTGGACCTTTAAAGCACCAGGTCCATATGGAATTCAAGTTATCTTCTACCAGGAATACTAGAGCTTACTAAGGGAAGATGTGTGCCAACTGGACAAAAAAGCCTTCAATGATCTTCGATCAGTGGATGACATAAATGATGCAAACTTGGCTTTAATTCCTAAAATAGAATTCCCAAAGAGTATTAATGAGTTTAGACCAATATCCCTATGTAATGTTAGCTTCAAGGTCATCACAAAGATAATAAGTAAGAGGCTTAGAGACATTATGGGTAAGGTGATTAGTAGGCAGCAGTGCAGCTTTATTGCATGGCAATAGAGTAGTGATAATATCATCATTGCTCAAGAGGTAATCCATTTTATGACAAGAAAGACAGGGATCAATGGTTGGTTAGCAATAAAGGTTGACTTGGAGAAGGCTTATGATAGACTGGAATGACCCTCATCCATGAGACTCTTCTCAAAGTGGGTATAGAGGAGCATTTATGCTAGGTCATTATGTCTTGTATCACGAGTACTTTAGTTTAGATTCTTTGGAATGGAGAACCAACAGAGAAGATTAAGGCTACCAGACAGATAAGTCAGGGTGACTCAATCTCTCCATAAATCTTCACACTTATGCTAGGAAAGATTGAGCCACATTATTAAATATGCAATAGATAAGGGACTATAAATGCCAATTAAGCTTTCTACAGGGGGCCTCTTCTATCCCACTTATTCTTTGTAGATGACCTCATTCTCTTTGGGGAAGTTCCTTCTTTACAAGTGGATACCATGCTTCAATGTATGAACAAATTTTGTATAGCATCCAGGCAAAGTATGAACAGAACCAAGACCAAAATCTATGTTTCTAATAGTATACATTTTTCAAGAGCCCTTAGCATGAGCCAACAGATGGGAGTAGGACTCATATGTAACTTGGGAAAGTATATAGGAATTCCCCTAATCTATAAAAGGGTGTCTTACTGTATGTATGCCCCAATTATAGAAAAAGCTAAGAGAAGACTCTCAGGTTGGAAAAGAAAATATCTCAGTCTAGCTAGTAAGCCCACTCTCATCAAATCTATCCTAACAGCATTACTATCATGTCATATGCAAACAATGTTTCTACCTAAACAATTAGTGAAAGATCTTGAGAAAGCAAGCCATGGTTTTTTATGGGGAGACAATAAAGACACTCCAAAAATTCACCTCATGGCTTGGGATAAAGTAACCACTAATAAAAAGGAAGGAGGACTGGGGACCAAGAACTTAGAAAAACAAAACAAAGCCTTTATTATGAAGCTATACTAGAATCCAGTCATAAATAGGGAAGCACTCTAGGTTCAAACCTTGAGAGCCAAATATTATTGTGGATCCAGAGGCTTACCTAAAGTGAAAAAGAAACATAACTCATCCCTTACCTGAAGGAGTATATGTACTATATGGGATGACTTCTACTCTGGTCTTGGGAAAAAGATTCGGAATGGAAGAGACACATCCTTTTAGTTTAAGAATTGGTCACAACAAAACAGGCATATTATTGAATTGATTCTGGGATATAAAGGTCTTATTGACAGAGATGAGAAGGTGGTGGATTATGTAACACCTTGGGGTGAATGGGATGATCAGAAACTTCGAAGTTGGTTGTCAACATCGGACATTTGCAAGATCACTTGTGTGCACCCACCCTATGAGGAGAGAAGAGAGGATTAATTTTATTGGAAACCATCCACTGAAGGTTCCTTTTCTATAAGATCTAGATATGCTTCTCTTTTTTCAGGTACAAGGCGACAGACTGGCACAATTTGGAAAATGCTTTGGAGATGGTCGGTTCCTAAAAAGATCAAATCTTTCATATGGCTATTCGTGCACTGAAGAGCTCATACCTCAGCGCTAATACAATAAAAAGGAATCAATTCCATAGCTGAATGCCCCTTTGGATGTCGATGTAAGGAAGATTCCATGCATCTGTTAAGAGATTGCTTGAATGCAGTGGAGCAGAGGAAGTCAGTTGTCTCACCAACCTTGTGGAATACTTTCTTCTCACTCCAAGGAGAGGAATGGATGAAATGGAATCTAAAACATGAGGTGGGTCAACCACATAAGAAGAAAGTCCATTGGGGTATGCTTTTTGGTTACATTTTTTGGGATATATAGGTAAACCAATGTAAACATATTTTTTAATCAGAAAAGGGTGCCAATGTATTAAACAACAATGATAGTCTGTTTAGGGCCTGGACAATGATAGATAGAGATCTCTTGGCAAATTGCTCCTTTTATACAGGTACCTGGACAAAGGTGAGAACATCGACAGAACAAGACACTAATCTCATCACACTGGAGGTAGATGGAGCTGTGAGCTAAGACGAAAGGAGCAGATGTGGAGGTGTAATTAGAAGCAAAGATAGCCAATGGATATGTGGATTTAGTAACAAATTAACTAATGTCCCTTCCACCATTGCAGAGCTCATAGCGATCATCCAGGGACTCCAAATTTGCTGGCAGAGAAATTATAGGAAGATAACCCTTCATATAGATTCAATTGAGGCAAACAACTTGATTCCTAGAGGATGCCCTCAAACACACCCCTTCATTGATATTGTGGAGGATGCAAGAGTGTGGTTCTACAGGGAATGGCAAATCACTATCAACCACAAGTTTAGAGAAAACCTTGTAATGGCAGACTTTCTAGCCTAACTTTCTTTTACTTAGGTTCAAAGTTTTTGTATCCATGATCAACCACCACCTGCCCGGTGGTAGTTGATGACGGAACTTAGGTCTTTGTAATGTTTCCCTTGTTTTTAGTTAGTTAATGAAAGTATCCAGTTTCTATTCAAAAAAGAAAAAAGAAAAGAGGTGGATGTTGTCGATGGCACAAAAGGAGGCAACAACGGTGAGAGGATAGTTTCAAAGAAAGGAAGGGACTACTGGGAATATAGCCTATATATAGGTGATTGGTGAGATTGCAAGTCGATTATATAGGTGTTTTTAATCCTTTTAATACGTCATTTGATATTTTTAAGAAGTATTAAAGATTTTTTTCTATACATGTCCATATCTATTAAGGATAGTGAGAGAGAGTATAAATTAGTACTATGTTGAAGTTTTATGTAGTTTACAAAAGTAATATCGAAAATCACTTAAATTTTATGATAAATTTAATGTTATTAACTATTTTTATTGTTACATATGAATAAATAAAAAATGAGTCAAATAAGTTACATTTATGACCGGAGTGGTAATTCAATTCAATTTGGGCAACGAGGTTAACTATTTATAACAGTTAATAATTTAATTCACAATAAATTAAGACAGCGAGCAACTAAATGAGAGATTAGTTTTATTTACATTAAGCAATGAGTCGGGCAAATAAATTGGAAAACTAGAATCTTACCCCTAAATTAAAATATTGAAAGTAATTATGCAGGAGTAGACAAAATTACACGCAGCTCATGATACATTAAGCTGGCACTGTAGTTAAGACAAGGCTCTAAACGGAATTTTATAGATTATCATCATAAAGATATACATTATGATTATAGAAAGATTTGATTCCACCTCATAGATCAAGACTCTGTCTCTTTAAATTTAAATAAAAAAAATTAAAACTCCCCTCCTGCAGGGTTCTGCGTGCCTCAATATAGCAGCACGCTTTAACATCACAACACATTTGTTCAATGCCCAGCTCCCTCATGTTAGGTTAATGCAACTATGGCCGGTTAGGTTGAAACATATGAGTAATTTTTTGTTTTTGTCTAAAGAGCTCAAAAAGAGATATTTCTCATTTATTAAATTACTTATTTTTTATTTAAGTTCTCATCTTATTCCATTCCATTTCGCACGATAAATTAATCATAGCTACCGCACGACATCAACACTACAATAGGTGTCTTTGATTCATGGAGATTCGAGTTTTGATATGCATAAATCTAAAATATAGAAACCAGTAAATTAATGGGAAAATTGCACTTAAGTCCCAAACAAAATAAAATACGATCCAAAAGTCTCTTGAAATCTCTAATTTGTTGTAAAGTCTCATAGGACATTTGGGTAATAAATTTCAATTGTGCAAAGACCAAAATAACCCCCAATTCTTCTTCTCTCTCCAATCCTTTGCTTTCTCTCTTTCTCATCACCTTCTCCCCCTACTTCCGTATTGTTCCACCATATCCAATCACGATCCTTCCAACGCATTAATATTGCTCAACGGCGACAAACATGATCTCATCGTCTCCTTTATCAGCTTCTTTATATCCTTGTTCTCCTCATTGAAACACCCAGATTCATCATCATTGTCTTCCTTACTATTCACATTGATATTATCATCAGCATCAAGTTCCGCGCTTGATTCATCGTCTGTCATCTCATTGCCATCACCGCTGCCATTGCGTGATTGTGTGCGTTATCATCGAGCAACCGTAGTTGTTGTCTAACCATTGACGTCACCTATTCATTTTGGTCGGCTGCTCCTTCACCCATCAACCCTAGTATATTCAGCGTCTCCCCCTCCCCCACTGACTAAGGCTGTTGATTCTGTCTGCCATTTGCTATGTTTTTTTTGGTATATTGTACTCTATTTATGCATTAAAAGTGGGAATTAATGAACATGATATGAAAGTTTTGTAGTTGTAACTTTTGGTGTACGAAGTCAAAATGTGTGATTAATAGGGACAACGATAATTATTAATATAGTTGGTAAACTTGTTAATGACAATTGTTTATAAAGTCAGAATGTGTTGTTAATAGAAGCAGCCATAATTATTACTATGAGTGGTAAACTTGTTAGTAAATTTTGTATTGAGCAGAAGAGGATAATATTTTAGAGGAATTATATTTTCTTATTTCTCATGTTGGAGTGAACTACAAATGGATAAAAAAATCTCTAGTATCATTCTGCATTTGCATGGTTACTTTTGAGGATCTGCCAAATCTTAATTTAATACTCCCTCCGGTCCTAAATATAGGACAAAGTTTGTAGTGCAATTTACACTACAAACTTTGTCCTATATTTAGGACCGGAGGTAGTATCATATATCAGTTACAAAGTTTTCACAGTTTTCAGGTAATTACTTTAGCTGACAGAATTCTAATTTATGTCCATTGGAAGCTTCAAGGATTGATATATGTGGTCCAAAAGTTTGGTATCTCCATTTTGCTCTATTTATATCCCATAATGCATGTTTAAAGCCTCAACTTATGATATATTTTATTTTTTATAATTTTTTATCAAGTTGGAATGTTCTTTAATGTGAAGTTCCTTTTTCTTTTTGAAAGATAACTGGAATTCATTAAGTTACAACTAAGAACTTAATACAAAGCAAAAGGGGAAACACCAAAGTAATCATCAACGACCGTCTCCTCCAACGAAGGTGGTGGTTGATTAAAGAAAACAAAAACCTCTGCATTAGTATGCGCTAATCTAGCAAGATGATCAGCATTCCTATTCTGTTCTGTGAAGTTCCTTTTTCGATATCATGTAAAAGGCCATGATGAATGCTTTGAACTTTCATTTTCCTTACTAAATTGAATTTTCCATACAAACTCAAAGTTCTCATGAAAAGTGTCAAAACATGAAGAAATTGAAAAGGTGTAGAAGATTTGACCAAAAAAAGAAAAGGTGTAGAAGATAAGGGAAGAAAGGGCGCTTGAGAAAGCACAACATGAGGGACAAAGTGATGTCTTTGGTGTAAGGGTGGAGTCAAAGGGAGAAAACAAAAAAGACAATCAAGTTCGATTGTAATTAGAATTTGTAGACTGCATTCATGAAATCTATTTTGTAATTTAATTTACTTGATATTAATTACTCATTGTATTGACCTGATATTAGTGGTTAATTAAGCTTATCTAGAATTTTTGTACATGACTGGGCATTGTTATCAAAGCATTTGTAGACTTAGGGTTATCATTGCAATATGTCCATATTATGTTAACATGAAGATATATAAACAAGTCCATGGACGGCCACTGACAAGTCCATAGACGGCGTTGACAAGTGAGACAGCTGACTGTGACAATTTTTTTGTTTGTCCAAATAATATGTCCACATAATTAATATGAAATTTTAATAACAAAAGTAGCTTGTAAACTGAATTCCAATATATATACAAGTGCAAGGGATTACATTGCGTTGACAACTGACAATGACAACTCTTTTATTTATCCAAATAATATGTCTACATAATTAAAAGGAGGTCCACAAATATAATTATATCAAATGTGTCAGTGTGAACTTCATAACAACTCATTTACTCTCTTTTCCCACAATCAATGATATCATTATTTTAAACTCTTCATAACTTGTGTTAATGGTTTTTTATCTCACTGTACCCCAACATTTGTTATATCACCAGCTCCACTAATTCCAAATTGTCTCCCTATATGAAGGAAACATAGGAGATTTTTCTCAGACGAACTAGCCATCACCACTATCAACCTGCACAATACAGTTGCCCTTAACTAGTTTACCACTCATATTAACAATTATTGTCACCCCTATTAACAACACATTCAGACTTTGTAAATAGTTGTCATTAACAAGTTTACCACCTATATTAATAACTATCGTTACTCCTATTAACAACATATTATGACTTCCTAGACCAAGAGTTACAACCAAAGAACTTTCACGTCATATTGATTAATTCCCACTTTTAATGCATAAACAGAATACAATATACCAAAAAATATAACAAATGGCGGATGGAATCAACGGCCTTAGTCGATAGGCGAGAGGGAGACACTGAAGATACTAGGGTTGATGGGTGGAAGAGCCGACAACCACAACGAACAAGTGAGACCAACAATTAGGCAACAACTATGGTCGCTCAACAATGAAGCACACAATCACATGATGGCGACGGCGACGAGATGATAGACGATGAATCAAACATGGAACCTGATGCCAATGATAATATAGATGTGAATAACAAGGAAGACAATGGCGATGAATCTGGACGTTTGAATGAGTAGAACAATGATATAAAGAAGCTGATAGAGGAGACGAAGGGGTCGTGTTTGTCACCATTGAACAATATTAATGCAGTGGAAGGATCAGGATTGAATCTGATGGAACAATACGAAAATAGGGAGCTGAGGTGATGAGAGAGAAAGAAAGAAAGAAAGCAAAGGATTGGAGAGAAGAAGAAGAATTGGGGGTTAATTAGAATTTTTACCCAAATGTCCCACGGGACTTCACTATAATGGGAGATTTCAAGGGACCTTTGGACCATGTTTTTTCCTGTTCGGGACTTGAGTGCAATTTTTCCTAAATTAATCCAGAGCTTGACCTCAGATATGCAATAAGTTGTGAGCACTAATTGGTTATAAACAGAGTAAAGCAGATTTATGCTTCTCCTGTCAGATCAGAACCTAAGGAGAAATCTCCATGTCCTCCATCAATCCAATCCGTTCATTAGCTCTCTTTACAGGCTTAACCTGCTGGTACATTTGATGACTAGTAAATGTGCATTCATCAAAACAGGCGGTCATTACAAATCAAAATCAGAGTTGTAAAACTATTCTTACTCATATCCAAGCCTCGCCAAACCAGAACAGCTTGCACTCATTTGTGATTATTACATTTAAAAGGTTCTATGAACAGACTACTGAATAGCAAACTATATTTTAGGGCATGTTTACGTAAACTATAAATCTTGGAGACGCCACCCACAAGATAGATATTGTCATAAATATGAATGCGGCTGGGTACAAATGAAAATTCTTCCAGAGCAATTCGAACTGGCAAGAGGAAAAAAATCAAAATCATAAAATGAAACAGATATGTCTTGCAGCTCATAAACTCTATAATGAGTAGTTAAATGCATAATAAAGCATCATATTAATACCCAGGGCAAGCCAATCGAAGGGATATCATAGCAACAGCTAATCATCATCATCAAGAACACTGCGACGCCTTTGTATCTGAAAAAGTAACAAGATGTATATAACACACTGGCAATTATACCTAATTTGAAAAAGAATGGGCTAGCCAGTGGTCTACAACTTACAGTAACTTTTGTCTGCTTGGTTGTTTGGGTGTTTATCTGCTCCAGCAATGATATGAGTCTTTCTTCAGAAACCTGCACACGCCAATTAAATAAGTGCCCTACTCTAATTCCTCGCATGGAATACGTACTTCAACTTTCAAATGAATCTTATCTTATTTATTCTGTTTTCTTTTCCTTTTTTATTATGAACATATGAAAGGGCTCAATTGGTTGCTAAAAATGAGCCTTCATAGAAAAAAATAGAAATGAATAATGTAGGCCATGACAATTTTAGGTATAGAAGAAAAGGAAAGGTACGGTGAAATAAAATTGGGGGGGGGGGGGGGGAACTTTGCAGTTACATTTTTCTGTGTACAATGATTCAGAACTGTAGGGATGAGCAATTGAGGGGGGAAGATAATACAAGAAAGAGAGATGTGGCTGGCCAACAGAACAGTGTAGAGAATACGACTGTGGGCATAGGTCAGTTCTCATGGCTTAAAACGGCACTATGGCAGGAGCAGGTTGAACCTACCATCCCCAAGTTTGTAATGGCCCTGAATAATGATGCAGATGCAAGGGTTGCGTAACCCAGAGAATTTCAGGCTTTCCAACAATCGAAAATCTAATGATCTTCTCAATGCTGAGCCAGCTTCTTGAACTACAGCGATAATCTTCATCTCCAATCCAATGGCTCGATAGAGCTCAAGGAGTTGAAGATGATGACCCACTGCTCAATGCCCCTGCTAATCAAGCCATTTTTGTCCTTATATTTTGATTACGCAAAGCTTTCTGTTCCTCCAAGTTTTAGATGGACTTTGTAATACATTAAATGGCAGAAAGAGACTCTTCAATGAAATGAAAATATCATGCATTTCAAGAACCAAACACCATAACTTACAAACTCACAATTCCTCTAACCCTGAAACTAGCAAGCAGACAGGACCTAAATTACTTTCCTACATTTTTCTACATTCAAAATATTATTCCTTTTCATCTAAGATTGAAGTGCGCCAGTAGGCTTCAACCTTCATTACCGTCAAACAGAATAGATATAGCCATAAATGAAATAGTAATTCTTGTCATAAAATATTAAACATTCTCAATAACACAAGCCTCTTGTTTAGAATCCTATTGACAGTTTGCTATCTTATCTTTTGCAAGTTTTAATTAGTGCCAACCACAAAACATAGCAAGGCACTATAGATTGATCAACCTTTTTTGGCATCAAAGATTGTAGAATGATCGGTTGCACAGGAGTTACAGCAGAGTTCAAAAGGATAGAAAATATATAAATAAAACCATCATTAGAATTAGAGAAGTTGCAGCAAATGACAAGATCCAAAGTACCTTATCTGTAATCTGACCCATTTGAGCAGCTCTCAATATGACATCTTCAACACCTCTTGCTTTCTCAGGTTTCACTAAAGCAATTCGAGCAACTACATATAATGATGGCAACAAACAAAAAGGATATAAAAGTGTCAGTTACATGCAGAAAATGAAGGAAAAGATCAAAACGTAAATAGCAAACTAGCATGCTATCATAAATCAATGGAACGTACAAATATACAATACAATACATCACTCTGAAATTCTAATGTGAAACCAAAAATAATATTTAAAAAAGAAAGAAAACAAATAAGGCATCCAACTTGCTTTATCAATCGTAATACTTGTAGAGTTCATTTGCCTATCAGATGTTGAAATACATGGACTTATTTAAAAAAAATAGTCAAACCAATGATAAATAAACTGTCTATTGTATGTTTTAATATTTTGTAGGACATATCAGTCAACCTTGCTAAATTTCAAACTCATACCAAAGCTAGCAATATTTATATTTAATGAGCCAGTACTGTGACATCTCCTTAACCACAATTTTGAAGCTAAGCTCATTCGTGAATATAACCCATTTTAGATGCCTTTGAATTTTTATTTAAAAAAAAAAGATGTCTTCAATTTTCTTGCCCTGAATGCCACGATTTTTCACTGCACTTCTCCCAATTGTCTCAACATAGATATAACTAAATTATACCACTGCCAGGGACAACCAAGTAAAAATAGTACTTTTAATCTTCTGTCAGACCATCAGTAGAATAACACTGAACAGAAAATCAAATGAAGTTGCCTCCATAACCATAATCAATTAAAGGATCAAACCAAAACCTGAAAGAAGATCAAGAGCTCTTTAATAGATAAAAAGTGACCTGACAACCAAGAATCCAAAAATTCAGGTATAAACTTACGTCTTTCTCTGGCCTCAGCAGACAATATCTGACTGAGCATCATTTGTCTTCGCTCCTCCGCCTCCCTAAATAAGTTGTTTTCTCATTCAGATGAATATTTTTTCATTCCCAAAAAATATTAAAGCGTACATTAAATGCAGAAAAGGAAAAAAAATCTTTCAAATAAAATTTATAGAATAAAGAAGAAAAGCTTGTGCAATTGTCCAAGAATTTAATATTAAGTGATGGACCTCTTAGCATCCTCCTGAGCCTTCTGCTGTTCAGAGTTTTGTTGACTTCCCTGATAACAAGAATGACATGATCAGTTATATCAACATACAACATACTCTCTCTCTTAAAGGAATGAATAAATTAATAGCCCATGTAGTGACCACTAACCATGCCTTGCCGAGCCATAAGCTCCTCCATCCTTCTCTTTCTGATTGCTTCCAACTCAGGATCAGCCTGAAAAAAGTAAGTAGCTTTATTAATCGAAAGCAGTGCTTAACTAATCTAGAAGAAGTATGAAATATACCAAGGAACAATAAATTTTATATGCAACCTATAATGATGAAAAATTGAAAGGTAAAACGCCAGACCCAAATTAACACAATGCTTGAAACATTCACTGCTCAAGTACATGTATCATACATTTTAGCATAACAAATGTGTCAAACACCAAGTAAACAATACCCGAAAACACAGACAAGCAACGTGCTGGTTCCTACCAACAGATATATCACAGTGAGTTCACGATCAGCAAGAAACAAGGAATACATAAACCAAAACATTGAAGCACAAGTCAGTAGAGGGGCGCACATTGACAGAGATACCAGATTTAACTAATTTTTCGGGGCTGCTTCACGAGTAATTAAAGTTAAAAGGCGGTAGACCGGAGAACAACAAGAATATTAACTAAGACGCCCAATAAACAAAATGCAGAACGCCGTGAAATCCAATATTTGCAATTCCGCATGGGAACCATCTCAATTCTTTAAGATTTCAAAGGTCAAAGTTGGCAAGGTCCATAGTTCTTATTCAAGAACAAAAAACTCGTAAAAAACTAGTCGGTATCCATTACAAGCAACAAAATCTCCTCCGCCAAATTACCAAAGACGACATCAAGCATGTAAACAGATCAGTGCTAGTTCCTCTCCAACAAAGTCTACTCATGTCAACACGACATGTTTAGGTCAGAAACCATTCAAAATTCGGAAAACAAGACAAGTCATCAAGACCCTGATGCAGCGTTCTTTTGTTTTCACGGGAAATAAAGCAGAAAAATGATATAAATGGCCCCATTCATTGAACGCACCATTTGTAAGCTGAGCAGAGTAAACCCTAGATAGCCGAATGTGGACTTCCCGATTCACCGCGCAGGAGTAGGAGTATGATAGAGCACCCTCCTCACCAAATTGAATCCACCAACGTTGTGAAGAACAGATCGCTTTTGTTATACGCGATTGCCTTTATCTGAAGTCAGAATTCAAACAGCGCCTAGCGTTTGCCGAAAGCGTGACAAGCGTCCCTCCTCCAAGGCTCTGCAAGTGTGAGAGACCTCGCGCGTTATTTAAATGGGCCAACTCTGCTGGCCCATATATGAATCTGGCCTTAAATGGGCCACCCTCCTAATGGGCCACTCATTGAGCAACTCTTGCTAATGGGTTTGGACTTTGGCGCGTGCTCTATAATATTTGTTCAATAAAAGTTAGCTCCACCATATTAGAGTCACAAGGCACAAATAGTGAACACAATGTTTCTCACACCTAGCAGCAAATCAATGATTTCACAGTTGAAAATGACAAACAGTGAGCTACAAATAAGATATCAATAAAGGCCCTGTAAAAAGTCAAAGCATAAAAAAATGACTCAACATGTTATAAAAATACGTTTAACAAATTGTTATTTCCTTTTGTAGGGACTTTACTAATATTTTGTTTGGTCCTTAAGACCGCACTATCATTCTCCCTAATAGTTTTGAGCTTTTGCATTTTGATATGTTGGTTTTGGACTGAGCTAGTATTCATCGTCAACCAGCATCTTCTGCAGTCAACTATGTGTGACTCATATTGCCTAATAAAAATATTTAAAATAGCATTCATCGTCAAGCAGCATCTTCATCCTTTTATGGTTAAAATAAAATAGGTTGAAGTACATGTTTAATTATCTAAATTTACATTAAATTTCAGTTTAGTTGTTACCGCTTATGTAGGGTGTAGTTTTAGTCTTAGAATATTTAAATTGTTAATTTCATTAAAAAAATGTCGATTCAACAAATATAAAAAGTAACTTTTAAAATTACACACTGACACATGTTTAAATGTTGATATATTTTTTTGTTTTTTTACCATGAATTTAAACGTTGATATTGAAAGTTCAAATGAGTGGCCATATCCATTAGGTTTTATTTAAAATGTTTTTCAATTTACAAATTTAAATCAAGGATTAATATATCATTATTTAATTATTTAGTCAACATTTTCCGTTAATAAGACTTAATGTGAATATTGAAGAATTTAAAATATACTTTACAAATTTAAAGGCCAAAATAATTCAGGTAAAATAGGGGACTAAACAGAAATTTAATATAAATTAAGAGGATTAAGCATATCTTTTAACCAATATTTTTTTTTTTGGCCAATTTTAACCAATAAAATCATGGTAAGGAAAAGCAAATAAAATAACATGGACGGTATTTGGCATTGGGCTTTTAAGCAATGTGGGAGACATTAAAACGGCAAAGACGGCTATTAAAGCTCTCTGCCCCACTTATCCTTGTAAACCAATTTGCTTCTTTGATAATTATAATAATCAAAACGTCTTTTCCTTCACTGTTTTACCACTAAGTACCCATAAATATATAAGTCACTTATACTCAAAAAAAAAAAAATTATTTACAATATAAGCCACTTGTAGGGTATTAAATAAAGTTTTACCAATTTTAACCGTATTAACTATCGGTTGGACACATGAAAAAGTGATAAACAGATGAAAGAGAAAAAGTGCACCCTTTCATGAATAAGGGCAAACATGAAAAGATTTATCTATTTAATACTTTTCTTGATTTATCAGAATGGGTTATAAGTTACTTATATATGGGTACTTAATGGTAAAATAGTATACACCATTCTCTTTTTTGTTTTTGAGAAAAAAAAAAGATCTTTCATGCCGTCGAGGTAACGCATTGAACTAATCACAACCCACATGACTACAAAATCACTGCTTTCAGCAATTTAATATACCTTCTGTTGGACTTTGAAAACCTTGAAATTCGTTTAAAGGTGTATTTGATATAACTTATTTTTAGATAATAAATCCTTATTACGTAAGCCGAGATAAAACTCCTCTCACATAGTTACCTCATATACTGTGAATCACGATTTATAAGTACTTATTATCCAAAAATAAGCTATTACAAACGAGCACTAAACAAATTATACTTTCCATACCCCTGTTAATTAAGTCATGCATATTTGCGCTACTAGGTTCCTAGGAATGTTGGTCCATGTAACATCCTAAATTTTATATTTATCAAAAATATAATGTAATTAATTAAGAAATTCAATAAAATGGTGAATATTCATGAAATTCGGATCTTATGAATTTCAAAATATTTATATTCATAAGGAAATGAGCAAATTAATTCAAGAAAGGAATTAAATTACAAAGGTGATCGCAAAATTATAACTTTGCCAATTTAGCCCAAGATTAATTATTTTCTAATTAATTGAAGTTAATTTCAATTAATCAAGGAAAATGTATAATTGGATTATTTTTTATGGAATAAATCAAGAATTATGAAATGAGGGGAAATTATACATAATTCATTTATATGAATTATGGAATTGTTGAAATCATTTTTCCTTTCCTTCCTTCTTGAAATTTCGGCCAACACATAAAAATGAGGGGGGAAATTTAATTTCATGAGCACATGTCCAAAATGCTAAATGAAGAGAGTAATGATGACAATGGTAAAGTGGGTATGACATGAAAGTATGGGCATGGTGATCATGATGGGTGATGGTAAGGGAGTAATAAGTGAAATGATGGATAAACTTGATTGCATGGTAGAGTACAAGCTTAGATCTAATTGGAAGAGGACTTACTTGGTTAGTAAGAGAAGAGAGGGACGGTTCTTGTGAGCTAAACCAAGGGAAGAAATTAGTCCATTTCCAAAGAAGACTTAAGGGAGCAAGTAAGTCAAATTATGAAGGAAGCATAGGCAAAGGCATGGGTGAAAGTATGGGTGGAGGTATGGTGAAAGACATGTGTCACCATGACACCCCTTGATGAAATCAATGGAGTAGGATGAAGGGAGCATTTTTATGAAGCCATCCTCTTCCTCTTCTTTTGTTCATTTTGTCCAACACTAGAAAAGGAAGAGAGAGAGAGAGAGAACTTGGAGACCTTGAGAGCTTTAGAGAGAAGGAAGAAGAAATTTAAGATAAGAAGTGATTTCTTAAGCTTTTCTTGTGATTTTTGTCATGAAATCCTGCTCTAAACCTTTATTCTTCATGGAATCCATGATTTTGAAGACACATTTTGAGCTCAAGAAGAGAGAAAAGAGACACCTAGAGAGAGAGGATTCAAGATCTCAAGAGGTGATCTCACAAACCTTAAATCTAAACTAGTATGGTGTTGTTGTTAAGGTTTGTGTTTGGTTTTAGTGATTTTTGTCAAGTTTGTAAATTTCGAAAAGCCCTAACCCTAAGGGGTTATGCTGTCCAAATTCATGATTAGAATGTGTTTAAACGACTTAATAAGGGATTAGAAGTGAAAAAATACAAGTTTTGGAAGTTGAAACACAAAACTTCATTTTTTTTTCATTTTTCTTGAAACTTTTGGCCAACACTGTTTCAGGGGGGAGGAGCTGGATTTTCATGAAATAAATGGTTCCATTGGATTCAGTGGGCAAAAATAGGTGGGGTTACAGTTAGTCACTTTTTCAAAAAAGACCGAAAAATCATAATTACGAAAACGCCCTTAAAACTCTAAATCGGGGTTGTTAAGGGTATTTTCATAATTTGACACTAAATTTGATGATTCTGAGCCCAGAAATGGATTTCTTGGGCAAAAATATGTCAGAATAACCCTAATCAAAATTTTGGAAAAACGTGTCATCGGGTCGGCTACGGCGAGGCCGAGCCGGGGTCCCGTGGGCATTTTGGTAAAATTTCACCACAGACTAAATAACCATCAAAAACACTGTGGAAGTATCTAAATTGTACATTTGACATTCTAGGACCGAATAGAGAGCCCGAGAGATTAGCATGCAAATCGAGGCATGTTATTCGAAGATCGGGGAAGGGCGATTAAGGTAGGGAACTTACCTCTCCTGCATGTATTTGATATTTGTTCTGGTATATTGATACATGTTATTGCTTTGCTTGATTATGTGAAACATATATGAATAATTGAAGTTTTGTTCCTGTTTATACTATGGTCATACGTATGTTGTTTGAAGCATTGAGCACGCATATATGTCATTATGTGAGCATGAGTTATGTAAGTCAAGCATGTAATACATTAAGCACTTATCTTGCATGCATATTGGTATTGCTTTCCTATTGAGATTCCCTAGAATCTTACCCTCCCCTACCAACAATTTAGACAGGAGAAGACAGAAGATATGCTGGGAACAATGAAGAGAACCATACGAAGGGGATTGCAATGATGGACGAAAACTAGAAGATGTCTCCATTTCACTGGGACGGGTTTAGACACTCACGTAGTGTTGCGATGCTACATTAATTATAATTATCAAGTATAAACCTCTATAAGGAATTTTCGTAATCGTGCACATAATATTATTATATTTATATTATTCATGTGTTGTTCACCGAACTGTGTATTATGACTCCATATCTAGGTGAAAATAAGATGAGGGTGTGACAATCCCCTCCTTATTACTTCTAAATAATTATCGTGGCTCCATATCTAGAGCTTAAACATAAAACCACTGATTAAGTTAGAATAACCCCTTTACTAGTTGATCCAAACGCTTTATGGTATAGCATCCGATATCTAAGTGTGTGTTTGGTGAGCATCCATAAGCTCGATTGATAGCCATAAGCTCAATTGGTAATCACAATTTTTTTTTTGAGTGTTTGGGAAGGGTTGCAGGCAATTGAGCTTTTGCCAAAACCCAATTGGTGAAAGCTCAATTGGGAGAAGCTGGAAAATGGAGCTTTTGTTAAAAGCTAATGGCATTTTATGCTAGATTAGGTTGTTTGAAAATTAGTTATATGATATTGGTTTTTCCCATTAAATATTTTTTAAATAGTATGTAGTATCAAAAAATATTTTTTGAGTGTCTTTAAATCCTTAAAATATTTTTCTAGTTGTACCCACTACCTATTGTGCTATCAGACTGATTGTAATTTTATCCACTTTCTAGTTGTACCCACTCAAAAAATATTTTTTGAGTGTTTTTAACCCCTTAAATATTTTTTTGGTGTTTTTAACCCCGTAAAATATTTTTTCAGCGGTATCCAGTGTGTTATCAAAATAATTGTAATTTTATCTTTAATGTACTTGTTCAGCTCCAAAAATTACTTTAAAATATTTTTTTGTGCTTTTAACTCTTTAAAATAATTTTTCAGTTGTACCCAGTCTTAGGAGATTGATTACAATTTTACCTTTAATGTATTTTTTTTAGTAGTAAAGAGCATCCAAAACTTATAATATTGATTTATTGATTTCTATCCACTCTAAAATATTTTTCCAGTAGCACCTAATATTTTAAAGTAATTTTTAAATATTTACTTGATTTTTTAAATATTTTTCCACCACTCTTTCTTACCATTATCACAAAAGCCCTTATGCTTAAGTCAATCCAAACAAGTTTTATTTTTATAAAAGCTCAATTGGCAATCGCTGTTCCAAACACACCCAAATTTTTTATTTTTGCAAAAGCCCAATTGACAATCGTCAACCCAAACATAAATCACATTACATAATTTAGCTTTTATCAAAAGTAATATCACAACAAGCCCAATTGAAACAAGCCCAATTCACAATCGCTGTTCCAAACACACCCTAAATTAGCAAAAAAAAGGGTCTGGAGCCTCCATCCCTACTTTATCGTTTTTGTTCATCATTGGCTTATAGGTAAAGTAAAAATTATTTTGTTATTTTTTTGACTATGTGATATTTTGGTATTTTATAGTTATAAAACGATGTAATTCATTTTTTATGTCTTTCTTATAAAAATATAAAATCATGAAGCTTCATATTTTAAAAAAATTTAAAAAATACTTCTCCGATCTTAAATATAATGTATAACTTTTAATGCAATTTGCATTAAGAGGTAGTACAAAATCATACAATTTCATGGTGAACCTAAAGATGAATACCGATGGCAAGCTTCCTTGAATCTTGACCGAGTTAAAAATCGAATGTAGAAGAAAATTATTGTATGAAATTGAATTCAAAGTTTGACTTGTCATCATATCTAATTTATAATTATAATTCAAATGGGTGTTGGTGGGTTCCCGCTTTGTTCTAGATTTTCATGAGTGAATGACTCACGTCAAAAAACAGAGGGACGACGTAAGCCAACGCGTGAGCCCTGAACAGGGTCTTCTTTCTCTCTTCTTTTTTCTTTTTGCCAAGCTGAACAGGGTCTTTTTCGATGGTATATTTAGTAGCTATTTGGATTAACGGTAGAAAAGTAGTTTTTTTTGTTATCTGATTTTAAAAAAAGTAAGATAAAAAAAAATCAAAATATAGATGTGATTTGTGTTTGGATTGGTGGTAGAAAAAGTGATTTTTTTTCTAACCTTAAATGTGTTTGGATTAGTGTTTGAAAAGTTCGTTAAGATGGAAAATGACTAAAAAGGACATGAATCTTATTGAATATTACATATACAATTTTTTTTCTAATTAAAATCATTTATATTTTCTCTATTATTTCTCAAACAAATAGCCAAATATGAATTTTGTTCATAGATTAATTAAATATGACTATTAAATAGTATTTTATTTTTTTAATAAAAGCAAAAGGAACAAAAAGAACTGTACCCTTTTATTTTTTTTCATGTTTCTCTCCTCTCTCCACGGCATGACGTGACTTTTTTCTGAAAAGTAAGCCAAGGCTGCTTAACAAATATTCCCCTCTTACCGCTTTGACAAACAGACCTTTAGTTGGAGGTACGTTTGAGATTTTCTTTGAACAAGGATAATTTTACAAAATGATTTCAAGAGCATCTCAGTATCGCGTCATGTGACATTAATTAATAAAATAAGGAGAAAAATCAATGGAAAAGTCTAATAATATGATGAAGTTATCTAGTACTAGCAGTACGGAAATTTGATGAGGTGGACCAGGGTCTCCATAAATGACCTCTTTTATTGTTACTCCCATCGCTCCTTTTTATAGTGAATAACAACTAACAAATTCAGGAATATTCAATTGTTAGTTAAAATTAGTTAAAAAATAAAAATATGAGAGATATATTCTTTTTTCAACAATTAATCCTTATTTGTGAAAATTATGGATAAGAGAGAATACATGGGAAAATAGGTAAAAGAGAATGAAGGGAAAAAAAAGATGAGAGAGATATGTAATTAATTAATTGGAATAAAAATGAAAAAATACATTATATTTGTTAGATAAACATGGATTGTTTTTTACACTTAGAATCAGTCTAAGTATGTATTTGTATTAGTTTTTTAGAATAGTTTTTACGATTTACGATGTAGGTGTGTGAGAGGGGTTTTATCTCGGATTGCATAAACCCAGGTTTGGCAAATTATCAAACACTCACTAATGTGAGAGAATGTTGCTTATAAATAACCTAAAATAGTATTTTTGTTTAATTAGGCCCTCAAATGCCTTGCACCATACCTTCATCACCATAAACTCTCCTCTAACGTCTCAGTCAACTATACTTGTCAACACATGATGATTGACTTGTTAATGACGATGGATTAAAAAGACTTGTTCAAATAAGATATAATCTGTACTTGGGTCACATAATGTGGACCTAATATTTTGAAATCAATAAGATATAATACAATCAGATTACCAAAATTTCATTTATCTACACAATAAGATATAATCTGGACTTAGGTTACATAATATGAACCTAATATTTTGAAATCAATAAGATATAATACAATCAGATTACCAAAATTTCATTTATCTATACAATAAGATATAATCTGGACTTAGGTTACATAATATGAACCTAATATTTTGAAATCAATAAGATATAATACAATCAGATTACCAAAATTTCATTTATCTATACAATAAGATATAATCTGGATTGGGTCACATAATGTGGACCTAATATTTTGAAATCAATAAGATATAATACAATCAGATTACCAAAATTTCATTTATCTACACAATAATTACATGATGTCATTACATTGTTTATCGTTCAACAATAGTAACAAAATACATAATATCACTACGTAAAGGTCTATTTCTTCCTCTTATAGAATTAGCTCTTCCCTAGACAGTGAAAAATAAAATTATTAAAACTCTACATCACAAGTAAAATATCTCAATCTACTTTCCATTTAGAAGCTCCTAAAAAATTAATTAATAATAGCAGAATACCAGCCTCATTCACTATCATATAAGCTACTGTAAAACTAACCAATTTTAGCAGGATGACTTTGCTTCAATTATTACTTAGGAGACTTGGATTTTGTTATTGTCACTTGTCAAGGAGCCCTATAGTTTATCTTTTTGAGTATTATATATAGAATGAGCTATGGGTTCCAAAGCCATGAATTCAAGAGTAAAGACAACAGAGCTTTTCATATCTTCATATATCCACAAACATTATTCAAAATAAACTAACTGGGCGCACAAGACGTGTTATATATAAGGTACTGAAAATCAGACCGGACACTGAACTGGCCGAAGTACTGGGTTAAGGGTCAGTAATTCTAATTAGGGTCAATTAAAAAACTATATATATAATTTAAATGTTCATGCATATCATTTAAAAACTTACATAAGAGTTCTTTTTCCAACCAATAATCTAATAAAACCTCCTAAACTTGATACTTACAAAAATATCATTAAATACATAAAGATTTTTCTCTAAACAATGTTAAAAGTATTTCTCAGTCCTTTTAAAGCTCTTTACAAATCCAAAAATGATAGGGAAATAATTTTTGGATTTTAAAATGCCAAAAATGAGGCCTTTTAGAGCTTAAAAAGTATAAATAAATAAGGCAAACCCGGATTACTGGGGTTCACCTGGATTGCGCAGGGTCAACGCCAGGTCAATCAATTCAGTCAACCCAGGTTGCCCGATATGTTGAGATTTTCTTTGAACGATGATAATTTTACAAAATGATTTCAATTTTCAAGAGCATCCCAGTATCCTGTCATGTGACATTAATTAATAAAATAAAGAGAAAAATCACTTGAAAAGTCTAATAATATAATGAAGCTACGTAGCAGTACGGAAATTTGATGAGGTGGAGAGGGTCTCCATAAATGACCTCTTTTATTATTACTCCCACTGCTCCTTTTTATAGTGAATAACAACTAACAAATTCAGGAAGATCAAAATGTTACTCTCTCTAATTTTAATTATAAGATAAAATTAATTTTTTAGAGAAATTAAAAAATTTAATTAAATTACTTTAAAGTATTTATATTTATATTTTTTTCTTCAAACTAATTAGTTTAACTAATAACTTAATATATAATCTAAGGATACATAACATATGATATGTTTAAGTAACTTATTTAACTTCCTTAATCTCTCCAAAGAAAGTCAACTTTGTCTCATATTTTGGACCTGAGGTAGTAGTTAAAATTAGTTAAAAAAATAAAAATGTAAGAGATATATTCTTTTTTTCAACAATTAAATCCTTGTTTGTGAAAATTATGAATAAGAGAGAATACATAGGAAAAGAGATAAAAGAGAATGAAGGGAAAAAAAGATAAGAGAGATATGTAATTAATTGGTATAAAAAAAAAAAAATACGTTACCTTTTTCAGATAAATATATATTGTTTTTTACACTTAAAATCAGTCGTGTGTGGGAGAATGTTACTTATAACTAACCCAACGAAGTATTTTTGTTCAACTAGGCCCTCAAATGCCTTGCACCATACTATCATCACCATAAGCTCTCCTCTAACGTCTCAGTCAACCATGCTGCATTGTGGTTCTCTATTTCTTTAGCATTCATTAAACTAGTACAGGCCCCGTGAATTATTATAGAATAATCAATAATGTCAATTCTTGAACCCTTATGCACACTCATGCAACCCTCATTGTTTTTTGGGAGGGGTTGTGAAACTGGTATAAGCACACAATCATTTTTTGTTGGACAAGTTGTCAATTCTTGCTCAAAGAATTATCATTAATGGCACATTGACTTATCATCGGCCGCTTAAAGGCCTGTCATCGGCTACTCCAACACTTGTCATTAGTTGCTCAATGACTTGTCATTGGTTTCTCAAAGAGTTGTCGTTGCATCACTTGCGCGCTCAATGACTTGTTGCTCAAAGACTTGTCATTGATTACTCAATGACTTATCAACGACTGCTAATTAAATTCACACATGATTTACATGTACTTGTCATTAGTTACTCAATGACTTGTCAACGCATGCTAATTAACTTGTCAACACATGATGATTAACTTGATAATGACGATGGATTAAAAAGACTCATCAACACATGTTGATTAACTTATTAATGACTGCTGATTAAAAAAATTCATTTAAATAAGATACAATCTAGACTTGAGTCATATAATGTGGACCTAATATTTTGAAATCAATAAGATATAATACAATCAGATTACCAAACTTTCATTTCTCTCTATACAATAATGTCAATTTACACGAGGTTATTACATTATTTATCATTCAACAATAGTAACAATGCAAAATACATAATGTCACTACATAAAGGTCTATCTCTTCCTCTTGTACTCTTTTGTCCAACTTTCCTATCACATAAGCTACTGTAAAACTATGCAATTTTAGCAGGATGACTTGGCTTCAATAATTACTTAGGAGACTTTGATTTTGTTATTGTCACTTGTCTTTGAGTATTATATATAGAATGAGCCACGGGGTTCCAAAGCCATGAATTCAAGAGTAAAGACGACAAAGCTTTTCATATCTTTGTATATCCACAAACATTATTCAAAATCAAATAACTGGGTGCACAAGACGTCTTATATGGTCTCTGAATTTTTCTATCACATATATATCTTCAACTCGGGGCACAAGAGGTTTCATCATAGCACTTGCAAAGGTTTCAAATTTCTGGAGTTTTCAAATAAAAAGCCCAATTTTTAGCTTTGTAAACTGTTCATATATGGATGCAATCCAAAGACAAAGTTCCATTATGGTGTTTACTTGGGGAATAATAACAGTAGAGAAATAAGGAAGAAAAAGAAAACACAAGGAAAATGCAGGATCCAAAGAGAAAGAGAATGTACAGAAACTTTGGACCTTCGTCGAACCAACAAAGCCACAAATGAGAGAGAGCCGTCAGTGAAACCATGACCGATGACAATGAGACGAGGAGGACGACCGGTCTCGACTAGTGAGAGTGATCGATGCCAACCCCCGAATCTCATTCACTTTTATTATTTAGTACTCCCTCCGGTCCTAATTATAAGATAAAGTTGACTTTTTTGGAGAAATTAAGGAAGCCAATTTAATCACTTTAGAACATTTTTATTTTTATTTTTTTCTTCAAACTAATTAATTTGACTAATAAACTGATATATAATCTAAGGATACTAAAAATATAAATACTCTAAAGTGATTTAATTAGCTTCCTTAATTTCTCCAAAAAAGTCAAATTTGTCTTATAATTAGGACCGGAGGGAGTATTTGAGAATAACTTTTACGATTTATAAAGTAAATATGTAAGAGAAATTTTATCTCGATTTGTGGAAAAGAGCTTCTGAAATCACAGTTTTGTGGTTTGCCAAACATGCACTTAATTTCAAATAAAAGAGGGTAACATTATCATTTCACATATTGAATTAATATCAATTAAGTTTCTTGAGACATTAATGTAATTTGATGATTTGAAATGACCTGTTTATAATTATTTTTCTTATTTAGAACCTATGTGCCATTTTCTCCAAGACAAATAGGATTCTCTTAGCATAAGAAAGTGACACGGGCCAGATTGAAATATAAATGGTTATGTTATTATCATGTTTGGAAATGCATCACTTTAAAGTTTAAACCAAGATTTCCGTAATTAGCAAGTACTACTATAAGGTAAAGTTATTTCCCATTTTAATTATATTTCATGACAATCTAATCTTTCAAGTTCAATTTTATTCTCAATGCAATTAATTTATTCAGTTCAAATACCACGAGTCAGATTTGAATATTATCTATACGAGTTAAATTAGCTCCCCTAACAATATTTCATTAATAAAATTTAAATTCCCAATCTTGCTTAAATTATTAATGAAAGATGGCCGGATAAGGAAGGGGAATCTTGAAATGCAATGCTATTTGATCATTTGATGTTTCGACTTTTTTGAGGATAATAGTATCTTGTGATTATTTTATTTATTTAATTATTAATAATATTTTATTCATTTGGCGTGGAGTGTGGAAGGGGTTGAGGGTTTGGGGTTAAGTCTCCCACGACGTCTTCAAAGTTCAATGAATGGTTCACATGGTGGCTTTGACCTCATCGTCTTTGACTTGGTCAACATTTTATTTTTATTTTTTCGTTTTTGGCACGTGAAGGTGGCTGGCTGGCTGGCTATATATGACCAAAAACAAAACCACTTTGTTTTTTTCCCCGAGATAGTTACGATGAATTTTCAAGAAGACAATTATATTTGTTACGTACCGAAATTGAAATTATACTATTCCTCATAAGTAAAAACATTTTACATTGTTTTCTTATGAATGAAAAGCGGGAATACATTTTTTTATTCTACAATATATTACTCTTTTATTCGAAGTTAGTGAACCTGATCTTAATTTAATTGTAGAGTGTAATTATAAAATGGATTACAATGGTTGAAACCATCATAAACTACTTGCTATATATAATATAAAAACATTTAAAAAAAAAAGTCACATGTGTTTAGATATACGGGGGAATTAATATAAATTATTTATTTAAATATATTTAGGATAAGAGAGCAAGAAATTACGAGGAAAGTAAGTCGCAGCATTCACATGTGTAAAATAAGCATTTCATCCAAAAAAAAAAAAACGTGTAAAATAAGCATCTAAGCTACACCTAGATTTTAGTTATATTATAAATGAAATACAAGAAATATGAACATATTTTCGTAAGGAAAGGAAGAAGTAGGAGTGAAGGGAATAACAGGTTGGAACTAGAGGTAGTGGGCTGAAAAGAAATGCGCCATGGAACTGTATGATGCAAGCTAATAATAATACTATATGTAATATTTGCACGTTGTTGGCAAAAAAAAACAAGAAGAAGTAATATTTGCAGGTTTTTTTTTCTTAAATTAGGCCAACTTATTATTTTAAATTTAAAGAATATTTGTAAAGTGAAAGATAAGTGAATAATATAATTTGAATTAGGTTGTCCAAAATACTTTTAGCATTTCAGCACCAAAACACACTTTGGAGATACAATAATACCTGTAAACATTCAAAAGGAGAGCAAGAATACTAATGGCATTAAATTTCACCTAATACCATTACTTTCTATAGTAGACCCACACTTATTTTATATATGCATATGTAACAGTGTTATATTGTATTCAATGATGCTGGTATTTTTGCTTCTATTTTAAATGTAATTTTGTACCTTGAAAATGTATATGGTGCTCATACACTTTTACTAAAAAGTTATATTTATTCTTGTGCCTTGACCCTGTTTTAATTGAAGGTGAGATGGTGGGTAAGTGTCTGTTTGTATTAATGGTAGAAACTGTTTTTCCAACTTAATTTATGTTATATAAGATAAATATAAATGAATAATTTTATCTCGACTTATGTAAATATGCTCTTATCACACTCTTTAAATAAGTTTTAATTGTTTGGGATAATTTATTTTTTATTTATAAGTACTTATAAATCATAATTTACGGTATACAAAATAAATATATAAAATAAATTTTATCTCAATTTATATAATAAATACTCATTGCTAAAAAATAAACTATTCTAAATTGAGTGCGAGGGGTGGGATGGAGGGACGGCGAAGTGGTGGCCACGTGGAGGAGGAGGTTTGTTGGGTCGGAGCAATGCCCGCCAAACGGGGTTTTAAAAGTGGAATTACAGGAATGTCCTTGTCTGCCAATTTTTTAAATTCAAAAGAGACGAAATGGGAGGGAGAGGGAGGTTCAGTTTCGGTTATGCTAACCTCGTAATTCGCTCCAACATGGCCCCCATCTCTCTCTAACAACCCTCCTTCTCCCTATTATTTCGTTCAACTATTTACCACCAAACTAATTCTTCTTATTGGCAACAAAAAAAAAAAAAAATTAATTCTTCTTGTCTTTTTTCACAACACCACCAAACAAATTCACGCATACAAATGATAAATTATAATTTGAGTCAACAAAAAATTGATAAACTATAGCACGCCGTTTTATCAAACAACGTAGTAATTAAATTTTAGATCTAGAATCTTCATAGATGATATCTAAGGAAAATTTCAGTTAGTATTAAGAATGTGACATAATTTCAGTCAACCTTTAAAACCTTTTGAAATTTTATTATACTCCCTTGTATCAAAATAAAATTAAGTTTTTTGGTGAAAAGATTATGATACTTTTACTTTATTTATCTTGTAAATTGTCTTATTTATCTTATAAATATTCATATTTATCTTGTAAATGACTAAAATATTTTTCATTCTCTAGATTCTTTTGAATCCCTTTATTTATTTTGTAAATTTCTTTATTTGTCTTGCAAAAACCCATATTTGTCTTCTAAATTTTCATATTTACTAGTAAATGGTCGAAATATTTTTAATTCCCTAAGTTTTTTTGAATCCCTTTATTTGCCATGTAAATATCTTTATTTGTCTTATAAATATTTTTATTTATCTTTTAAATGCCCTTATTTATCTTGTAAATACTTTTTTGAAAAAAAAAATAAAAAAAGGGCATCATTGTTTTTTCACCCACAAAGTTTAATTTCATCTTGACCCATGGGGGTGCAGTAATGTTTCAGAAAATATTGATAGTTGATTGAAATTATGTCATATTTTTTGGGTTTCAATAAAATTTTCTCTAATATGTATTAGGTTAATTTTTATTTAAACTACTCCCTTTTCTAATCCAGAATATAAGAACTCTCGTAAGAATAAATTTTGGTCTACAATATCAGAGGTTGATTTTCTTGGCTAGAGCCAATCTAAGATGTTGATAGGATAAATAATTATTGTAAATTTTGGTCTACAGTGTAAATTTTATTAATTTAATACATTACATAACTTAGCCAACATTCTTTAATTTATGAGAATTAGTTGATCACACCTTATTTTTTGAAGTGAATGGAGTATGCCATGAGTCTCGGAATCAACATCAGTTTTACTAAGCCTAATAGGCATTATTTTACTTTACACAATTCTTATTGCCTTTTTTGTTCCGTCGTTTTTTAAACCCACAGGCAGTGCTTATATGAAATGGTAGTTTGAGTCTTTAAAAACAATTTTTCAATCATGATTTACAATACATAAAGTAAGTATGTGATAAAAGTTTTATTTCGACTTATATAAATAAACACTTAAGACATACAAAATTAGTGAAATAAAATCACTTTCTCAAGAAGTAGTGAACAAAAATGTACTAGCATTTAAGAATACCATGGAGTTATTTAGCACGTTATAATCATAATATTCTCATATTTTGTAGTAATGTGCCTTGGCAAGGTACATTAAGTTTGGATTATTGTGGGCGGGATCAATCAAAATATTCCACTATCTCTGAGATCATGCGTGGGGGATGACTTTTTAGGGCATATGTTTTTACGGAACCTAATTAGAATTTGTTTGAAAGAAAATCAATAATTGGGTAGTTAAATTTAATGCACAAGTTTTAGAGCAAATTACTCTGGACTTTTTGCCAAAAAGACTAAAGGACACATTACACATTATTTTTTTTCAATATTGTTTTAAAGAATTTAATTTTCCTATATGCAATTACACATGTTGTCAAACTCGCGAGTTGATTTTCCAGATTTATCAATTTTACGTTTCTAACTCACAAAATTATGTCGAATCATTAGTAAACTCATGTTAGTTATAAACTCAGTTAAACTCACAAGTTTATACAATGAGTTTACCGTTTTTACGTTTCTATTATACAAAATCATGTTAATATTTTCAATTTGATTATATTCAATAGCTTTATATAAGAACTTTATAGAAATTTTTTTATTAAGTATGATAAATTATGAATGTTGATGGATTTAATTTCAATTATTTAGATTTAAAATATATTTAAATTAAATTGTTGTCATTTTTATATTTAAATTATTTAATTATGTTTACTAATACCTATTTAATGATAAAAATAAATTCTTATGAGTTTATAATTTAAATTTATATCATTATCATGAATTTACTTAAATTTGTAAATTTGATAACCTTGATTACACATGAGCATTAACTATGGTAAGAGTCTTCTAAGTCCGTAAATATGACGTGGTTCTGATGGCAAAAGTATGTATATATATATATATATGACGTGGTTCTGGTGAGCCTCATGACGGCAAAATTCGAATCAGCTAAAATTTTTAGTAAAAAAAATTAACTACAAGTATATAAGAAATCATTATTAAAAAAATATCATTTGAATTACAAAAGCCCTAAATTGTCTACTAAATTAATAAAAAGATAAATATGTAATCTGGTAGTAATATGAGATTTTAAAGTTTGGATGTTGACAACTTAAGTATAAAATTAGTAACTTGGATATTAAAATTTACAACTTGAGTTCTTTAAGTTATCACCGTATACACCCAAGTTGCTAATTACTATTTTAAAGTTATCATTGCATACATTCAAATTATCAACACTCAAACTTCAAAATCTCACATTCCTATCGGATCACTTGTTTGTCATTTATCTAATTCAATAGACATTTTAGGTTTTTTGTAATTTAAATTGTATTTTTCTTTCATCTTCCCTATAAAATATCATGATGTTTGAATAACACAAAATTCTTTACAATTTTGGATGAGGGTTAAGTTAGATTTAAGAGAAAGCTGATCTCATCTTACTAAACAATCTAGTTCTTTAGATAATGATTAATTACGAATATATTAAATTAACTCCACAACATACCCATTAAATGGGTTATAGTTTTCTAGCAAAAACAAATGGGCTATGGTTGGCAATTTTTTAAATTAATTAAAATTATATTAAGCTAACTCCACAATCATATATGATATGATTTCTTTAGATACTTTTACGTAACATTAGATTATATATCAATTTATAAGTCACGCGAATTAATTTTTAAAAAATGATAAATAAAATTACAAGAGATAAAAATAAAAAATGTTTTACACTAAGAATCAAATCACTTCTAACAAATCAAATCACTTTTAACCTATATCTTATATTAAGGATTAAAATCGCTTTTTTTTTAAGTATATATATCCTGCTATTGAAGACAATCCTATTTAAAATATTGTCAAATACTAATATGAGCACCTTTTTAAATAGAGTTCAAACCTAAAAAATTCACTTGAAAGATCACTTCTAAACTAGATCTTACACTATGCAGATGAAGTAATAAAAACATAGATCGGCCTATATATTTATTGTTCAACTATTTTTTGTACAGAAATTATTATAACTTTATTTGTTGGCACAAACCAATCAGCCGCGTGGCGTGGAGATTGCAGGCCGAAGCCGGAGGATCCGAGAAGATTTACGGCCACCTCTTCCAAAATTACAAAAAGTTATTTATTTAAAATTTTCTTTTAAACAGAAAAATCAATAATAATTTTCTTTAAAAATTTTCTTTCCCCCAAAAATTTAAAACGCTGGAAGATTCTCATGCCCTCACTTTCGTTTCGTTTTCGTAGTAACCAGCCTTCGAAAGAGAGAGAAAGGAGAAAGGGTTCGCGTTAAGGAAAAGTAGCCAGCGGAGATTTTTTTTTTTAAAAAAAACTAATTTCAAAATTCAAATGGTCAATTGCTTGGCCAATATAAAAAAGGTCTTTCCTTTATAATTTTTCCTCTCTTCTCAACTGTCTCTCCGTGTTCATCTCGCGTGCGTAGCAGTCAGGCAAAGCGAGAAAGGCAACAAGAGAATCAAAGCGCACAGCGAGACAGAGAGACAGTAGGGAAGAAAAAGCCTCCTTTTGATAATTGTGCCTTCATTCCACACACGCAGCCAACTCCCTAATTCCAGAGAGAAACCATTTTTTTTTTCTGCCTTTGATCGCCTGCGTGTTCACGATCTTCATCGCTTTGCTTTTAACTCATTGCCCAGATCTTCTTCTGTTTCGGAATCTCATTCCAATCACACCTGTGAGGATAACCGTCGTTGTGTTTGTTTGATAAAAGGGAGGGACTCGGATTTGCATAGTTAAAATAGAAAGGGGAAGCGTGTTGTTATATTTGGGTTTGGGTGTTTTTCTTGATGAGATTGTGTTGAGGGAAATGGTGCTTGCCTCAACAGTGTGGTGTTGAAGTAATATGGATGTTGTCATTACACGCTTACAAAGAGTACAATAACATGTCGCTTTACATTAATCGCGAGGCTTCAAAGGTTGGTTTCCAAAGTTTTTGACCCATTTTCTGCTACTTGTTATTTATCTACCATTCTCCTCTCTCTCTCTCTCTCTCTCTCTCTCTCTCTCGCTCTCATATTAATCTCTGCCTGACTGTTCGGTTCTGATGCATAGCTATGGAAGAGAATTTACGCAGAGACAACCACAGAGATCAACCTTCTTGCAGAGAATTGGAAATACATTCTCGCGGGTCTCATTTTTCAGGTTTCCTCATTTTGATCATGAATAAGTCCACTAATTAGTTATGAGCTCTTGTCTGTTTGTGAAAAGAATGTACATTTTCCCCCCTTCTTCTTTTGCATTCCCTTGGGGAGAGGAAATTTTTGAAAATATTGGTCATATGGAGTTGACTTTTCCTTGAACGCTTGAAAAGTATTCTGCATGATTTTGTTCATGATTATGATCATCAATTTATTTGAGTTCTGAAATTCTTATATTTAATGAGGCAAGTCAATAAACGGGTCACTGGGGGTGCAACTTTTGTCATATTCTATAGTCTGTAATTCTGGAAGTTTCGCATTCAATGCACATCCACAGCATTGAATCAATTATTGCGTCCCAAATGAATTGTTGCATTAATCAAGGAGTCTCTATTTATTTACGCCACTAGAGCTGCAAAATATACTGAAATCTATATGGAACTCTCAGGCTGTCTCTTCCACAGGATGCTTTCATTCTTCTCATTGGAAATCTTTTGATTGTTTGCAGCTCAACTAAAGCGCAGCAATATTTTATCAAAATGTTCTTTTATGTTTTAGACAAGGGAAGAAATAAGAATGACTGCTTTCGTAAAGCATATTTCTGTCGGGAAGTTTTATGCTACAGTTGATTGAATTTACTTGGAAACTGGACATGCTCTCACTATTAATTTTAATTTAATTTAATTTATATCTAATCGAAACTGTTTCCCAACAGTACATACATGGTCTAGCTGCCCGAGGAGTTCACTATTTACATAAGCCTGGCCCTACTCTTCAGGATGCTGGATTCTTCCTTCTACCGGTTCGTATATATCATATGCCCTTCATGTAGTGGCTTTGTTAATTTGTCCTTTTATTATGATTGCATTTTTAATTTTATTGTTGCTGCTACAGGAGCTTGGGCAAGACAAAGCTTACATCAGTGAAACATTGTTCACCTGCATCTTTTTGTCTTTCGTCCTGGTAAGGATTGTTTCCTTTCTAGTTTTTTCTGCATTCTGTTAACATCTATTTTTATTTTAAGAAAACTTATCAATTATTATTAGTCATTATCTATTATCAATATGTGGCAACAGTGGCTTCTGCCATGGGTTCTATTTAACCTAGATATGGCATTTTATTCAATAACACAAATTACATGTTATGTTATAGTTTGAATTTGTCCTAGTTTTTGGCTAAAATCATGTACGAGTTAAACTTGCCTTCAGCATTCATGTCTATCTAGTGGAAGACTTTTTGCTTTCTTTCTTCTTCTTCCCCGAGTCTTTTCTTGATTCGTTAAGTTCTGCCACTCTTCCTCCTCAGTCTTTTCTTTGTTTGTTAAGTTCTGCTGTGCTTCTAGTATTATAATTTTTACTACATTTTGATGTTATGGGCTATTTTACATGCTTTTGCAGTGGACATTTCATCCTTTCATTTGGAAGAGCAAAAAGATCTATACAGTTCTGATATGGTGCAGGGTTCTAGCATTCTTAGTTGTAAGTGATGAATACATCATTCTTTTATTATTATCTTGATTAAATCTTAAGGACCTAATTTACTGGGTCGTTTTGATTGTTTACTCCCCTCTTTTTTGTTAATGCATAACAGAACAAAAATGTGACACTTTTAACAAGTGAAACCCAGTAAAAGAGTTCCATTGAATGATTTATACTGAAGTGGATGAAACCATCTCTTGGGTGCTTCTTTATCAAAATTAAGCAATAAACAAGCATGTTCATCCCTTTCTGTCAGTGAAATGGCACTCTGGGCATAGGTCCATTATCCTGGAATAGTTCTTAATTGCATTTGTTTACTGCAGGCTTCTCAATTTCTTCGTATTATCACATTTTATTCAACACAGCTTCCAGGTCCAAATTACCATTGCCGAGAGGTATAATTGTTTGAAAATATGTTCCTTTAAAATTTCAAGTCACGTGCAGCCATAAAAAATAATCTTACAGTTTGGCACTATCAATATCATGCGCAGGGTTCAAGACTTGCCACGCTGCCTCCTCCAAAGAGTGTCTCGGAAGTCCTCTTGATTAATTGTAAGTATACATGTTTTTTCTTATATTGGAGTCATTTAGCTATAATGTTATTTGTTGTTTTTGTGCTCATTTCGTTTTGCATGTGCAGTCCCCCATGGTGTGATATATGGATGTGGTGATTTGATATTCTCATCACACATGATCTTTACTCTGGTCTTTGTGCTGACGTATCAGAGATATGGCACAAGAAGGTAATGTTGGCCTATAGTAAACGCTTTTACGCTTAGCTTTTACTTGTGTATTCGGGCTGAGTGCTTTTATTTTAGTTGCAAGTTCTGATTTTTCATTTTTTTTGTGTTTATTGATGAACCATTGCAGGTTTATTAAGCAGTTAGGGTTCGTCCTTGCTGTGATTCAGAGTCTCTTGATAATAGCATCTCGCAAACATTACACGGTTGATGTAGTTGTTGCCTGGTAAGGAGTATGCTCTGATTTTCAATTGGCGAATCTGAACAATTGCCATTTCCCTTCTAAGTTATTCCTATTATCTGCGGCAGGTACACGGTTAATTTGGTCGTATTTTTTGTGGAGAAGAAATTGCCAGGTTAGTACATTCGAGCATCATAATTTATTTTCCTTTTTGCGAGTACAAATGTGTTGGTCCCAGAAATATGTAAACTTTTTCAATGCAGTTCCTCATTTTGTGTCCTTCTCATTCCAATCTAGTGCTTTTGTCAAACTGAAATCACACATTGTTAGTCAAACTAGTGAGAGGTCACATTGAGAAAGCTTGCATCTATTAGATGCTTAAACAATATAGGGTAAAATGCTAAACTTTTGTTTATGATAAAACTACTTGAGCAGCAATATGCTGTTGCATTTGGCCTCCGTAAAGTTCCTTTGATGCTTGTTTTCAGATTCTTCAATAAGAGATGAACTTGTTCAAAACTCACAATTCTGGTGGACTGTAAAAAAGTTTTCAACTGTCATGTTCTTTATTAGACCTGAATAGCAAACACATAAATCAATACCTAAGTTTTCTCCTAGGGTAAACAACACATTTTGTTAATTTAGTTGACTAGCAATGTGCTGTTGTGCTGACTTTGTTGTCTTGCAGAATTACCGGACCGGAACGCGGCAGCAGCCTTGTTGCTACCATTGAGCAACAAAGACAGAGATGGCCGGACAAAGGAAGAGACCCACAAGCTATTGAATGGGAATTCTGGGGATCCTGCAGACAGGGTATGGTGAAGAATCTACTTGTCCTTTTACCATGTCCGTTTTCATTGCACTCCCTCCAGACCTTAATATAAAATATATTTAGGGAATTAATTTTGGTCGTAAATATAAGACATAATTTTTATATTTGTCACCTTTTTCCTAATTTACCTTTATTAATGTTCCCTTAGCAATAATCAAAGAGAGGGAATGGGGGAACTAAGAAAGATTATTAGGGTGTTTTAGAAAATATATGTCATATTAACTAACTAACTTAATCCAATCAAATTATGTAAATATATCTTATATTAAGAAGCGGAGGGAATAGTGTCCTTGTAGGATGTGGACATAACTCACTTATTACTGTTGTTTACCTCAGAGGCAGAGAACTCAAGTAAATGGCAAGATTCTAGAGGATGTTAATTCACACCTTGCTGACTCTGCGATGAATGGTGCATAATATGATACCAGGGAGCCTTCTGCTTTCAGAAATGGGACCTACTGCAAGTCTTTGCTGTAGGAAAAGCTACAACCTTATTCAGATTGGAGGATTTAGTTGATTGTGAGATGTCCTATTTTAATTCAAATTTGTAGGGCTAATTTTAATCAGTGTAATTTTACTTGGGTTGTGCGTTTTACCCATGGTGTTCCCCAGTTAAATTATATATATAGCATCAGCATGCGCTGTAGGAAATTTTCCCCCAAATCCTATTTGTCTCTTCCCTCATCTTTTTGTGACCCCATGTGCATAGTCTGCTCTTCATTTACTATTTTTGGGTCCTTTTGCACTCTGCAGTCACATGGGGAACTAATGATGAGGACAGTGTAATAGAGGGCTTTTAATGTAAAGAGCAATTTCGTTTCTTATACTGGCTATGCCAAAATTGATCCTTTGAACAAAACAATCCTCTGCATCCGACAACCAATATTTGGAGAGAGAAAAGAAACAATGAGTGAAAAGAAAACTACTCTTCATGATTGTATGATACACTGCAGCAGAAGATCTCAAATTCTCAATCCTCTTACTTGGTTTGATGAGGCGGAATAAAAATGATGGTAAATCTCAATGGTTAAATATAACATTATGCTAACTTAAGGCTTCAAACAAATTGGGGATTGTAATTGGAGATGAACCAGAGAATTTGGAAAGACATTTTAAATGGTCTATATGAGGATTTGCCAATAAGTTAGAGACTAGATCAAGAATTTCATCTGCACATTTTAAAGCCAGATTTAGTTTAGTTTATCCCACCTACGAAGGAGTCATCTGCACAATATAAATGTAAGAGCATTTGTGGATGGTTTGTTTTTTAATGGGAATTAAAGGGGGAAGGCACTAAGACTTAAGGTTACAAGTGAGACGAACCTATGACCTCCCAGGTTTGTATTCTCTCATAATCATTTTTTTCCTTTTTTTCTTAAAATCTCATCTCCACCCTCGTATTAAAAAAATAGATGGTTTGGATTTCATATTTTATAAAATTATTATTTTAAACATAAATAAAAAATGTAAACTATTAAAATATGATCTGCACAATTTATAACTGTAACACAACCAAAATTTAAAAAGTTAAATTATAAAATACTATAATAATAGTTTTAGAAAATATTAAATCTAAAGCATTCATTTTTCAATCAAAGAGTGGAGATGAGATTCTAAGAAGAAAATGAGAAAAATGATTATGAAAACATCCACACTTCTATGACATCCCACTTACAAATGAGCTCTCATGCCACTAGGCTGTAAGGCCATTAGCTTTATGGATGGTTTGTTGAGTGTATCACATGCTACTACCTAAGAACTTCTGAATGATTAAAAAAGTGTTGGGGGTGCCAATGGCCTTGTAATCTAATGGCATGTAAACTCCTTTGAAAGTGAAAGATCGCTGATTCGATCCTACTTATAACCTCATGTCAGTATTGTTGGGGGTAAAAACTAGAGGATGGAACTAAGGAAGAAAAATATGAGAAAAGAAACATGAGGATGACAGTGTGATAGTATGGTGAAGAGTGAGATGATGAATTGATGTTTTGGGGAAAAGGGAAAAGATGAAAGGTGAAAGTGACAAGAGAGAAAAAAAGGAGAGGGAGAGTGCTTCATAGAGGGCATAATTATAAGAGAGGTCTTTTGATGGCATGGGGAGTGAATTGGGAAAATATCACATATTCACATGCGTGTTTCTTCTGTGCTCTGCTCTGAGGAAGTCACATGGGGTCAACCAGGACAACCCAACCCCTGTTTTTACGTTCCTCTGCTTTTCCATGCAAACAAAAAGGGTTTCATACACCCACTGACACGCACACTTCATTCCTATGATTCCTTTGCTTCTATTTTGTTCCCTTTCTCTTTTTGATTCCATGCCTTTTGTTTCCCATCCCCACCATTATGATCCATCATTTCCCTCCTCCCTATATTCACCATTCCCTTAGCTTTTAGAGTTTTAATCCCTTAGACAAGGATTGTTTAGTTTAAGTGAGAGACCATGAGTTATATCCCACTCTAGCTTCATATAAGACTCTCACTAAATAAGGTTTAACGAACGATAGGTGTATACAGGTTTATCCTACAAACAGAGAGATCTGCCGCTCTAATTCATAGAAATAGTTCACATAATTCTTTCTTGATATATACGATAAAGGGTTAATATAATCTTCGTTTCTTTTAATTTATCTTCATTTTAGTCTTGATTCTTCAAATTGCAAACTTTAGAATTTGGTTCCGGATAAAATTAGCTTCCTTAATTTCTCCAAAAAAAAGTTAATTATGTCTTATAATTAAGACCGGAGAGAATATAAATATATGAAAAGATGTTAGGATATTGAGATAGAAGAAATTAATTTGATGGTCAGATTACTTCTACGGATTAAGAAAGCAAGTTTTCTGAAAAAGGGCAAAACTGAAACTTCGTTTCACATGTCAGGGGGCATGAGGTCCCAAAAGATTTATGTGTATCTTGAAGTAGTATTATTATTATTATTATTTTTTGGCCAATAAGTAGTATTATTATATTTTGTAGAATGAAGCGATAATTAATTATATTTTGTGTTATCATGGAATCGCCGATAAAATGCTTAATGTAATAATTAAAATGTTGGCGCGTTCATCAAATTTCTATCCGATAATTATTATTTTTTTTGGAAGGCGTACCTATAGATTATTTTTTTGGGGGTGAAACGTGGTTATAGGTTTAGAGCCTACCAATCTAAGCCCTAAGAAATAAAAAATTCTTCAGCTCGGCCCATTCCCACCAAGACTAAGGTGGAACCTTATGGATCAATTTATAATGGGCTAAAGTATATGTTTGGTCCTTTATGTTTGTATCAAGGTTCATTTTAATCCTTTATGTCTAATAAGTATATTTTTAGTCCTTCAAATTTAACGTTGTTAGTCTCACTTAACCGAAATTGTTAACTTATTAAACTTAAGTAATGATTGTGCATGTCAAAAAATAAAACACGCTGATGAAGTGTGCTTACATATTAATATTTTCTTAATATAATATTTTTATATTTTAAACCATGTAAATTAAATGACTAAAAATTTGATGAGTCATCACTTAAATTTGATGAGTCAGCAATTTCCGTTAAGTAAGACTAACGGCGTTAAGTTTAAAGGATTAAAAATACACTTTTTAAACATAAAAGACTAAAATAAACTCTGATACAAAGATAAAGGATCAAACGTATACTTTAGCCATTTATAATGGGTGTGTTTGAATTGACGATTGGATAAGTGACTTATTTTTACTTAGATTTATGGAATCTTAAAATTAGAACAAAGTTAGATTGGGTAAAACGATAAGTGTTTGAATTGGCAATTGGATAAGTAACTTATGTAAAAGTGAATGATGTTTGGTTTTGCTTTTCCATAAGTGGCTTTTGTATTATTTAAGAGAAAAAATTGTAAAAATTATGAAAAATGAAAAAATGGAGGAATAATTGTGAAAAAAGACTTCATTGGCAACTTAATTGCCAAATAGAACTTGAGAAGATATCTACATATGGAGGGATTTTTTCACAATTTTCTCAAAAATTAACTTTGAAAATTTGGCAATGGTACAATTTTAAATAAAATTATATCAAACTCTAATTTAAATTGGTACACTCCAAAAGTCTTTTCTATTATGCATCTCAAGTTTAAATTTTATAAATTATATCAAACTCTAATTTAAATATTAAATCCTAACTCATATTTTTACATAGCTCAAAATCTAACAAAATAAATTGATTAAAATCTCAATAATACTTCTAATACTCCAAATAAATTATTTAAACTAAATTTAATGGGTAAAAACACTGCATAGAAACTAATTTATGACATGTTTATAAAAAAAATTGATTATAAAATCATAAAACAACTAAATAATAAATCTAAATTGATGAAGATTAATTATTAATTATTCTCTACATTTCTACATTCATATATTAACAAAACTCAAAACTTGCCTAAACTCTTATCCTAAAGTATTCTCTAATTAGTATAAGATTACTATATAAAGAAAGAGAAAATTATTTAGAACATTTTTCATAAAAGAAGTTTTGCGATTAGAAGTGATTTTGAGTACCTCATTGATCCCCAAAAATATGAAAATACTCCTATCAATATTATTACACACACACGCACATAAGCTCCATTTTGAAGCTTATGACTTTTTTCAACTTTTTTCTTTTTTTACCTTAAATCCAATCGCTCAACTAAACATCCATTTTGGCTAAAACACTATTCAAGTCTGTTTTGTCCACTGTTCAAATCCGTTTTGTCCAGCAAATGTCAAAACAAACACCCTCAATAAGATTTAAATGCTGAAGCCATGGAAGTGTATTCGGATTAGCTTTTGAAAAATAGATTTTACGATTTACGAGGTAAGTATGTGAGATGAGTTTTGTCTCAATTTACGGAAAAGTGATTCTAAAACCGCGGTTTGGGGAATTGCCGAACTTTTAAATAATTACAACATAATTACTTATGAACTTTTAAATATGCAAAATTACTGATGAACTTTCACCAAAAGTGCATTTAACATTGTATATTTTTTTGAAAGTGAAAAATACCTATGAACATTTAAAATGGGAGCGAAAATATCAGGATCATAAATATAATCCAACATAATTACATATACTTGTGCAAAAATAGCATAGACCTTACCACAACAAGTAACAATGTTAGGTTATATTTAATAGTCTTGACATTTTTGCCCTAATTTTGAATGTTTATGAGTATTTTTGCACCTCTAAAAAGTATATGATGCTGGATATACTTTAGGTAAAAACTCATAGTTATTCTTGCACCTTAATCCAATTAACTTTCACATTTGTTGGTATTTGGTACCTCTATTTTAGTTTTGGGAAAATTTCACTAAACCCCCACTATAGCTAAACATTTCACAAAAGCCTTCATAACTTTCTGAAATATCACTGCAGTCTTATGGGGTAGTGAAATTAATTTCAGGAAGGAATAGACAAAAATGACCCTCCTCAAAAATTTAAGGCATTCAATTGTAAGTCTTGCAAATTAATTTATTTGTCTTGTAAATTCACACATGTATCTTGTAAAGCGTCATACTTATCTTATGAAGTCTCTCTTTTATTGTAAATAGCATTAATGTCATTGACATTTTAATTGTAGGTCTTACATATGAGCTCTGTAGTATTATAAATTTTGCATATACATCTTGTAAACTGCCACACATGTCTTATGTATACCCTCTGGTCTCGCAACTATCACTAGTGTCATTGTGATTTCAATTGTAGGTCATGCAAATTGGCTCATTTATCTTGTAAATCCACATATCCATCTTGTAAAAAGCCACATTTATCTTGTAAATTCTCTCTTATCTTGTAAATAGCACAAGTGTCAATCATTTTTTTAAGGAGGGTCACTTTTGTTTATTCCCTGTTGAAATTAATTTCGTTGCCCCCATAAGATTGCAATGATGTTTCAAAACGTTACGTGGGCTTTTGGGAAACATTTAACTAAAGTGGGGCAAGCGAAATTTTTCCTCTAGTTTTTCTTACAACCATTAGTATATAATATTTTTGAGCAAAAAAAAATAAAAATTAGTATATGATATTGCTTACTATTTTGAACGTGAGCAAGTCCTAAATTGAGGGCAGTACTCTCATTATGGTTGATTTGGAGTGATGTCGGGTCTAGAGCATCCCACAAGGTGGAGAATCTAATCAGGGCCAGCAACAAAATAGTTTTCACTAACATAATGTTGGCCTAAAGAACAGAGCTAAAGTTGACTACAATAGGATACATATTAGTGAGTTTAACACTACATCTCAATTTTAAAATTTGAACAGAGTTTGCTGTTCATACTTATATAGATCTTACTAGGTTTATGGTGACCTTTTCGTTTCCTTCCATATTAAGTCAAATCCACTCTTCTAGCAAGTAAATTAGAAAAAAAAATACTCCCTTAAATCCTTAATGTAAGACCTAATTAACTAATTTGAGAAGATTAAAGATGTTAGTTAAGTATGATACTCCCCCTGTCCTTAATATAAGACGTATTTACCTAATTTGATTAGATTAAGGAAGTTAGTTGAGTTAGTTAATACTCTTTCAGTTCTTAATATAAGACATATTTACCTAATTTGATTAAATTAAGGAGGTTAATTAAATTAGTTAATATGACATGTATTTTTGAAAACATCCTAGTCATCATCCTTAATTCCCTTATTCACTCCCTTCCTTGATTATTATTGAAAGAGCATCAATGGGGTTAAATGAGGAAAAGATTGACAAATATGAAACATTAACTTTCCAAATATGTCTTATATTAATGACCAGAAGAGCATGTTTTTTCTAAAACATTCTAATAATCTTTCTCAATTCACTCCTTTTTTTCTTGATTATTGTTGAAGGAATATCAATATAGTTAATTTGAGGAAAAATGGAGAAAAATGTGAAATATATCTTACATTTAGAAATAAATATCAATTTTTTAGCTGAGGGTAAATTTGAATTCAAAATTAAGGAAAAGGATTGGATTGGGAACGATTTAAAGGTTAATTGAGTGAAAGGATGGAAGTGGGGTTGGGATGTTAGAGAAGAGAGAGAACAAAGAGGGCCAAACTTTGAACAAAAAGGAACAGACATTAGCGCAAATCAAGCTGGATGGAATAAAAATGCCAATTCAACCCACAATTATACACAGAACAGAACAGAGAGAGCCTGCCGACTCTCCCTCTCTTTATGTTTTGTGGAACAATAGAGAGAGAGAGGATATTAATGATGAGGAGGCAAGGTGACATGGAGATGTCTATGATACCAAATAATGACACATTCCTTCTGTGTCTTCCTTTACGTGCTGTAACAGAGTGCTCTTTTCATTATACCTCCACCTCCCACCAAACCCCACTTCCCTTTTTCTTTCTTTCTTCGCTCACTGTAATTAAAAAGGTCTTGTTGGGATTAATCTGTAATCATTCATTATCACATACTCCTATCAATGTCTCTCAAGATTACGCATGCTATTTAACTTAATTTCTGCGCTTCCCTTTCAGTTACTTAACTTTCTGATTTAGCTTTGCAATTAATAAAGCTAAAGTAGAGAAAGTAGCATCATCAATTAAGAACTGCTTTGAAATTAAAAGTAGGCAAATACTATAGTATATACACTACCAACACATCACTGATTAAATAATTCATGCGCTTCATATATATCACTGCAATTAATAGCTATCTCTTTGTTGTATTCTTGGAAGCCGTGACACATGCCATGACATGATGCTTGAGAATAGCCTGTCTAAAGCCAGACATCTTTTCCTTTGATTAAGGTTTCAGGCCACCACCAAAACACACTAAAATAAATATATATAAATAAATAAAAGGGCAGACAAGGTGTCATGAGCTTCAGGCCCTCCAGGATTTGCTAAAAGCCAAAAGAAAATTTAAAGATATGATTTTGCCAAAGTAATCCATTAAAATTGGATAAGAACCATGAGAACAGATATTTAGTGGATGCTGCATTTACAAATTTTAAAACCATACCAAACCTGAACAGTTTTGAATTTTTTTATACTATGATTGACTAAGACAATGAATGTGTCTTCAAAAGGGTGCTATATTATATACTTCATTTAAGAGATTCGTTTGAATTGTTTCTAAAGACGTGAGGTTGTTTGAATATCGGCTTTGAAAAGCAATTACTTCCCATGTTAGTTATTGACTCAACCTTACCCTACATCTCATACGACATTTCTGTTTCTGACACAAACAATACATGTGACTTTCTAATGTTACTTTTATCTACATTACCATAATACATAGTATAGTTTCCTTAGTCTGAGTAATACTACCAAACACTTAATAGCTGTATTAACTTTATCTTCAGTTTGTACTTTATTTCTTGTAATCAGCATAATGTAGATATGGCATTAAAATAACAGTACGTAGTTTTTTTCCCAATTATAGCACACAATCAACTAGTTGATCCAACTGTAAAAAAGATTAAACTGTTTGTGAAAAAAAAGTATTGGAAATATTATTTTGGTAGATGTGAGAGAAATGATGAGAGTGGAGAAAAGTTAAGACAACTTAAGCAAAGATAGTGTAAAAGGCCCTTTACAAATTGAAGCTCAAAGCAAATGCCCACTTGAAAGAGATACACTGAAGGTGAAGGGGAAAAAAAAGAAAGGAAGAAAGATACAGAAAGGCAAAGAAGAAGGTTTCACATTGCAATAATACCAGCTTGTGTTTGAGATCAAAATGGAGAGAGCCAAAGCTGCTTGAAATAGAAAAAGTCACTACCTTGAACTGAATTTGCCAACTCTTTCCATTTATATGCTCAAAGAAAGAAACCCACTGGATTCAGAACAATGGATAGCACATTCTAATCAGTGATCAGTCTCAAAGCTAAGTCTTTTCAGTTTCAGCTATTTCACTAAATGGGTGCTCGTTGCTCTAAATTCTCTCTTTGCTGGTTCCACTCACATCTCAAACCTTCCGTCCTTGAATCATCCGACCTGGGTATTTGTCCCATCCTCTTTTTCTTACACAGTGTTCTGTAATTTCATGCTCTTGCTTAAAAATGGCTTCTTTTTTAATTTTGTTGTTGCAGAAAATGGAGGGAAAAATGAGGGAGAAAAGTGGCCAAGTTTTGGGGAGTTTAGCTTGGAGCAATTGAAGGTTGCTACAAATGGATTCTCCTCCGAAAACATAGTGTCTGAGCATGGTGAAAAAGCTCCCAATGTCGTTTACAAAGGGAAGCTTGAGGATGGTCATATGATCGCCATCAAACGCTTCAACAAATTTGCTTGGCCTGATTCTCGCCAATTCCTTGTCTGTTATAACTTCCTTCACTTCATTTTGTACATTATTGGCGAAAGTTCTTTTTTTTTTTTGGTCGGATAGTTTAATTCATGATTTCCCGAAATTTGGTTTTTGATCGAGCTCAATGATGTCAATTCAATTGATACATATAGTTGACCCCACCTAGTGAGATAAAACTCTATTGTCGTAGTCGTCGTATATTTAATTCAGGATTTGGTTCAATGAATCATGAATATATTTGGTGTAATCAGCTGCTAAAATATTAGCTGCTCTTCAAATGCCGATCCATAGTTTAACACTAAAAGTTAAATGTTTGCTGAGTTTGATATCAGAAAGAGATGGGAGTTTCTTATGTCAGACCATCAAATAATGTCTAAGTTAGCGGATCTAAGTGTTAGTTTTATGGTGATTCTTGCTGGAGGGCATATGCTTAAAACTTTAAACTTCTAATGATCAAAGAACCAAATTCAAATGATGGTGAATTAGTTAGGGACGAAAATAGGATTTCATTCTATGCTTATTTTATTTGTCTGTCTTTTTTAATCTGATGAAATGTGGTTGTAGGAGGAAGCTAAGCAAGTGGGGAGTCTGAGAAGCGAGAGATTAGCCAACTTGATTGGCTATTGCTATGAAGGGGATGAGAGGCTACTGGTAGCAGAGTTCATGCCACATGAAACTCTGGCTAAGCATCTTTTTCATTGTTAGATATTCTGGATCATTATGCACTTTTATGCTTTTCATCTCAAATCTTCGTTGGATTTTGAATCAATCTTTTATTTTAGTCCTTTGACATTTGGTTTATGAAAGAAAGAATAATGATGACTGGTTTGATTCAGGGGAGGCACAACCCATGAAATGGGCAATGAGGTTGAGGGTGGCCTTGTACTTAGCTCAAGCTCTTGAGTATTGCAGCAGTAAAGGAAGGGCTTTATATCATGATCTCAATGCTTACAGGATCTTGTTTGATCAGGTATAATATAAAGGTTATAGATTGAAGACAGTTTAAAAATTCTATTTTTAACAGCATGACCAGATGTAGCTATTGTACAATCTAATTTTTATTTTTACTTGTTTTGATCTAATAATCGGAGGGATAATATTTCGTATGTCAACACTAGAGGGGCTTAAATTGCTCTCACTAATAAAGGGATAGTATTATTCTTACTGAAACTGAAAGGACTAAATTGAATTCTTGCGTCTGCTTATGTTGAATCAACAGGATGGTAATCCGAGGTTGTCTTGCTTTGGGCTCATGAAGAACAGCAGAGATGGTAAGAGTTACAGCACAAACTTGGCCTTTACACCACCTGAGTACTTGAGAACAGGTAATGCTATTAGCATGTGTGTGTGTTTTTCCTTGATATGCCTATAAAGTAAATCTGGTATTTCACAATGATTCTTTTGTTCATGTGCATATATATATATACAGGTCGAGTGACACCAGAGAGTGTAGTTTACAGTTTTGGAACTTTGTTGCTTGATCTTCTGAGTGGAAAACATATTCCCCCTAGCCATGTAAGTTTCCTCTCCAGAGTTTTGCTTATTTATTTATTTGCTTAAAAATGCACATGTTACTTGAAGGCCATTTCTTCGTTCATATAGATGCTTTGAATTTTCTTATCATAATGGCTTCTCTGTGATTGCCATTAGTATTTTGAGTTTTGCTTTGTTACACTTTTGGTCCCTCTAGTTTGCTTATTGGAGTTATAGCAATACTCATGTAGCTAATGAAGTTCAGAGATTTGACGTTGGTACCATTTATTTATTTATTTCTTAATTTACAGGCACTTGATCTGATCCGTGGCAAAAACTTTTTGATGTTAATGGATTCTGCGTTAGAAGGTCACTTTTCAAAGGAGGATGGAACCGAACTGGTGCGGTTGGCTTCTCGTTGTTTACAGTATGAAGCTCGTGAGAGACCAAATGCAAAGTCTCTTGTTACTTCTCTAATGTCACTTCAAAAAGAAACTGAGGTGCAATGCCATACTTGATAACCTTCTAGTGAAACTATGCCTCATAATCTGTTTTTATTGCTACATATTAAGATGCCTCTTATATTATTGAATCTTCCGCCATAATATTTTTAAACCTTAGGGGGAAATTGGGGAAAAGTCCCACATTAAAAATTTAATTTGTGAGTAGGATATCAATAGTCTGTGTGTACAAAATTTGCAGAGTATCAGTACTTTCTGTACTTATAAAAGATACACGAATTAAACATGTAAGAGGTTACTTCTATTAAAATATGTGCTCAACATATGGTACATGTCTATTCGTGATTGACTCGGTTTACTTATCTTTGGCAGGATTAATATAGCTATAAATTTTTGAACTTGTTATAGATCATCAAATCCATCTTGAGAAGACTATAATTTCTCATTTGGATAGTATTTGAGCAGGTCCCCTCATATGTTTTGATGGGTATTCGGCATGAAGCTGCATCCTCAACGAAGCCATCACTGACACCTTTAGGTGAAGCATGTCTGAGACTTGATCTTACTGCCATACATGAAATGTTGGAGAAGACTGGATACAGGGATGATGAGGGGATCGCCAATGAGGTTTATGCCGCTGCCTTAATTTACAAGAAAGAGAGGCTCTCTTTCTTTGATATACTTCCTCCGCTCCTTATTATAAGCTCTCAATAACAAAATTACCCTCAATCAAAGTCATTAGTTAGAAAAGTTTGGTTGATTAGTTGGGGATACTAGGTGTAAAGGGTTAAGATGCAAATTTGCCCTTTTTGTTAAAGAGCAATTTTACCTGATAGTTTTTTTTTTTTTGTTCTATGTTACCCCGGAAGTGTTAAAATGAAACAATGTTAACGTTAATTTTTTAACAGTTAATGTTAGTTTTTAATTGTATGGGGGGAGATTTACTATGTTTTGAAACTTTCAAAGTGACATTGAACCTAAAAAAACTTTCGGGGCAACATTGCTCCTCAATAAAAACTTTCAAAACAAATTTACATTATGATAACAAAATATGTTATATGCTTATATTATGAAACGTGTTGGAGGTGGCTATAATAAGCTCTAGCACGAGTAGTAAACAAGGGAGGGGGATGTTTTTTCCTTTATGATGTTATCATTCTGTTTATACTGCAATGCTGATCCGCTGCTCAACGCCGGGGAATTGCAGCTTTCATTTCAATTGTGGACGAGTCAGATGCAAGAGACCCTGAACTTGAAGAAGCATGGAGATACTGCTTTCCGAGCCAAGGACTTTGTCACTTCCATTGACTGCTACACACAAGTAAGTGTTCTTTGACATGGATTCAAATCCTCAATATTTTTGGCCTCTCATTTTCTTTATTGAGAATTACTGTTCAGGCCAAGTTGTGATGGGTTTTGTGAGAAAAGATATACTCTTTCGGTCCTTAATATAAGACATATTTGGAGAGTTAATCTTGTTCCTAAATATAAGACATAGTTTTTACTTTTATCAACATTTTCCTAATTTATCCCTAATAATGCTCTCTCACCAATAATCAAGGAGGAGAGGGGATAAAGTAATTAAGAAAGATAAGTAGGATATTTTAGAAAATACATATCATAATAACTAACTTATTCAACTTCCTTAATCCAATCAAATTAGTTAAATAAGTGTTGTATTAAAGACTGGAGGGAGTATTATTAAATCCTGTGAGGTTTTGTTAAACCAAACTCACACCTTTGGTTTTAATTTACTCCAGAACTTCATATGACATTTAATGCTCAAATGCCTCATTTTCAAGAAAACTACACTAAACTCCGCTACTTTTAGTTTTTCATATTAGGCTACTCCATCCGATCCTAAATATAAGACTCAATTGACTTTTTTTTTTAGAGAGATTAAGAAAGCTACATAAGTTATTTAATCAAATCATATGTTGTATATCATTAGGTAACATATTAATTTATAAGTCTGGCAAATTAGTTTAAAGAAAACCGATAGATATAAATACTTTAAAGTAATTTAAGCAGCTTGCTTAATTTTTCCAAAAAAAAAAAAGTTAATTGAGTCTTATATTTAGGAATGGAGGTAGTATTAGAGTAAATGGGGAGCCTATATTTTCAAAATCTGAGAGGAGGAACTAAAACTATTCTGAAGCATTTTGGAGACATTTTCTTATTCGGATTCATTTGGTGACTCTTTCAGTTCATAGATGGAGGGACCATGGTGTCGCCTACCGTGTATGCGAGACGCTGCTTGTCTTATTTGATGAATGGGATGGCACAAGAAGCTCTTGGGGATGCAATGCAAGCACAAGTGGTGTCACCTGATTGGCCAACTTCTTTGTATCTTCAAGCAGCTTGTCTTTTCAGCCTTGGAATGGAGAATGATGCACAAGAAACTCTCAGAGATGGCACAAACATGGACGCCAGAAAGAACAAAAATTCAAAAACTGTATAGATTTTCACATCCTGTTTCTTTTTTTGCTTGGGCATTATTTGATGTTTCTTTGGAATAGTTTTGTTAGGCTTTTGAATGAATCCATTTTCCTATGTTATGAAAGATAATGGCTGGTTTGGATTTTTTTTTTTGGTTATATGCCTACAGCCTCCTATATTTGTCTGCAGTTTCCTTCTTTGTTCCCACTTCTGATGATGACAGACACTTAATTTTGTGCTGTAGAAACGAATAACATATGTAAGTACTTGAAATGTCAAGCTTGAAGAATTTGAGAGACGAGATGAATTTGATTTTTGAGTTACACTGACCCTGCGAACCCATATGCGATGGCAAATGCAATGAAAAATATGATAAATATACAAAATTCCAGGATTTGAAGATAACTTCGAGGAGTTTCTGGTTGAGTTGTGGATACTATTGTAACGTTGTTGCTGTCCCTGAAATTCTCAGTTGTCTCCTCATTTGTTGCAAAAACATTCCGTGCCACAGAATGACAGATCTCACAGGTCCTACAAGAATTTATTCATACTTAAATCATAGTACAAGTTAAAGATTCACAGAGAAACGTGGTCATGGGGGGGAAAAAAGCTTGCTGTCTTCATTATTTTATCATTTTATGGCATACTTTTACATGAACTTTACTAGCTCGGCTCTTTAATATAAGAGCTAGTTGGAAATTGGATTTGGTTCTAAATATAAGACACGCAAACCACCTTGTCTCACAAATTTACAATTTTTTTTTCAAAATATCCCTATTTATTTTACACATTAAAGAATTTCCATCTAAAGATAGTCATGATGAAATATGATATTTCAGGAAAATTAATGCATATTTGTTACAAATAACTAACATAACTAACTTCTTTAATTTATCCAAACCATTCAACTAGCTCTTATACTACTAAGGGCGGAAGGTAGTACAATCTTGCGAGTTTGTATTTAACATAAAAATCAAGCATAGAAAATTAAATTTGAAAGAAATTGAAGAGAGGGTTTGAAGTACCTGTTCCCTTGACTTCTGAACCATGTTTCAGCACAGTGTTTATGAGCAGCAGCAAGATCATGCTTGCAGGAACAACCCAATTCAATTGGAACCCCATATATTTGCCTATCACTTTCCAAACCCATGTGACAAATCCTACACTCTCTATCTCTAACCTCAGAGAGACTAATGCTAGCCTCGCTGCTGGTCATGTCACGGCCGCGGCTTCCCTGCTCCAAATCTGCATAGCGTATCTGAATAATTGATAACATTTTCTAAGGCTTAGAAGGGGAAGAAGAAGCCAAAGGCCTTATAGCTAAGTGGTATGGAAGCTCCACTCTTGGTTCAATACCACCTGTAACTTTAAGTTGTTTGTGTCTACCCTTTTAATTCTTAAAAAAAATGGAGAAAGAAAAAAGCGTATTTCTTTTTAAAGCTTGAGACTTAATGCTTAGTTGGATCAATTTGTTTTAAGTGATTTTGCGCTATATGATATAAATATGTTATAAGAGTTTTGTCTCGTAAAGCATAAAAGTACTTATTTCAAGTACTCTCAAAACCCATGCTTAGCAGTAACTGCTTCAAGTTTGGAGCTTTGGGGTTTGAAGATAAAAACCAGATTCTTAAGCATGTAACATAACAATCTGAGGACTATCAAGTAGTTGTAAAACAGGTTGAGGAATTAAGGGAAAACATGGATTAGCTGATTCTTCTTCCCCAGCATTCTTGAGCCAGGAGACTTGCAAAGTACAGAAATTTGAGTGTGTAACATAAAAATCTGAGTATGTTGAAACGATGTGGAGCATAATGAGATGGTGATTAAAGCATGAGATGATAGCTACATATCAGACAAAATAAAAAGGGGCAGATTAACTAGAACCAAATCATGAAGGACCATATAACTAAGCATATTAAGACACATTTTTTATTAGGATTCACTTGGTTTTGGTATGTTAATAGATGGAGGGACTATGGTCTCACCTAATGTATATGTGGAAGACACTTTTTCTTTTGTCTTATTTGAGTGGCCAACTTGTTTGCATCTATAAGCTGCTTGTCTTTTCTGAGAGATGAGACAAACATGAAAGCCAGAAAGAACAGAATTTTGAAAACTGTAAGGATTTTACCTTGTGGTATCTTTACTATTATTTTACGTTTCTTTGGGATAGTTGTGTCAGGCTTTACCCCATTTTCCTCTGTTGTGAAAAATAATGGGATTTTGTTGATATGCCTGCTGCCTCCTTTCTGTCTGCTGATTCCTGATTATGATCACAGACACTTGATATTCTGCTGTAAAAACAAAAAATATAGCCACGTACTTTGAAATTTGAAGATATAAGAATTAAGATATGACGAAGATAAATTCGAGATTGCACAGTGAGCTAGTCCTTAAAAAAAGACAAAAAACTGTCTCTTGAAAGTGACTGGGAAATCAAAAGATTATCTTCAGTCTATTCGAACTACGAATTGCATGTTTCTGTCTTTAACAGAGTCCACAGTTTTTACCCAATGACCACAGTTTTGAACTTTTCATGACGATGACAAAAGGGAAAATTACTCACTTGGTCCCTATAAATTGTATTGTTTAAAAAAATAGTTCAAATTAGTTAAAAATAATAAATATAGAGAAAATATACTTTGGTTTTTCAAATATGCCCTTACTAATGATTAGGCAAAGGAGAGAATGATAGCAAGAAAAATGATGAAAGAGAATGTGTGGAGGGAATTAATGAAGAGTAAAATTAGTTAAAAATATTTATTGTTCAGACCAAGCCAAAGACGGTTCTATAAATATTAAATAGAGATTAAGAGAATATTTAATAAAAGTTGCTTTTTGGAAATTTTATTGGTTACAAGGATCTTATATGTTTTTAATACAGAAAGTAATGATACTACTATAAAGGATTTCACATACAGAAAGAATCAATACTTAAATTCAAGCCCTTATTGAACTACGAATTGCATGTTTCTGTCTTTAACATAGTCCACAGTTTTTACCATTGTACAAAAAATCGGACCGGACTGACCGGTTGAACCGGGAACCGGTCAGTGGTCCGGTCTGGTTTGATGGTTGAACCAGGAAACCAGTCGAACCGGTTAAAACCGGTTGGACCGGTTTCATTTTTATATATATATATATATATTTTTTTTTTTTTTTTTTTTTTTTGCTTTTTTTAGGGAAAAATTGGAAGTTGAAAACCCAAATGAAGAGAAAAATAGGTAAAGAAAGAATAAATCTAAAAAAATAAAGAAGATAATGAAAAAATTTATTTAAAAAGATATAATAATTATAGAAAAGGAGATATCATTGTATAAATATAGGCATTATAACTCATACTAATAGATTTTAAGTATTTTTTTTCTAAAAATCTTCATTTTTATCTATAGAAGTTTAAAAATATATTAATATATATTGCCACTAATAAATTATAATATTTTAATATAATCGGTTCAACTACCGGTTAGACCCCAGTTGACCCATTAACCCTTGAACCTGTGCTGTGACCGGTTCATTGCCCGATCCGGTTTTTCGTTCCTTGGTTTTTACCCAATGACCACAGTTTTGAACTTTTCATGACAATGACAAAAGGGAAAATTACTCACTTGATAATCCCTATAAATTGTATTATTTGAGAAAATAGTTCAAATTAGTTAAAAGTACTCCTTCCGATCCTAATTATAAGACAAAGTTGATTTTTTTTGAGAAATTAAGGAAGCTGATTAAATTACTTCAGAGTATTTATATTTTTATTTTTTTCTCTAAACTAATTAGTTTGACTAATAAACTAATATATAATGTAAGGATACATAACATATGATATGATTAAGTAATTTATTTAATTTTCTTAATCTCTTAAAAAAAATCAACTTTGTCTTATAATTAGGAACGGGGTAGTAATAAATATAGAGAAAATATACTTTGGTTTTCAAATATGCAGGAGAGAATGATACTTCTGCCGGTTCTATTTATAAACAACTTTCTCTTTAATTGCGTAAAACGAATAGGTAGTTAAAAGCAATAAATATGTCAAAAATGACATGTTTTTTCCATATATATCCCTATTTATGAAAAGAGTACTCCCTCTGGTCCTTATTATAAAGCACCAACTACCAATTCTCACCAACCAATAAAAATAGTTAAAAGCATTAAAGTTATCCTAAAATTCAAGTAGTTTCCAATATTACCTTTACTAACTACACTAAACTCAAATATCCATTAATTATTACTCTTTCTCACTACCCTTATTAAATATGGGTATGCATGGAAAAATAAATTAAATGCTTCTTGGAAACTTGCAAGTGCCTTATAAAAAGGACCAAAGTCACTTGTTAGTTGGTGTCTTATAATAAGGACCAGAGGGAGTATAGGAGAAAGAATAGATAAAAATTATGAAATAATAAGTACAAGATATGAGAAAGAATGAGTATTTAATAAGGGGCAAAATAGGAAAAAGAATCTTATATTTTCAAACCAAAAGTGAAAGTTGTTTATAAAAAGAATCTGCCCCATAAGAGAGAGAAAGTTGCTTATAAATATGACCGGAGGAAGTAACAAGAAAAATGATGAATGAGAATGAGTGGAGGGAATTAATGAAGAGTAAAATTGGTTTAAAATATTTATTATTCAGACCAAGTCAAAGACAGTTCTATAAAAAGGGATAGATCATTTCAAAAAAAGAGAGAGAACCTGATAAATAGAAATTGAGAGAATATTTAATAAAAGTTGCCTTTTGAAAATTTTATTGGTTATAAGGATCTTATGTGTTTTTAATACAGAAAGTAACGATAGTACTATAAAGGACTTCATAGGTAGAAAGAATCAATACTTAAATCCAAGTCCTTATGACTAATAAAATTTCAAACAAGTACTTTTAACCAATTTTCAAATAACAAAATGAATAAAAATTTTCTCTGGTTGTACATCGATTAAGTATAGTAATATAGAGTATACTTGAAAATGGAAAATAAACGACAATAAAAAATGGATTAAAAACACTGAAAAATTTGAAGAAAATATGCAAGAGAAACAGAAAGACATGCTTGGCCATTTATTTATTGTGCTTATTATTCAAAATTTATCCCTCATCTCACTAATATTTCTGTCTATCAAATTGTTTAATTTAAAGTACTCATTCATCTTCCACTTGATTGTCTTTTCATCATTTCTAAATACTTGTATTTTCTTTTTCACGAAAAGCTAAACACAATAGACGTAAATTATTATACACACACGCAACGCAAGGCAAAAGCCACGAACATGAATATGATTTTTGAAAATGACATTGTAAACATCTCTAAGACGAAACTAACAATTCAATATCAAAAACTTATGAATACTTATTTATCATGCATGAATTTTGTTAATTATCATAATTAACCTCAATAAATATATGAACAAGAAACACTAGGATTTGATGTTATTATTAAAATAATAATTCATCCATTTTGTTAAAAAAATATTAAATTAAATAGGAACATAAATTAGCAATTAACAAATTATGAAAAATCATCCAGATTATCTGACCCAGATCGGATCGGCCAAACCGGTGACCCGGGCACTAAATCGGTCCGGTTTGGTGACCCGGTCAGAGTCAAATTTTTTTAATTTTTTTAAATCTTTTTTTTAAAATTTTTTTTTTTTAAGAATTTCATACTGTAAGCCTAAAATATTCCATTTCTCACCGGTTTAGTTCCGGTCTGACCCACTGACTCTTGACCCAGTACCCCGGTCGGTTCACTGACCGATCTGGGTTTAATTTCCTTGCTAATCATGTTACCCTACCACAGATTAATCCTACAAGGCTACAACCATATTGGAGCTTAGTCAAATGTGCGAACTCTATCGCTCATCAAAATTGATCAACACTCACCTTCTAAATGGCAATAAATTACGCACTTATCATTAAATTTAAAAAAAGAAACACTTTCTTGTGCATCATACAAAGTCTAATAAATTTTAAAAAAACTTTTTCCTTGTATAAAAATTAGATAATATGTTATCTACTTCGTACGCGTCTAAACCGAATCAAATTGGTCATGACTTATAAATAATATAATTTTTACATATATTATGCACATTTTTCAAAGATTGTGTGAAGTTTGATGAATAAGACTACTGGCTAAGTGATGGATCCAGAAAAAAAAATTAGTGGGGGCATATTTTATAAAAAAAACGTAATTGTAAATATGTATTAAATTTGTATAAATACTAATATTTTGTGGAAAGTATAATTTTAATTTTATATTTATAATCCATTTAATTTAAAAAAAAGGTAAATGGAGGATGAGAGATTTTTTTTTTTGGTGGGTAGAAATGAAATATTTTAGAGAGGGAAGTGAATTTTTTAAGAGGGACTATACGCAATTTTTCATTACTTTCAAGTCATATTATTAGTAATTTCTACATGATATGATATGTAAATTTTTAAGGGAAAAAAAATTACAGAAGAATATTCATGGTGTACGAAAAACCATTGAAGAAGCAATAATAATAATAATAATAATAATAATATGATATACATTTCAACACAACATTCCAGTACTTGTCTATGAACCACATTAATTTTGGATGGTAGACTTTAAAAACAATAAAAACAAAAAAAGCCAATTAAGGCTAAGGCCCTAGAAGATAATGAAGAAATGCAAAATAACAGCTAATTTTTATGAGGCCTCAAGCTGTGAATTAAACACTAAAAACACTCATTCTCAAAAGAACCACTTCTGTATCCCCCCCACATTTTTCTCCTCTAACAAACTTTTTGTTTCCCTGTGATCTTAAAAAGGACTACGCTAAGGTGAATGAAAATGGAAGTGAAAAGCCCATGATATGACAAATGCTATAACCATACAAATAAGCATCAAATTCAGGAACCTGCGGCCCTGCCAGAATCTTTGAGTTTCCGGGGAAGCCGGCACTGGGAGTGTTGATAATGTGATAGCGTTGTTGCTGTCACTTAAATTCTCAGTCGTCTCCTCTATTGCCGCAAATACATTCCGTGCCGCAGAATGACAGATTTCACAGGTCCTACAAGAATTTAGTCATACCAAGATGATTAAAATCATGAAATTTAAGGAATTACAGAGAAACATTGGTCTGAAAAACTTGCTATCTTCTTTGTCTCACAGTTTTGGTGAATTTTGCTTCATGCATGGCTGTAACTAGCCTTCAAACCACATCCAACACAATGAAGGATTTAAAATAGCTGCAGTTGTGATATTACTACCTCCAAGCTCCAATTCTAAATATAAGAGCTAAATAAGAGGTTTATTTGGATCCTCAATATAAGGCTTCAATTCATTTTATACCAAAAATTTATAATTTTCTCCCCATAGTATCCTTATTGATTGCACATAGGAAGGGGATTTCTATCAAAGGCAGATATAGTACACATGATTAGAAAGGGTACTCTAGGCAAACCAGCTCACATATTTGTTACACATAACTAGTTTAACTAATTTCTTTAATCTCCGCAAATTAGTTATTTAGCTCTTATATTAGGGACCAGAAGCAGAAGGAAGATAGAGTAAAGAGCAATCCTATTAGCTACCAGCCTACAGAATGCCAAACAAGGGAAAGAAGAAATTCCTACGTAAATAAGAAACACATGCATGTCAAACACACTGTTCACTGAATCCTAACAAAGAGATGTTTATATGTCTCTTTCATAATTGGTGTAATTTACCTATATTTAGCAGACTAAGTCTGCCTTAAAGATTTTTCTAATGAAAAGGGGCACTTCAAAGGTGGACTTATTATACGTACACTAAACCAATAAGGCAGTGACAAATGGACATAAAGACGTATTAGCGGTAGGTCACACTAAATATCCATCTCACATTAGCTTGGTGTATGTGTATGGAGTTCACTAAATAATTCTTTAAGAACAAGGAAATATCACAGCCTTGTCAATGTGAGAACTCCAAGAATTATACAACAGTTTTTGGTCCAAAAAAAAAACATATTATTCAATACAGAGCCCTAAGAGCTTTCTGCTCAGGGAATCAACATTGATAAATTTCAAGGTTCAAGGACAATTATCTCATTCTTGCACATCTTGATTCACACATGAATATATGAACTTGCTTTAGGTTTTGTAAAGATAAATAATCTGTCAACATAATTGGTTATACTTAGCTATCATAGTAGATCGTTCAACCAAATCACAACAATTAATCAAATTGAAGCATTATGGTTTTCCAGCTCAAGTTAGCCTAGCTAGCATATCCCTCCTCAGTAAGTCCCTGCCTTTAAAAAAGCAGGATTGTCCTAAACAAATGATAAAATGATATGTCTCAAAAGGTTATGGAATCTCTAAAAGGAACAAAAAGATACCATGAATTATTTGCTACTAATCAAGGCATCAATAAATAAACGAGAGAACACTCCCAGTCAAGCAGATGAAAATTCTGTTCCATTACTCCTTTTTAATTTTGATCTAGAGGTGAAACCATGCACATCTGAATTGGATATTTCATAGATCCAACCTTCATCATCAATGGCCCCAACAAATTTCTTTTCACGTAAAAGCAGAGTATCTTCTCCATATTAGGTGCCCATTAAAGGAAAGGAAGATGCTTCAATCCACCACTTAAAGTTGACAACTTATGTCAGGAAATTGCTTAATGGTATTCAATAAAGGCCTAAACTTTCAACCATTCCAACATCAGCAAGCAGCACTCATGAACTTTTAGAGGCACTGACACAGACGGTAACATTAAGTCTGATAATGAAGTATGGATACATTGCACCTTAAGAACTGCTTCCAGGATTTGGACAATTGCACTTACATGCAGGACTTTAGGGCACACTATGAAAGCATAATGAAAGTAGCTGTGGTCAATGTCACAAGTTTTGTATGAACAGGAAAGATTAGGTTGAACAATTAATGGACTAAATAATAAAATAATTCTAGGCGGTGCATGTGAAAGCACCAAGCACCCACCAAGATATTTAGAAAACATTTACAGGTTGAAAGTGTCAAATCTTCACTTTGATGGAGATTTAAAAAGAAATAAAAAAAAAGCAAGAAAGAGATTCTTAAATTTTAAAGTAGGGACATTAAAGGTTGAAGGGGTCAAGTCTCCACTTGATATACGGATAAAGAGAGAACCATAAAGAAGCAAAAATGAAGATTCCTAAATTTAGAAACAGGACATACTCCCTCCGGTCCTAATTATAAGACAAAGTTGACTTTTTTGGAGAAATTAAGGAAGGCAATTAAATTACTTTAAAATATTTATATTTTTATTTTTTTCTCCAAACTAATTAATTTGACTAATAAACTAATATATAATCTAAGGATATTAAAAATATAAATGCTCTAAAGTAATTTAATTGGCTTCCTTAATTTCTCCAAAAAAGTCAACTTTGTCTTATAATTAGTACCGGAGGGAGTAGTTAGCAACAAGGAAGCTCAATGTACCGAGACATGCCGCTGACTGAGCAGGACTGACTCATGTTTTTGAGCATTTACTTTTTTTCCATCATCTTTTTGGTGATTAACTTTAGCCACTTTCCCTTTAGTTCAAGAATTTAATCGATCCTACGTCCTCACCATTTTGTTCTTATCTTGATCATCTTTAATTTCCCACTCAATTAAGTCATCCACGAACAAAAAAAAATCCAAAACCATCCAGACTAAGTAATCCAACCGATGATTGAGTATTTCAAATTAAGCACAGAGAAGCACAGATATTTAACATAAAACTCATGAATCAAAAACTTAGAATTGAAAGAAAGTGAAGATGGGGTTTCATTTTTACATACCTGTTTCCTTTAATCTTGAACCAAGTTTCAGCACAGAGTTTATGAGCAGAAGCAAGATCATTCTTACAGGAACAACCCAGTTCAATTGGAACCCCAGATTCATGGCTTTCACTTTCCAGACCCATGTGACAAATCCTACACTCTTTCTCTACAACATCCAAATGCACCTTAATTTCAGGAACCCCACTTTCAATTTCAACCTCCACTGAACATTCAGTGACAGAAGAAGAAGAAGAAGCTCTTGCAGACTCAGGAACACCCTCCATAACCTCAGGATCAGAAACACAAGCAAAGCTATGGTCATCGTATGAGCCACCATTTGTTGAATAGAAGTGGGAATAGCAAGAACCCTCTTCAGCATCAGAGAAACAAATGCTAGCTTCGGCACTCATGTCCCTGCGATGGCTTGCCTGCTCCAAATCTACAAGGGAAATCTGTATAATTGATGACATTTTCAAATACTTGCAAGGGGAAAGGGGAAAAAACGTTTCTTTTCTTTTTTTTAAATTTCTTTCTTAGAGCTTGGGACTAACTAAACTTGAAATGCTTCAAAAGTTTGGAGCTTTGAGGTTTGTAGATGTAGCTCTAGACTCCCTTTTATGCAAGAAGAAAAGGATGTACATAAAAACAAAAACTTGCAGGAGTTAAGGAATTAAAAAAAATGGATTAGGTGATTCTTCGTCTCTCTTCACTGATTCTTTCTAAAAAAAACTATTTAGTTGAAAAACAATGTTGAGGAAAGTTTCACACTTTCTGAGGCTCCAGGCTCAAGAATGCAGAGAAGAAGAAGAAGAAGAAGGGATCAGAGACGTGTAGAGTCTAAGGAGGCAAAGAATGGTCCACAAGACAGAGACTCATGCTCTGGTTTGAAGAAATGGACAGTGACACTGCAAACAAGAACAGAAGCGTGCAGTGCGAGAGCACAGAGAAACACCCCCGAGATTTTCATTAAAACAAGTGACATAGGAAAAAAAAGAAGAAGATTAAATCTTAAAAAATATCACCCAAAAATATGGCAAAAAAAATCACCCAAAAATATGGAGAGGATTATCAAGAATTAATCACTAATAATTATTAAATAAATTAACAAAGAAAAGAACTTGCTTCCATAGTGATTGCCTCTGTATATTGAATTATTGACTGTTCAAGTTACTTGCTACCGTATGGGTTAAAATTATCTTAATTTCATGATTATTAAGTTTTGATAATTAATATCTTAGTCTTAAAAGAAACGTATGATTTTTTTTAATTTTATTTTCTTATTAACTACTAGCATTGAGATGAAGATGTCTCCGGCTTGATTGGAAGCCTACTAGCATGATGATGAAGCTGCACAGGAAACTTCGTCTTTTGCCAGCCATAATAATATATGAGGTTATTATGACCAAGCACTTAATTCTAACTAGAAGGGATTATATTAATTTAACAAGAGGTTTTGAATTTAAATTCTAGAAACATAATAATATTAAATACTTGGTAGTAGAGTTTTACCGATTTTTATTATCCTACCTGATTGGATTAGTCTGGATCCATAATCCCTCAGAGTTAAAAAGAGGTTGGTATAGAATACATCATATTCCACGTAAAAAAATAATAATAACAAGGCTATTAGAAAAAGATATTAATATGTTCATTAAGGGGGAAAAGGCAGTGAAGTAATATATATCATCGCAACTACATATCATCTAATTAAATTGTAAATTTTCAATTAGGTTAATATAATCTTTATTCTCTTAAATTTGTCCTTATTTTGATTTTGGTTCCTCTAATTTTATTTTTTTTGAAAATATTGGTTCCTATAACTCAATAAAAATATGAATCATTTTGCTCATACGAAGACCAAAACCTATAATTTGAAACTTCATAGACTAAAATCAAAATGAGGTAAACTTGGGGGACAAAAGATGTTATTAACCCTTTTAAATTTAATTAGGGATCATTTTGAGGATTTAAATTATAATTATAAATTTAGTGAAAGTTTAAGTAAAATTTATTAAATAAAAAATTTGTTTTAGATAGAGAAGCACTATGACAAAAAGAAATAAGGAAAACGACATTTATCCGGATGCAGGGAAATTTTCTGATGATGTTGCTTCTATTCTGTGAGCGTATCAAATGACGAACTAGTCCTTACTTCTCCGCGACAATGCAATCAGATTTTGTTCCATGGTTGGGGTAATTCTGTAAAATCAGTTCACCTAAATTTGTTTTCCGCTTGCCTGTCCCCATCAAATGATTATGAGGCTCTAATCGGCAAAGAATCGTAGAACCAGTGTAATGGAACCTGGACCGGACCGGCCGATCCGGCCCGGGAACCGGCGAACCGGCCGGGAAACCGGTCTGGGTTCATTTATAAAAAAGAAAAAAAAATTTATTTTTTTTTTTAGAATTTCATATTATAAGTCTAAAATTTTCAATTTCTCACCGGTTTAGCTCCGGTTTGGTCCCGGTTTGACCCACTGACCCTTAACCCAATATCCCGACCGGTTCAATGCCCGATCCGGGTTTTAATACCTTGCGTAGAACACATTTTTCTAAAGTTTTTTTCTGATAAAATAGTCTCAGAATAAAAAATTTAATATTTTTCGTGTGAAACTTCCACATTTACATTTAGTCAAGAATTGTGGATGATTTGAGGCTTCATTTATACATACATTGAACCATCTAATTTCTGTCATCTCCTGTAACTGTTCTTTTGAAAACTTTACAACTTCAACAAAAACAAAAAAATTAAGTTCCACGTTGAAAAATGTATAATCATTTCCTGATAAATTTTTTAAATTTAAATATAATTCACAAATTCTAAATTTATATCTTAAAAATTTATAAAAAGCCATGTTAATTACATATCATATACAATGCAAATTGTTTTTTACATTTCATGTATATACAAGAATCCAATTAATTAAAATAAATATGTCAATACTCAACGTAATTTTTAAAATTTATTAAATTATTTAGATTAATTTAAGTATATACGAGAATCCAATTAATTAAAATAAATCTGTCAATACTCAATGTAATTTTAAAATTTATTAAATTATTTAAATTAATTTAATTTTAGTTAATTTTAACAAATTTTTAGATACTTTTTGATGATATGATGAGTGTTATACTAAAAAAAGCCTTTTAGAGATGTTACCCCAATTAGGATGGATAATAATCGAATCTAGAGATGGTTATGTGAAAAATTATGATACTAGGTTCAAGTCTTAATACAAGATTTAATTTATAGTTTAATTTTGAAAAAAAAGATAAAAAAAGATCACTTGAATTTTAAAATACTATATCAGTGTCGTTCCTTATAAAAGTATATATATTAACTACACTTATATAATAATTAACAACCCATTTAAATAAAAAAAATCATTGATTTAAGATTTTTATGATGTGGTACTTTTTATTTATTTATTTTCAAGTTTTTAATTGGAATACATTTTATATTAACAATCGTACTTGAAAGAGATTTGATGATGTGCATTAGGAAGTGGGACAGAGATGGCGGAGGGGAGGGTGACTAGGGTTGCAGGTGGACCCCAAGCCAACGTCCTTTGCGCGACCAACACAAACATCATATGCTGGTCTTAATATGTTTCATTTCATGTGATACTCTCTATGATGTCCAAACAAGGAAAGAGCATCATTTAAATTTTGTTTCTCACAAAGAATATCACTCTTTTTACCTCCTTCTATCTTTCTAATTTAGTTTTGTGTTACAAATAAAAATCACGTATCACTTCTTTACATTACACGTTTTGTATCCAATTCTATCCAAGCTTCACAAAAAGGGGGAATTTTGAACAAACTTGAATTTGTTGAAAATATTAGAGGGAATTTCTTCATTAAATATCTCATTCATAAAATATGAATTCAGACTTGGAAGACTTGTGTGGAATATTGGTGTTTATTAGTCGTTTAAAGTGTGTTTGGTTTGAAAGGAGGGGAGAGGGGAGGGAAAGAGAGGGAGGTTAAATTATCTTTTTAGGTTGAAGGTATTTAAATTTTGTACGGGAACCCAAAATTAAAAAAAAATAAGAGGATAAATTTTGGGTGGGAATCCAAAATTTAAAAGAATGAAAATGTAAATTTTATGCTTCTCCCATCCAAAATTGTAATTTATCATCCCTCACCTCCCTCGCCTCCCCTTCCCTTACACCAAACACACCCTAATGATTGTTTTCTCATATATCCGCTTTCACCATAGACCCAGATGGAGTATCTCTCTAGCTTAATGTCTATATATGTATAAATGAAAAAATGAAATTAATATCTTAGTTTTAATTCCACCCAATATAAATTTGAGAGAATGACGGTGAGGTTCTAAGAACCAAAGAAAATATCAGCAAAGTCTCTGAAAAAAAAACTCGTTAAATGTGTTTTACAACTATAAAGATGACTCAACGAGTTGTTTTTTTTTTTTTTTGCAGGAACTTTATTGATATTTTGTTCGGTCTGTAGGACTTCACTGTCATTCTCCCTATAAATTTCTTGAGCAATGTTATTTACAAGTTGGATAAATTTGTCGTATTATGAATAAGGAAGCAAAGCTACAGACATGTTTTTTTTTTATAGTACAAAATGAAACTGAATCTAGCTACTGAATTACATCAACTTTCAACACATCAGATACAAAATCTAGCACCTCTCCATATAGGTCCACCAGCGATCAAGTGATTCCTTTGCTAGCATATCCGCTACTACATTAGCCTCATGTTCACACCATTCGCACTTCACCACCCAGTCCCTATCCAAGGACTTTATTATCTCTGACAGTAAACCCACATCCTGATGGTCATCACCCCAGCCACTAGTTACAAGCTGGATGGCCTCCCAACAGTTAGACTCGATCACTACCTTCTTCTACTTTGAATCCGAGGCTCACTTTAAACCCATCAAAATCGCCCACACCTCCGCATGTAAAGAGTTTCCCTTTCCAATCCTAAACATGAAACCTCCCAAGACCTGTCCTACATGATCTCATGCTACACCTCCACTGCCAGCAACATCCCCGCTAAAGCAATAAGCATCGTCAACATTAAACTTAACCCATCCCACAAATGGGGCTCTCTAAGATACACTCTCCACTGCCTTACCACTTGTCCCATTTGTCCCTTGCATTTGAAAATTTGCCCACCTACCTTGTGCTCGAACCTGTGCGAGAATCTGGTGGACACCCGCAGCTCGATTTTGGAAAATACCTACATTCCTGTTCATCCATAGAGTTCTACACAGGATCACAAAATAACTTGGCCATCGAACAATTGAAAGGTCGAAGCATTGATTTATGTTCCATTTAATCCAATCAGAAGCTTTATTGAAAGGAAAAAAAAAATCTGGTACGTTTACTTGTTGGCACTATCTTCATGCAGCACTTTTTAGCCGAATTACAATCACGAAGGGCATGCAGGCAGTTTTCTTAGATTCCACAAAAGTGGCACGATGGCGTGTCCTGCAAACCCATAGTCGTACGCAAATTGTTGGTTAATAACCGACCCATTGCAGCCAGCCAAAGAAGCGTTTTACCACTTTGCGGCACAGACAACTTCCACATCTTATTCTAAAGACCACGATTTGGCAAGTCATGTTTTTATATATCCGAATTTTGTGAAAGTGTGGCCTTATTTCCATGTATTCAGGGTAAAATAATCATTTTCATGTGTCACGTCCTAAACAAAATATCAAGACGTCCATAGAATCCAAAGTCTCCAATTTCTAATTTTACCAAAAGCCTTTGAATTAGAAACATTAAACATAATCATAAGTTGGATATTATACTTAAATCTTAACAACCTCAAATCAACACACATAATGAAATACTTTGAGAAATCTTTTCTGTTCGAACATCACAAACAAAGCTCTTTAGTAGACGTTTAATCTGAACTTTTGATGAATTTGATTGGTGAAATTTTAATTTGGTATCCAATAGCTTGTTTATACTTCCATATATGTGGCTCTTTAGATTACCAATTCATTCAAATCCTTTCTGACAAAGATAATGTCATGAACAAACTAGACAAAAAATCGTGTTTTGAAATGAAAATGGAATCAATATGAACAATTTTCTCATCGAGTCTCTCTTGTTCAGTTTTCTATTTAGAAATTAGTCATTTCGGGCATAAGATTTTTATGAGATCTTAAAATTGCGAATAACAGCTTCATAGAGAATGTTTTAATTAAGAGAGATGGAGTGCCAAAAACATCACGGAACATAATCATAAATTTAAGCTTGTCCCTTAAGAAATCTAAATCATCATAAAAAAACTAGAAAAATCCCGAAAAAAAAAAGTGAGGAAGAAATAAATACCTTGGGGGTGAGATCTAATGGCTTCCTTTCAATTGAGTTTCACAGAAAAAACATGACCATAGAAAATGAATAAGGAAGCGTCCAGATTAAATGGTTTCTGGCCTTTAACTACGAATTTTTTTTTGGTATTTTTGTTTGAAAAATGAGTGCAACAAAGGGGTTTTATAGGAGGGAGGGACTGGCTAGGGGAGAGGAAAAGGGTGTTTTGGGTACATAAAATATGACCACGTAAGGAAATATTGAGGGCTCAATGTTGCCACGTGGATGACGTTACCACTGAGCAATTTTTTCCCATCTTTTTCAGTATTAAAAACTCAAAAAAAAAAGTACTGAGAATATTCAAAATGCCTATTACAAAAATTTTAAAAATTGAATATTAAAAGCAATATAGATGAATATAAAAAATGTAAAAGATGAGTATTGAAAATATGAAAAATGACTACCAAAAAAAATTAAATTAAATCAACAAAACATTAGTTTCAGCCAAAGCTGATGATCTTTTTCCCTAAAATTTCAAAATTTTTAACAATAATTAATATTTTTAGAGGATGTTTAAATATCGTTTTTCCAACAATCAATTCGAAGTTCCTAAATTGAATTAATTGGTAGATGTACGCTCTTGAATATTTCTATGGTCATATTTATAAGATAGGCTTGAACAAGGTTTCATGTTTTTTTTTTTAATTTTTTACAACAAGGTTCTATATTTAATAATTTGATCCTCATCATATATAATTTATTTAAAATCATCAATTAATTGTTCTATGGTCATTTTTTTTCCCACATAAGATAATTAATTCGTGATTTAAGACAACAAATTATATATGACAAGGATCAAATATAAAAAGATTAGAAACTGTATTCTAAACAAATCAAAAATTAAAGAACTGAGTTATACAGTATTATAATTGATGGACTGAGTCATAATTGAATTAAAATTTAAATAACTAAAAGATTATTTTTTTCTAAAGATATTACGCATTGTGTAAAAATATGATTTTCTTTTTAATTACTAATCTCGACCTTAACAATCCATAGTCAACTGGTCAATGAAGAAGCCCCGTGTTCCCTTTTTAAATATTTTTACTTTTATATTAGGGAAAATCACTGTCAGGTCCCAAGAAAGCAAAATATTGTCAGAAAAGTCCTAAGAAAAACTGAATTATCTGAAAAGTCCCTAGGGACTTTTCTGATATTATTTTCTAAAGTCAAATTACACACATGCCCATCTTCTATTTTTCTCTCTCTCACGTTTTCAGCTCACTCTCTCTAACGTTTCAGATCGCACATCTCTTCTTATAATCTGCACATTCAGTTTTTGCAATGGTGGAGGGTGAAGCTTTGAGGTGGTGAAAGATTTGTGGGATGAGAAGTAAGATAGAAGGAAGAAGAAGATGGAAGGAAGGTAGTGGGATTTTTTTGATCTCAAGCTTCCGCCATTTTTAAAGAAGGAAGGGATGAAGGTGATGATGATGATGAATAGTCCAACCTCATTGTGCTGTGAAAACGCTGAAATGGGAAAAAATTAAGTAGTTAATTTCTGCAGTAGTAGTTGTTAATATAACTCTAGTAGTTGTTAATACGAAAAATGAGGTTTGGGCGCCATTTTGCTCTGTTTTTGGGAAAGAAAACAGAGGAAGTAGTGTGTTTGAGGTGGTAGGGTGCTATGAAAATGATGATATGGAAGAAAAATAAGTTGTTGTTAATTCGCACAGTAGAGGTTGTTAATATAATAGTAGTAGTTGTTAATACGGAAAACGGGGTTGGACGCCATGGTGCTCTGTTTTTGGGAGAGGAAACAGAGGAAGTGGTGTGTTTGAGGTGGTGGGGTGCTATGAAAATGATGATATGGAAGAAAAATAAGTTGTTGTTAATTCGCACAGTGGAGGTTGTTAATATAACAGTAGTAGTTGTTAATACGGAAAACGGGGTTGGACGCCATGGTGCTCTGTTTTTGGGAGAGGAAACAGAGGAAGTGGTGTGTTTGAGGTGGTGGGGTGCTATGAAAATGATGATATGGAAGAAAAATAAGTTGTTGTTAATTCGCACAGTGGAGGTTGTTAATATAACAGTAGTAGTTGTTAATATGGAAAACGGGGTTGGACGCCATGGTGCTCTGTTTTTGGGAGAGGAAACAGAGGTAGTGGTGTGTTTGAGGTGGTGGGGTGCTATGAAAATGATGATATGGAAGAAAAATAAGTTGTTGTTAATTCGCACAGTGGAGGTTGTTAATATAACAGTAGTAGTTGTTAATACAGAAAACGGGGTTGGACGCCATGGTGCTCTGTTTCGCCATGGTGCTCTGTTTTTGGGAGAGGAAACAGAGAAAGTGGTGTGTTTGAGGTGGTGGGGTGCTATGAAAATGATGATATGGAAGAAAAATAAGTTGTTGTTAATTCGCACAATGGAGGTTGTTAATATAACAGTAGTAGTTGTTAATACAACAAATGAGGTTGAGTGTAAAAATTGGCCTCTTCTGACCGTGTTCGCCGGTTGCTTTTGCTTTGCCATAGCGAAACAAAAGCAAAATGATGTAAAAAATGGCCTCTTCTAACCGTGTTCGCTTTCAGTATGCCACAACGAAACAAAATCGAGATAACCTTTTTACAATGCATAAACCGTGTATTTACAACTCATAAAGCGTGTATTAACAACCTTTTGAGTTCGTTTCACAACGTCCCACACGTTTCTCGCTGACACTATGTTTCCTCACGTTAAGTATGACAAATTGAGCTATTTACAACTTGTATAGCGTGTAATAACAATCTGTTCGGTTTGTTTCTCAACCTCCAACACCTTTCTATCTGACACTATTGTTCCTCAAATTAAGTATGACAAATTGAGCTATTTACAACTCATAAAGCGTGTATTGACAACCTTTTGAGTTGTGTTCACAACCTCCAATGACTTTCTCTCTGACACTATATTGCCTTACGTTAAATATGACCAATTGAGCAATTTACAGAGCACTTCCTCTGTTATATTCCCCAAAAACAGAGCACCCACTAACACTCAACCTCATTTGTTGTATTAACAACTACTACTGTTATATTAACAACCTCCACTGTATGAATTAACAACAACTTATTTTTCTTCCATATCATCATTTTCATAGCACCCCACCATCTCAAACACACCACTTCCTCTATTTCCTCTCCCAAAAACAGAGCACCATGGCGTCCAACCCCGTTTTCCGTATTAACAACTACTACTGTTATATTAACAACCTCCACTGTGCGAATTAACAACAACTTATTTTTCTTCCATATCATCATTTTCATTGCACCCCACCACCTCAAACACACCACTTCCTCTGTTTCCTCTCCCAAAAACAAAGCACCATGGCGTCCAACCCCGTTTTCCGTATTAACAACTACTACTGTTATATTAACAACCTCCACTGTGCGAATTAACAACAACTTATTTTTCTTCCATATCATCATTTTCATAGCACCCCACCACCTCAAACACACCACTTCCTCTGTTTTCTTTCCCAAAAACAGAGCAAAATGGCGCCAAACCTCATTTTTCGTATTAACAACTACTAGAGTTATATTAACAACTACTACTGCAGAAATTAACTACTTAATTTTTTCCCATTTCAGCGTTTTCACAGCATAATAAGGTTGGACTATTCATCATCATCATCACCTTCATCCCTTCCTTCTTTAAAAATGGCGGAAGCTTGAGATCAAAAAAATCCCACCACCTTCCTTCCATCTTCTTCTTCCTTTTATCTTACATCTCATCCCACAAATCTTTCACCACCTCAAAGCTTCACCCTCCACCATTGCAAAAGCTGAATCTGCAGATTATAAGAAGAGATTTGCGATCTGAAATGTTAGAGAGAGTGAGCTGAAAACGTGAGAGAGAGAAAAATAGAAGAGGGGCATTTGTGTAATTTGACTTTAGAAAATAATATCAGAAAAGTCCCTAGGGACTTTTCAGATATTTCAGTTTTTCTTGAGATTTTTCTGATAATATTTTACTTCCTTGAGACCTGACAGTGATTTTCCCTTTATATTTCGTTCCTTAAAGCCTAAAACCCTGTTTCTCTCATCTCTTCCAAACCCCTATATGCCACTGCGCCTCCGAATCGTGATTCCAGAAGCTCTTCTGTTCTCCAGTTTGGTAAGTCCAGCCTCTCTTTCTCTTCAAGGAATCCATCTCTCGATTTCGAATATATTGATCCAACTAGTTTTTCTATTTTGCCCTTTTTGCTTATTTCCCTGCGTAATCTTCAGGTTCATGCTATTTTCGTCTGTTTCGCTAACTGTTTTTTTTTTTAAAAATCTTTGTTTTTGGGTTTCTAATTTAAGTGTTAACATATGTTCAAGACTTCTCAACAGTACTTGGGATCTTACTGTCCTTGATTTGCTTCTTGGAGTCCCTTTGCTACTCTAGATAGGATTTTCCATATTGATGGCTGTGGATAAGACGGATGATTGTTTTATTAAGGACAGGCCTGAAGATGTGTCCTGGCTATGCTCCCTTTCAAAGTCTGAGATTGTAAGTTTTTTTTTTTGTCACATGAGTTGACCACATGCTTTGTAATTATATGCCAAGATGTGTAGGATGTTTATATCAGAGGAGAAAAGCAATAATAGTATATGTATTGATTATGAGTCTCTTAAAGACGTGTGTTTTGAGTTGAAATTAAATTGATCTTGATGCTATGGGTTATAGGACTTTTCTTTTTATGATTTGTTAATTAATTCTTGAATAACCAAGGCTGCTTTTATATGTTTATGAACAATAAAATGCATGTACGATTAGAATTAATTAATGATATAGTCCTCAAATAAACTGGCAGGCTTTATTTATACAAGGCCTATAAGTTTAAGTTGGAAACATTAAATCGGCTCAAGTTATCTGAGTTCAAATGTCTCGATAAGCCCTTACTGAATGTTTGGCTGGATTGTCTGTGTTTCTAAGATTTTCTCTTCTTTTATTGAGCTTTATCAGTCTTTTCACCGCCAACTGACAAGGACGTATCTATATGATTAGTCATAAAATCATTTTATTCTCTTTTGTACCTGCTGTTGCATGTATACATATCAATGTCTGAGATGGCTTTATGTCTTTGCATGATTACCAGTGTTTGTCACGGTTTGACAGATGATCCTTTGGGAAAATGTTGGACCAACTTAGAGGTTGATTTATTTAGCTCAACATCCATTGAACATTTTTAACTACTAATTCAATCAGTTTAGGAGGAAGTACAACAAGAAAATTACTTTTAGTACGGTGAATTGGTGATAGTTGCTTTCTGATATGTGCTCTTTGCTAGTGAGACCTGAGGTTTACGATAAAAAGATGCTCTTCTACTGTCATCTGCCATAACCTGAGGTTTACAATAAAAAGATGCTCTTCTAATGTCATCTGCCATAACTTTTGTATGCCTTCACTTGCAGTTTTTTATTATTTCATTTGTGTCTTGTTATGACATTTGAAATTTAAAATTATCAGGATATGCTGATAAACTTGAAGTTGTATATACTTCACCGTGCTAAGACTATAGGTCATGAGGAACTAGCCGAGAAATTTGACCTTAAAGTGCTTCGAGCCATTGGTATGCCCCTAATTTTATGTTTTATGTGCACTTTTTGTAAGTTTAAATTTCTAGTCTTCTTTTGAATTACCCTATCCCTCCTTGGTTTTGTCAAGTTGATGTGTCTATATCCTATTGTCAGTTTATTATTGTCAAGGTGAGGCATGATACCAGAGGCCCTAGTGAAAAGGTGAAACAATTGTAGATCCGAATGAAATATAAGCAACAGCTCTTCAACTCAATCCCTATGGTGTTTGACACTAAACTCTAGAAAAATTGGGCAAAAGTTAGCAGTAGTCCTCAACTCTCCGTTTTTAAAGGATGTCCACTGTAACATTTGCTCATAGTACTTCCATCAAGAGACTTTTTGCTATGTTAACAGCATACGAATATAACATGACCTAGTGTGCTGTATTTCTTGACCACTCCACGACTCTATTTATAAAGTTGGAATTGGAATTTTGATGGTAATCAAACAGATGACTCAGAATTAGGTAATTACTTATTGGGGATTGAAAATAGCTGACTAAGGAGCAGTCTACGTGGTAAAACAGAGATGCTTGTACGGAAACCAATAAATAAATAGCAAAATGGATATAAATATTTATGCCTTGTATAGAGAAAACAAATTGGCATTATTTGTCATGCCAATTTCTTGTTTTCACACGTTTCTCTTTTCCATATGCAATGAAATTTATTACTATTATTTTTTGGTGAAGTATGCAATGAAAATTATTTCACATATTGTCCGGGTGCCTAATTGCATCAATGATTATTTATACACATTTAGACATGACGAATAATGCATTTATGACCTCCTATATGGATTAATGCAGTATTCATTTTGATGGAGTATCTCAAAGGACAAGTGAAAGATTCATCACTTACTCTAGATGAGGTGCGGCCTGCTGCTTTTTTGGATGCTTGCAACTTGTTGAGATTTGATCATGAGGGTGTCAAAAGTATTGAACATCTAAGTAAAAATATTGGCATTGATCCACAACATATTGTGATAAGGTATGCTTTCCTGCTTGAGTCTTGACTAACATTTTTTTGGTGTTGGAATGGTTTTAACTTATCCTTGCTTGCCTGCTCTTGTCCTAACTAGCATTTTTCAGTTTAAGCTTTAAACTTGGTCAAGGATAAATAAAATTCTACCAGTTTTGCGATCTGGCCGTACTAACATTCCATAACCAATTTATTATTATAGTATATATAAGCAGCTGCAATAGGATTTGCACTTTTTTGTTATTTAATTTAGGAGACTGGCACTAATTTAATTGCAACTTCTTGTTTCCATTAGTGTGTATATGTTTGGGTTCTTGTTGCTAGAGTGCCTTACTATTAATGAGTTGAGAACAAGAACCATTTGATTTGTCCCTTGAAAAATGATGTAAGATGCGCGGTACTTGCAAGTTATTCATTTGCTTTAGTTGCTGAAATTTTAATTTTTCAAAGAAGCTAGTCTCTGGATTCCTTGAATTGTCATAATAATTTCATCAGTAAGTTGAATGATTTTTGTCGCTCAGTATGCTTCTTTCAGTTCCCCTCTTCCCACCCTCATCCCATGTTCTCCCTAGCATTTTTGTAAGGCTTATAGCCTAGCATTATATGATTGATTCTCTTAAAAAGGTCCACCATATGTTATTTTTATTGAAAAATTTGGTAGCAGAGTCAAGTAACCTGAGCTGCTCTATGCCCCTTTCTCCTTTTGTATACCGATGCGATCCAACCTTGATATTCTGTTATTGGTATAATTTGCTGGGAAATGCTTGCACCTGTGAACATTCATAGTGCTTGTTCATCTGTTCTCCTATCATTTTATCTTCCATGTAAATCTTGATATTAATGCACTGATTTGTTTGTACAGGCCACAAGAAGTGGTTTCCGCTCCAGAAGTAGTACGTTCAAATGTTAAAAAACGAAAAAGGAAGTCCTTTTTTGTTGGAAAGAAAAAGCCGAAGTTGATAGCAAAGAACAATTAGTGTCCATTTGGTTCGATTCCCCGCATTTGCTGATACAGTGCGTTTGGTTGGGCTTTGTAATTGAAAGGGGATAGCATTAAGTAATCATGGTTTCCTAAAATGGAAGCATTGTTACTAATTACTCCGGTGGACTATATGAATGAATGGGAATACGGACCCTCCTGTAATCAAGGGAAAGATGCTATTATCATTAATAGCACCGAATATTTTAACCCCTCTGTGCCATATCCGCTACCAACCTTCATCGGCAATCTTCACCACCTTCTCCGGCAACATCACCAGCCTTCACCAGTCACCACCTTCTCTGGCGACATCATTGGCAATAGCGGGTTGAGATGGATGAACCTTAGGTTGAAAAGATCTCTTTCACAGTGGGTACCATCGACTCCGCGTCATTCTCCCCGAGTCATCCATGACGGACCTACGAGCTTTGTTCTCCTCAGTGGTTGCCATCATCAAGCTTCATCCTCATCCTTCTCGTACGCATGAATATCTCCATATCCATAGTGGGTGCTGTAGCCATGAGCTTTGTCGCCTTTCTTCCTAGATCTGATATTGATTTTGGATCTGGTGTAACCAAGAAAAAAAAATCAAAGGGAAGGTAGATGGAGGTCATAGATTTCTGAAGGGAAGATCATTATAGTGGATAGTTGGTCTGGCTCACTAGCAGGGGTCATTTCCCACTTCCGATAAGGGACTTTTTGTTTGAAGGGCAGTTTGGTCTTTTTAGTATTAAATTGTATTTCATTAGATTTAAATTTAATTTTGTATTCTACCATTCCTAAATTTATACTGAACAGAATTATCATTTCATCAATTACATTGTCAAGATCAAGTTGATGTTTAGGCTTCAATTTCATACGCTTACTGTTTTTTCTTTCTTTTTTAACCAATAATATTTTTTCCTCCAATTATTCCATATACAAGTACTTTTGTGAGTATGAGATATATCACGGCGGGAGTTGGAAATTGCATTTCCTATGAAATTATTAGAGCCGTAACAGCGTATATGCTACTTGGCAAAAGCAATAATTTTGGATTAATTCCATATTTGTGGTATGTTTTGAAGAACAGGCATGGTCTGTTATATTTTTCATGTTCTCGCTTCGAAATTGTCAGGACTCAGGAGCATGAAATGAGAAGCAAGTGAATTCTTGCCTAACCGAGCCTTATTTAAGTATCATGACTGGCCCATGCACCATAGAAATGCTGTTGCTTGGCACCAATTTGGCTTCAAACCTCCCCTAAAAAAATCTCCTACTAAAGTTGGAGCACACTTCAATCAATCCAATACCATTGTGATGATGAATTTGACTTGGGAGAGAAAAGCAAAATACTGCGATAAGACCAAGTAAAGCAGCAGGAGATTTAACCCTTTGCCATATACAAAAGACAGTATATGCAAGTCATTCCAGGTTTCCACCAATGTCAAGTGCTGGTCAGTCGGCACCCAGACACAAATCAAGTGATTCCTGAAAGTATGAGCCTTGTATCTAAATTTTACTCAACAATTTCATTTACATTACAATCATTGACATTGCTATGACCCTTTCATTCAATAGCATTTTAATGGCCAATATTCACTTGAGATCCATGAGATATCACCCTGCCGGCTGAGTCACCCATCATTTTGACACTACTATTCTCCAATCCACTCTTCAGCCAAGCAAGGTTACTGATGTCTGTAGCTATGGCTGCCAACTCAAAACTTGGGAACGACGGGGGCTCTGAGAATTCAATAAATTCTGGCCCCAACAAGGAGCTTTTGCCACTTTCACCACTTAGACCAGTGCAACAACCATGGCCACAGTGGTTAGGAACAGATAGGTCACAGCCATAAATTCCATCCAGCATTTTACAAATTTCAATACCAGGCTTTGAAGCTTGAAAAAGAGGTCCTTGCATTGGAACTGGCCTAGAGGCTGATGTTGCAGTTTGTGAACCATCCAATGAGTTATACGCACTAAAAGCACTAATACGTGCAAGAGGTCTGAAAAGAGTAGGCGGATCCTTAACTTCATGGTTTATTTGACTCTCTGTCTGTGCTTTGTCTTCATATTTATCCTCCATATTCTCCACAGAACTGACATCTCTTCCTTCTGAGGATCTCAAGGAATTAACATCCCCACATGACTGAGTTTCTTCTGATGATGCTTTTGCTTTCTCCAAGCTAACATCTTCCACTGTGTTGCAAGGTTCTAATTTAACTTTATCAAGTTCAATTCCCCGGCGCCTCAAAGTAGAATTCCAATGATTCTTAATGGCATTATCTGTTCTACCTGGTAGAAGTCTGGCTATGGCTGCCCATTTGTTCCCATGGATTGCATGTGCTGCAACTATGATCCGATCCTCCTCATCTGGAAATAGTACATGAAATAATTTGCTTACTGATAGACAATTCACAAATCACTGTATAAGTGATTTACATGGAAGCTAGCAAACTCTAGTTAACTGTACTAAATAGAGAAATAGCTTCTAGACAGCTTCTAAATGGAAGGAGATAAAATAATACCACACAACAGGTAACAAATGTCGCAAAATAGAAAAATAACTAAAATGACTCAAACTTGTGAAAATGAAGATTTAAGCTTCAAAACAATCCTAATTGGGCGAATCCTTGCTGACATGTCAACAAGCTCAAAACAACAGGCGTTTCAATGGTCTAACACGTCCACAACAAGCTCAAAACAAGCTATCCAAAATGGTATTGATAAACCCAAACTTCTCCCAGATCAAATGTCATGACCTTTCAATGGTTTGACAATTCTGAGAACCAGAGCCCTTCGATCAATCAGCCTGGTCTACGAAATTTATTTTGAGTGCATGTAGCTGTATTTTCCACACAAATTTTGCAGTTTTTTAAGCAATTCAATACTATTCAATGGATGTATCTTCTCCCTATGAAACATTTAAGGCATATGTTTGAACAACATGAAAGTGATATTCTTCTGAAGCTATTTGCCAAACTAGGGATAGTGTAAGCCAATTGGCAGAAAATTTTATATTCCCATTCAAAAGCTCCAAAAGGTTAGCATGTAAATCTTTATGATATTTAGGTGTCCCAGCAATTGATAATCCAATACAATTAGTAATGAAAATTAATAGCTTATGATTGTAAAATGAAGCACGACAGTTTTAACCTGAAACAGTTCTGAGAAAATGGAACCAATACATCAAACTATTAATCCAAATAACCAAATCAAAATCTAAAACAATGTCATCCTAAACTTCAGACAATATTTTGTGCCCATGTAAGCTACTCTGTTGATAGCAATCCCAAAAGGCTCAAAACACTAAAAGACAAACCCAACAGGCAGATAGAGTTTCATGAATATTCTTTTTGTACAAGCCTGCCAATAGCTTCAAGTCATTTAACAAAGTTGCCATAAACAAGAACTATCAGATGAAAAATCCCAACTTTCATTTATATCTGAACCATTACTTGGAAAAATTGAGTAACCCAAACTAAACAGTCCACATGGCCAGAGTAGTACGGTCATTAGAGTCCTTTACCAAAACAACAATCGCCTTATCATCACAATCAAATATATCATTCCGGATTCAGCATAGACCTCTTAACTACCATCATGCGGAATTTAATAGCCCGAAACTCAATAGACTAACAGCTAACTTGAAGGCCGGAGCTATTAAGGAACAAAGCAAAGAAGTCTTGTATAGTAGTATAGATGCAAGCAAACCTTAATGACCCAAATGTCATTTTGCTACCTGATATATCCCTATTTTATCATGAAATTTATTGTTTTAATTAGGGATTTTATCATTAATTTTGGGCTGAATTGTGTTTATTATGATTAATTTGAATTAATGATGACTGTGTGAAAATAGAGCTTAAAAGGGTGATATTTCTATTAATATTGCAATTGCTATTATTTGGGTTGATTTTCTTAGAATATATGACGCTACATAATCTTTGATTTGCATTGTAGGTCATTTTAGGAGAGTTGGAGCAGAAAATAATTGAGGAAAAGTCAAGGGCTAGGATCAGGAAAAAAAGAAATAATTTTCGAAGGACTAAAATGAAAGAAAAAGAAAACATTGTTGAAGGACCAAAACGCAAAGAAAATTCTGCGTTTGTCCGGCTGAGAATTATGTCAGAAAAGAGGGCCTTAGCCGTAGTATAAGCCGTCACTCTTAAAACAGAAACGGGACGGAAGAAATTACAGAACAGTACACAGAACTTCTGAAAATTTTAGAAAAATCCCAAAACTCGAAAATCACCATTTTTCACTGCTGAATCTGATTATAGGGCCGGATTATTCAGATTTAGAAAGGATTTTGTCATTTTAAGGTGCCGCCAACTCAGAAATAAGGGGAGAAGGTGTTGGGGGGAGGTTGAGACTTTCAAACAGCGGGAAGGAAACGGAGAACACCACCATTGTCGAGGACGTCCTTCCATCATCATCAATCTTCATCATCTCCATCTTCACCAATCAAAACCACGCACAACCACCATCGGAGAGAGAGGATTGGGACACCAAACCCATGAGTAGCTAATTCTCTTGTGCTTCTTGGAGATGGATGCTATGGCTTGAGCTTGAGAGCTTCAATTAGGGGTGTAATTACTTTCCAATTAATTTTCTCTTGCACTTAATGATTCTCCTTTGCTAGGAATTGTTTTGATTTGGATTTGAGACTAAGATTATGCATTATAATCTCTATTAGTTGAATTATTGTGGTTTGATTTAAGTTATATGACTTGGGATTTGAATTTATTTTGCACCCATTGAAACTGTTTTATCTAGCACATTGTTAGGTATAATAATTGATTTGTGTTGCTATTGAGTGTATCCATGAGCATTGATCATTGAAGTAGCAAGTTTTATTAACTCAATTTAAATTGCACACCAAGCGGTTTTTAAAAGTGCCTAAGCAAGTTATTGTTATCTAGTGTTTACGACAATTATTTGTTAAGAATCAGTTGACTCAAACCGTGTTTGGGGTTTTTAATTAGACTTAGTGCATTAATTAACTCCCACATCATTAGGCAAGTTAGGATAGCCATAGGTTCACTTCCAAGAAGCATTCCATCATATCATTCCCTAAATCCAATTTAATTTTATCATTCATCATCTTATTAAAAATCCAAAAAAAAAAAAACTAGAAATTTAGGTTGCTTTCCATCATTTAAACAAAATGAAAAATCATTTTCAAAACCCCTTTCAATGTTTTTGTTACTTAGTTTAGCCTAGGAATTAAATAAAAAGGCTCTTAAGAGAACACGATTTGACTTGAGTTATGCCCTTCATTGCATGATTTGGTTTATTTTGATTTAACCCGAGACGACTAAAGATTTGATTTTAAATCACTACCATCTGGATTGATGACAATTAACTGACGCATAATGTCACACAACATTACATTGATAGAAGTACCAACAAGCAAATCGTCAAATACCGTTTCAAGTTTCAACTCACATGCTTGTGATTGAGGAAAACTGGTCTTTGAAATGACATCAAAGTCTCTATAATCAAATAATCAAGAGAACAATCATCATCGCTCTTCATTCTTAGTTTAAATTAGGCTTCAGCACAAAGTATGATAGACCCGTGCCTTTATCCACATATCTAACCAAAAGAACTCTTGTATTATGAGACACATTGGAGATTATAGTAAGAATTATTTATCCAAATTGACTTAACAGCTTATTCTTCGGAGCTGAATTGGTTCTGACCACTACTTAAGCTCGCATTTCTGTTTGAGGTGGTATAGGGACAAAATTGAGGTTGATCTTATACTAACTGCATCTAAATCTTTAAATTGCATAATCCATACTCCAGAAGCTCAACATTTTAGAATTGTTTACACTTATATTCCAAAACTCAATCAAATAAACTTACTAGTACCACAGATGGAAATGTAAATAGAATATAAAAAATCATCGAATAAAGAAAGAGGAGCATACCAGAAAAGGGCTTGCGCTTCACAGCTGGGTCGAGTTGATTACACCACCGGAGCCGGCAAGACTTGCCGGATCTTCCAGCGATCCCGCGAGCAATTAAGCTCCAATTTCTGGCGCCGAACTTGCTAACAAGTCGACTCAGTATCGCGTCCTCCTCTGGAGACCAAGGACCCTTCACTCTGTCTTTAGCCCCCTGGGAGCCACTCCCCCCGCCATCACCTAACACTGTTAAACCCTCGTCGCCACTACCGCCGTCTCCGCCGCCACCAACGTCCCCGGCGGGTGGTTTGTCGAGCTCAACGACGGATTTTTCATCCACTTCCATGTGACTCTCCCTTCACCGCGCAATACAGCTGAGTTGAAGTGCAGCGCTTCCAAAGGAGAAGGGTAGGGCAAATGTTTCGGATTTTGCTTTGCTCAACTTTTTGCCTTTTCTACTGTGGTGAATTTCAGTTTCACTTTTTCAGGTCAAAAAATTTCAATTTCACTTTGAAATAATCAGAGTTATATGTAGATATCAATCTTGTTAGGTTTAATCATATTATCAACCATCAATCTTGTTTAGTTCAATCATATTATCTATCTCTTATAAAAAAATAGTAGTATAATTTTTATTAAATTTTAGGAAAAATACCCTGAAAAATATCATCCCAAATCAGTTCAGTTTTGTTTACTGTACTCTTGTCAGCTATTTAATTACTACACTTATAAGAAAATAACAAATTTTAGTAAGGATACTGGTTTTGAATTTTCAAATTCTAGAAGTTTTTTAATTAAATTTTTTCCTAAATCTTCTAGATATTAAACTTTTGTTGACCTTTGAATAAATTGTGACTTTGCACACAACTTAAAATAAGCTATACTCTTTTTGACTTTAGTACTAATTAATATAAATTTTACATATTATATACAAACATGTAAAGGAACAAATTCTATCTCAGTTTTAAATAAATTACATGGTACTTTTGAAATTCTGCTCAGATTTTTTGAGGCATGATAAATAAATTGTTTAGGTATGAAAATGTGTACACATTTTTTTCCAAGAACCTCACTCAATAGTAGGGTTATTAAATGTGGATTAGACCAGCTAGTTCGAGTGAGAAACAATTAAACCAGCCACCTAACTAGTTTAATCCAACCCAACCTAGGTCAATATTTTTTATTTTTTAAAAAATAATTTAATTTTTTTATTTTATTCAGTATTTCAATTTTTTTACAAGAATTTTATATTAATAACTTTAAAATCTTCACTTCCTCACTAAACTGGCCCTAGATTATCTCCAGTTTAACTCTGATCTAACATACTAACCTTTACCTTTGACTCACTATCTTAACTGATTCTGGGTTTAATGACCTTGCTCAATGCCCAGTGGGGTATCCACGTCCGAGCTTTCGCTCATAGTGGCACATAAAAATGGCTTTTCTTTAAAAAAAAAAAACAAATGGCTTTTCTTTAAGCAAGGTCTTGGCAGCCAGGTGCAGGACGCGGGTCGGATCCGAATGTAGTCTGAGCAAAGCTCCGGTGAACCGGGTGAACAAAAAAAAAAGGCTTTTCTTTAGTTATGGCCTACTTCTTAAAAGCTGGCGTTATTTTGGGCCTCTTGTTGGATCCGATCAATTTTTTATTTTGTTTGAGAGTGTACTAGGTTTGGGCTTTTATTGCTGCACACCGCTTGGTGGGGCCCTTTATAATGTAATACTTACCTTATATAAATAAAAATTGTCCGTTCATTAAAAAAAGATTGAAAAGTTGCAAGCATCAATTTGGATTATTGAGAAATTCCTTTTCAGAGATAAGTTTTGTGTTAAAATTATCTAGGATTTTTATTTTATTATAATATTTTCTAGATTATTGTGGAAGATATAAAAACTTACACATTGATGTGTGAAATTTATTTATTTATCTTCTACTCACTGTTTTATAATAATTTGTTAACACAAAATAGCACTATTTTATAATTTATCTCGTTGAATATTAGGATTTCAAATATCCAAATCTAGAAATTTTAATATTGTAGTGTAAAAATAATATGAATTTTAATAAATTTTATATTATATATACACAGAAACAATGCTAAATTATTGAAAATACCCACATTGTGTGGGTATTCATAGTTATTCATGATTTAAATAATAGTTATAATTTTTTTAAAAAAGTGTACATATAAGCATATAAATACAGGGGACTACTTGACAAATACTTTTTCCACATTGTAAGAACGAACCCATAAATGAACGGAACATAGCAAAGAACTAATAATTATTTCCAAAAGTCTCAGAATTGGAAGAGTAACAAATAATTCAATAGAACTCTTGCTCAACAATAAAACAAATATTCCTGAATTATAACCCAAGCCAAAACCCATATTGCCTCTCTCTCTCACTCTTTCTCTGTCTCTCTCTACATATGTATATTCGTATAGTGTGTGTGCGTGTATTCATATATATATATATATATGGTGGTATTATTATTCTGTGATCTAATTTACGCCATGTCTGCAAAAGGGAGTGAGAGGTTTGAGAAGACGGAAAACGACGGCGTTTAGAATGGGGAAGGAGCAGGTGCTGCCTGTAAATCAGAGGAAGCGTCGGAAACTGGACCAGGGGCAGCTCCGGAGCTCATAAGCTCCACCATGGAACGGCGAGGGTTGGTCCTCTGTTTCTCACACAGATCTGGCAAATATACTCCTGCAAAATAATTATATTTAAACAATTCGTCATTACTTGTGTGTATATATACCTTAATTGGATTTGAAGGCCAAAAAAAAAAAAAAAAGTTTGACCAAGTCAAGAATAAGAATTGCCATATGCATATATTGAAGAAAAGTTGATCATGCATTTATAGTTTTATACTGACTTTTTAGTTGGAGGTGGCCCTACTTATATTTTTATATTGATGCGACAACCTCTGAGTTAAGAAAATTAAATTGCTACCCCTACTACTTAATATAATATAATAGTTATCTAGCTAATTTATGTAAATTTAAAATGTTAATTAAATTAGTTATTTATAATAAATATAAATTAATTTTCTTAAAATATCATTTTTAATTATGACCATGCCTCGATGGAAACCTTCTAAAATGAAACCTTCTAAAATGAATAGTCAATAGCAATACTTTAAATGGTAAAAAAATTAGGGAAACTTTAGAAAATAAATTATAAATTTAGGAGATAATCCGTCTCAAGATATTATATATATTTTGGTCTAAATTTGACACTTCAACAAACTCTTATATTAAAGATTAAGAGTCAAAAGAAATAAATGGTTGACTCATTAACTCTGTAAATACTTTTTCATTTTTAGCCATATTTAAAAGTATAGAAATATACTGCATTCAACTAATTAAAATCTTCTTTGTAGTAAATTGTAATAGGAGTAATATTTATGGTGTGTTGGAATTAGTTTTTAGAAAATAGTTTAAAAAAAAGTGAAAAAAAATAATTTCAAGGAATAAATTCTGAAAAGTAGCTTCTGAAAAAGCAGGGGAAAAATATTTTTGAAAAAATCATGATTTTTCACCACCAAACCACTGCTTTAGTTTTTTATTTTCAAGTATTTGGGTCATTTTTCACCAAACGAAGATTTTTACCCACAAAAGTGCTTCTGATTTTTTTTTTATGTTATATTATGAACCAAGAATTTCTTCAAGACACCCTGTATTAAGGACAACATGAAGTATGCAACATGCTTAAATTGGTAGAAAGCATAACGAGGGTTTGTTATTGCCAAATGGACCTAAGTGGCCAGAAAAGTTCAGATGTAACATCAGCAATAAGTTCTCAAACCAACTACGCAACGAAGAAATTAAAGGAGGGGAAGATTCAAGAAGAGAGAGAATGGGAATGAATGATAAATATATATACCTTCGCCGGCGGCCAAGTTGAAGTAAAGATCGACGATGTTGGGGCAGTGGTTGTAGCAAGGAGAAGCACAGAGCTTGGCGGTGAAACGAGGGTCAAGCAAAGCGTCCGATGAGATACCCACAGATCGGCGATCAACACCGCAAGCCTTCACACATTCATCCCTCTCTATGTACTCCGACATGTTCTCCACCACCACTTCCGACGTCCGGCACTGGTACTCCACAGTACCTGATTCCGCCGCCCTCTCCGTCTCCAACACACATCTCTTCCCCGACGATGCTATCGAGAACGCACACACCTCCTTTGGTAACTCCTCGCACACTATATCACCTGTCCTCATGCCAAAACCACAGTCAGTTAGTTAATTATTCTCCATCTACCACATTTTTATTTTCTCCAACTCTAAAAAGAAAAACTCTAATGTGCACTATATTCCTCTAACATTCTCTAATAGTTTTTTATAATGGCCCAGCTTTTCAAATATAAACTGGGGAAAATTAAAGTCCCCCGTTATAAAATTAATTGGTGAGAAAGATCTAAATCTACTTTGTTTTGGTGTACATTAGCACAAATTATTAAGCTAAATTGACAAGATAAAACATCTCTGTGAAGATAACGTAAAATAAACCCGAGGGATCTAAATCTACAGCACAAGTGTTCTTTTTGGGTTTGAACCTAAGACCCTGAAAGATCTAATAAAACTTTATATCATTAGATCAACTCTATAATGATCTAGAGTTACAAAATTTTTGAGCATTGATATTTGGTGGTTACAAAAATTTAATAGGCCCTCCCCAACAATTAAATTTCCACCGAGGGACTTTTCCCAATTTTCCCTAAATATATGTTTCTTATTTTTATTATTAGTATCTACATAAAATGAGTAACATTTTAATATATGAAAATTGTGCATTTTTAAATTTTGTTATAATTTTTTTGAAGAAAAATACTCTAAATTGGAATAGTTCTGATTTAATTTCTTTAAAAAAGAATAAAAAAATAAAAATGCGTCATTTTATCATAGTAAAATATCATGTTGCTCATTTTATATAGAATATAACAATAAAAATAACATTTAAAAAGTTGAGACAATGCATTAGAGTTAAGGGAGGCACATTAAAGGCTTCAAACTCACACATATCTAAATATTTTAGATTTTCTAGATTGTTGCATTAAAAAACGCAGAAGAATGAAATAAAGAGTTCTATTGATCAACTTAATGATTTAGACTCAATCTCTCTTTTTCTATATACATTACATATAAGAACTGAAATAGGAGTAAAACTAGAAAAGAGTTGGGAAGCAAATAGTGAAAGAGAATTGGTGCTTACCTAGAGATGCATGAACAAAAAGGGAGGAGAGGAAGAGAACCAAGCACAATCTAATGGAAGAAGCCATATTGATTGAGTCTGTACGTGAAAATAAATTTCAGAGTATGAATATAATGATGGATATTGGTAATTGGAATGAAGAGAACGTATGAAGAAGTACGAAATGGAAACGGTGCAAAACGTCTATATATATACAATATTGTTGACAACACGTCCCTGTGACCCTGTCACTTGTCAAGACGCGTTTGGAAGACTCAATCATATAGAAATAACTAAGATGGTCCTTTTCTTCTTGAGAGGGTTTTGGTATTTATTCAACTTTGAAGTTTTCAACGATTTTGTGCTCCTCACGTTTGTTTGTTTGCTTTGTAAAATATGAACGCGTCGTCGTCTATATCTTTCTTTCTTGTCCCGAGCAGCTACCTACCTTTGTTCTTTCTAGAAATCTTCGGAAAGGAAGATGAAACTGTTTTATCATATTCACTTTTATATTTATATCTACAGATGCCCAAGAATGCTCCTTCAACGTTTAAAATGGTTCATATTACAACTGGCAAATGTAACCGAGCAACCCAAAAATGAAGTATCTAGGTGCATGCTTAGCGTTAAAGTCAGGAATATGTGTGTGTGTGTGTGTGTCTCATTTTTATTATCATGAACAACTAAATTTTGCCTGAATTTAATTATAGTTTTCAAGAGAATTTTAACTTGAGGAAAGTGTTTTAAAAAGTTTACCAGAAAGGTCCAATTTAAATTGGAAGTTAATGTGTGCGTTTGGAATGGCTTATTTTTGTCCAAAACGTGCTTATAATTCGTGATTCACGGTATACGAGGCAAGTATGTGAGAGGAGTTTTTTCTCGGCTTGCGTAATAAGTGCGTTTTTCCTGTACAAAACGCTTTCTCAAACATGCACAATAAGAATGATTAAATCGGGATTTATTAATGTGTGGTATGAGTAATTACGTGCTCGTTTAGGATAACTTATTTTTGGACAATAAGTACTTATAAATCGTGATTTACGGTATATAAGATGAGTATGTGAGAGGAGTTTTGTCTCGACTTACGTAATAAAGACTTATTATCCCAAAATAAGTGATGTCAAACACTCATTGTTAGGTTTTTTATTTTTATTTTTGGGAGAGATGAGAGTTGAGAAATGACAGGTTACTGACCACCAGAGAGCCGTTAAGAATGAATTGAATGGGCAATATTAGCAGCAGTTGCGAAGAAGCTGACTTCTGAGCTTCCAAGAAAAGTCACATTGGAAAAACTCTTTTTAATTTTATGAATTAAATAATTAAGGCATGCACCAAGGTTTTAGGCCCTTCTAGAACTTGCCGTCTTCTTGGAATGTTTTTAATCCACCGCATGTTAACCACTTAATTATTTCTTGTTTCCGTTTTTTGACCTTAAATTTTTTGTTCTTTCCGTTGATTCTTAAGCCAGCGACTTTTCATCCTCTGAATTGAGTGGAGTATTAAAATATACAAGTTCAATTTGATAATACCTACTTCCTTTATTTCTAAATTTTTTTTAAAGAGATTAAAAATACTAAATAGGTTACTTAATCATATCATATGTAATGTATTTTTAGATTATATACCAGTTTATTAATCAAACTAATTAGTTTAAAGAAAAAGATAAAAACATAAATACTCTAAAATAATTTAATTAACATCATTAATCTCTCCAAAAAATTTAACTCTATCTTATATTTAGAACCGGAAGAAACATTAAGTTTTATAAGGGTCTGTTTGGTTTGAGGGAGGGGATGAGAGGGGAATGATTTTGCTCTCCTCCTCTTATTTGGCAACATAAAAATTTAAAGAGAGGAAAGTAAATTTTTTAAAATTTCCCCTCCCCTCCCCTTATAATCCTCCCCTCCCAAAATGGGAGGATTTCGAGAGAATTGATAATATTTTAGTATAGTATGACTATTATGCCAATGAAAGTTTTTAATATTCTTATGATACTCTTCTGACTTTTTTCCTCATCCTCATCCTCACTTTAATATTTTGGCATGATGTGACTATTATACCCATAAAAGTTATAATTATTTAATTTAATAATTATAAATTATACTTTTATATAATTATTAAACATTCTACAAAATTCAAAAAATGATTTAAATAAAATAAGGATAAAGTTGTCCGTATGAAAATATTTTACCTCCCCTCCCCTCCTCTCATCTCATCAACCAAACAAAGTAACATTAAAATCTCTTCCCTCCCTTCTCATCAATCTAAATAAGGTGATTTTAAAATCCTTCCCTTCCCCTCCATTAAAATCCCTCATTTTCCTTTCCCTTCGTTTGAACCAAACAAACAGACCCTTAAGTAATTAGTTAATTATAAGTAGTATATATAGTATTGACTTTTGATATATAAGGGAATCCTTAAGTTTTATTAAATTTTTGCATATTCACTTATATGGTTTTTTAACTACTACTGTATTATTATTATTATTATTTTGTCTATGTGCGGTAATTATTCAATCAGACTCATATTGTGGACTAAATGGAATATGCATATAAATTTAGCTTTTATTTTTGCACATTTTTTAATTTGTTTTTTAAACTTATGATAATAATTAATGAAATCCTGGCCCATATCATCGTGATTAAAAACTAATTCCACTTATCTACTATATAACTGTCATTATTATGCACACCTCTTTTAATTTCACGAGTAGAAGCGTGAAGAGAAAAAGAAAAAGATTGAGAAACTGGACGATTGACGAAAAGTATCTTTTTCCCCCTTCTGTAATTCGTTGTGTAATGAGACATCCTAGTTGCATTATACAAAGAATGGGGAACCAACGTAAAGTTGATATAGCAGTTTAAGACTCTGTGAGATCCTTTTAAATCTTAAATTTGAATTTTAAAGAAGATATTTATATTAGGAGGGACAGTCACGAATGCAGAACTAGATAACAGATGATAACATCAAACAAAAAAAAAACAGAGAATGGAAATGTGATGAAATAGTATGGGCCTCATGCCCCAAAAAGAAATAGTGTTGACCCAATATTTCCTTATATGGTTCAAGTTTATTTCCTTTCAAAATTCCCTATCGTATTGTTTTGGGCCATATGAATAATAAGGAAGTTTGGGTTCGGATTCTCTACCGTGATGAATTAATGTAACTAAAATTGAAAAGAAAACCAATGTGAGGGTCTTGCGGAAGGGGCTGGGCAAATCAAAGTTTGAATTTTCATTATGAGCGGTGTTCATATTTAGTGTCTAATAATATCTCGAATATTGCTTCCAATAAAAAAATACTTGTGACTAGGAAAAATAAAATTGGCTAGAACCAATACTATAGTTCATCCCCAAAAAATTGATGGCACATCCCTGAACCATCTTATTTCAAGTTGTAATGATTATTGTGGTCATTATCATCTATTTGTTGTTTCTCTTTTAATTATGGTTCATTTTCCATAATTAAAAGCATAATTATTGAAGAATAATGATGATCCACTAGTATTATTTAGCTAAATTTGCTCATAGTAGCACTGAGTATTTTGTCATCTTTAATCAACCACCTCCTGTTTTGTCAGCAGGCATTGGTTGACGAAGGTTTGGTTGTTTTGCCTCTCATGAGGTGTCGTTGTACTAATCTTATGATAGATTAATGAAGTCCAGTTTTTTAATCAAAAAAGAATGCTAAAGATTAAAGAATAGCAATCTGTGATTCCAAAATATATGGAAAACAGAGAAATGAAGGAGTGGTCCTATCCTATGGTGTGTGTTGTGGAGAGGAACACATGGACACGATAGTGTGAAAGAGAGATAATAAATATGATAAAGCTCAAAAAAGCAAATCCATAGCCCTTCCCTAGTCCACTACAAAAGCTTCACAACTAAACCTCAATTGGACATGCCTTTTCATTATACCCCCACAAAATTATAAATTTGTTATATCAAATACTAGTATATATGTTATTTAGGGTTTGTTTGATTTTATTTTTAAAAACATTTTTTTAAAAAAAAAAAACTAGTTTGGAAAATTGTTTTCAATAAGTTGTTTATAAAAATAAAAAAACTAAAATTTATTTTGAAAACGAAAAAATAAAAAAAAAATTTAGTTGTTTTCTTACTTTTTTTTTTTTTTGAAGCGGTCACATATTCACTATTGATACTACACTATCGGTGAAGACCACAGTCATGTCACCACTGGTGGTGACGGCCGCCGCTACATCGTTTCAAAAATTTTTTTGTGGCAAATATATATATATATATAGATGATAGAGTCAAATAAGTCCTTATACTCCCTCTAATACATATTATAAGGCCCTTTTTAAATGGATTTATGTAATTCAAAATATAAGACCCTATACAAAAAGTAAATAGCGTTGAATTTTTCTTTTTCACAAATACCCATATTAATTATAATATAGGGAAATATGGTATAAGAAAGAAATTAAAGGTAATTAAGATAAGTTGATTTTACTTGAAGGATAATACTGAAAAGTAGTAATGATTTTTTTTTTTTTTCATTTCAATGATACTAATTAATTTTCTTAATTTTTGTGAAGTAGCTAGGACTTAGAAGGCTCTTATAATATGAATCACAGGAAGTAGCACCAAAGATCTTATAATCTAATGACAACGCCTTGTTTGCCATTGCATGTCTTTTGCAAGACACAATGGCTGTACAAGCATCTCCTTTTTAAAAAAAAAAAAAAATTCTTTGTCATCTTTGAATATTATCAAAATATTTGGACCCGTTAATTTATATTGACAATGCCTCTAATTCACAGTTTGTTAGCTCTAAGGAAAAATCACCGACGCAAAAAAAAAGGGAGAATTATATTAAGATCCCAAGGAAGAAAAGAAATGAAAAAATGGTTTCAATAGATTGTAAAATGAAAAAATGGTCCCATGAAGTTGTTAATACAGGCTCCTGGAGATATTAACGAGTTGTCAATATAGGCTTCTGTAGTTGTTAATGGGACCATTTTTTTATTTTGCAATCTATAGGGACTATTTTTTTATTTTTTTCTTTCCTTGAGACCTCATTATAATTCTCCCAAAAAAAACTAAAGAAAAGGACGGTGGATGATGTGGCTAGGGAAGGGGCAGCCTCGGTGTCAATGAGGTGTATCGATAATGATTAATGATGATTCCCACATTTTTTTTTTCTGTATTTGCCTATTTCATAGGACACCCAAGGCCTACAAATAATAATAATAGTAATAATGATTTTGTAGGAGAGATGATATGAAATAATACATTGTGACACCTGGCAGCTAACTAGTGAATTTGGTAATTAATAACAGGAACGTGCTACCAAATCACCTGTTCACATGGTGTGACATGGATGACCGTGACATCGTACCAGCATTATCGTCTCTTGCAGTCTTGTGTTCTGTTATTCACTTGCGTTTTAATTTTGTGATTTATTGGCACTTTCTCCCAAAACATTGTTACTTTATATAATGCTAGTTTTTAAGTTTTAACCAATATTTTAAACGCTGGATCGGACGTTGAACTGGAGAAGTTATCGGGTCATGGGTTATATAGTCAGACCGATAACATAATAATTAAATAAAAATAATATTATGTGTTTATAATTATATAAATATAAAAAAATATGAAATTTTAACATTACTTAAAATAAACACATATAAAAGCTTATATGTATCATCTTTCCTAAATTTCAAGTTCTAATATATTGAAATTATTAAAAAAAACATAATAACGTGTCAATAATACCCATAAACGGTTCTCGGTTCAACCATTCCCGGTTTAACCCCGGTTCCCGGCCCAACAACCGGTCTGAAACGGCCTGAAACGATCCAAATGGAGAAACGGTTGAACCATACTGAACGAGCCGAAAGACTGGTCGAACACCAATCCGACCATCCGATCCGTTCCGATTTTCACAACATTGGTTTGAACCAATTCGTTCCCCATTCATTTAATAGCCGTTCAGTCTTTTTTTTTGTTTTAATAACTTTCTCTTTTATGTTTTAAAATGTAAACTATTTTATTTCTTTTTTGGGTTAATATAACTTTTAGTCCCTGAAGTTTGATCAAAGTTTGGTTTTGATCCCTCGAGTTTGAAATCGGTGGTTTAGGTCCCTGAAGTTTCACCCAATTTTGGTTTTGGTCCCTCAAGTTTGAAATCGGTGGTTTTGGTCCCTGAAGTTTCACCCGATTTTGGTTTTGGTCCCTCAAGTTTGAAAAGGACTTGGTTTTTTTTTCCGGGTCGGGTCGGGTTTCAAAAACGGGTTGCCAAGTCCTTTTCAAACTTGAGGGACCAAAACCAAAATCGGGTGAAACTTCAAGGACCAAAACCACCGATTTCAAACTTGAGGGACTAAAACTAAAATTGAGTGAAACTTCAGGGATCTAAACCACCGATTTCAAACTTGAGGGACTAAAACCAAAATTGGATCAAACTTTAGGGACCAAAAGTTATATTAACCCTTCTTTTTTTCTTTTTTTGCCATAGTAAACTATTTTTTTTCCTATTTTTATTAAATATATAACTTTATATTAATAATCCCCACTTACCAATAACTCTTTTTACTTCTATCATTTATTACACATTCTCTCTTATATTTTTTTACTCATTCTCTTTTATATTTTTATTCATTCTCTCCTTTATACTCGTTTTATAAATAAATGTATATTTGGAAATGACAGGATATTGTTGATATATTTATTATTTTTAATTAATATTGACCCCAATTTATTTTATGCAATAAAAAAAATTATTTATAGAAAGGATAGGAAAGAGTATATAGGTTTCTCACTGTTTTAAAAAAAAGATATGTGAAAAAAGACAGAATTAGAAAGAGGTCAACGAAGCTGGGGTGACATTAGCGTCAATTGCTCGCTAATTAAGAGCTTTAGTTTCAAAGTAGCTTACTTTTCACAGACTCCAAATTAATTGGTCTTGTCTTATTATATGACTAAGATCTCTTTAATGCTGTATTATATGTAAACTAAACTGATTTCTGACACAATGTTCTAACTTAACAAAGTTATATAGTATGCATATAGATTAAATGTGAGTGGAGAAAAGGTCTAATATAATAATATAATTTTTTAATAATAAGTAAATGCATGATAAATTTATGAATTACAATAAATAGGCAGGAGTCTAGGATCCCAACATCAAGAAGGAAATTGGACAGGGGAGCTGAAGCTGAGCTCTTTCTCATAGCTACAAACTGTTAGTTAAAGGGTAATTTAGACCAAAAAAATTTACTCTTTTCACATTTTTTTTATCAGTTAGTAGATCATCTATGGGTCTTCACCATGTGCGCATATAATTTATAATTGTTTTTAGAGGAATTATAATAAAGTCCCAACAGATAGATTTAATTACTAAAAGTCTCATTATAAAAAAAAAAACTACTAAAAGTTTAATAACAACTAAGAAGTATTGTTGTCAAACTCGCGAGTTAATTTTCAGAGTTTACCGTTTTTACGTTTCTAACTTATAAAATTGAGTCAAGTTATTGGTAAACTAATGACCATTATAAATTCGGTTAAATTCACGAGTATATACACTGAATTTACCGTTTTTACGTTTCTAACTTACGAAACTGTGTTAATGCACCCTTAAATTCGTGTTAATTTTTTCAATTTGATTATACTCAACGGCTTTATATATAAATTTCATAGAAATTTCTTTGTTAAATATAATAAATTATGAATGTTGATAAATTTAATTTCAATTATTTGGATTTAAAATATATTTAAATCAAATTGTTGTCAACTTTTTATATTTTAATTATTTAATTATATAATAATAATATCTATTTAATAGTAAAACTAAAATCTTACGAATTTACGATTCGAGTTCAAGATACAAATTTACATCACTATCATAAATTTGCTTCAACTCGCGGGTTTGATAACCTTGCTAAAAAGTATGCAATGATAAGTTGTAAGATATGAAATGGCAATGTGCTTATATTTTTCATTTTTTTTATTAAAACTTATTGATAATTAAATTCCTTCTTTAAAATCCCATAGTAATTCCCCATTCTTTTTATGGACTTCTTGAGACTATACGCGAATATTTATTTCTCACAATCACGAGAAAATGACAAGTTGACATCCAAGAAACTAACAAGCACACTAATTTGAGGTTTCTCCTTGCTTTCAAAAAAGTTGTCATTAATTTATATACAACTCTGATCTTATTTATATATACAAATTAACTAACTTTCACATATCAAATAGAGTTAATTAACTCATTAATTATGAATTAAATTTTTAATATTTTCCTTATTTATGAATAATTTTAAAAATCAACATGAATAAATTATTTTTGTTTATAGTAATTTATAGGGGTGAAAAAATAAAAAAATACATTTATTATTCTAAAACTTAACTTATATTAAAGACCCAATTTTATTTTATCAAAATAAATTTATAAATAGAATAAAATAATATATTATTAATGTCAAAATGTGTGGAGACAATTGAGTAATATGAATCACGGAGTCAGTTTGTAAGAATATAAAGTACTATTGGACAAGGAGAGTTTCCGTAAATAAGCAAAATCCAAATAAGAGAAGGTGAGAACAGGAGAGCAGGATTCCATTGCCGCTTACTAATTAGGGGTGGAAATATGTTAGACTAGGCTATGCTTTGTCTAAATAGGTCTGGGCCTGTAACAAAGATTTAAAGCCTGAGCCTGAGCCTGTATGTAAGCTTTTTTTTAGGCCTGAGCCTGGGTCTTCAGAAAGCCTGAAGCCTGTTTAAAAGCATACTTCAAATGTAGGACTTTAAATAGCTTTTAAAGCCTATGCTGCCAAATTCATATATAACCCTTCATGCTTATATACAATCCTACATTATGTCTTAAAAGCCTAACATCTATTCTTGTAGTAATATTAAGGTTTAGTTAGGAAAAGAAAATAATGTCTAGTGACAACACTTGTTCGAGCGAATAGGAATAAGAAAAACTAATCGACTGTTGACTAATAAGACATATTTTTTAAAATCGACCAAACATAACAAATAACATGTAAAACTAGATTTTTACTTATTTTATTCTTTCCACGTAAATTGGGACAAACTCCTCTTATTAAGATTAAAATATTTCATTTGACACTAAAATAAACCCATAACATTTTTTATGCTTTAGTGGAGGGCACAAATTAGGGGAGAGAGTGAGTTAGTATTGCCATCTCAAGCGATCGAAGAGAAGAGATGTAGAGGTGAATGATTTATGTGAAAACATGGGATGGGTATAATGACGATGAAATATGAAACTTAGAATTTAAAATTAAGATTAAGTTGGTAAATTTATAAAATTATTTAGATGATATTATATATACTTATATAATAATATATTTTTTAAAATAAAAAATTAAACAGGCCAGGCCTGTAGGCTAGGCCTTATAAAAATAGGCCTGGCCTGTTTATCTAAATAGGCCTAGCAATATGCCTGAGCCTGACCTGGCTTATTTACTAAATAGGCTAGGATAGGCTTTATGTAGACTAGGCTGTAGGCCCCTATTAGGGGCCTGGCCTATTTCCATCCCTATTACTAATGAACGAGAGGAATCTTTTAGGGCTTGTTTGGTATGAGGGGAGGGGAGGAAAAGTGGTTAGAGGAAAATTTTTTTTTAGTTGAATTTAAAAAAATAAGAGAAGTGTGGTTAAAAATTTTTAATTAATTTTTCTTACTCTTTTATCTTATATATTCTCTTTATTAAAATTTTATTACCTCGATCTTTCAATCTTTTAAAATTTAACTTATAAAAATTTCACCTGCCCTCCCTTTCCTCCAAATCCCTCACATCAAACAGACCCTTATAGTGGTCCAGAGAAATTTTGGAATTATTATTGACTTAATAATTCAATTCTGCAGCCAACGTAAGTCCACTCACCCTCAAAACCCCACGTCTACACACACACTCTCTCCCTTCAATCTTTTTAAATATCAATTGTCAATTCTCACCTATCAATAAAAACAATTAAAAATTTCCCACTCGGATATCTCTTCCTTGGGGAAGATCTCTCCTGATTACTCTCCTTTTGAATTTTTTGGAGATGTAGTGCTATGCTTTTCTCAAATTAGTTGACTTGCCATTTGTAAATAAAAAAAAAATAGTTAGAAGTATTAAAATTATTTTAAAATTCAATTGATTTTCAATATTACCCGTATCAACTACACTAAATTTAAATATCATATTAATTACCATTATCTCTCACTATCCTTATTAAACATATGCAAACATAAAAAAATAAATTAAATGCTCCTTAAAAATTTACAATTACCTTATAAAAAAACTAAGAATATTTATTAATTAGTGACTTGTAATAAAAAACACAGGAAGTAAATATTCTTTGCTTTCGTTGCCACAACTAACTTTTAGGAATAAAGGAGCTAAGTTCACAAGTTCTTGTTTTTTTTTTTCGAGATTGGGTTCATAAGTCGAATTTTGTCAATAGTACCCAAAAAAAAAAATTATGATTCTTGTTTGCCATATTTTACTAGACTGATAAATTATTGTCGTACATTGGATGAACTACCCACCTTGGCTTTCTAAGGTGGAAGTCGATGATAGGAATGTTCAGTTGATGTAATTTGTTTTTTTTATCGTATGGTCGCTGATCTTTTCATTTTTGTTTCAAAAAGGGAACAACAAAAAGCTTATGGATAGAAGCTACGTTAATAAGAAGACTCATATTCTTGGAAATCGTATTTAGTTTCAGTTAATAAAACATACACAACCGAACAAGATACTAACATTTGTTTATTACTCACAAAAAGGATGTGGTGTTGACATAACTTATTAGTGTATTATATCAATTAATACACACACCTATAAATGTTTTTTTTAAAAATAATGAATAAACATAAAAGGAAGCTGCATTGATGCACGTCACAAAGTAGTATAATTAAAGGTTAAAGGGTAACGTAAATGTATAAAAAATGAAATAATTTTGTCTTGGCTGTTATCCCAGTTAATTTTAACTATTAGTTGACTAAATATACTGAGTTGACAGTCTATATCTCATATATATCATTTTTGTTAAGGTGAAAATTTGTTCGGAAGTTTATTAGTTTTGCATATTTGATCAACTAACGGTTAAAATTAATTGGGATAATGATTAGGCCAAAATTGCTTCATTTTTTACACTTCTTGAGTAAAATTGACCCTAAAAAACTTCTAGGACAAAATTATCCCTCAGTGACAACTTTCGGGATAAAATTGCCTTTTAACCCTCTAATTAATCACAAATGTACTCTACCTTAATAAAAAACAATTAAACCTAAACACCACCAATTAAATATAAAATGTGGAAGTTGTGTTTTCACTTTTCAGCAAATGAGGAGATGGAGCCACCAAATGCCAACCAGTGGTTTAGGTTTAGGTTTAGCTTCACAGACCTGAAACTGAAAATAATTGAAGATTTGGTTGGAGTATATGAGAAGATTGTCGTTTGATTGTATGATTTTACAATTGATTATTTTAATTTATATAATTAACTCTTAACTATTTTCATTTTTATAACCAAGTATTTCAAATTTTGCAACCAAGATCATGAATAAATCAAAATAAACAAAAGGTAAACTATTAACCTAAGACCTGTCCTCATCTACAATCATTCTCAGAAAACAGGGTAGTTAATAAAATATGCCAAAACAAAATGTGAACCTTTTTTTTTTTTGAGACATTTTGTGTGAATCCAGATAACGAATTAACTAATAATATGCCAAACTTTTTTTTAATATATATTTACCAGCCATATCATAAAATTTTCACACCTTTCGTTTATTATTATATAGAACTTGTACTGTTACACATAATGTATTTTAAATAGAGTAAAATTAAAAAATTATTAACTTTAAGATAAAGTGAATATGATTTAAGGGTTTTTATACTCTCTCTTATTCTTTTTATACGATATCAAAATGTGAATTGTCCTGATCATTTTTATAAGGGACCCAATAAGAGTCGTTTTAATATTTAATGAGTTTCTTTTTATTTTTAATTAATTATATGTATTTTGATGATACTTATATTTACTTTATTTCTCTCTCTTACTCGTCCTTCATAAATAATAACATATTTAGAAAACAAAGTTTATTTTAAATATACTTACTATCTTTAACAACTTTCTTAAACTCCCTAATTTAATTATTGGGCTCTTATAAATATGATAAGGATAAATAATTTGTAGGATTAATTAAAGTTTTCACCCACCCAAGGGGAAGCGCATGTTTGCGAGGTGGAGGGTCTCAATTACATGCCTTTCGAATCGAAACCAACTTCGGCCCTTTTCTCTTAAAAAAATACCATCCTTTTCTTTTTATAAACCGTTCGATTGAGATCTTAATAATTTAGATTTAATATATTATAAAAATATTATTATTATATTAATATATTAAAAATATTATTATAATAATATATTAAATATGAACAGTTAAAATTTCAATGACGGTCTATAAAAAAAAAAAGAGGATCCTTTTCTTTGAACCTACAACTTTGGAGCTAATGGTGCTAAATGACACTGTTGTACATCTCTGTTGTGGGGGCGAAGGAATCACACAACAGGGGCAGTTACCAATGGTGGGAAGGAAGAAAGCCAATAAAGTGCCCTCGTGGAAGGTGCCTCCTGCTTTAACCACGGTCCCCTTTACTATTCCCTTTCTCCCTTCTCCCATATTCTTTCTTTCTTCTTTTTTACTCCATTTTATTCATAACATAATCTTTCTTTCTTAAAAAAAAATTCATTAATTTTATCTAAGAATTACAAAAATTATTAATTTATTTATATTAAATTCTCTAAATGCATGTAGGAGTATATATATTTTATAGTATTATTTTTGGATCCATATATTGATCTAATTTTGTTTTTAATCCATATAATTTTAAATTGTGGTTTTTGATTATATAATTTTATAATGACGTGGTATAAATTAATACCGTTAAATATAGAAACCAAAAGAAAAGCTCGTCTAACCCATGCTTTTAATGAATTTTAATTTGGATCATGTACTTTCAATAATTTTTGGTTTTGGTCTCTACTTTTAATGAAACTAATTTTGATCCTGCACTATTAAATAGTACTAAATCGTTGAAAAAAAAGTACTAAATCATTATTTTTCACTGTAACAGCATTAAATTTATCTAACGCAACATATAACTAACTTGCTGCAAAAAAAAAAAAATGTTTTATACAAACTATAAAATAACTGTACAACATTTAATCGTTTCAAAAAGGTTTAAATTTAATACAATAAGTCAATGGATTCACATATTTTGTTTGGTTTTCGTTTATTAGTTTATTTTACTTTCAGTAGGGATACCTTTACCTACTTATCCATCTTCCACATTCACAGGACCACCATTTCAAATTAAAAGAAAAAAAAACAAAAGAAGGCGTTAAAGGGTGTTACAATTTCATTTTCTTTTACATAACTGATGTGAAAGTGAAACAAACAAGTGTCAAGTGAAAACAAAGTCTCTTCCAAAAACAAAAAAAGACAAGGCAATTCTTGTTTTTTTTCCCAACAACTATAATTTTAAAATAATATGTGGATCACGCAAATTATTAACAATTATAATTATAAAGCTCAAATTGCAAGAATGCCCCCCTTTATTATTATATTCCATTATTCCCTGAGTCCTCTGGCACTGAAGAAAGAAAGCGAACCACGGGCTTTGCGGAAACAGAGTACGCGTATTTAATTTTCACAACATCCCATTCCACCACCAATTTGCTCTCTTGCTCCAACAAATTTTGACAATTCTTTAAAAATCTTTACTTTCCCATCATTTTCTTTCTTTCTTCCACTCAACTCAACTCACAAACCCCAAGGCAGCCATTTTACTTTTCACCCAAATGGGATCGACCCACAAGCTTTAGATTCCACAGCAACTTCACAACCAGCCACTTTCAGCTCATACCCACCTCAATTATGGCCGATTTTTCCATACCCCATTACTTCACAGCCTTCACCTTCGTTGTTTTGTTCTTCAAAATCGTAGCTTCCAACCCAATTTCTTCGTTTTCCTTCACTGATTTTGACAAGGATCTGAAAGTTGGATCCAATGTCGCCCTTTTTGGCGGTTCAAAGGTCGTCAATAATGGTGGTTCTGCGGTTCAGCTCTCTGGGTCTGAGAGCCATGGGGGAGTCATGTACAAAAAACCCATCAAGCTTATTGGAGGTACACCAAGGCAATTAATCTCCTTTTCCACTTATCTTGCATTTTCGATCTTGTCGGTGGATGGGGATGGTTTGGCTTTTGTTATGGTTCCAAATGGTTTTCAAGATTCAGTCTTTGAGAAAAGTTCATCTGGGGTTTCTTCTTCTGGATTGAGCAGAAGAGATTCTATGCTTGTAGATGTTAAATTCACCGCTAAGTCTGGCAATAGAATTAATGGTGATTCTGGTTCTGCTTATTGTAATGTGGCCATTGATGTGGGTGATTTAGCACCAGCAAAAACACGAAACACCTCTTCTGTGAAGATGGCTCTAAGAAATGGAGAGAAACTTCACACATGGATTGATTATGAAGCAAGTTCACGACGCTTAGAAGTGAGGTTAAGTCAATACGGCAATTCCAAGCCTGTGGATCCATTGATTTGGTACTCAATAGACTTTTCAAAGACATGGAAAAAGAGTGAAATGTTTGTGGGGTTAAATTCTGTGAAGGGGAATAGTAGTTCTAGTACTAGTTTTAAATCCCAACCTTGTTTTCTCCATTCATGGAGCTTTAATCAAAGGCCTTTTCCAAATTGGATGCACTCAGAGCCTGTGGATCTGAAGGCTCTTTCTAAGAATTCTGAAACCTTGACGGTGAAACCAAGGAGTGATTGTGTTCTTAGGGTTCTTGCTGCAATGATATTTGGTGGTGGATGTGGGGCATTGACTGCTTTTGTTGTTCTGTATTTGTGGACAATCTTCGGCAACCGGCGGCCGGTGGCGCCTGAGGAGTGTGTTGTCGGGGAGCAGCCGGGAGATTTTGAGTACAAGAAGGTGAGTGTAGTGGTTGTAGATAAAGCCATCAAAGATGGTAAGGAGTAGTAGATCTGGATGGGAAGCATTTGTGGTGTACATTATTGTTTCTTGTTTATTTTTAAGGTTCTGGTCTTGAATTTGTAGTATGGGAAACAACTATCCAATTATATTCCTCTTTTGGTTGTCTATATTTGCAGATTGAGATCCAACTTGGCATTAAGGATTGCATATAGTTTAGCCAATGTTAAATGGTTCATACATATTTGTGATATGCTGCATTGTGTAGATAGATTTTTACCCAATTAGTAATGGATTTGAAACATAAGATGTGGAATCTGGGATGAGTCAAAGGATAACAAGAGTGAAAAGATGAAAGCATATATTCTTGACGTTGTATGTTGTCATTCCTTTAAATTTTTGTTTTTTTTTTTGGTTTTTAAATTCTCTCTGGGGAGAATTTGAGGACTTGTAACGCATTGAAGAAGTAATCAATTCTAACAAAACGTAAATGATAGCAATGAGAATGAAATAATACATATTTTAATGTTGTTTGGGGTATGATATGGAAAGGCGTAAAAATATCTTCCATATTTTAATTTCTGAAAGATTAGAGTAATACATGAATGAAAATGAGAGGTAAGCAGATAAACAGATTTTCAGCTGAATATATATATTTAGATAATTTTCTATTGGATGACTTTTCTCACCTTACCCGTCCAGGTTATCTGACGCCATCTAAAGGAGAGTAGGTAACAGAAGAGAAGTAATTAAATAAGAATTGTTCTTATTGTAATTTAGATGTTGAAAGTTAGCAATAAAGTATATGAAAAGGGAATATTTAATTTTCACCATAATATATTTTTACGGATCTCTCATCTAATTATAATCGGTTCTTGGATATTTCCGTAGTCAAATTATATTAAAAAAAACTGTCAAAAAATATGAAATTGCAAAATTTATTATCTAAAAGTATCTAAAATTTGTTTAAGAATTTAAATGCAACCTATCTTTAGCGAGTGTAATTCTTCTCCAACTTCATGTAACATATAAATTCAATTATGTGCAAAACATAAGACATTTGTATAAAACTGAAGAGATGATAGATATAGCTAGAGAAGAATTGCACTTGTTTAGGTACTTTAGACCAATAAATTTTGCAATGAAGGAATTTTCAGCAATTTTTCAATTTTGTATTCCTTTCAAAAAAAAAAAATCTAAATAAAGAAAACCATGAAAATAATGGAAGGTTACAAATCTAGGACGTTTTCTATCCTCATGTGTTGCATTTACTCATATTTCCTCTTCACTCTGTTATTCAGAATGCCCCCAGATGAATTTTAAGTTCCAGATTCACAAGTTTATCTCCCCATCTCATATACTGAATTATTCTTATTTAATCTGATCTTGTCATTGGGTCTGTATATATCACATCAACATTTGAAACATGGGACTCAACTACAACAACAAACCTTGGGGAAAAAATGGATCATAATAAATAATCAAAAGAAATCAAATTTTGATTGGGGAAAAAAAAATAAATTCAATTCCTGTGCTCATCCATGTCATAATAATGATAATATTCACATGTCATTGTGTTCCTCTTCGTCTCCATACTCATCTTCTTCAGCACTGGCATCTTGATACTGTTGATACTCTGCAACCAGATCGTTCATGTTGCTCTCAGCCTCTGTGAACTCCATCTCATCCATACCTTCCCCTGTATACCAATGCAAGAAGGCCTTCCTCCTAAACATGGCGGTGAACTGCTCGCTCACTCGCCGGAACATCTCCTGAATCGACGTCGAGTTCCCGATGAACGTGGAAGCCATCTTCAATCCTGTCGGAGGAATATCACAAACAGTTGATTTCACGTTGTTCGGGATCCATTCGACGAAATAGGAAGAGTTCTTGTTCTGCACATTGATCATTTGTTCATCAACCTCCTTGGTGCTCATCTTGCCTCTGAAAACTGCTGAAGCTGTGAGGTATCGTCCGTGTCTGGGATCAGCAGCACACATCATGTTCTTGGCGTCCCACATTTGCTGTGTCAGCTCTGGTACGCTTAAAGCCTTGTATTGCTGAGAATTGCGAGATGTCAGAGGAGCGAATCCCACCATGAAAAAGTGAAGACGAGGGAAGGGGATGAGGTTCACGGCGAGCTTTCTCAGATCGGAGTTTAGCTGGCCGGGGAACCTCAAAGAACATGTCACTCCTGACATGGTTGCCGATATCAAATGGTTCAGATCTCCAACTGTTCCTCACAAAAATTAACACATTTCCAATCTATTAGAATATGCACACATTGAATTAATGGTATATAAAAAGTGAGGTATGATAGAAAGACAACTTTAACCTGCACCTATATATATATATATCTAAATTCAAGGTAATCAAGACTCTATATACATTGAAATCAAGAATTTCAAGTAGAAGGAATGGGAAGAATGTTACAGCTTGGTGTGGTAAGCTTGAGGGTGCGGAAGCAAATGTCATAGAGAGCTTCATTGTCAAGAACCATGCATTCATCTGCGTTCTCAACGAGCTGGTGAACAGACAGAGTGGCGTTGTACGGCTCCACCACCGTGTCGGAGACTTTCGGAGAAGGAAACACAGAGAAAGTAAGCATCATTCTATCTGGGAATTCCTCTCTCACCTTTGAAATCAACAGGGTACCCATTCCCGATCCAGTTCCTCCTCCCAGAGAATGGCACACTTGAAATCCTGCAAAATCACATCAAAAAACGTTATTGTAATATTGCATGATCATATCTTCTTGTGGTTTAAAATTCTTAGATTTATTACAATATATATATATACACACCTTGCATAACATATTTACATCAATTTCATTACAACCATTATATCAAATTCTCTAATCACATATGAGCATTTGTCTTATTTTTATCATACAATCTTATAATTAAAAAATAATAATTTATACATGTTCACGTATAAATGAAGAACTTGACGAAATTGATTTAAGGAATTTATTATAGGTATTTTCCTTACCCTGCAGGTAATCACAGTTCTCTGCTTCCTTTCTGACGACATCGAGAACGGAATCGATGAGTTCGGCGCCCTCGGTGTAATGGCCCTTGGCCCAGTTGTTGCCGGCGCCGGACTGACCGAAGACGAAGTTGTCGGGTCGGAAAATCTGACCGTAGGGTCCAGTTCTGACGCTGTCCATGGTTCCAGGCTCGAGGTCCATGAGCACAGCCCTGGGGACGAACCTTCCACAACTGGCTTCATTGTAGTAAACGTTGATCCTCTCAAGCTGGAGATCGGAATCGCCGCTGTAGGTTCCGGAGGGGTCGATGCCGTGCTCGGCACAAACAACCTCCCAGAACTTGGCTCCGATCTGGTTGCCACATTGGCCACCTTGAATGTGGAGGATTTCACGCATGGTTGAAGCCAATAGGAACGAAAAAAAAAAATGAAGAAGTGGTAAAAGACAAGACAGGGATGAGGGAAAAACTGAAGTGTGTTTGTTATCTTATAAAACGGAAAGAATGGATTAGAAAAAATTGGGTTTTTTGGGGTGAGTTTTGAAATAGCAAGGGTCCTGATTTCATGACCTATTGGTTTTCTTACTATATCTTGTTTTCTATACTATTTTTAATTAAGGGCCTTTTAGAATTTCCATATTTTTTCCATTTTTAGAGAATGACACATTCTTCCTCTCACAACATGGCATATGTTGCTGGCAACCGCCTAATTCGAACACATCGGAATCTCAAATCTCAATCTTCTTCTTCGTTGTTTTCATTTTGTAAAAGGGTTTGTAAATTTAATTTCTTACATTGGTCTTGGTTCAATTTATTATTGGCTTACATGCCTACCAACCACTCCCCTCTATATATATAAAATTGCTTTCAATCGAATTACGGGATTATAAAAAATAATTAAAAATAATAAATATATAAAAAAATATAAATTATTTTCAAAAAAATGTCACTATTTATAAATGAGTAAGAGAGGGAGTAATAATGAAAAAAAGGATGAAAGAGAATGTATGGAGAATAAATGATGAGAAAGTAATTGAAGGTAAAATTGATAAAAATACATTTATTATTAAGACAAACTTAAAAATAATCTCATGAAAAGAGACAAGCTCATAAAAAAAAAAAATCTTATATATAGGGATAGAGGGAGTATAATTTTAACTTTGTGCATTTGGTTGTATTGTGTATATAGACAAGAATTAATTGGTTGTATACAAGGCCTTCAATTGTGTAGGTCAAAAAGATATAAGAAGATTATTTTGTTTACTGATTGAATAGATGCTATAAACTATATATGGAGAAAGTGTGATGGGGGCCATTCTTTTAGGGATATTGTGGATAGGGTTAGGTATTTACTTCATGGGGATTGACAGGTTATGGTTAATCATAGTTTTAGATAAGGCATATCTGTTACTGATCCATTAGCTAGATAGTAATACAAAATAGATGATAACTTTTACTTCCTTGATCAACCTCTTCCTTTTATCTAAGAGGTGGACGTTGATAAAGGTTGAGAACCCTTAATTAGGGTTTGTTGTATTATCTCTTCTGCAAGGAACAAAAAACCGAATCAGGCGACGAATCGGTCGGGAACAGGTTCAAGGGTTAATGGATCAATCGAAGTCTAACCGGTGGTTGAACCAGTCATATTAAAATATTACAATTTATTAATAACAATATATATATTAATATATTTTTAAACTTCTATAGATAAAATTAATTGATTATGTTAGATTTAATTACTTGAATCATATCAAATCAATTGACTAAAATATTATATATTATATGTATATAATGTATAATATTTTTTCATTTATTCTTTTTGTTTTTTAAATTTTCGTGGCCTTGAAATTAAAATGTGTTTTTATAATTTGTTAAAATATTATAGATTGTATGTATATCAGTTTAAATATATGGTTTTCTTTCTTTTTCAACCTCTTTGTTGAACCAGATATCTCAGTTTTTTTTTAAAAAAATAGCAAACCGGTTGAACCAATCAACCCACCGATTTTGACCACTTTTGTATCGGTTCAACTGGTTTCCACCGAGTTAACTCTCCCTCCCTCTCAAGCAGTGAACTAGACTGGACTAGAGACTGATTCACAGGTTTTTCGGTCGGACTGCCGGTCCAGTCCCTTTTTTTGTACCATGCTCTTGTTAGATATTGATTTCAGATCCATTCAAAAAAAAAAAAAAACACTTTGTGCAAGCTATCTTCACCAAAGTTTTCAAAATGGAAGGCACCTAGCTAAAAATATATATCACATATTTTAAAAAAACCGTAACCGCTAAAGATAAGTTTGCACCCATTCAGACTCAAGTATTTTTAACCAATAAAACTTGACACGTGTATTTTTAACCAATTTTACCAAAAATATTTGATGCACTCTATGGTAACAGTATCTCTTGAAATCCTTGTGTGCCCAAAGTTTTTTTCCATAGTGTCCCCGGGGAAGAAGTTGAAGTGAAATGATCAATTAATATTATTTAATAGTGGGGGAAAATGATATCACTTTTATACTTCAAAATCACAAATTAATTTTTTTATTTATAAAAGCATAGGTAATAACTACATTTATGTAGTAACAATTCATTTTAATAAGAAATTATCTTTTAGGATTTTAAAGTTTAAGTGATATTTTTTTATTTTTTTTTTGCAATAGTATCAATTAGAGTTTTAATTTTTTGATGGCGTCTTTGTCTTTATAAAATTCAAATTCTAAAAATCACATTTGTTAGGAGAGTTCTATATTCTAAACCTCATAAGGAAAACCCCCTTTTTTTTTTTTTTAAAAAAAAAGGCTTTGTTTAAACTAAGATTTTTATTATAGTAACCATATGGAGTATGGGAAGAGATACTTCCATTATTCTTTTTTTTATTATCTTCTCATCATTTTATCTTTATTTATATATGAAATCGATAATTTATATTTAATATTTTATAAATTAAAATTTATTTATTTTTTATAGATTACAATTATATATAATACATATTAGATTTTAAGAGTTAAAATTTACTTATTTATATATTTATATTTATAAAAATAAAGTTATAGAAGATTGAATCTGAATTATATATTATTTTAATTAAACGGTATATACGAGATTGTAAATGAGAAATGGGCCGATGAAAGAAAGCCAACAGATGTGGATGAACAGAGGCCAGGAACACATGGCGGCGAGGCAAAATCACCACCGTTCAATATGAAAACATTCCACTCTAACACGTCACCAACTTCATATCGATCATTCCACACGCAAAAAAGACAAATCCTATCATAACTAATCTTGCACTCCACTCCCAATTTCATCCATATGTCTCTTATATACCGTAAAGCGTTCAATACTCTACCCTCACCTCTTGCCTTCGTCTCACAGTTCCTTGCTCACCCATTTACGATTCCTAATGGGTATGGTTTTTGGGAAGATCGGCGTTGAAACTCCAAACTACGAACTGATCAAATCCACCACAGACTACGAAATCCGCAAATACCCATCTTCTGTAATAGCTGAAATCACCTACGAGCCATCTCAATTTAAGGGAAATAAAGATGGAGGATTCACAGTTTTGGCTAATTACATTGGCGCTTTGGGGAATCCCCAGAACACAAAGCCAGAGAAAATCGCCATGACCGCTCCTGTTATTACCAAGAACACAGATACTTCTTCTAGTGAAGCTATTGCTATGACAGCCCCTGTTGTGACTAGGGTTAGTGAAACAGGGGAGGATAATAAGAAGATGGTGACTATGGGGTTTATATTGCCTGCTAAGTATGGGAAAGCTGAGGAGGCACCACAGCCGTTGGACGAGAGGGTGAAGATCAGAGATGAAGGAGAAAGGAAATATGGGGTTGTGAAGTTTTCAGGAGTGGCTTCAGAATCTGTGGTTGAGGAGAAGGTGGAGAAGCTCAAGAGGAGTTTGGAGAGTGATGGTTATAAGGTTATTGGGGATTTTGTGTTGGCTAGGTATAACCCTCCTTGGACTTTGCCTTTTTTTAGAACCAATGAGGTCATGATCCCTGTTGAATGAACATATAACATGGCAAATAGTTTCATGTAATGTGTTGTTGTTGGATTGTTTGTAAGTTTTGATGTTTGAAAATCAGTGAATGTAACAGATATAGTTTCTTAAGATGACAAACTATACTACAGTCTTTTTGAGCATTACTGGAATATTTCTCAAGAGGATTTGATGGTAGAGAGTTTGTTATTTCTACAGGCTCTGTTTAATTTGAATAGTTGATTGTATAAATACAGTTTAGTCCTTTTCTTTGATTGTATTGCCAATGTGATTGATGTTAATTACAGGCAAGATAGTCTAGCAATGGTTTTGATTGCCAAGGGCTTTGTTCAATCCTCTATTCCTGTTTATCATTTTGCGGAAATGAGTTATCCTGAAGCTCAGATTTAGTAATGAATTCCCAATTCTTTTTATGCGCAGGATTATATTTACAACAACTTCGTTATATCCATACATCAATTTCTTCAATCACACAAAGCCATGTATCCTTATTTTTTTATGTCGGTTTATAGTTAAATGATAATACTTAAAAAATAAGATGCATGGCCACTTGTGTACGTAATGAATATAAGAAACTTGACCTGAGCATTTTCCTTATACATACACTTCAAGAGTTGGCATACAGATCTCTAGGTGAGCTTTTAGTAGCTCTTGATGCAAGAAATATTCTTCAGAATTCTCATGTTTCTATTAAGCCATGCTAGGAGGATAAAGAAGAGTGATTAAAGTGAACTGTTCAATGGTGAGTTTCCCAGATAAATTTGTTTTGAGTAGCTTCTTTTGGCTTCTGATGCAATGAATCTAAAAAAAACTTTCCTTATCCAAATTGATTTCTATATCCAAAGACTTTACAATATTATCGCTATCATTTTTTACTTATCCTGTGAGAAGCTTCACTGAAATAGTGATGATATTGAACAGAATAAGAGAAAGTCTCTAGAATTGACAGGCATGGATGAGCCCTATCCCCTGCTATTTAAGGGAATTTCTCCTTGGTCCTGTAAGTTCTGTTAATGTCCTTCCTCTATTCCTCTTGCAGCAAGGAAACTGGTCTTCTTTAAATATAGCTAAAGCATTTGCAAATATCAGTAACCCCTCTATCTAACAGTGCCCAGAGACCCATTTTCTGCCATATTTAAAGCAAAGGAGCATATCTGATCAGTGGACAACGATCTCTCAAAAACAATTGTATCAGTTATAGTAAAACAAGCAGCAAATTATCAATTGCATACAAGTTGGAATGAGACATTGAATGATCATCACATTGACGAAAAAGAAAACTTTTTTTAAATAGTGTTCTGCTAGTGCTTGTATCAGGACCATTTGTTTCAAGTTTCAACTTCAAGGAATAATTATACGAGAAACAGAGTAAGCAGTGATGAAAAGGAGCAACTTATCGCTAGCACTAGTAGCTACATTCACTCATCCAAGACCAAGTTAAACTTGGATTGACAAAAATGTCCAGAAACACCTTTTTTTTTTTTGATAAAAGGCCAAATATCATTAAAACATAGTACAACGATTACAACAAACAAAGGCCACACTACATCATGAGGAATATTAAGTACAAGCGGCCTATTATGACAAGAGAGTGAAAAATAAAACCATAAAAGTAGGAAATAATAAAAACAACACACTAAAAAACAAGTGAATAAAAGCATCACGCGATCCGTGCAGAGACAAAGGATCGTAGCATAGCAACGCCATAAATGATGGATCAGAATACGAAACAGGGGTGTTGAACGGCCAAAACATTAAAGGTAGGGCCTGTTTGGTTAGAGGGGAAGGGATGAAAAATGACCCCCTCCCCTTATTTGGTATGAAAAATAAGAGGGGAGGGGCTCTAAATCCGTCCCACTCCATCAAATTGATTCCTTCCAATTTGAGGGGTTTTGGAGGGAGCCCAAAATTTGGGACTATTTTGCCCCCATAGTCTTTTCATATTCTTAATTATATCCTGAGTTTTCAATAAAAATATAATTTCTTTCTCATTAGCGGAAATATACATACTCAGATTTTTCTGGTGATAGGTGATTTATCTGTTGCAGAAAAAATATTTTTTTTCTCTTGGGCTATTATATTGTTTTAGAGTGCTTATTCTTGTTTAGTGCATACTTCTTTAGTGCAGGATAGAGACACATGCTCATTTTTTTCGTTGCCATTTTGCACCTAATTAAACATTGCCACTTAGAGATAATTTTTTTAAGTTTTTCTACCATTTTTTTCAAGTCCTCTACATTTTTTTTTTCAATAGAAGGAATTTTCCATTTAATTTGACATGATAATTGCTGAAATATTCATATAACGAGAAATTAAAGTTGGGGGAATTGAAAACTATTTCCATTTTATATCTTCATATTTTTTAATAAATTATATAATTTATATCGAGGTGTAAATTAATTTAAATCATTTTTATAAGGAACAATATATAAACTAATGTCTAAGGATAAAATGGTAAATTAGATATTATCTCCCCTCCCCTCCCCCCTTAAACCAAACAAAGGATCATTAAAAAACATTTTCCTTCCTCCCTCTTCAACCAAACCAAACAAGATGATCCTCCATCCTCTCCTCCCATCCCCCCATCCATCCCCTCCCTTTAAACCAAACAGGCCCTAAGGGTGTGTCTGGTTTGAGGGGAGGGTAGGAGAGGGAGGGAAGGAGGAAAGGGGTAAATTACCTTTTTGAGTTAAATGTATTTAAATTTTAGGCGGAAACCCAAAATTTAAAAGTAATGAGAGGGTAAATTTTGGGCGGGAATCCAAAATTTAAAAAAATGAGAGGGCAAATTTTGAATTTTTTTGTCCAAAATTGTAATTTACCTATCCTCCCCTCCCCTCCCTCCCCTACTCTCCCCTCAAACCAAACACACCCTAAATTGAAAAAAAAAAATTTTGAGTGTTTGTTTCCCAAAGTGAGCAATCGAGCTTAATTCTATCTTAATAGCTTTTTCCATAACCTCCATTTCTCAGCTTTTACTGATTTAGCTTTTGGGGAGAGTGAGAATAGTTAAAATATTTTTTCATTTGTGTCCAGTGTACTATCAGACTTATTGCAATTTTACTCTTAATGTATTTTTTTTGCTACAAAAATTAATTTCAACTATTATTTGGTGCTTTTAACCTTTAAAATATTTTTTCAACTGTACCCAATGTGTTATCAGACTGATTGCAATTTTATCTTTAATATACTTTTTCAGTTCCAAAAATTATTTTAAACTATTTTTTGGTGTTTTTAACCCTTTAAAATATTTTTTCACCCACTCTCTCTTACTATTATCACAAAAGTCATTTGTGCTTAAGTCAATCTAAACAAATTTTACTTTTATAAAAGTCATTTATACAATCGCTGTTCCAAACATAAATCACATTACACAATCGGGTTTTTACCAAAAATAAAATTATCAAAAGCTAAATTAAGAAACTTCATTTTTCCTATCACTGTTTTAAACACACTCTATGTTGCATTCAAATCAAAGCTCCATCAAATGAAATAGGAGAACTTGATATCACATGCTCCAACTCAGGAAAACACAAGGCCATATTGCACAGAAATCGAACCCAAACAAAAGAGTAGCGAAGCCAACACAATAACCATGACACTGCCCATTCCTTTTTTTGTTTTGGCCCACAGGCACTGCCCATTCCATGGTTATATTTTTTTTTGATCGCCCATTCCATGGTTATCCAGAGACAATGAAGAAATATGACTGAATAAAACTAACAGGGGAATTTTTTTTTTTGGACAAACTAACAGGGGATTTAGTTCAGAAACACATATGAATGTTGACACATTACGAAAAAATTGCCAATGGTCAATTTAAGTATAATTATTGACTTTATGATTGGGATTTTAGTATACATAAATTGAATATTTTAACTTTCCTAGTATCCTATCCATCTTGATAAAATGCTAACCAAAATTGTACAATTTTTTTTTAATAAAAGCCTTATCATTCAAAACTTAATAAAATTAATCAAATAATAATTATTTTGGCTCGCACAACAATTTAGTATTTTTTGCGGCCAAAAAAATTTTGTATTCTGGATAAAATTTTCAATTAATTAAAGGGTTAAAGAGCAAAAATGTCTATAAAATTTTTTTTATGCAAAAGTAATAATGAGCTTTTAAGGGAACAAAAGTGACACTTCCGTTAAAACTAATTAACAGTCATTAACTCCAATATAAAAACACCAAAATACCCTTATCTAAAAAGAAATTAAGGATAAAAAATACCTATAAATTTTTTTCAAAAGTGTAAAAATACCCATAAACTATTTTTAAGAGTGTGTCCACTTCCGTAGCCTTTTTGTTAGATAGTGGTATTTTGGTACTTTTACGTCGGAGTTAATGGCCGTTAGTTAGTTTTAACAGAAGTATCCCTTTTATCCCTCTTTTAAAAATTCATATCTTCATGATTGCTTTTACATCTAAAAAAAATTATAGTGGTAGATACAGTTTAAAAAAAAAAAGTTTATTGGTATTTAAATTTTTGCAGCTTAGCCCTTAACCTTGATTAAAAGAATGTCTTTGGCGAGGAGCTGGAGTTTTGTTCACAGGATGCACAGTCCAGCTTCTTTCGCGCTAGCTGCGATCAGGATCTGCTTTCCCATTGTAAGTTTTACTCTTCCCAGTCATCTGATTATCAGAGTACGAGAGACAGGCAGGAAGGCTTTGTACACTTGGCGGTAGATGGATCAGCTATGGACTCAGGTCAATGCAGCTGTGGGGGAGTTTTACGTGATATGGAAGGAGCTTGGCTTGGTGATTTCATGTGTAAGCTGTTGACAGTTCCTCCTGCAATCACAGAGATTTTAGCAATTATCCAAGGATTGCAGATTTGCTGGAACAGAGGATACAGAAACATTCTGATCCACACTGATTGTATTGAGGCTATCAATTTGTTAACGAGAGGTGGAGAGCAAAACCACCCTTTCAGTGTTATTATTGTAGAAGCTAGACTATGGTTGTCTAGAGATTGGCATGTTTTGTTGAATTACATTCCTAGAGAACAGAATAGGAATGCTGATCATCTTGCTAGATTAGCGCATACTAATGCAGAGGTTTTTGTTTTCTTTAATCAACCACCACCTTCGTTGGAGGAGACGGTCGTTGATGATTACTTTGGTGTTTCCCCTTTTGCTTTGTATTAAGTTCTTAGTTGTAACTTAATGAATTCCAGTTATCTTTCAAAAAAAAAAAAAAAAGAATAAAAGGCTAGACGCACCGTCGGAGAGCCGGGTACCGGGATCGATTTGATAAGGAATAATTCAAATATACAGTGACCCGATAGGATTCATCGGAGAACCGAATAGCGAAGCTAAGCTAATCATGGATGAATTCTTCCATTAATCCATCAATGGCATCATTTCATCTCCTTTCATCTCCTCTTCCCTTTCGCTCCTCTCAAGATTCTTTCTTTCATCCCTCAGAACTGGGAAATGCAAGTTCTAAAGTTCTAAAATTTCAAATTCCTTTCAAGTTTACGCCTTTTTACCAGATAAAGCTACACCCAGTCAGAGTGTCCGTTAATGGCGACAACGAAGCTATTGAAACCCCAAGCCCACCTCGCCGAGGCAGGAAGAAGAAGCCCCAATCTTCTCCCTCTTCGTCTTCCTCGTCTACCCCAGCAAAACAATCGAAGCGTTCGAGAAAAACCAAAGTCGAAAAGGGCACATTGGAAGTAGAATCTGCAGAAGAAGTAGCAAAAGAAGTTGAAACAACTGAAGGAAGCAAAACCCTGTCTCCATCCTCATTGAATTCCTTTGCCGATTCTCCAGTAGCAAAAGAATCCATGCGTTGGAGAAGAACCCTAGTCGAGCTTGGTGCATTTGAAGCGAAATCTGCGATAGAAACCGTTGTCGAAGCTGATATAACAGAAGAGGACGCAGAAAATTACGACGACGGTATTGATTTTTCTTATGACAACCCGCCATTAATATGCTGCTTCGGTGCTGTACAGAAGGAGTTCCTGCCCACCGTGCGGGTGCACGAATATCCGATGGACCCAGACATCTACTCGGAGTGGAAAATGCTGCAATGGAAGCCGCCGGAGTTTGGGAGGGCTCCCGGAGGACCGGTGTCGAATGTGGCGATTGCCCATGTCCGGCTCGGCGGGCGAGCGGCATTCCTGGGAAAGGTTGGAGATGACAGTTATGGGGATGAGTTGGTTTTGATGATGAACAAGGAGAAGGTTCAGACGCGGGCTGTGAAATTTGATTCCAATGTGAAGACTGGATGTACGTACATGAAAGTGAAGTTTGAGGATGGGAAAATGAAGATGGAGACGACTAAAGAATCGGCTGAGGATTCTCTTAGAAGCTCTGAACTGAACCTTTCTGTTCTAAAAGAGGTAAGATTTCATATGCCTACTTCTCTGTACCATGATTATTAAACTTGTCAAACCACTTCACTGATGCTAGTAGGCTTTGGACATTAGTATAGTGATTAAATGATCTTTTGGTGATGAATTTTTCTCTATAATAATTGCATGTCCATTGACTTCTTCGCTGCAGTTAAATTTTTGCTAGATCAGTGGGTGTGAATTATTGAATTCAAACTTGAGACTTGCACAAAATAATGTTACTCCCTCCGGTCCTTAAGATAAGATATATTTATTTAATTTGATTGAATTGAGGAAGTTAGTTAAGTTATTGAATATGATATGTATTTTTTAAAATATCTAGCCTCTTCCTTAATTCCCTCTTTCCCTCTCCTCCTTCATTATTATTGAGGAGCATCAATAAGGGTAAATTGAAAAAAGATTGACAAATATAAAAAAATGTCTTATATTTAGGGCCAAAATCAACTCCCCAAATATTTCTTATATTAAGGACCGGAGGGAGTATTGTTTTGTGGGGACTTTATATCTGTGGTCTCTATCTCTTTTATTTCTATCCCTTTTTGAATGTGTTATAGGCATTTAGTTTTGCTAATATAGAGGATAGAGATTGATCTATAGTTGAGTTCTCGGCATTTTGTTTGGGTTTAGGGTTTAGTGTTTATACATGAAAAAATGAATCCATTTTGGTAAGAGAAGATAATGTTTCATCCAGTCATTTGAATTCCTTTTGGATTGCTGTAAACAGTTTTCTGTCTTCCGTGTTTGATCCATTACCATATTAAATTTGACACATAAGAGTACCATTCAATATTTTTTAAGACATTATGAATTTCAAACCCTATTGTTCCTTCCATTTTCAATGACCTTCATGTTAATGATTTGGATCTTGCTGGGCAGGATAATTTTATCATTTATGTGATTTGAATTCATTGGTGTAATGTTTGTTTTTGCATCACTCACCAACTTTCTTTTCTAAATTACTGTAGGCTAGGCTTTTTCATTTCAATTCAGAAGTTTTAACATCACCTTCAATGCAATCAACCCTCTTCAAAGCAATTGCACTGTCTAAGAGATTTGGAGGCCTTGTGTTTTTCGATCCAAACCTCCCTTTACCTTTGTGGAAATCACCTGATGAGACAAAACAATTAATCAACAAAGCATGGAGTGAAGCTGATTTTGTGGAAGTTTCAAAGACTGAGCTCGAATTCCTTCTTGATGAAGGATATTATGAGAGGAAGAGAAATTACAGACCTCAATACTATGCTGAGAACTATGAACAAACCAAAAGACATCAGCAAGATTATTATCACTACACTCCTGAGGAAATCTCTCCTTTGTGGCATGATAAACTTAAAGCCTTGTTTGTGACAGATGGAACATTGAGAATTCATTATTATACCCCTAATTTTCATGGGGTTGTGGTTGGAACCGAAGATGTTCTAATAACTCCATATACATGCGATAGAACCGGCTCCGGGGATGCGGTTGTGGCTGCTATTATAAGGAAACTAACAACGTGCCCAGAAATGTTTGAAAATCAAGACATTATGGACAGACAACTTCGCTTTGCGGTTGCAGCAGGAATAATAGCTCAGTGGACTATCGGCGCGGTTAGAGGCTTTCCCACAGAAAGTGCTGCGCAGAATCTAAAAGAACAAGTTTATGTGCCTTCAATGTGGTGACAGAGATGTGGTGTGTGTACTTTGACGTATAGCTTAGAACTTTGATTCAAATGGTTTGCCCAGAAATTCTCTGACAGTTTGAGTACTTACAGCTGAAACCAGAGAAGGTGGGAGAAGTCACAGACTAGAACACTCTAGATTGCATAAACTGTTTGTTTTTGTGTTTGGCTCCATTTCATTCATTCAAATGCCAGATGTTTCATTCTCAATACACTTTTGGTGGATGCCAATTGAAAATTTTGTAGGTGAGAATTGGATTGTAAACTTATGTTTTGTAATGCAATTGTAGGTGTTATCCCTTCACTCTCACCCTCATTGCTGACATCCATGTGAATCTGAATTTTCCTTCTCATGCTGCATCTGATTCGATCCACTATTAGAATGAACTAGAAGCCATTTCCCTTAATATTATTGTATATTACGCTCTTTAATATATAATCTAATTAACTAATTTAATTAAATCAAGGAAGTTAATTGAATTAGTTAACATAACATATTTTTTCTTAAACACTTTAATTGTCTTCCATAATTCTCTCTATCCCCCTCCTATTTGATTATTATTGAGGGAATATTAATAAAGTGATTTGGGGAAAAATAATGAATATGTAAAATAGATCTTATATTTAGTATTATTATCAACTTTTTAATTAGATCCTACTCATGTTTAGTTTTTACGAAAGGTGGAGCTTGCCAAGTGTTACTATTGAGATCTTTGAGAAAAAAACACATGCAGGGTTTTTTTTCCTTTGCCAGGAAAAATACATTTATGTTGTATAAAAACTTACTAGGAAAATGACAAAAAAAATAACTTTTAAATTACAAAAATTCTAAAATATCTACTAAATTAGCTAAAGGAGAAATAGGTGATTAGATAGGACTATGAGATTTTAAAGTTTTGGTGTTGATAACTTAAATATAGGCATAACAATTAATAATTTGGGTATACATAGTGACAACATGGAGAGCTAAGTTATCAATACAATTTCTATACCTAAGTTGCTAATTCTTATATTCAAATTGTCAACACGTAAACTTCAAAATCTTATATTCCTACTGGATCACTTATTTGCCATTTTGCTAATTTAGTAGATATTTTGGGGGTTTTTTGTAATTCAAGTGGTGTTTTTCTATAATTTTCCCAAATTTATTTTACATTTTGGTTTTATTTTAGATTTGTTGATAAAATATCATCCATTACTTTTGCTAAAAGTTTGATTTTGATTTGGATAGGTGATATATAAAAGCTACAATAAGGCTTTTTGCCAGACCATTTAGGCCTGTTTGGTTTGGTATGTTGGAAATGATTTTGATGGAAATGGAAATGGATATGGAAATGGAAATGAGATTTAAAAGTATGTTTGGTATGTCATAGAAATGAAACTTAATTTTTACATCAAAAGTCCAAAATGCCCTCCTATTTTTTTTTTAAAAAAATTCTTCAACATATCAACCCTTCTTCATCTTAACCAAAACGGGCCCCATGTGGTAAATCTTCATCTTCAGACTTCACGCAAGACTAAGCCCAAAAAGCGACGGACCCACGCATGAACCCATCTTCATTACCACATCAACCCACCATCTCCACTCAGAATCTCCAACTCAAGCTTGCATCCGTCTACCCCCTCTATCTGCACCACGCCGTCGCAGGTGGAGTGAGAAGCTTACCGGCGGAGGGACTCAAAGAAGGAGTTCAGATCTGGTGCCTCCGTCGAAGGGGATGAAGAAGGAGTAGATCTGGCGGCAGCCGTCGTCGTTTGCCTGGATCAGCGGAGGTATTGTCATTGCCGGCGGCAGGGTGAGACGACGTGAGCGTGGTGAGTCTAGGTGGTTGGCCGGTCGAGCATAGTGACTGAGAAGGGAGGGGTCGAGCTTGGTGACTGAGAAGGGAGAGAGGGTAATGCGGGAAATGAGAACATGAAATTACAAATCAAAGCTTTTTTAGTGGAACCCATTTTGATGGAATTGGGCAAATTGAGTTCCATATGGAAATGGAATTGAGGCTCAATTCCATCATACCAAACAAACATCTTCATGGAATTGAGACCAAATTCCATTTCCATCCTCCCCAATTCCATCATATCAAACATACCATTAGGCTATGATGGCGGAGTCAAGTTCTCACTGAAAGAGTGGAAGGTGGCCCGACTACTTGCATTCGTAATGCCTACCTCTGTGTCCAAGACTTTTTGCCTTTTCTTTGAAAAATCCGGCCCAAATTATCTTCGTTATACATATACATATATATTAAAAAAAAAATACTTGTAACAGTTCTATTATTCACAATGTGTGAATACTTTAACTTATCATTGGAAAAAAAAATAAACAAAGAATAGTTTAACTTATTTTTTAAAGGTCTACACAATGTAAGAATTGTCATTTTGATATGCACGAGGTTAATTGTATCAGAAGATATGGAGTCATTCGTCCTTTTGGTTCGATTCCTACATCAATCTTTGATACATTAAAATTATTGCCTTGAAATATGATTTTAATTATTTTAGGCGTGCTTTTGAAAATAAGAGATTGAAGAGTGAATTTCTTGGGAGCTGAGAAAGGTTAGGAAGCTTGCTTGATGGGGGTGGTCTAGATCTAGACTACAGGCTGCTTGACTGAAGGCCTTGAGGAGGTTGTCAAGTTGGATAATTCATTAGGAGTGACTTTGACTTGCAAGTGGACTAGGAGCATTATCGTTAAATTTGTGAGCTAATTCTTTGAGGTCACCATTTTTATATTTTTAATTTATAAAATTGTTTCGAGTCACCATTAAACTCGTGTTAGTTGTAAACTCGGTCAAATTTATGAGTTTACATATCAAGTTTACTATTTTTACGTTTCTATCTTACAAAATCGTATTAACCGACTCTTAAATTTGTGTTAGCTTTTTAGATTTGATCATACTCAGTAGCTATAAATATATATATATAAATTTTAAAGAAATTTCTTTGTTGGGTAAGATAAAATATGAATGTTAATGATTTAATTTCAATTATTTGGATTTAAAATATATTTAAATCAAATTTTTGTCATTTTTTATATTTTAATTATTCACTTATACATTATTACTATATATTTATTGATAAAAGTAAACTCTTACGAATTTACGATTTGAGTTCATAATATGAGTTTACATCACTATTACAAGTTTACTTAAACTCATAAGTTTGACCACCTTGATTAAGAGTACAATGCATGAAATATATAAATGGTTGACTGAGAATATTATCTACTCTTTCTTTAAATATATTGTGATTTTGTTATGAATATGAGAAAATTTTGGGAGATTTGTTTTGGTTCAAATTATAAGGACCAAAAGCCTTATGCCTCAAGGATTAATTATATTGTTCCTTGAATTGGGATAAGTAAATACTCCATCCATCCGAAAATATAAGCTTTAAATTTTTGAATGGGTGTGTCTCAAAACATAAGCTTTATTTTAAATTTGTCAAAGCATTTATTGCACTATTTTCAACTTTACCTCTTAACTGAATTGTTGCATTTATTGTTTATTTTACTTTTCCTCTTTACAAATATGAACATAGTTGGAATATATATATACACGTTGCTCATAACTAATTTTAATTATTTTCTTGATGAACTCAAATTTAAAGCTTATAATTAGGGATTTGAAGCTTATAGTTAGGCACAAGAGGAGTATTGGGTAATAGTTGAAACTTGAAACATAAAATTGAAGCAATTTGTGTGAAAAAAGCCATTGGGTACACATCTAATCATAAACGTTTTACTTAATCCTAACAGGTAGTACGGATAATTAATTAAGTTAATTTAAATATTTAGTTTGTTAAGCCTTTTACAGTTTATTTATCAAGTTGGTTTGATTATATTCGAGTTATTGTTGGACACTAAATATAAACACATCAATTCAAATCACAATTCATAATATTAGAACGCATTAGCTCCTTCCGCTAAACCAAACCCCAGATTCTTTAGATTTTTATGTCATGGTTGTATTTAAAAGAAGATCGTTTGGGAATTATAAATCAAGACCAAGTCAATTCTGTCTCCTGCTTTAGCTTCCATTGTTATACTAGAGTTTGGTCAAGCAGGTATAGCTTGTGCGAACTTGTAAACTTGAAGACTTGCCAAACAATATTTTACTTTTTCCATGGCCACTTTCAGAGTTTCAGTCATACTCTTCTTCGTGGCAATTATATTGTCTTATGGGACCTTTTCAAACTTCCCACACTTTGTCTCTATTACGTCACCTGCCCCATATTGACCTCACTTGCATCAACATATTACTAGTGTATACATATCTCAAGTCTACTAATTCATTTCAAAATTTTGAAAAATTTTGCGTATACACACGGACACACCCTGGGGAAGTCAATTCCTTTTTAGGATTTGATTTTCTCATAAAATTACTGTATATTGGCAGCCAAAAATAAAAATGTGAACAAGCATCTAAAGGAATGTATAAATAATCTAAATTCCTAAGCTAAACTGTACGGAAAATTCTTTAAAAAAAATGAATTGCAGTGAATCTGCAACTTTTTTTAATCCCCCTCTGTCCAATAAAGAATCAATGAATCAGTGGGACAATACTCCCGTATGTTAGATATGTCTCTCTTCCGAGTATAAAACTAACCCTTCCTTAAATTATACACAGCCTCCCCTCCTTTCCTCCTTCTCCTTCCAATCTTTTCCTGTAAGTATCGAGAGCGTGGCACTTGGATGCTACATTACCCCCATTTGGTATGACAGAAGCCCCATCCTTTGATTCTTGCCTCAATAAGGAAGCACATTGCGACCACAACTCATGTACTACTGCTTTTTTAGGCACAAACTTGAATCTTAATCATCTAGGGCTACTGATACCAAAACCCAGTTAGCTACTATCTCTGGGTACTAACCGTATTGTTCCGGCTTTGGACAAATTTAAGTCTTGTCATTTGCTCCTGAGACTGATCACAGATGCAACCAGGGAAGGGATTAGCATAAAAGTTCTCCTCTGTCCTAGGTGAATCCCCTGGCTTTCTCAGATACGGTGTGCCTTGCCTGTTTGAATGTAAATCTTTAACCTTGGAAGAAAAGTTTTCCCAAGATATTGCACCCTTCTCCAGCTTATCAAACAGTTTAACAAACCTTAATCTGAAAATATAAACATGGAGAAACCTGTCAAAATTGGAAAGTTGATCTTGCTCCTAAGTACTTTCTCTGGTCCTTAATATAAGATATATTTACCTATTTTGAAAAGATTAAATAAGTTAGTTAACATTTTATTTATTTTCTAAAACACCCTAGTTATCTTTCTTAATTCCCTCCTTCTCTCTTCTCCTTGATTATTGTTAAGGGAACATTAGTAGGGGTAAATTAGGAAAAGATTGATAAATATGAAAAATTTATCTTTTATTTAGTATTAAAATTAACTCCCAAAATATGTCCTATATTAATGACCGAAGGAGTATAAGACATAATTTTCATATGCTTCAACCTTTTCCTAATTTACCCTTATCCTTATTGATGCTTCCTCAACAATAATCAAGAAGGAAAGAGAATGAGGGGATTAAGGAAGATGACTAGAGTATTTTAGAAAATATATGTTATATTAACTAACATCGTTAATCTAATCAAATTAGACAAGCACGTCTTATATTAAGGAGCAGAAGGCATCTGCGATTGAGAACTGACCTGTCAGGATTTATGGTCTTCCTGAATCCTTCAAACCTCCTATGACCCTGCACAGCCTTGGCCATATTTCCATCATAAGTGTAGACGAAGACATCACTTTCCAGGGCAACAATGTAATCCAAAGCAGCAAGGCGATTTTGATATGGCTTAAAGGGCTTAAGCTCCTCCTCAGTTGCAAGGTTTGAATGAGTAAACACATTTGGATACTCGGATCGAAATGCGTCTAAACTGTTTCTTCCATAGATCTTCCCTGCAACGATGTAGATTTTTGTTGTGGCAGGATAGCCCATGGCCTTGAGAAAAATGGCAGCTTCTCTAGGAGACATAGGGCATCCACCTTGCAACCTTCGTTCAGTGGCATTTATCTCTTTCTCCTTCCAATGCTTAGTTTCATACCTCATTTTCTTCAGTGCCTCAGCCTCCTTCGCTGTGAGATTATGACTGCATCCCGTAAAGGACAACATGTCTTTCTCATATCTATTTCCAAAAGAAAGAATTCAAACAAGAAAATCTCAGTTTGGCAGTTCATAACTTCAATGAAGTTATAGAGGGGGATGCATTGATTAATAACCTATCTAAAAATCTGATGATGCATGTAGCCGACTCAACCTAGTGGGATAACGCTTTGATGGTTCATAACTTAAACGAGAACGAACAAATGGGTGTGATAGAATACAAGATGATTGATTACCTTAAATGAAGGGCAATATATGGTTCATTGTTGGATCTTAGCCTGTTGACCAGAGTTTTTCCGAGCTCCTCGATCTCTGGCGAATACCGGAGAGCTTCGTAATTGGCACGACACCTGAGCTTCTGGATATGAGAAGCAAGACCGTTATTGGCGAGTCTGGAATCTGTGTGAGTAAAGAGCATGACGCCGCGGCGTTCTAACATTTTGGCCATCTCGTTTCTGTAATAACTAGCCTGCAAATATCATCAAGTATATCTAAGTAACACTATATCCCACATAGCAGGAATTGTTTGAATCTAGTCACATACTTGGATTATTATTTCCACACCTTTGACCAGGAAACAGGAGCCTTCCTAAGAGGTGCAACATTAGCATACTCGGTTGGAACATACTCGACTATGTCAATGTCCTCTTTTAAAACATTCATGAAGTGCCTCCAGTCAAAAATATCTTTAAAGTCACTGAAATATATATCAGAGGGACAATTATGTTTCAGCAAAAAAAAAAAAAGACATTGTGAGGAGTCAAATTACAAGCAACACAATGATGAAATAGAAAATTTACCTGGGATCGATCCAAAAGGATTTATGATCAAGTAAAGGAAGAACCAGAGTGGCATTCATGAGCTTTGCAATTGCAACCATATCACATATCTACAAAATACAGCAGGCTGTGAGAATTAGCAATGAGAAGTATCAAAAACAGAACAACTATTAAAGTCTTATATTTCATTCGATCTTACTCCTGTTCTCATTTGATTTAATCCGCCGTTGGCATAAACAAGGAGGTAGCCATTTGTTTTTGTATTAGCCCCTGAAAAATTATAAACTTGGAACAAATGAGTCATAAAAAAATATATACGTTAAGCACACCCATAAATAAATGCTTAATAAGAATTCAGATCAAGCAGTCATACATACTTGTTCGACTCCTAGGCTGAGAGATGCATTTATAGTAGTTGTCACTGTTGGGCGTCATCCATATTTCCTCGGTCTTTAGAAAAGAAATGGAACAGAACAAAGAAAAGAAAGCATTAAAATTTAAAACCATGAAAAGTGAAACTATTTAAAAAGTGATCTGGGGCAGTAAAAGTGACAGTTACATCACCATCTCTCAACTGTTGGGTTATATTTTATAAAATTAAGCTCATTGCATCATCATCTCTCACAACTCTAGCATGATATTCTATAAAGAATAGAAGTTACATCATCTCTCACGACTCCTAAACCAGTCCAAATACCCTAAACGTCATAGAAATAACAAACCCAGAGCTCCCACAACTCTGATCTAGATATGAAAATAATACACTCTAAAGAAATCCATTCAATTAAACAAAGCTAAGTAATTAGCATATCCGTTTTTTTAATGAAAACCAACGCCATCAAAAACCGAACGAAGTCTATCCTTCTAGTCTTAACAGTTATTCTAAATTTAGAAAACCAATTGATATTAAACAGAGGATCTGGAAAAAACTTAAAACAGAGGATCTGGAAGAAACTTGAAACAGAGGATCTGGTAATCAAAACAAGACGGGGCCAAAAGGAAAAAAAAAACTCCAAGATCACTTACGAGCAATCTCTCGGGGACATGCTTGGATAAGTTGGTTTCTCTCTCAGTGATGGCGCTATGAGCAGAAGCCCAATAATCCTGCTTGAACCTCTGCAACGTCAATTGACCATTATTCTCTATGCTCCTCCTATTAACCTCCAACAAGGCAACTCCTATAAACGCGGCCTTCAAGAAAATCGTCATAACTAACATCAACATCAACATCCATAAAATCTTTCGACTTGTATTCCTTTTTCCCCATCTCATCGACGAGAAGAACATCCGCGTGCGAAGCAGGATGCGCCTAATGACGTGGGGGCGTTGGGCGGGATAGAAGTGGTGGTGGTGGTGGTGGGACCCGCCACCTGTGGCGGCTGTAGATTCATTAGAGTCGTTATTGTCGTCCTTAACAAGAAGAACGTCCGAGTAATCTGAATAATAGCCAGGCTGTTTCTCAAGGTCGGCAATATTATTGTCTGCGACGCGTCGTCTTGGTATGGTGGGGCCGGCGATCCTCGGGCTTGTATTGCAGGAGCTGGGGGTTGGGCCGCCGGACGACATCCCCGGTGCCGGAAAATAAATATAAAACGGCAACCCCGAAATGGAAAATCAAGTTTGGGCAAATAAAAGAAGGATTATGAGGGAAAAAGGAGAGGAGTTGTTTTTGGTTGTGGTGGCGATGAGAGAGAAAGAGAGGGAGGGAGTTTTTGGTAATGGTATCGTGAGGAAATGAGAACGAGAGAGGCTCCGAAATCTCAGGAGGGTGCTTTACCGGAGGCTATGTGTCATCGCTCTCTCTCTCTCAGGTTTCAGTGCTCTGAATCAGATATACGTCGTCTTTCATCACTCTCTCTCTCTCTTTATATAACCACGACGTCGTGGTCTGGTTCATGTGGGCAATTAGATTCTCCAGAAGAATGATTAGAATTTTCTGCTGTCAAAAAATCAAAACAGCCGAATTTTTAAGGGCATTATTGCTTTTTACTTATTTGCCCTTAGAAAATCATGTTTAAATATAGTATTGATTTAGTTTAATTTTATTGTGATGATCGTAGTTCATGGATGCATGTGTACTTTTGAAGATATCTGATATTCTGAGATGGATATTTTTTTAAAAAAAAATTATACATGTGATCTTAAGTTAAATTTGATTTTTTGTTAAAAAAATTAATTTTGATTTGAAACTGATTAAGATCAGATACCCGATCCTATAATTTATGGGCGGTATCTATCATCTCCAGTTTCTGCCGATCTTGTTGTTAAATCATAAATGTAGTGTTAAGATAAATTTTATTTGAAAATTTACTATTAATAGATGAGAAATTATTTTCATAAAATAATTTTTTAAATAAATCTAATGGCAATCAAATTATCAAACCCTTAATATTTTATTACGCTTAATACCTATATGTGTGTGTGTGTGTGTGTGTGTGTGTGAACTATATCTCATTTGTGACGTACATGAATTTTAAAATAGATAATCAGCAGTTTCAAATTAAAAGAGTTTGCATTTCTTCATCTTCTTACTATCACATTTTTTTTAATCAAAATATGATAACGTATACCATAAGAAAAATTTCTAAAGTGAATGCTTTAATTGGAATCCTTATCTTTTTGTTTGCAGAAAATATGCAAAATCAAGTGTTGATTAAAAAAAATTTAATCATATACTTGTAATATTTTCTAGACAACTTATCTTTTAATCAGAGGAATTGACGATAAAAATATAAGTTTAAAAACTATATTTATTTGCCATCAAGTTTAAAAACTATATATGTGTTTATGTTTGACTCTTTCATTATTTATTTTGAATTTTTTAATCCAATTAATTGACTTGTTTGATTGATTACCAATATTAGACCGTAAATTTTACTATATATTGACTTTTTTTTATGAGAACTAGGGGTTTTCAAATAGCACCGGTTCTGATAATGTCCGACTAAAAATTCTCGTCTCGTTTGAGATTGAGATGAGATGCAGTTAGTGTTTGTTTGAAATAGTTTATTTTTGGGTAATAAGTGCTTATAAACCGTGATTTATGATATATGAGGTAAGTACATAAGAAAAGTTTTATCTTAATTTATATAATAAATACTTATTTTAAAAAAATAAACTAATCCAAACATACTTTTAACCCTTAGAAAGTCTCGGTCCCGGATTATAAGTGTATTTATATAATTACAAAATTTTTTAAAAAATTTTTTGTAACTCCAGCCGCAAATTATCCAATTTTGTTAACCTAGCTTCCCTCTCTTCTCCTTCGACAACACCACCGAGACCCCGACTTTCTCTCTTCTTTCTCCGTCGCTCTTTGGCACGCTGTGTCTCTGTCGCCAGCTCGTCCACACCGAGAGTCTTTGTCTCTGTCTCTCTTCCTCCAGCAACCTTTCTATTCCTCTCCATGGTTCTTCCTTTCTTTTTGTTTTTCTAATTAAGTAGTGCTCGTTTGGGATAGTTTATTTTTTAACAGTAAGTACTTATAATTCGTGATTCACGCTATAAAAGATAAGTATGTAAGAAGAGTTTTGTCTCGACTTATGTAATAAGTACTTATTTCCCAAGAAAAAGCTATTCCAAACACTCACGTAGACAGGACCCAATTTAATACTCTCCAAGTCCTCCGTCCTCTGACCGAAAATACTAAAGAAAATTCTAATTATTCTACATTAGTTTCTAGTCCGTTTGTAAACCGGAGAGGAAGGTAAAAGACTTCTGAATTTTGTTGTTTTGGGTCGACTGTGTTGAGTCCTTATCTAGAGATCTCATCCTCTATTTCCTTTCATAGAATTGTCGGATAGGCTTGTTTTCTTATCCTTTTTTCTAGCTCTCAACATCTGGATTATGAAGAGTGTCTGTCTCTAATGCCACAGACTGGCTTGCACTCTTGAGTAATCATGTCTTTTTACAGTTTGAAAACTGTTTTATTATGAAATTACAAATAAGAACCATACAAGTAGCTTGCGGGAGCCTAATGCTGGATTTATAACTTTGAAAATGATATATTTTTTGAATTTCTGGTTTTTACTCTGAGAAATAAGGAATTCCCTTTCCTGGGACAGGAAATAGTTTCCCACTTCTGGTCTGTCAACACCCATTTCCATTTCGATATACACAGAGTAATAGAGACCAAGTTCCACAGACATACAGAAAAGTACATATATACTGATAAAAATATTTGTTTACAGTCCAAAGTCAACCCTACAGAATACGACAATATACACCACTATTACAAAATATCCAAAAGTATTTTAGACATAGACTATCTATAACCATGAACTTTGTATTTGCCTTGAGGCACATGCCAATCACTTCCCTTGGTCTACATTCTTGCCTTTTGATCCACTGGCGCTCGTTGAGATGTTTGGTTTAGAAAAAGGGGTGAGATTCTGAAGAATCTCAGTAGAAACATGCTATCATTCATAGAAAATGCGAAAAGTAAATATGATATATGCCATGTATGCACCAATTAATGAACAATATAAACATATCATCTGCATGTATACATGAGTAGGGCCCAACCCCACTAATCTGCACCGGTTGGTCTTCCGCCAACTCCAGTGTAAGTGCCTCTAGCACTACTGGCCCCTCTCTGGGCAAAACATGTTGATTAATAAAGCGCATTTACAAACAATGGCATCCACACAATCATAAAACTATGGCATGATGTATGAAGGATAATGTCCCTACCTCGAAGTTCTATCGACCCCTTTTTGTGCGCCTCGTGAAACGTGTTGACTTTCGGCTCCCGATTCGATCCTAAAATATTAAATGTACAAGAAATAGGTTATAACCTATCCAAGTATCATTTTAGACACTTCCATAGTGTTTCTTGTGGTTATATTAGCCTATGGTAAAAATTTACCAAAATGCCACCGGGACCCGGCCCGGCCCCGCCGTACCTGGCCCGATGGCATGTTTTCCCAAAATTTTGACTAGGGCTATCCTGACATATTTTCGTCCAAGGAATCCATTTCCGGACTCAAAATTACCAAATTCAATGTCAAATTACGAAATTGCTCTTGGCAGCCCTACTTTTAGGGTTTTGGGGGCGTTTCCGTAATTATGCTTTCTCAGCCTTTTCTGAAAAAGTGCCCAACTGTAACCCCACCTATTTTTTGCCACTGAATGCAATGGAACCATCAAATCATTAAAAATCCAACTCCTACCCCTAGATCTGGCCCTAACCGAAATTATGGAGTCCTCCAGGCAAAATCGGTGTTTTGTGTTTTCGGCTCCGTAAACGCGTTCCTTTATACTCCTAACCACTTTATTAACCATCTAATTGAGTTATAACTACCATTTGAACTAAAATTGGAAAGCATAACCCTTATATACACACTTTTCCAAAATTTAAAACCAATGGCAATCCGGCGAAATTTCACCGATTAAATTGCCCACAGCAGCTATAATAGTTAATATATGAAGATTTGGAAGTTACCTCAAGCTCCCACAAGCTTTTCCCAAAAATGGCTGAAAACCCTAACTTTTAGAACACCAAATTTAAGCTTTCCAAACCTTAAAGAACAAAGAGGAGTAGCTTAGGATCGGAGTTATACGCGTTAGGAGCTAAATCATCGGAGAAATCGACTTACCTTGTGATTTTTCTTCTCCTTTCTCTCTCTACAAACCTCAACGTTCTCACTCTTCATTCAGCTGCTGTGTGCGACAGAAATGAGCTGAGGATGAAGATGCACATGTGTTTTATAATATATATAACATTATACTTTAATTATTTAACAATTTCCAAAACTTTCAAAAATCACTTTTATGTAAATAAACCCTATGTATGTGTAACCAAGCTCATTAATCCCAACCAATATTTTCTTCCTCTTGCAACATGTAGGAGACACCTAGGGGTTCCTCCCTATGGTCTCAATTGGCTTCACAACTTGTGCCGGTTACGTATACATGTAAAGTCTCAATTTTGGTCAAAATTGCACTTTTTGCTCAAATTTTCCATAAATTCATATTAAATTGACCAAAATATTCTAAATATATTTTTAACCTTTATTTTCCTTAATTAATTGAAATTAACTTCAATTAATTGAAAAATAATTTATTTTGTGCTATTTTGGCAAAATTACGATTTTGCCATTATCCTTCTAATCCAATTTCTTCTCTTATTTTTCTTTGGCCAATTTCCATATATTTTTGGACCAAATATTTTCTCTAATATTCCTTCATTTTTGGACCTTAATATTGGGCTTTTTAAATTACCCAAATTAATTCCTTAATTATTTTTGCCCAACTTCCATGAAATTGAACATTTATGAAATTCATAAATTCCAAATTCATGAATATTCACCATTTTATTGAATTTTCTAAATAATTACAATATATTTGGTGAATATAAAATTTGGGATGTTACATGGTCTCTTTTTGGGACAGGACTTGGGAATAGGTCATCCTGATCCCGATCCGGACTTTGAATACCCTGGTGACAACTTTTAATCTTGAATTTAATTATAAATAAAGAATAAGAGTAGTTTGAGTTTATCAAAGTATGGCTACAATTTTTGAGTATAATTATTCTTTTGATATGAATAATTGTTTAAAAATATTATGATAAATAATATATTTGAATTTGAATTTTTGAAATTTAAAATAAATTACAACATTGTATCACATTGATTATAAGTTATCTGTACTGAATGAATCTTAATATTTTTTTATAAAATACTTTTATGTTGTCATATGTCTAATACTCCATTTGGATGGGAAGAAAATTTGTGAGGAAAGAAAATAGGAGGAGATAAAATAGAGCGAAGAGAAGATTAAGGAGAAAATATTATCACTCCCGTTGTTTGGATGGACAAGAGAAAATAAAGAGGAAAGGAAATGAGTAAGTATATGAATGATTAAAAGACAATTCTATATATGTAAATATGTATTTAATTTTTTAAATAAAATATAATAATAGGAAATATATAAATTATATATTATCTAACATTATTAATAAAAACTGAAAGGGTTAAAATGGAATATAGTATCTTGAGAAATTGATTTCATAAAAAAAATTTATTTTTTAAGTTAAAAAAATAACAAGTAGATAATGTTTTTTATTTTTTAATAGTTTAAAATTAAATATAATAAAAAGATATAAATAAATAAGAAAGGGATAAGGTTGGAAAAAAAAAAGGAAAACGTATTCTTAAATGCATGCGTGTGTGACATTTATTAATGAATTTTTTTAATGCATGTGAGAGAAAATAATGAAAAATGAGTTTTATTCTCGTTTTCTCTCCATATGTGGAGAGATAAGTTGAAGAGAGAATGATGTGGCTCCCACGCCCATTCTGTACCCAACTTTTCTTTCCTTCTACTTTCTTCCTTAATTCAAGCCACAAAAAAAAAACATCATTCTCTTCCAATTTTCTTTCCTCCCTCATTTTCTCTCCATAAAAAAAGAGGGTAAGTAACATTATACATCATAAAGTATTTTGGCCTGAAAAAAGCAGAAGCTGAAATCAAGTAAAATGTAGAAATATCAACAAAAAGATAATATTTTTAATCATTAAGAAAAGAAGAAAAAATACACTCGTTCAATTTAAAAATACCAAAAGGTTATGCCGTGGAAAAACATATATAAACATTTATTGATTAAGATGCTATTTACAAGTTTTTGAATCGGAAACATAGCACTTTTAAGTTATCGTACCATAAAAAAAATCTACCAATGAATTCAATACAAATTAAACACAATATTTATGGCATAAAACCATAAACTTTAACTAAGAATTTAACTCAGAGAGATTTAGATCACAATTTTGATGTGTGTATAACATGTACACATCGTATTGTAGAAGCAAAAGCAACGTTGTTTAATTAAGATTTGGTTTTAAATTTAATTTACAAGTGCAAGTTTTGCAAAGTATAAATTTGAGAAAAAGATATATAAATACCAAGTCAACTTCCAAAATTCAGAAAAGTCCATTAACATATATAAAGGACAAAGAGGGAATAGGGTGAGAATATGGGTTTTTTATGTTTGGGAGAAAAAATAAAAAAGCCCCCATTATTCAATCATTTTATACATATTATCCGTATTTATTGATTTTGTTAAAATCATTATGGATTTTGTATTACTCATTTAGTTAATCGCATTACTCAATTGGTCACAATCCAAAACTTTCTGTTAATCCTTTTATATTGTTTATCAGTACTTATTGTTTTGATTAAAACCATTACAGATTTTGTCAACACTACTATTCATTTTGTCAATTCCATACTTATTGAGTTTGTTAAAATCATTACTCGTTTAGTTAATCTCATTACTTAATTGATCACAATAAAAAAACTCTATGAATCCTTTTACACATTTTGCATTACTAGTTGATGATTTCGTCAAAACCATTACGAATTTCATCAACATCACAATTTATTTCATCATTCACATTACTCTATTGGTCACAACCTAAAACTATTTGTCAATTATTTTACACATTTTGTCAATACTTATTAATTTTGTCAAAACCGTTACTCTTTTAGTTAATCACATTACTGAATTAGCCACAATCTAAATCTTTTTGTCAATTTTATGCATTTTGTTGGTACTTATTGATTTTGTCAAAATCATTACGGATTTCGTTAATATCACAATTTTTTTCATCAATCACATTACTCTACTAGTCACAATCTAAAACTATTTATCAATCCTTTTACACATATTGTGAGTACTTGATTTTATCAAAATCATTACTCTTTTAGTCAATCCTATAAGAAGCAATTCAATTTCAAAACAATTAAAGAAGACAATGGACGTCCAATCAGTGAATCAATCACCACTGCAACACAAAAAACAAGCACAAAGGAGAAATGTAGGAAAAACAAATAAGAGGTTCAAATAATAGGATCTACAAACAACATGGTGATTTGTCTGGAAATTATGTATTGCTCTAGTTGAAGGGGAAATTGGTTCTTTCCTTTGCTTTCATCCTACCTAGCTTTTTTTTTTTTTTGGGGTTCTGGGCAACCAAATAGGGAAATACAAACAGAGAACTAGCCCACGCAATACAAGTATACACTCCTCAAAGAACAAAACAAACTTATAGATCGAAACAATTAAAAGATAAGACGTTGACGGGAAAAAGGAGCAACTTTTTGAAGACAAGATTAAGAGACTTTGGGCTAGGAATTACCAGTTAATCCAAGGCATTAGAAAAATTTGAAGCAATTAAAGTGTTTTGGAAGGTTTGCCACGTGGAATTGAAACTCAGAACATGTAGTGTAAGAGTACCAAAGAGAAGGAATCAAATAATTTTGAATGAGATTCCAAGAACCAAGCAAAGAGAAAAAAATCTGATAGAAAGAAGGAAGTTCTTTGGTTAGAAACCCACGCCTTCATTGAGATGGTCGGAAAATACAGTTGCCAATCATTGTCTCTGATATAAGAGAAATCCATGCCTTGGCTCGCCCCGACGGCAAGCCTTGTCCGTCAACGAGATGATTGGTAAACACATAGCTGGTGAACATAATCCTTAAGGGCTCGTTTGATACGTTGGAATTGATTTTGATGGAAATGGATATGGATATGGATATGGAAATGGATATGGAAATGGAAATGGGGACTAAAAGTATGTTTGGTAGTGGAGGGTAATAGATGGAAATGATCACATGGAATTGTAATTCTTAGATATTTTGATGGAATTGATTGGGTGGAATTGAGCCTATTTGGCTTCCACATGGAATTGGAAAATTTTCCAATTCCATCATATCAAACAAACATCATGATAGAATTGATCCTCAATTCCATTTCCATCACCCTTAATTCCATCATACCAAACATGGCATAACTGTGGCCACCACCTAGTATTGAAGCTGCTACCATTGAGAACTTACCACCATGAGAAGAGAATTCGGTGGCGGTGAGAGAGCAGAGGAAGAGGAAGTAGAGGGTGGGCGAGACGAAGAGAGAGAAAGAGAGTGAAAGGATGGAGACAGTTGAATTAAAGAAAGCATTTAAATCTTTTCCTTTAAACTTTGATATTCTAGATTTCTTCCATTCACTTCTCTATCATTTTCATTTCTTATCAACTTTATTAGGGTTTTGGAAATTCAAAGGGTATTTAACTATCTTTTTTCCTATGAATTGACTTTATTTTCTGGCAAAAAAAAAAAAAACTTTATATTTGCCAATGCCGTACGTAGAGGGTTGCTTCATAATTAATCCGTTTCAAAAATCAAACTCTCGTTAATTAATAGTAAAGTGTGACATTTACTCCAATGAATCTATGATCATATATATCCTCTTTGCTTCTCCATTAGGAAATGCAGGGACTCCATAATTGTCCCAAGAAAAAGTTTGTTTTAATTCGATATAAAGTTTTTAGACTTTTCTACGCAAAGGCAAAACATGTAATTGGAGAGAGTCAATCCTTCCATTATGAACTTAACTAACCACATGACTACAGTAAACATTGATTCTAACATCATTAGGAAACCAAGACATGGTCAAAAAATCTCTCCTTTTTTTTTTTCAAGATAAAAAGTATGGTTAATACCATAAGTAGTGCTTACAATTTAATCAAATTTTAATTTTGATCCATGTAATTTCAAATTAATGATTTTAGTCCTATAGGTTTATAAAGATTTGGTCTGAATTTAATAGTTATTCTCTATAATTTTAACGAGTTCTAATATTAATGCCTATACTTAAATTCAAACAAAATCCTCATAAAACCATTGAATTAAAACAATTGATTTGAAAGAAACTAAAATTAAAATTGGATCAAACTATAAGGATCAACAATGATATTAATTTAGGTAACAAACGTCTCTATTAACCTCCCTCTTCATTTATTATATCTATCGATGGTAGGTGGCATGGGATGTGCATGTGCTTATATCTACTCTTATTTACCCTAAAACATAACACTTTTTCGGTTCTTAATACAAAAGTTTTTTAACTAATTTTGGTAGGTTAAGGAAATTTGTTAGATTATTTAATTATAATACTCCCTCCGATCCTAATTATAAGATAAAGTTGACTTTTTTAGAGAAATTAAGGAAGCCAATTAAATCATTTTAGAGTATTTATATTTTTAGTATTCTTATATTATATATCAGTTTATTAGTCAAATTAATTAGTTTGAAGAAAAAAATAAAAATAAAAATATTCTAAAGTGATTTTATTGACTTCCTTAATTTTTTCAAAAAAGTCAACTTTATCTTATAATTAGGACCGGAGGGAGTATCTCCCTAAAATATCCTTATATAACATTATATTATTTATTCATTTATAATTTTGGTAGATTATTTTGGAAATATATAGATTATACAGATAAAACGGATTAATATTTTATATTTAGAATAAACGCGAACCTCTCTAACTAGTTCCCGAGACAAATTAAGTTAATCATTTCTCATAGATTTTAGTGCCGGGAGCTCAGGCAATGGCCAAAAACAGAAAAATAAAAAAAGTGTTAGTGAGAGGCGAGAGTGGAAGAGGAAAAACAGTGTCAGTAAGGACAGTTTAGGGATTTCAAGTGAGAAGAGAGGCGTGCGTGTCGTTTGGGAGTCGAAGGTTTTACATTTTGGCCGTCACGCTTTTGGAATTTTCGTCGCAGAATGCGCCTTTGAAACGAGTATCCTCCTTACCTGTCGCACTTTTGCTATGACCATTTGACCTCTTCGGCTGGATTTCGGATTTCCCCTTCCCTGTGGGCCCCATCTCTACCTGCCTCCTGACATTCCTTACGTTGGCCCACGTGTCGTCTGTACCATATCCCACATTGCCACACGGATTCCTTCAACATTTTCTGTTTCTCCCCCTCCTCCTTCATCTTGTTAAAAATATTTAAAGATTTTAAAAATTAGAGTAATGATCCTAAAAATTCGACTTTAACTTGGTTTTAATTTTTATATTTTTAGTTATTAACATTTTTAAATTTTACTTTTATTTTTGAAGAATACTAAAATCATATTTTATCAACTAAATTCAAACAGGGAAATATTCCTAAAAACCATCTTATTGCAAAATCTATTGTCCAAAAGTACATTAAAATTTGTTTAAGGATGTGATGTGAGTGCAGCTACATAAAATCTAGGGAAAATTACTCATAGGTCTCAAGGAAGCAACATATTATCATAAAAGTCCCTGGATACAACCCCAAAACGTATATCCACAACCTGATGAATGTATTTTACAATCTCGAGGGACATTTCTAATAATATATTGCTTCCTTAGAACCTAGGAATAATTTTTCCTAAAATTTATCTTCAATTATGTATAAAATAAAAGATATTTACACACAGATAAATATACTTTTCACTTATATTGCTAAATAAGAGTTACTCTTGTTCAAGGATCCAAATCCTTAACTACCTTTAGTAAATAAATTTTGTAATGAATAATTCTTCGTGGGAATAATTGGTCTTGTTTTATAAAGGGGACCATATCATTTCCCTTTGAATCATGACAGTCATGTTTTATTTTATTTTCTTTTTTTTTTTAAAGAGAACTAGAATGAGTAAGCTATAAACAAAACTGAAATTTTTGATGGGGTAGGGGTGTGGCCCTATTGGTGAATCTTAGGTATATGTACCTTATATTAAGTGGGGTTGTTATAAATGCAGAATGGGTGGGGGAACAATTACATGCCTTATTAAAAGAGTTGGACTTGAAATGAGGAAGAAGTGCAAGATTGCTTCTCCCCTAATAAAGCCTATGTTCCACTTATTTTAAAGTAAACTACCCTCTTCCATGCCTAATATAAGGCACACCTAGCCACTTCATCAAAATTAAAGAGATGTAAATAGTTAAGTCATTAATTTTTCTGAAAATAAAAAAATTCAAATTCATACATGTTTAATACTATGATTTACACTAAAAAAAAAGACATGGAAATTGGTGCAATTAATGATATTTTAGATAGAGGTAATAATATAATATTGAAAAAAATGTAATTTATTTACATTCAAGGTCTTATAATAAAGACAATCTATTTATAATAAGAAAGTAGGAATAATAAATGGAATTGTAGCAAGTGAGTACGATGGTTGAGGGAAGTAAAGGAGGGGACTTTGATAGAGTGTGGCGGTGGCGAATGTAATGAAGAAGTAAGGAAGGGAGCGAAAGAAGGTCCAACGCGCTGAATCTTACAAATTTGAAAGCTTTCCTTTCACAGCCACCTACTTCCAAATTGTCAAATGCCTGCACCGCACAAAAAAAAAAAAAAATACCGGTCTTAATTATAAGATAAAATTGATTTTTTTAGAGAAATTAAGGAAGCCAATTAAATCACTTTAGAATATTTATATTTATATTTTTTTCTTCAAACTAAGTAACTTGATTAATAAATTAATATATAATTCAAAGATACTAAAAATATAAATGCTCTAAAGTGATTTAATTGAATTCTTTAATTTCTCTAAAAAAAATCAATTTTATCTTATAATTAGGACCGAAGCAGTATATATATATATATATGCCTCCATCTTTTCATTCATTTATTTTGGTCTAATTAATGCTGCATGTTATGGTTAAGTTGCTGTAGGTTCAGCCGTCAAGTTTGTTTTGCACTTTTTTCCCAGGGTGGAGAGCTAGAGTTTGTTAATTCAATTAGCTGTATCTCTTCTAAAAACTTTTTCTGTATTCATATATTTGAATTAGAGCCTCGTCAAAATATTAAAAATAAAGTAAAGTTTGCTTTGAACTTTTTCCTAGACGGAGGCCTTGCTAGGGGTTATTTGGATTTTTATAGGATTAAGGTGTAAACACTACTACAAATTAGACATTTAACGACCCTAAAGGACGTCCCTTTTTAAATTAGGAACGCTCAAAGTTCAATATTTAGCGGGAAACATTGGCGCTGGTTGAATTTTTTTTTTTTAAAAAAATTGAACCACTTTAGACGTCCCCAGTCAAACTGGGGACGTCTAAAGTGAGGTTTAGACGTCCCCAGTCAGACTGGGGACGTCTAAAGTGGTTCAAATTTTTTTTTTTAAAAATTCAACCAGCGCCAATGTTTCCAAAAAAAAAATTTGAACCACTTTAGACGTCCCCAGTCTGACTGGGGACGTCTAAAGTGGTTCAAATTTTTTTTAAAAAAATTCAACCAGCGCCAATGTTTCCAAAAAAAAAATTTGAACCACTTTAGACGTCCCCAGTCTGACTGGGGACTTCTAAAGTGGCACTTTAGAAGTCCCCAGTGTGACTGGGGACGTCTAAAGTGGTTCAAATTTTTTTTTAAAAAATTCAACCAGCGCCAATGTTTCTAAAAAAAAAATTTGAACCACTTTAGAAGTCCCCAGTCAGACTGGGGACTTCTAAAGTGGTTCAATTTTTTTTTTTTGGAATTCAACTAGCGCTAATGTTTCTAAAAAAAAAAATTGAACCACTTTAGACGTCCCCAGTCAAACTGGGGACGTCTAAACCTCACTTTAGACGTCCCCAGTTTGACTGGGGACGTCTAAAGTGAGCTTTAGACGTCCCCATTTTGACTGGGGACGCGGAAAAGCCAGTCAGACACCCATCCCATCAGCAGCAGGCCAGCAGCTTTATTTTCCTTCCCCAAGCTTCATTCCGTCTTCCCTTGTGAGCTTCGTTCCAAGCTGTCTTCCTCTTTCCCCTTTTCCTTGCTTCCTTTCCCGTCTTCCTTCCTCTTTCTCAGTTCATTGGTGTAACTCCCTTTCCCATGCTTCCTTCCCTATCTGCCTTCCTCTTTCTCATAATCATATTTCTATTTTTCCATCTCTCTTCTTTGACGAGAGCACCATCGTTTGTGTCTCCCTTTCACAACTTTCATCTTCCTAGCTGGTGGCACCGTGAGTCATCTCCATTTCCGTCGTCCACAGGTTTGTCTCTCACTCCCACAACTTTGGATACAAATGATTGAACAAATGCTTGTAACTATTAATTTAAATCAGATTATGAAACTGGAAAAACAGAGTAACTTGTATATGCATACTTTTAATCTGCTTCTAATTTGCTTGATTTGGAAATGGACTGTCATTATTGCATACTTGTTCTTTTCGTCAGCAGACTTCAACACGGTGATGTATATATATAGATATGAGTTAAAAAAATGACAATGATACTTAGGAATGAATTTGGTTTGGCTTAGGTTAGTCTAGTTTAACCAGCGCCAATATGTTTATTAGATTGTTGTGTTGCGTTGTTATATAAAATGACAATGATACTTAGAGTTGTGTTGTTGTACATACTATTAGATTGTTGGATAACATGTTTATTAGATAGTGCTGAACTGCTGTTGTTTCCATTCTAGTTTATGCAATATTTCTTCTATCCAATTTCTGCAGTTTAAATTTGCCGGACAGTGATGTATATATAAAAGGCCATAAAAAAAACTTTAGATGTCCCCAGTGCAAACTGGGGACTTCTAAAGTATTTTTGAACCACTTTAGACGTCCCCAGTTTGCACTAGGGACTTCTAAAGTCCTAACTTTAGACGTCCCCAGTGCAAAGTGGGGACGTCTAAAGTGGTAATGACTGGGGACGTCTAAAGTCTGACCAAAAGACGTTCCCTATTTTAGGGACGTTATTGACAGTTCTTTCTACGACGCTCAGATAGATGTCCCTATGTTTTCAGACGTTAAAAGGCCCAAAAAAGGGACGTTAAAAGCATTTTTTGTAGTAGTGAAATTTACCAACGAAGTTTTATCCGATGAGCGTCTAGCACAAATATCTTTTAGAAAGGGCAAAAATACCAATAAACAATTAAAAAGGGGCATTCACCACAAAAACTGTTAATCCGTACTAACGGCGTTAAATTATAAGAGAAGAAACCCCCTAACGGCGTTAGTATGGATTTAACAGTTTTTGTGGTGGATGCCTCTTTTTAATTGTTCATTGGTATTTTTATCCCTTATTAATTGTTCATTGGTATTTTTACCCCTTCTAAAAGATATTTGTGTCAGACACTCCTCGGACAAAACTTCATTAATAAATTTACACCTTAACCCATTTTTATATGATCATTTAACTTGGTTAGATTAAGTATTGTTCGGTCAAATTAGGGGGCAACTCTTCTCAAGATATTTTTTACATTGATATGTATTTAAATTTAAAATTTCGTGATTAAGCAGTGAAAAATCACTTTTACTAAAATAAATGTCTGTTGGTAGAGGTTTTTTTTTTAAAAAGAGATAAACAGAGTTTGTGTTGTTTTTAATGCACGCAAATTGGGAAAAGTTAGCAAGGGGCAACTAAATGAGGCTATGGCTGGCCAAATTTTTTTTTTTAAATATATATATATTGAGGTAATGATGTGTTTTTGAAATTAAGGTGCTTGACTGCTGGGTTTGGTGGGGGGCCTCTACTTCTGAATATAAAATGATAAATTACTAATTAGTCTACAAAAATTGATACGTGGCGACGCGGAGAAAAGCACAGTGCAGGCTACTGTGTTCGCTTATAAATTGTGATTCACGGTATACGAAGTAAGTATGTGAGAGAAGTTTTATCTCAATTTACATAATAAGGACTTATTATCTCAAAATAAGTTATGCCAAACACTCACAAAATAGAATGCTTTCATAGATTTAACAGATTCACGTCTCAACAAATTTGATGTTAACATAATATGTATTTTACTACATCCACTAGTTCCAGAATACCGGTTCCATTTTCCAAATATTTAACTCAATCTAATATGATCAAGATTGTCTCGAGAGCATTTTATTAGTAATTTTTTAATGCTAGTTTTATCATATTTCAATTATCAATCTAAATCTTATAGCACGCACATGGTTATATCATAACTTATAAGTCACCTTTGCCTAACTAATATTAAGGAGATGAAGTTGATTCATTAATTTTATCTGAAAATAAAATATTTTTTTCCTAAATTTGCCTATATTTAACAGTATAGAAAAACAATAATTACACTTTAAGTATTTTTCTAATAAATCGTAATTAAGTGTAATATTTGTAAAAAAAATATTAATGACCCACAAAGCATCTTACATTATGAATCAAGAATTTATCCTAGAATGCGTCCTATATTTAATATTAGAGTGAGCATATCTCAAAATATTACTTCAAGTTTTTAATATAAGATCCATGTTTATGAAAAAGTCAAACTATAAAATGAATTTTATATTAAGTATAAGAGGTAATATTACATTCACTTGTTAATATAAGATATAGTTGACTTTTTCTTGAGAGAGATTAAAAAAGATAAATAAACTACTTTCTAGTATTTATATTTATATTTTTTATATCAAACTAATGTGTCTTACTTGTAAACTCATATATAATGAAATAATATGCAATATATGTTATAATTAACTAATTTATTTAGCTTTCTTAATAGTTTTAAAAAAAATCAACTAAGTCTTATATTAAGAACCGAATTGAGTATTAATTAAGGGTAAGAAGTGCAGGGCGTCCTACTAGGAGAGAGTTTCATGCAAATGTATTGCCTAGTTTAATACTATTGTACTATGTAGTGAATGAAAAATAAATGGAGTTCGGAGGCGTGTGAAGAAGCATTATTAAAAGCTTTGAAAACTAAAGGAAAGCCAAGTGCCACATAACCAAAGCATAAATTTATACATATGCCCATTTGCCTAACTTGGACTCTTGGAGAAACACCATGAAAAAAAAAAAGAATTATAGTAACATCATAGTCTAATACTATAATGAAACAGATCGTGAGTACTAGTACTATGTATTTTATATATGTGTGTGTGTGGATATATGGCCCACACGATCGACAATGTTGTTCTTCCTTTATTTCACTCTACCGAAATTCCTTTCTATAATATATATACACATCACATTGATTCCCCCGGGACAACTTACAGGTCACAAAGTCCCAAATCACAGAACGTGGTCCTGCTCCTTAATTAATTATATGTTAATCTTAATCTAATCACATATATGTGGATACACACACATGTATAGACATAATTCTCAAACATAATGCGAAAAACAAGGATCCCTGGTTTGGTTCATAGCTTCATGTTCATATGGTAGTTGGCTTTACATGCTCATATACTCACTCCCTTGGGTTTATTATTCTTTTTTTTTTCCGATTACAATGACAAGAGGGAAACTCTTGGAGGTCATATGAGGTCATTACATCCTAGAAGGAAATACAGTGTAAAACAACCAAATCCTAACTTAAATTAGCTAACATTTAGAACAAACAAAAAGCAGGTGGGTGTTGCAACAATACTTGCTCATTGTTCAAGTATAAAGCTAATTTAGCCAAAAAATCAGCACATTTTAATGCTTCATTGTGTGCATGATGAATCTCTAAATCCTAATCAAGATAAATTAAGCTTCTAACATCCTCAAGATCCGAGTTGAGAGGATGGTCTGGTTCATTTGGTTGGAATAACAATTGAATAGTTTCCAATGAGTTAGTGTATAGTCTAACCTTTGTGAATTTCAATGAATGGCATATATGGAGCCCGGTCTTTATATCTTGAATCTCAGCCGATGTTGATCCTATTGTGAATCCTATGTTGTGTTGAAATCCACAGATCCGTGAACCATGGCTATCCTGGACTATTCCTCCTATTGCTAACTGTGTCTGACTGTCCCTTACTGCATCCACGTCAACTCGAAAGAATCCCTTTGGCGGTGCCAACCATCTATCCGATTCTCTATCTGGAAAGTTGAAAATTTTATGCTTGAACCGTCCATCTTCTACTACTTTATGTAAGAAATGTAGACCTTTATGCAGTAATCTTTGGGGCAGGTCACTAGTTCCTTCCATTGCCTTCTTGTATCTGGTCTTCCAAATAAGCCAGCAAAGCGAACAAAATGCTTTCCGCCAGGGCCAATGACCAAATTTCCTTCCGCCAAGCGAGTGCTGCATATTCCATTTGAGCCATTCCTGCAAATTATCAGAGAAAAAAACAGAATACTACATTGGGTTAATACAAGATAACCAGACCTCACTTGCAAACTCATAGTCTCTCAGTATATGGATAGCTGTTTCCTTGCAATTACACTCAAAGGGACACTCAATAGTATTGCTCACACCCCTCATGGTTCGGATTGAGTTTATTGGGATTTTTTCTTGGAATAACTATCACATGCAAAATTTGACTCTCTCCAAAATGAACCACCTCCAGATACTCCACTAGAAAGGATCGCTAACGGTAGATTGTGCTTGGTAGATCATAGAGTAGGCAGAAGATTATTATTCTAACGCTGAATCTCCGTTGGTTCGTATAACAGAAGAATAAATTTTTGGGAGAATTACAATGAAGTCCCAAGGAAGGAAAAAAATGAAAAAATAGTCCCTATAGATTGTAAAATGAAAAAATGGTCCCATTAACAACTTCAGGAGCCTGTATTGACAACTTGTTAACAACTTCAGGAGTCTGTATTGACAACTCCATGGGACCATTTTTTCATTTTGTAATCTATTGGGACCATTTTTTCATTTCTCTTCTTCTTTGGGAGCTTAGTGTAATTCTCCCAAAAATTTTTTGTTTGGTTGAAATCAAAACATAGAAGAATAAACTAGAATTTAATGCGGTGGAAGATTTTCTTTAATTAAAAAAAACACGGCCCGTACCTGAAGGATTTGACCTGAGGTAAGGTCTCTATTCATGTGGAGAGACGCGTAAAAATTAAAAAGTGGAGAAAGAGACCCGGATTGATGATAGAAGTCAGAGAACATAAAAACTCTCTCCTCTTTTTTTTTAAAAGAAAATAAACATTGGCGTTTGATTGGATTTTAAATTTGACAATAAAAACGACCTTATTACGGTATATAAACGTAGGTCAGTGTGTTCCAAATTTTGAATTAGGAGAACAAAAATACTATTGATGATAATTAGATGGTTAAATAACATTGGACAGAAAACCGGACCGGATTAGACCGGGAATCGGTCAGTGATCCGGTCTAATTTGATGGTTAAATCGTGAAACCGGTTGGATCAGTCAGAAATTGGTGGTTGAACCGGTTTCAGTTTTTTTTCTTCAAATTTTTATTTTGTGATTTTTTAGGGAAAAATGGAAGGTTAAAGATCAAGATGAAGAGAAAAGTAGGTAAAGAAAGAACAAATCTAAAAAAATAAAGAAGATAATGAAAAAAAAAATTATTTAAAAAGATATAATAATTATAGGAAATGAGATATCATTGCATAAGCATAGGCATTATAACTAATACTAATAGATTTTAAGCATTTTTTTTTCTAAAAACCTTCATTTTTATGTTTAAAAATATATTAATATATATCATTACTAATAAATTATAATATTTTAATATAACCGGTTCAACTACCGGTTAGATCCCAGTTGACCCATTAACCCTTGAACCTGTGCTATAACCGGTTCATTGCCCGGTCCGGTTTTTTTGTTCCTTGATAAATAATACTCTTCCTGTTCTTAATATAAGACAAATTTAGGAAGTTGATTTTGATTCTAAATATAAGACAAAGTTTTCATATTTATTAATCTTTTTCTAATTTACCCCTATTGATGCTCCTTCAACAATAATTAAGGAGGAGAGGGAATGATGGAATTAAGGAAGGTGACTAGGTTATTTTCTAAAGTACATGTCATATTAACTAACTTAACCAACTTCTTTAATATAATCAAATTAGGTAAATATATCTTATAGTAATGACTAGAAAGAGTATTAATATAAGACATATTTAAAGAATTTACATATATGCCAATCTTTTTCTAATTTATCCTTAATCATATTTCCTCAATAATAATCAATGAGGAAAGGGGAAGAAGATCTGTTTCGAATCTCTACATAAATGTTTAAAACCTAGCGACATTTTCATAAAAAATTTAAGGCAGATATGTATATATTTTTAACTAATATTAGAAGGTTAAATAAATAAAACAGCCACAGAAGCTGTAAATGAATAATAAATTTATTGTTAATTTCATGTTACTCTATTTTAATATGATGATGATAATTAATGATTATATTATTCTTTCATTATTTAGTAGTAAACATGTTTTAATATAATGAATATCTCTGTACATAAAATCATTCTTTGTTTCATTTTTTATTTTATATAACAAAGAGACAGGAGTCTAGATGGAATCCTTTGCATCATTTTTTTTAATCATTTGGTTATAAAAAGACATTTGAGAATGACATAGTTTCACAATTTCATCACATTCAAGTGGGAGAAATTTATTTTTAAAAATGCTAAAAATAAAATGTGGTTGTGAAGCCACATGCAAGCATAGTTGGAATTGATTAAAGAATCATGGAATTATAAAAGTTTGTTTGGGAACCTATAGAAACACTTTTTTATAAGTTAAGATAAAACCCTTCTCACATACTTACTTCATAAATTATAAAAACACTTCCCAAAAGTTAAAATAAACAGGCACCAGGAGCAAGACGATGGAAACTGGAGATGATATCAAATCAACTTTTTCTTTTGTGAAAAAAATCAAATCAACCAACATGAATGAATAATTCAAAATGTCCAGGAGCCCATAAATTAACTAAGCCTACATTTTTTGGGCCAAAATCACTAATACGTATAGAAAAGTTTAAAGGCCTGGTTCGGACATAGGCCCACTGAAATTCTACGTTATGGGATATAAATCTAGCCTTTGTGTGGCCGCGTATAAAGTAATCATTCAGTTCTAATTATAAAATAAAGTTAATTTTTTAAAAAAATTAAAGAATTTTATTAAATTAATTTAGAGTTTTTTTATTTTTTTCTTCAAACTAATTAGTTTAACTAATAAATTAATATATAATCTATGGATACAAAACATATGATATGATTAAATAACTTATTTAGTTTCCTTAATCTCTCTAAAATAAATTCAATTATGTCTTATATTTAGGACTGAAGGTAATACTAAAAGTAGATCCATTACCATTTTTTCAACCCAGTCATACTCCATCAAGTTGGATCAATTATGTTATTAAGAAAAATGGATCAAATATTAATTATTCATTTAGTGCCCACATTTAGTAGCCGATAGTGCCTCGAACAGGATTGCCTCTAATAAAAGGATACGTGTACTTAGCAAAAAAAAAATCAATAATATAATAATAAAGCAATTTTTTTTCTATTTGATCAAAGATTTTCCCCTCGAGGCTTAGAAAGTAAAGGGTTCTCACTTCTCTCAACAAATGCACTTCCTGAGATTTAAACTTGCATTGTAAGTTTTATTAAACGTCTAGTAGTGAGTTCAACAAACTTTCTATGTAGTAAAGGGAATGATGAATATGTGAATTATAGTAAAAACACAGAGTGAGTTCTTTTAGGGCCTTCTTCCATTAATCAACGTGGTTTCTATTCCCAGCATTACATGTAATTTTTGAGAAATGAATTTCATTGGTATATATGGAGCCACATGTAGCTGTATTATATTACATATGTATATATAAATAATTAAATTGCATCTTCTATTCCTTTCAACCAATTTAATCACACATGACAATGGCATGTTTAAGTCTAAATCTAAAACCTTCCATAAATAAATCGGGGTGCCACTAGGACAGCTAACAGTTGACACATGGTTAAATTTTGCACCATACTTTATAGAAAATGTCATCATAATATTACAGAAATATCCATTACTACTACAAATTCGGTTTTATATAACGTTTAATAAATAACAGTTATATATGTCGAGGCGGAATTCACGTAAGAATACATAACACTAAAATATAACGGTTAAATATGTGTACCGTCATGTATTGAAAGATGGAATTCTAGAAAATAGAAAAATAATGGTTGTAATTAATAATTATCATTTATTTAGTGACAAATATCACAATTTTTACGAAACAATCGTCATGTAACATTTACAAACGATTCGTCTTCTAACCAATGTTATGTAACCCGGATTGGACCGGCCGGTCCGGCTTGGAAACCGGCGAACCGGCAGGTAGATCGATCCAGTTCCTAGTCCAGTCCGGGTTACAATTTAAATTTTTTTAAAATTTTTTCTTTAGAATTTCATACTATAAGTCTAAAATCTTCAATTTCTCACCGGTTTGGTCTCGGTTTAGCTCCGATTTGGCCCCGGTCTGACCCACTGACCCTTAATCCAATACCCCGACCGGTTCAATACGCGGTCCGGGTTTTAATACCTTGCTTCTAACATTATATCAATAAAAACAAATACATAACATTTATAATAATTAACCGTAAAGTATTATTATAAATATGAGGTATTATTAGATATAATATCTAATAATACCTCACATTTGTACTTTTAAAATAAATACAATATGTTAAAATATGATTATATAATTATATATAATAATATCTCATATTTATACTTTTAAGATAAATATAATATGTTAAGATACTAATCTAATATATATTATCTAATAATATTTTAAGGTGGCAGGAAAGGCGGGATTCTAAAAAAACTTTATTTCATAATATTTGACAGTTCTTTATAAAGAACCGCTATGTATTCTTTAAAAATACTTAACAGTTGTCAATGAAAACTGTCATATATAAAAAGACGAGATTCTAAAAAAAATTATTTCACAATACTTGACAGTTCTTCACAAAGAATCATTATATATTCTTTAACATTACTTAATGGTTTAAAATAATAACCATCATATATAAGAAGGCAGGATTCTAAAAAATGTCAAATATAAGGAGCCAAGAGTCTATAAAAGAGTTATTTGACAATACATTAGGATTTTAAATAAAGAACCGTGAATTATAATTTACTATAAAAAGGTGGGATTCTGAAAAAAAAAACTATTTGAGAATATATTACGATTCTTTATAAAGAACAGTTAAGTATCAAGTAATATAAAAAAAATATTTGACAATATATTACGCTTTTTCATAGAGAATTGTTAAGTAATCTAACAATATATTAGTATTTTATTTATTGAAATGTTAATTAATATTATGGATAATACTTAAGTTCTTCACAAAGAATTGTTAAGCATTATTTCATCTAAAAAAGCGGGATTCTAAAAATATCAAATAGCTGGTTCTCCTCGAAATGCATTGAGGCACATCAGTTGACTAGACATCTAGAGTAAAGCACTATTTCGGTGTGAGCCACAAGATCGGCACCAAATCGTGGCAAAACTTTGAATACAATATATGAGCTCAAAATAACAAGGGTTAAGGTTGGCCAGTAAGGCGAGATTCTGAAAAGAAGTTTATTTGACACAACTCTTCCAATTCCTTCTTAAAACATGTTTTTAGCTTCCCTACTAAGTCTCATACTCTTCTTTCCATGGGTTTTGCTTTGCCGCTGTGGATTTCGTTCTCCACCACTAACATGGATCTTCACTCTACAACTCTTTCCTCTCGTGATTATTCATCAGGTAAGCTTTCATTTTTTTCAATTAACGTTTTTAGTTTCATTTTATTTTTTCTATAACGAGAGTTCGCTAGTTGAGGCTCAATGTTATCGAATTATTTATGAAGAAAAATCATAGATGAAAAGCGATATCTAATTTCTGATGATGGTTGTTGGTTTGAAGATACTAAGAGAGAAAAAACATCGAAGAAAATTAGAGAGCAAGAAAAAACGATGAGGTAAAATCCTGACTTTTTTAATTATTTTTTTATAATTTTATTGCTGTGAAAATAATTATGATTACACTATATTTTATAGGCTAAAAACAATATAATTTTTTCTCCTAATTTTTAGCAGCTTGTTGATACATGATCTACCTGAACGTTGACCCTCTCACGTTCCTAAATTTTAGCTGGTTTGTTAAAATCATATTTATTGAATCAGATCAAGATTTGCTTAAATTTTAATATTTGCCAATTTCACTATATATATTCTGTTTTTCATATTTATATTATCTTTTTACAATTACGAGAACTCTAAAATACTGATACGTGGTCGACAATTTACAACAAACGTATTGGAGAATATTGTAGAATATTTTTAATAGATTTTCTTTTACAATTCAAAAAATTATAAGATAATGTTCTAGAGTAGTTAAGTGATTGATTTCTTTTAAATTGTATGATGTTTATTTATAATGAATTGAATTTTGAATATTATAAATAAAATTTTTTATTTAATAAACTAAATTATACAAATCCCCTGAACTTTGGTTCAGTTGTATATAACCCCCATGACATTTCAAAATTTAAATTTAACCCCCCTAACCTTTTATTTTTTAACTAATAACCCCCTGCCGTTAAGTAACCATTATCTTTTTAATGGAAATTGTCACGTCATACTATGAAATGACACGTGGCATCCTATGTAAATTACTAATTTCATAAAATCACTTAAACTTTAAACAGTTGTAGATAACCCCTTGAACTTTGATCAGTTACAAGTAATTCCCTTGATATTTCAAAATTTAAATTTGACTCCCTTAAAATTTTGATTTGTAATATTAAAACTTAAGTTGTTACTTTTATCATGTTAATAAATTTATTAAAAAAATTTTACTATCATTTATCAATTAAAATAGTTTTCTGGTATGGCAAAAACAGAAAAATTAGAAAAATAATATTTAAAAAATATAAAAATAAAAATTTCATCATTTATATAACATTTACTTATTTTCTTGGAATAATTAAGCATTGATTGTATTAAGATATCATCATTTGTGTTAAGTATATTATTAGGATAATTGAGCATTGATAGTTTAAATATTATGTGTGTGTTAGAGGATAGCTTATGCCTGCATTAATTTTTTTTTTATTAATAATGCATATTTTTTCATGAATCAAAGTTTTGATGTGTATTTTTATATTTTTCTAAATATTATTCTTCTTGTTTTTGCCATATACAAAAGTACTAATTGTATTTTAATTGATAAATGATAGCAAAAATCTTAATAAATTTATGAAAATGATAAAAACGAACTACATGTGGTTTAATATTATAAAGCAAAATTTTAGGGAAGTCAAATATAAAGTTTGAAATGTCAGAGGGTTATTTGTAACTGATCAAAATTCTCAGGGGGTTTCTTAGCAATTATTCAAAGTTCAGGGGTGTTTTATGAAATTAGTAATTTACACGAGATGCCACGTGTCATCTCATAATTTGATGTGGCATTTTCCGCTAGAAAGATAATAGTCACTTAACGGCAGGAGATTAATAGTTAAAAAATAAAAGATTAGAGGGGTTAAATTTAAACTTTGAAATGTCAGGGAGGTTATATACAACTGACTCAAAGTTCAGTGGGATTTTATATAATTTAGCCTATTTGATATTATTTTCTTGTTATTATCAATGATTATATAATAAATATGAAAAATAATAATAATAATTATATGTAATAAAAAATAAAGCCAAATACATAATAATCCTCAACATATATTACGGTTTGAAACTAAACATATGTAGCACTTATATATATATATATATTTATATGACGATTTGGAACTATAATTTATAACTGGTAATAACTGTCATATAACGAATTTGTATTAACGCATCCATACCAAGTGATGATAGACCAACAAGGATGATCTGCATCGTCAATGTCTAGGGCTTGAACTTTTTTATTTTTTTTGGTTTTTGGCCAGCTTCTATGGCTTAAGTTGAATAACCAAATTATGCATAACCAGAATCTCAAATTCTCTACACTTTGTATAAATCACCATTCAACAATAATATAGTCTTCTTGGACAGCTTGTATAAATGCTTTGTGGCGTTTCGGCACGATAATGTGGCCTTCGAACTTAGCTCGCTAATTATTATATTATTAATGCATATTCTTGATCCTGCAGATTGCCTTCCTCCAAGTAATTTTATATTCCTAATAAATTATTCATTCTAACTTGTATTTAATATGTTAAAGTGTACTTTTAGTCCTTTAAGTTTTATATAAGGTATATTTTTGGCCCCTTAACTTTATAAAATATACTTTTTGTCATACATTTTTAACACCGTTAATGTTGTTAACATAAAATATACTTTAAGTAATGACTGTGCAGCTAATAAAATATATTTCAATTTTAATTTATTTTTAATAATATATTTAGATTATTAAACTAAAATAAATTGACAAATCAGCATAAATGAAATCAAGGTTTTGATATTTAAATTATTAAACTAAAATATTTTTCATATCTGCAATGTCTTGTTTCGAACTCGTCACTTGAGTGGAGGAGTCAAAATGATGCTCCCCATCAAGCCAAGAGTTCAAATGCCCCTTTGCTTAAACACTAGTACAGAAAAGGGTTTTTAGACCGGTTATATCGGATAAGGTCTTAAAAATATGACCGATGGTATTTTTATAATTATGATGAAATATTAAGATCGGTTATATTAATAACCGATTTTAAAAATACTTTTAAGACCGGTTATAAAAAATCCAGTCTTAAAATATATACAATTAAAAAAAAATAAAAATAGGTAATATATTTTCTAGATCGGTTTTAAAAATAACCGGTGTAGAAAATATTATCTGAATTAAAGACAATCATAAAAATAAACTGTTCATTATTTTTAAGACCGGTTTTAAATAAAAACTAGTCTTAAAAATTTAAAATTTAAGACCCGTTATTAATTAATAACCGGTCTTAAAAAGTTTCAATTTTTAAGACCGGTTTTAAAATAGAACTGATCTTAAATATTACTTCTAAGACCGGTTGTAATTAACAACCGGTCTTAAAAATGACCTGGATTTCAAAACCCGCCTAAATTTAGTTCTGAAATTTCATTTCAAGACTCAAGCACATCAGCGAAACCCCTGCGTCTGTTCGCGGCAGCTCCTCCTTTCCCCTTTTCTTCTCCGTCCTTAACTTCGCCGTCGTCAACGGAGATTTACTGTTGAATACATTGTCGGAAGGCTATTGTCGTTTGTTCCCTCCAATTGGTTTCATTCTCAACCTCGTTTTTATTGTCAGGTTTGTGTTTCCATTTCGTTTTTGGGTTTTTCATTGAAATTGTGAGATTACTTATTCTCCATTTACTTTATTCGATTCCTGCAGCAAGTGGCCAAGGACTGTTCAAATCCAGAGGAAGAAGAGGATCCTCAAGCAAAGGTTTAAGGTACGGTTTAATTATTCTGAAATTGTGGACGTGGGTTTATTTTGGTGGTTTTCCATTTGCATTACAGACTATAGTTTAAGCTTGTTACTTCTAGTGAACCTGGGTTAATTATTCCATTTGAAAGTGATGATTTTGAGAGTCGTAGTGATGATTTTGATCCTAGTACGTTGAAGACTATAGTTTAAGCTTGTTGCTTCTAGTGGTGTAGCTTCTGTTATATTGTTTTGTTTGGTTTAAGCTTGTTGCTTCTGTTATATTGATTTTGTAGCTTCTGGTTTCCTTCTTTTGATTCGGCCCTGCGATTTGAATTTAAAATCTTTACCAATTTGAAAACTTGCTTTAGGGAATTACTTTTGCAATTGCAATTAATCATTCCTCCTTCAACTTGTGCATTGCAATTATTTGTTCATGTTTGCATAACTTGGAAATTGCTTTTGAACGATGCCTTTGTAGATAGTGCCGTGTTATAACAATAAGCACCGTGTAGCAAAATTGCCTTAAATAGTGTTCTTAAAGTCTTTTTAGACAATGAGTTGTTCTAGTGAGGGTACTCTCGATCCAACTAATCCAAATCAAAGTAAGCCTAGCAATGCTCCGAGTCAGGAACACAATGAGCCACGTAACCGGCCTAGACGAAGGGGTAGGAGAGCCACCCGATTGAGAGACATTCCTCTCAATCGGAATACCAGGGGAAAGATTCCGATTGAGTTTGATAGATATTGGAAACCAATCGGGTCTAATGCCCAACGGTATAGGAGTTTTGTCGGCCTCCTAGCACGCAACAAGCCTAGCATCTTGATAGAGCAGTGGAGAAATGTCGATAGAGGTGTGAAGCGATATATTTGGGAAATTATCCAGCTCACTTACGACATTCCTGAGAGTGAAGTCTTGTATGACAAGACAATGACGTATTGTGATGAACGTTGGAAGAAATTTAAGACAAATTTTGCCAACAATTACGTGCATATCGAGGTGGAAGAAGGTCAGCCTCTTCCTAATCCGTGCGATCAGTATTCTTTTATTTACAAACAGACTTGGCAAGAATTTAGACGGCTTCGGATTACTCCAGAAGCATTGGTGAGTTGACTTATTTTGCAATTGATTTGCTTATGAATTATGAATTGTCTTTATTGATTTACAATGACTTAATTTTGATTTCTTATTCGTAGGAAAAAAGGAAAAAGGCCCAAGAGAGTGGTAAAAAGAATAATTGCCCCCATACAATGTCTCGTGGGGGGTATGCGAAGGCTGAAAAAGACTTGTTAGCTGCCAAACGAAAGAGATAGGAAGAAGCAGCTTAATCCGATCCTTCTGTTCTTCTTTCTCCACCATCTCTGATACGTCGAGAAGAGAAGTGGTTGTTTGCTCACCAAAAGAGGAGTGAGTCTTATACTAGTGAACAATCTCGTGTAGTCGGTGAGAAAATTGTAAGTATTGTTGTTGACTTGTTGTTATTAATTATTTAGTAAACAAATTCCATTACTAACATTTGTAATCTGTGTCTTATAAGAGGAGCTTAAAAAAAACAAGCTGAGGGATCGTTTAGGTCGGATGGGAGGAATGACATCCTGACCGTAGCTACAGGAAAACCTGAGCATCCCGGCCGTGTCAGGGGGATTGGAGGAGGGGTAGGCATAAGGGATTATTTTGGAGCACCCTCACGTCGTTCCTCAAGTGGTATGGTGACTAGGGAGAAGATGGAGTGTATATTAACCACTGTGAGGGCGGAAGCTAGGGCCGAGGCAGAAGTATCATTTGATGCACGATTTGAAGAAAGGTTCAGCAAGATGAAGGAGGAATGAATGATCATGACGAGCACAAGACAAGAAGAAACCAGTGCTTCCCAGGCTCATTCCCTAAACCCTAAACAGAGCACTAAAGGAAGTTGCTTTGGTCAGTCATTAGAGGGTCCTGGCAGCCAAATTGGTGAGCCTTGTGACTTGTTTGTGGAGGATCCTCTGAGACGATTGGTTGCACGGGGGAGTATGCACAACTTGGGATCAACTGTCCACCACCAAAAAATAAAGGATGATCAAGTCAGAGTGGCAGTTGAAGAGGTGATCGTTGCAGATGCACCTCTCCCTATCCCTGTTGATGACTTCAAGGTTGTGGGTGATGTCATCAACTCTTTCATCTTGTGGCCAAAGAACCTTGTTTCTGATCAAGCTGAGGAATCCCCGCCGCCTCCGCCTCCGCCTCCCTCCACTTAAGATGTTTCACGGCCTCCATTGAATGTCATGCAGCAAGTGATTCTGATGGCATATAATACATCCTTTGCAACAAGAAATTGGGCTACTGAGTCAGCTGTTGGCAAGTCAGGGGCGCACTGCTATCTTGAGAGGGATGATTTAATGTCCCTGGTATCTCCTCTACATCAGCTTACGATTTCAATTGTCTAGCTCTTTTTGAGGTAAGTATCTTCTCAAATTGAAAGTTAATATTTTACAAATTACGCCGTTAAACTTTGATTTAATGTCCCTGCTTGAATTATTGTAGGTTGATGCATTGTAGGTTGGTTGACTCTGGAAAAACCGAGAAATTTGGACTCCTATGCCTAGTTCAACTCTACGACAAAGGGACCACTTCTTCTATCAAACACACATACTTATCGCACAGGCTTAGTGAAACCTCAATTGAGTGTTTCTTGGCTCCATATTTGCATGGGTAAGACAAATTTATATTTCATACTATACATAATATTTTATATTTGCTTAAAAGTTTTCCCCTTTTTCAGTGATAATTGGCAATTGGCTATTTTATGCAAGAGGAGTTATTTTGTCATCCTCTTATGCTCCCTCCACCCCAGCAAGCCAACTAGTGAATTGAAGAAAAGCTTGAACTCATAAGTTTTCTTGCATTATTAATTACCTTTTGTGTGCAAAATTTATGGAATTTGTTAGAACCGGCTATCACCCAAGAGGGGGGTGAATTGGGTGTATAATAAAAACTTAAAACCTTTGGAAATCTTTTCGTATCTTAACGAAAGTGGTAAGTATGAAGGTTTATAAATCAACAGTTAGATTAAATAATATATGCTGGAGATATAAGAGTTTAGGGAAGAGAATATGCAAACTGTGATTTATCATGGTTCGGTCCAATCTGTGATGGCCTACGTCCAGTCTCCAGGCTCCTCCTGAGATTTTTAAATCCAATATCTTCTTGTTTAATCCGGGTACAAGAAAAGCCTTTACAATTCCACAAGTTTAACCGGGTACTTGTGAAACCTTTTACAAATCTCTCACCAAGATACTCCCCCTTACGGCAAGTCTTACGTGCAGAGCAATCCCGAAGATCTTCCTCTCCTGCTTACTTGTGCAAGTCTTACGAGCAGCAACGTTCTCTCCTGCTTACACCCCTGTAAGTCTTATAAGCAGCAACGTTCTCTACTGCTTGCACCTTGTAAGTCTTATGAGCAGAATGTCTTACTAGCAATTTTCTCTACAGCTTCCCCCGTAAGGAAATCAACCCTCTCAAGGTCCCTCTACCTTGAGATCAACTCAGAAATATAGATGAAAGTGTTTACAAACTCTCTCACAGAGTAGATATAATACTTACTGAAGTACAATACAAATAATCACTCTCTCAATGATAAGTAATATAGAAACTGGAAAACAGAGAGTGTATGGGTAGAAGCAGAAGATTTATGTTATTCGCATGTTGGTGTCGTTGCTCTGTTTTCTCTGTCTCCCATCGACTTTAAGTGCTCTCTTATTTGTAGTTGAAGAAGATCATGACCGTTGTAAGCATTCGTCCGTTGGAGTCCCATTGCTTCATTTGACCTTTGTGTACATTTGAATAACGAGCCACTATGAAATGTCCGTTGCAGAGTGGAGCGTCTCGTTGAACAGCAGGAAGATTCATTTTGAGCTGTACATCACGTTGTGGAGCGTTTTGTGTTTCAGACATTTATTCATGGTGGGTCAATCTTTTGTCATCGTATTTAGCCGATACTCAGTGTGTAATGATGTCGCCTGCCATAATTGACTCTTTTATTTGAATCTGTAATCTCACCATTAAATTTCTTCTTTCACACTGCAAAATGCTTAATCACTAATATGATGAAGTATTAGTCATGGGTATGTTGGATCATTGGTCAAAAGATGAATTTCTGGCTTCCGTAACTCATCACGTTGAGTGAAGATATTTGCCATACTTGACCTCCGTTCTTGAAGATGCAATCCAAATATTTAATCTCCTGTTTTACACTTGAAATATATGTTAGTTAACATTTAGGAACAATAACAAGTGAAAACATAATGAATGTATAACATTTAACCACATTTGGATTGATGGCCATGAGTGTAATACCCCGAATTCTGAGACTTGAGGCTAGAGAATAAGCCTGAGATAAGTGGACTGCTAAGCCCCGGTTTAGCAAGATCCCAAATTGTGATTAGGGTTTAATGACTACAAAAGTGGACGTGGTTAGTGATTAATGAACCCTTTTAGAGAATATAAAGTGGATTGTAGTCGCTTGTGTTATGAGCAACGCCAAAACCCTGTATTTGAGTTCAATTGTGGATTAACATCCAAATTGACTTAGAATAGAGGGAGGAATTGAATGGGATATTGTGATGGAAATGGTGTCATGTTGTGGTATTTAATCATTGGAATTGATTTAAATTGGATTGGACACATTGGTTGCAAAACTGGAAATGCTGTCCAGTGTGAATTCTGTCTGGGCAGTCTTCTCGTGTGGACGTTTTTACTAGGCAAATGATGTCATAAAATTATGAAACTTTCCAGTCTTATAGTTCACATCTCAAGCTTCAAAATGGACATATAATTTGTGCCATTTCGTTTTGTGAACTAGGAGATATGACTGTCCAAAGTTTGGGATGGAAACTGAACTCTGTTTTGGGGCAGTGATGAGTTTTATGTAATTCTGGAATTGTGTGGTGATTTTTAGTAATGGTCAATATTTTTCCTATGAAGAGGACTTAAATATATTTCATTTGGCTTTGGAATCACCTCATTTCGATTTTTCTAGAATTAGTTATGATTTTTCAAAGTTTGGGCAGAAAATCTGCCAGAAAATCCGAAAATGCCAATTTTGGGAATTATGACATCATCAAAAGGCAAGATGACATAAGCATGGAATTAAAACATCTTCTCATCATCTTCAGCTGCTCATTCACGCACAGCACCTGAACATAGTGTGAGAAAGTTGAGAGAGTTTAGAGAGAGAAAGAGAAGAAAAATGACAAGGTAAGCCGATTTCTCCGACGATTTCGCTCCTAGCGCGTATAACTCCGACTCTAAACTACTCCTCTTTATTCTTTAAGGTTTGGAAAGCTCAAATTTGGTGTTTTGAAAGTTAGGGTTTTCAGCCATCTTTGAGAAAAGCTAGTGGGAGCTTGAGGTAACTTCCAAACTCTTGTATATTGACTATTCTAGCTGCTGTGGGCAATTTAATCGGTGAAATTTCGCCGGATTGCCATTGGTTTTAATTTTTGGAAATGGGTATGTGGGGCTGTTATGCTGCCCAAATTGGTACTAAATGGTGGTTGTAACCTAATGGAATAGTCAATAAAGTGGTTAGGAGTAGAAAGGAACGCGTTTACGGAGCCGAAACCGAAAAACCCCAATTTTTCCCGGGGAATTGAGAATTTCGGCCAAGCCTGGTTTGGAGGGGTTAGAGATGGATTTTCAATGATTTGATGATTCCATTGAGTTCAGGAGTGAAAATTAGGTGGGGTTACAGTTGGTCACTTTTTCGGAAAAGGCCGAAAAAGCATAATTACGAAAACGCCCTTGAAACCCTTAAAGTGGGGCTCCCAAGGGTAAATTTGTAAATTGACATTGAATTTGATAATTCCGAGTCCGGAAATGGATTCCTTGGGCAAAAATATGTCAGAATAGCCCATGTCAAATTTTCAAGAAAAGTACAGCCGGACCGGGTACGGCGGGGCCGGGCCGGGTCCTCGGGGGTATTTTAGTAAATTTTCAATATAGCTTCATATAACCCCCGAAAACACTATGGAAGTATCTAAATAGTACATTTGACATTGTAGGATCGAATGTGAAGCCCCGAGTTGTTGGCACGTAAATCGAGGAGAAAAAGACTGGAGGTAGGGAACATATCTCTTCTGCTTGTATTTGATATATGTGTTAGTGTGTTGGTGCATGTCTTAGCTTTGCATAATTATGTGTAATTTGAAGCTATGTTTCAATTTATGCTATGGCCATAGGTATATTGTTCGAAGCATTGAGCTTGCAAATTGTCATTGTGTTATCATGAGTTGTGTGATGCAAGCATGTCATGCATTAAACATGTATCATACGTGCATATTGATATAGTTATCCTACTGAGATTCTCTAGAATCTCACCCTCCCCTACTAACCTTTCAGACAGGGTAGTAGATCAATGATATAGCGAGCAGCTAAGGGCGATGAAGACTCCTTCGGGATTGAAGTTGGTAGTTGGTTATAATAGTTGGGATAGTTGTATTTGGATGTGTATATATGTACGTGGATGAGGATTTGATTATGTGTATGAGAAAGATTTGTGTAATCCCCATATGAGGGCTTGTATGGGCGAATGTGCCCTATAAAGCTTGAGTTAATATATGGAAACCGGGATTGCCGGGATTATTTTTGTGTACTCTGATTTATTATGAATGTGATATTCCGCGTAGTAATTGTATTCGAAAAGTGATTATGAGACCAGGTCTAAATGATTTCGAAAGGTAATTTTGAAAACCCCGTCTGGTAGATGGGTTTGCAATTTGTTATTTGTTTCTTATTGGTCTCTATTTCACTTTAATCGTGTATTTTGGATATAATTACGGCAGGGGGTTACAATAAGAGTCTGAACTTCTACGTTGCTTCTGTCAGGACCTTACTCGAGTTCAAAGGAGCCTCACTCGAGTGCATGTACAATTTCACGTTTTGGCTTTCTCTCGGGCAAACACTTTCTGTCCAACACTCGCATCTGCTTGAGTGCAATTCTGGACATCACTCGAGTACAACCAGTCCTGCTCGAGTGCACCTCTTGTTTTCATGTACATGCTTCTTCTCGGGTTAACACTTTCATGTCAACACTTGCATGTGCTCGAGTGAGAAATGGTCTAATGCTCGAGTATGGATCATAGTGCTCGAGTGTTGTAAATTTTTTCACGATTCAGCTGCTTCTGGACATCACTAGCATGACATTTTGCAAGAGTGCGTTTTTGCACTTGTGAGTGATGTGGGGCCACTTTAGATAAAATTTATTTATTTGATTCTTATGATGTATCATAAAAAAGCTCTTGCCATATGCATTCCAATGCAAAAAGAATCAGCTCCAAACTCCTTGTATTCTGTAAGTTATGATCGAAAGAGTGTCTATCCCACTAGACTGCACAAGCGTCAACTTCCAGAAGGCATAGCTCCTAGAATATAAGTTCAAATTAGGCAAATTACCTATCCATAGAAATCCCTTTGAGTCTAGTTTCATTTGGCACTGGTCTCATCTCAATCCGATGTGTAGTTTGTGAGTTATATGCAAAATACTGAACCTGTCTTGAAAAGTGACGGTGATTTTAGTTTCATCTTCCACAGATCATATCTCCTTCATTTGAGCTTCTTTAAATATGATCTTGGTGCAAATTTTACGTGTTTTGAGTTTTCTTTCATATGCCACTGATTTCGGGTCAATCCGATGTGTGGTTTGAGAGATATGGCCAAAATACCGGACCTCTGTCAGGTTGAACGTAAAACAAAGCTAAACAGAGTATTCATCCCGTGCTCGAGTGTTCTTGCTTCACTCGAGTGCTACAGTGCCGCACTTGCTACAATGAATTTGCACTTCCTCTTTCTCACTGGAGCACTACAGTGATTTGCATGCTACAGTGCCTCACTCGAGTGATTGCTACAGTACCGCAGCTATAATGTCAAACAGTGCCTCAAAATTTCTGAAATCTTCAAAATTACTTCTAATAACTTGAATATTGATATTCTTGGTAGATCTTCCAAGTTCTTCTTTCTTCAATATTTTTCTTCTTGATTTTCCTCTTGATAATAATTCTCCATAACCCAAGTAAGCATCTCCTTAACTATCTTCAATTTCTTTCACCTTCTCCCTCTTGTTCATTGTCATTAATTCAATCTTCTTCATTCTTTGCTTGACTAATCTACAAGATATGTAATATTAAATATAGTAGTTAGTCAAAGAAATACATTATATAAAATTTTTTCTCTTATCATGTCACATCTATATTTGACATCATCAAAACTAATCATATCTAACAGAATTTGTGTAAAATAAGTAACCTTTGTGATTTTGATGATATAGGGCTATGCGTACATTCCAACACACTGCTTGTGGTAGGCCTATGCGTGAGGTAAAAGACCCTACATGGATATTGCCAAAGATTAGTTACATATTGGTTTGTTTTAAGAATGTATTCAATAATAAGTCATGCTTTAATTTTATACTTGTTTTAACGATATCATATTATTTTTCAGACCCGTAGGCAACCACCGGGGTCCAACTTGTGTGGGATGTATATTCTGAGGCACATGTATAATATTATTACTCTAGGCACGAAAGAACTTACTGAAGAGGTAAATGTATATATATATTTAAAAAAATTTGTACTATTATTTTTTTAAAGTGAATTTAATGTTTTGCCTGGTTTTGGTGTTTCAGATGTTTGAACTTGCTGACCATTTTCCAGAAGAAGATATTGAGCACATTCGCAAATGTTGTGCTGAATTTATTTATGAACTTTTACAACAGTGAGTTCTTGTAAAACTGAGGAATTGTTTTGTGTATATTGATGAATTGAGATGGTGGTTAATTGGGTGCAAATATTGTTGGTTGCATGATTTGACATGTTTGTTGGTTTTAAGATGATTTTTGTATATTTTGATGAATTCACTAGCTTGTTGGTTGCATGATATATATGACATGGTTGAATTCATTTATGCCTACTGAACATTGTAAGTGGAATTGGTAAGTGGAAGGTTAAAGCAAAAGGATATTGTAAGTGGAAGCAAACTGAACACCATATGACACTTAACAAGTATGGCATTGCAGGTAGCAATTCAAGGATGCGTTCTGATAAAAACATAATCACACATATTTAAAAAAAAACAAAATATAACACTTTTAAGACCGGTTATAAAAATAACCGGTCTTAAAAGTAATTTTAAGACCGATTTTATGTAGAACCGTTCATATCATCAGCAAACATATTTTGTATGGGACAAAGTCAATTTTTTTCCTACCCTTTCTACTTATCCATTTTGTAATTAGTCCATCACTATATGTTTTTATAAAAAACAATTTGCCCTCTACAATAAGTTGTCTCATCTTGTTAAGTCTTTCGATAGCGGTCCATATGTGTAATTGTTTAGTGTTGTAGACTTGTCACAAGGATCTTTCTAATTGCCCATTTCTTGTACTAATCACCCTCGGTTGGGAGTAAGTTTACATATGGTTGTATTAAGTAAAGAGAACAATTACCATTGAGAAAGGGATTTCTACTACAGCTTTGGTGCTTCCGTTTAGCCGTCCATGTTAGCAAGAGCATTCCAACTATGGTTATGGGAGGATATGATTATCTTCATATATATTAAGAACCATATGGTTTTCTTTGTTTTAGGAATTTATTCTTCTCACAATTTAAGTCTCTTAAAATAAAAAAGATAATTAAATTTATCTATCTGACATTTTTTTGGCCCACTATATATCTGACATTTATAATCAAAATATAATGAATATATCGGTATATATCATGCATACTTCATGTTTATCTAAGTTTAGGGTTGGGCTTCCATTTATCATATTTCTAGTATCTATTATGAATATAGTAGTTCATATTGAATTTAAATAAATTATATTTTATGACAAGTGTAAAAATTAGGGGAATTACCATAAGGTTTTGAGGAAGAGATTTAATTAATTACCAAAAAGTCTAATTACAACCGAAAAACATATAATGATAAGTGTCAGTGTTAGATATGATAACATATTTATACTCTTCATTTGTCATTTAGATTTTTTTTGTCATTAAACCTATTTTTTTAAAATGTCATTGAATTAATTTATTTTTGAATTTTTTTCCAAAAACTTCCATATCAATATGATCAATATATCATTTAATTAATCAATATATCATCAAGTTATCCTATTTATATTATTAATGTTTATATAAATTAAGCTATTTTTATAAAAAAAATAAAAAATAAACTGATTTCATATTTTTTTCAAGATATAATAGATTTTTTTAGATTTTTTAAAATTTATTAACATTAAATGATTTTTTTAACCCACATAAATTTCTTCAAAAATAAAAATTCATATAAACTTTCTTGGATTAACGTATATAATAAATTATAAAACACATTGATTTTTATTAATATCATATAATTTTATTTTTAATTAAAATTTTTGTTGATTTAAAAAAAATGATTTTGATAAAATTGAAGAATGTGTAATTTTTTCCATAGTTATTTATGCAAGTTGTGAAAATTGAACCCTGAGATTTTTTTTTTAATTTATTGAAATTTAGAATTTTATATTAGCTTTAGTTTTAGAAATAGAATGTGGGATGTTGTAAACAAATATATAATGTGAGAGAGAATTTAGAAGTAAATGCAGAAAATTTTGTTATGGGTATTTTAATATTTTTAATTTTATATTTAATCCTTATAAAAAATTATAATTTTTATGATCTTTCTTAATAAATATTTTTTACCTCGCGTCCTTAATTCTAATTTTTCCTTTAAATTTTGACTCCGGCCGTCTTCTCCATCACGAAGTCCACTCTCCCCATTGCTCAAAAACTTCTCAACCTCCTTCTTCCTCTGCAAATCCAAAATGTCCATAACCATAGTAGACCACGCTCTTCCGTACTACAGTCACAATCTCTACGATGTTACCTTCTACACTCAGAACATTCATACACTCCTCACTTTTTCCCCTTCCATGGTCGATTCCTGGCTCTCCGAAACCAGCAACCTCCATTCCCTCCCTCAACCTCTCATCATCGGCCTCGACGTCGAATGGCGCCCTAATTTCCAGCGCAATATGATGAACCCGGTCGCCGTATTACAGCTCTGTGTCGGCCCTCGATGCCTCATTTTCCAAATACTTCACGCTCCGAACATTCCCCAATCTCTGGTCAATTTTCTCGGAAACTCGAATCACACTTTTGTGGGCGTTGGAATCGAAGAGGATGTGGAAAAACTCGTGTGTGACTACGAATTGAGTGTGGCAACGTTCGTTGATCTGCGCGATCTGGCCGTTGACAAGTTGGGAGACAAGGAATTGAAGAAATCGGGAATCAAGACTCTGGCCCGGCGTGTTCTTGACAAGGAAATTGAGAAGCCGAAGAGTATTAGCAGAAGCAGATGGGACAATATGTGGCTTACTCCTGCTCAGGTAAAATATGCTTGCATTGATGCCTTCATTTCTTTTGAAGTTGCAAGGCTTTTGTATTCTGGCCAATTCTAAGCTATGCCGATTGCTTGTGATTCAGAATTTGGGACTGATGTTTGATTTGAGTGTTGCTACCACTCATGGATTTTAGAGTAATGTGTGCTTCTGTTTACATGTGAATTTCACTGAGTGTGTTTGTATAATTGTATTTGATGAAACTTTGTCATGTCTGAGTTGTTCTATCTATGTTTGTATGAATTGAGTTTACCAGGAACATCTCTTGGGTCTTATATAAGTAAGAGTATTTGATAATGATTGTTTAATGTTTAATTTACTGACTCTGACCTCGATACCCTCAACCCCTTATATTTTATATTAACATTGATATGCACATTTATTATTTCGATGAATTATATTTTTGCTATGTAAAATGACTCGTTTGGTTTTGGAAGGCATGTGGATTTTCATAATGAAAAGCTTGGTTGTGTGTTTAAAATTTTCTCCAAAGAACAGAGTAATTTCCCTTACGTAATTATTGAACTACTGACATAAAAGAATTTTAGTGAAACTTTTTACTAAAATTAGTTGGAAGAAGGGGATGATCTTAACTAGGACTTCTGAAAGCTGTCAAATACTCAAATATGCGTGTTATTTTGTAAAAATAAAACCAGATTTGTGGCCAAAAGAAAATTTCCAAGGATTCCCTTTGAGTGAGTTCCTCTGTACAAGAACAAATGGTTTTATTGGAAATTTTCTAAGAATTGACCTCCTGAATTGAAATCCCCTGTTTTGGATAGAAATAGAAATTTGTCGACTGCTTTACAAGAGTGTGCGTGATCACGACCATTTGCGAAGAAAATTAATTTCGAATGAAGAACTAATATTAAGTGTCAAAAAAAGGGTAAACTAGTCTTCTCTCTTGGCTCTTGCACACAAAAGATGAAGATTGCAAAATAGGAGGTTAACCTCTAGTAGTTTTGAATGGTTAAAGTAAAATGTTATTATTATATTCTTTAAAATAGTGCTACTAAGGTTAATATTTGAGTGTCATGTTGGTAGAGATTGAAAATTTCTCTCACAGGTTACGTGTTTGAACCTGACATTTGTGGTCAACATCACTAAGGTGGGGCTACTAACTAAGAGACTAATATTGTCTTAGTTGAAGAAAATGCAAGCATTTGGTGATTAGTCACGCTTTTTTGAATTTTATTCGAAGAGTGCGCCATTGAAACAGGTATCCAGGGTTATTTGATCCAAATCGGACAGGTCGAATTGGAATGGAAACTGGTTATCTGGGCATTAAATCGGTCCGGTTTGGTGACCCGGTCCTAGTCAAATTTTTTTAAAATATTTTTTTATAAAATTGTTTTTTAGAATTTTATACTATAAATCTAAAATATTTTATTTCTTATCGGTTTGATCCTGGTTTAACTCTATTTTGATTTTGGCCTGATCCCTGATCCTTAACCTAATATCCCAACCGATTTATTGACTGATCGGATTTAATTAGCTTGCGGGTATCCTCCTTACCTGTCACACTTTTGGTATGACAGTTTGACCTCTCCCGCGGGATTTCCCCTTCCCCGTGGGCCCCATGTCTACCTCTCTCTCTTTTTCTTACTTTGGCCCACGTGTCATCTCTATACCATATCCCACATTCCCACGCGGATTTTTACATTTTACTTTTACTTTTTTTTTTTAAGTAACAAGACGGCCAAGGAAAACTTGGAGATTACAAAAGAGGTTCAGAGGATGCAATCAGGCCAGCGGATTAAGATCCTGGGCCATAAAAGTGCTACACTGAGGGGGTGGGGCGTGCAAAATAGCAAAATGTTCCTGTAAGCGCTGGGCGTCCCTGGCCAAGAAGTCGGCGCAACGAATGTGATCTCTGGGAGCATAACGAATCTCAATATCCCAATCAGAGTATAGCAAATCCCTGACCGCACAGATTTCTGATCTCAACGGGTGAGTATGGCCAGCATGTCGCATGATGAGGTGATAAGTCTCCAGGGAATCTGTATAGGCAATGACCCTGGGGAAGTTCTGTTGTTTACAGATTCGGAGCCCAGTCAATAGCGCTAGGAGCTCTGCTGCGGAAGAAGGAGCAAAACCCAAGAGACGCTGAAAGCCTAGAATCCAATGTCCCTGTGCATCGCGTACAATGCCCCCACAGGCCGCTAGGTGCTGGGGGGTAACCGAGCCATCTGTGTCTAACCGAACAGCTCCTTCTGGTGGTGGATGCCATGCCTCCTCACTCCCGTCATGAATGTGAGATATCTGGTGTCTGAAAGTATCATACAAGCCGGACTCCAACGACATATACATAACACCATGGATGATGTCATTTGGCTGGGCATGCGTACCTTCCATAATTCTCCGACACCTAGTCTTCCATAGGAACCAGCATATGAGACTGAACATCTTGGTCCACGGCGAATGATGAAAACGAGCCATGGCCATGTTCTTGGACATGTTGTCTGCGAGCCATACCTGCAAATCAGAACGAAAGAAACTAAAGCGATGGTTAGGAGCAATAAAATACAACCACACCTCTCTAGCTATCTCGCAGTCACGAAGGATATGAAGGACACTCTCCACTCTCTCACAATGAAATGGACACTCATCACTAGTAGATAAGCCTCTCATAGCTCTGAGGGAGTTAGTAGGAAGTTTCTCGTGAAGAACTTGCCACAAAAACATCTTAACCTTCTCTGGCACCGGGGCTTTCCACACCTTTTTCCACAGGCTCGGACCAGACCATTCTCGCTGGGCAGATATAAATTTATAAGCAGCATGGACACTGAAATTGCCATCCGAAGCACTCCTCCAGCAGAAGTTATCAGTTCCACTCTCAGCGGGTGGTCTAATCTGACAAATAATGTCGATCACCCATTGTGGAAGGAATTCTGCCAGCTTAAGAACATTCCACATCCCATTGTGAAGTACAAAATCATGAACAGTCGCACACGGGCTCAACAGATGGATATTTTTGTCAACTAGGTGAATGAGAGGGACATCAATTGGAGTCCAGAGATCCCACCATAATTTGCATGTGGTCCCACTCGATAATCTTCGCCCTATACCCTGGTAGAATTTGTCCCATACTGCAGTAATGCTACGCCAGACAACAGAGGAGTTGTGTTTTCTGTAAATGACAGGGTAGTCACCATCTCCACAACCATACTTGCTTTTAACACATTGCACCCAAAGAGCATCCGGGTTTGTTAACAGGCCCCAGCATAACTTCATGATGAAGGCAGTATTTTGGGTTTGAAGATCTTTGACGCCTAAACCCCCATATTCTTTGCTAAACTTGATCTGGTCCCATGCAATAAGATGCATTTTCCTACCTGCTTGCCCTTGGTTCCACAGGAAACTTCGACTAATCTTCTCCAACTCGCCTAAAAACCCCTTCGGAAGAAGCATAGTTTGCATTAGATAGCTAGGAAGAGCCGAGAGAACCGATTTTATCAGTACCGTCCTCCCAGCCATAGTTAGGAATCTACCTTTCCAGTTCGAGAGACGCTTCTTGGCTTTTTGGATAATTGGATAGAAAGTGAGCTTGGTGACACGACTGTGTAAGAGAGGGACACCTAGATATTTACCCAAGTCACCTGTAATCCCAACCCCTAACTCACGACTAAGGAGGAGAGCCCTATTGAAATTAATATTCCTAGAGAAGAAAGCCTTGGATTTGGCTAGATTCACTCTATGTCCGGAGACTGCACAGAAATCTGTCATGATGTCTCTCATTAACCTAATCTGGGATTCGTTGGCTTCCCCAAACAGAAGAAGGTCATCAGCGAAGAAAAGGTGAGATATGACGGGGGAGTGACGATTGAACTTAAGACCCCTCCATCTACCCTGAGCAACCTCTTTGTTGATTAGCTGACCAAGCCTTTCCATACAGAGGATGAAGAGGAAGGGGCTAAGTGGGTCACCCTGACGAATACCCCGGGTAGGTTGAAATGTGGAAGATTCTTCCCCATTCCACCTAACCGTCATGGATACCGAAGAGATGCAGGACATGATGAGATTCACCATAGCATCTTGTATCCCAACCTCAGAAAGCGTAGAGCGGATAAAATTCCAGTCTAAACGGTCAAAAGCCTTTTCCATATCCACTTTAACAGCAACAAAACCTTTCTTCCGATGTTTGTTCCGCATGGAGTGGATGGCTTCCTGAGCAATAATAACGTTGTCGCTACTATGGCGACCAGCGAGGAAACTGCATTGTTGCGGTTGGATCAGATAGGACATCGCACCCTTTAATCTGTCAGTAATGATTTTGGTAATTATCTTGAAAATGACATTGCAGAGAGAGATAGGCCGAAAATCCTTAAGGCATACCGGATGATCAACTTTTGGGATAAGGATGAGATTAGCATGGTTGATATCCTTGATCTTTTCTGGGTATTGCCAAAGCTCGCGAATAAGATCACAGACACGACTACCGACATGATTCCATTGGGTGTGGAAGAAGTGAGCCTGTAAACCATCTGGTCCAGGGGCTTTAAGGGCACCCATCGAAAACGCGGCATTCTTAATCTCAAGGTCATTGACGTCTTTATGGATAAGCTGGACATCCTGGCTCGTAAGTGGGGGGAACTCTGCGATCCAGTGGGAAGAATCTCGAACATCACCGTCGCTAGTGTAAAGATCTTTGAAGAATCGTCCGGCCATTAGACTTAGCTGTTTTGGGTTCGTGATCCAAGAGCCATACTCATCCTGAAGGGCGTCAACCCTTCGCTTTTTCCTTTGGATCACGGCGGAGGTATGAAAGAACCTAGTATTTTTATCTCCCCAAGCCAGCCATTTGCATCTAGATTTTTGGTACCAAATGAGTTCTTCTTGGGCATTTAATCTGCCGAACTCTCTCCAAAGTTTAGCTTCAAGTTTGTGAAGCCCACCCGAGAGATTGTTTTGACGAGCTCTATCTATGCCTTCCAGTCTCCGTAGGAGATTCGCACGTTTTTTTGGGATATTGCCCAGGACAGTAGAGTTCCATTGGGCAGCCCCAATATCGAACCTCCGCTTCCCTTCATGCCAGTCAACACCATCCCAAGCTTGAGTCACGACATTGGGGAAGCTATCTTCAAGAGCCCATGCAGCATTATAATTGAAACGACGATTGCGTTTCTCACGGGCACTACTAGACTTGTCAGAAACAAGGATGAGACGGTGGTCAGATTTGTATCTTAGCTTGTGGAAAACTTTATAGCCAGGATGCCTCAGTTCCCATGCCAAGTTACCAAAAACCCAGTCCAATCTTTCCTTCACTCCTGTCTTTTCCCAAGTGAATCTCTCCCCAACAAGAGGAATTTCCAAGAGGTCGGAGGCTTTGATGCAGTCAGCAAATTGCTTCATAGCTCGAACTGGGGGGCTGGAGCCTCCCAACTTGTCAGCTGGTTCCATGAAGGTATTAAAATCCCCAAAGACCAGCCATGGCTCATTAGTGTTATCCGCAATAGCCTGAAGGGAGCGCCACAGACTCTCTCTTCTGTTAAGGATAGGCTCACCATAGACTACGGTGACAAGAAAAGTATCCATACTGCTCTTGTCAACAAGTTTACAGTGAATGAGTTGGGTGGTAGAGAGAATGTAATCTACTTGGGCGCTAGAGTCGTTCCAGAGAATCCAAATACCCCCGGCAAAGCCAGAAGCCTCAAGCCTAATCCAATTACTAAAGCCTAATTTGCGAGACACTATCTCAGCCCTGTCCCCACTAATCCTGGTCTCTAGAAGGCACAAAACATCAATAGCATTGTCTTTCACTATGTTTTTTACAGTGATGGGAAAATTCCTGCCCCCAGCACCTCTACAATTCCAAGATGCAATAATCATGATTAAATAAAATAAAGTAAAGTAAAGGAAAAGGAAGGGCGGAGCCTTACTCTATGCTCGGCGCATCTCTGCATTCCAAATTAGGAATATCAGCCGCCATGAAATCATCTCCTATGTCATCGTCCAATACTGCAGAGGTAGAGGGTAAGAGAGTTGTATGGCAACCCAAGACTTCACTATGCTCACATTTCTCTTTCAAAAAAGCATCAGAGGTATGAGTGATTAAGTCACGTGGGCCCTCTAGCAACAAAATGTTTGGGTTTTTGTTGGGTGAGGGTTGGCTAGAATGAATAATGTGACTTGAGCCCATTTGTCCTAATCCTCCTCCCACAACAATGTGATCCCTACGGCCCAATGAAGACTTAGATGACCCATCCAATTTGCCTCCATTAGTGCCCTTCTTGACGTATTGGGCTTGGCCGGTTTTGGGCCCAATTGATTTATGTTGTTTATGCTGAATTGCCTCACTCACATGTGAAGCCAACGTGGCATGTGACTTGCGCTGAACCCCAGATGGTGAGATTGCTTTCCTCTTGTCTTCTCTGCCCAGACGGCGGGTCTGCAGGTCGCCCATCCCCTGCACAGGCTCGGAAGACGTGCTGGTTTGCCCAGCAACAATGGCGGCGTCATCTTCCTCGTTGAGCTCAGCCAAAACGCTGAACCTCGATTCCTCTCGTCCAAGCTTGGTCGACCGTAACCCAGATTTGGTTTCCGACGGAGAGTCCGTGGTGAGCTTTCTTGTGGAGCGAGACCGGTTGGGGGGTCCAACCAACATCCAAGAGCCAAAGGCTGCATCGGTTTTGGGGGTTTTCGGCATCGTCGACGGTGGCGTGGTGACAACCAGGGGAAGTGTCGTGCGCGGCTGTTCTGAAGACGCTGCACTGGGTTCAGCATAAGTCCACTGACAAGACTCTTTCCGATGACCATAGCGTCCGCAGGCGAAGCAAATGAGGCCCAATCCCTCATATTCAACCTGGTAAGCGGCGTTTGCTGCAATCACACGGGACACCAATTTTTTCTGGAGATCAAGTTCGACGCAGATGCGGGCATACCGTCCTCTTTCAATCCTGGCTGAAGATGACACCTGAGCAGATGGGGTGAGCAGGTCGAGCTTCATTGTTCTACCAATTCTGTTTCCTAAGCGGGTAATGAACTCGGCATTGTAGCATTGCATGGGGATGTTTGGGACTCTGACCCAGGTGACTATCCGACGGAGTGGGTTGTTGAACGGGTCGAAGTTGGGAGTCCATTTCTGGACAAGAATGGTATGTTGCTGAATAATCCATGGCCCTTCGTACAACACTTTCTGGTATAGATGTGTCCAACCTTCTTTGTGAAGGAATCGGACAATGAAATAGTTATTTGGCAAATCTACAAGGTCAAAGTCCTGTGTATGCCAGAGTCGACTGAGATGAGACTTTAGAGTATATACATTGAATCTTTTGCCCAGGACAGTTATAATGAGGGAGGTGTTCCAAGGCTTACACCAATCACTATATTCTTCAGCTGAGATTGGGACAACAGGGTGGTGTTGCATGAGGAGTTGTATTTCCTCAGTAAGTTCCGGCATCTCCCATTCTTGATTTATAACATCTGAAAGTAATTGCTCCTCCTCAATGTTGTTATTTCCATTGGCTATCCCGTTAAATCCTAGAAGAGAGGCCTTGTAGGATATAGGTTGCGCATTGGGCTGATTGTGTATCTGAACCTCAGGAGTATCCTGTTCCATAACCACAGAATCCTTTGTGATGTTAAGCTGAAGGGAATCATCAGTGTCCATGATTGCCTGGGAAGAATCATTTTTTGTTTTCTTGTTGCTGCCATTAGCTAAGACATCAGATGGCCGATCCGGTGGCAGTTTCCGGTGGAGCTGGTCGGCCATGGTGGCAAGAGGGAGACGGTTGCACGTTTTCCAAGAGAGAGAACCTGACCTTCACACTCAGAGCTTCGTGACAATGAAATCTATGGGGTTCATTTTACTTTTACTTTAAAGCAGACTAAATTAATATTTTATCAAAATTGAAACGAGGAAATATTTCTGAAAAATATCTTATTACAAAATTTATTATCTAAAAGTACATTGAAATTTGTTGAAGGATTTGGGTGCAACTTTCCTTCACCTGCGGACAATCCATCTTCTTTTTTTTGGTCAAACGGACAATCTGTCTTCAATCATACGTAAAGTGAAAAATATTTATGCGTATAAATAAAATTTGTGAAATGCGCATTAAACTGAGATTCTTTTATGGGATAGGGTGTGGCACTGTGGCCCTATTGGTGAATCTTAGATACATGCACCTACTATTAAGGCTTTACCATGGTGTTTGGGTTTGCGGCATGTTAGAAAAGTTTATTGTCCAAAAGCTATCTTGAGTTGCTTTTTAGCTTGCATGACGGTGGAAAAGAAGTGAGAGAATATGTAATGGGATAAAGAAAATGACGGTGGAAAAGAAGTGAGAGAATATGTAATGGGATAAAGAAAAAGAAGAAAAGAGAGAGGACGCGTGCAGGTGATGATGCAATGAGAAATTATTTTTTTAATTATATCATATTCCTTTCTTTTGCTTGTATGTGTTCTGATTAGCTTTTGGAGAATAGCTTTTACAGTTTACGATGTACGTATGTCAGAGGAGTTTTATCTCGATTTATGAAAAAGTGCTTCTGAAACCATGGTTTTAAGGGTATAAGAACACACACTTAATTGCTTGTAAGGTGAGCCTGGAGAGGATGTTTATTTTAATCCTATTTATAAGGCAGAGGGAGAAAAATTTCGTATGAACGTATAATTAAATCCTTCATTTATTATAATACTATTTTTTTTTTTGAGGTACATTGTATATTTAATAGGAAAGTTATTTGTGATCGGAAAGTACCTAATAAAGTAAAAGGGAAGTTCTATTGTATTGTTATAAGACCAGCAATGCTATATGGTAGTGAGTGTTGGGCTTTAAAGGGACTACATGAGCATAAAATGGGGATGGCCGAGATGAGAATGTTGAGATGGATGTGTGGTCATACAAAAAAAAAAGATTCGTAATGATCATATACGTGAAAGAGTTGGAGTGACCTCTATTGAAGGAAATATGGTAGAAAGTCGTTTAAGGTGGTTTGGACATGTTCAACGAAAGCTGTTGAATGCACCGGTAAGGAGGGTTGATCAAGCAGTTTGAAGTCCTGTAAAATGAGGTCATGGAAGGCCGAAGCGAACGTTTAATGAGGTTATAGAGAGAGACCTTTTGATTAATAATATGTCTAAAGATATGATTTTCGACATAACACCATGGCGTCGTGCGATCCATGTAACCAACTCCACTTAATGGAATAAAGGCTTTATTGTTGTTGTTGTTGTATTGTATATTAAATAGGACCAATATTTAGTTTGCGTGAAACATGGTCTATAAATAGAACGAATATTTAATTATCGTAATATGTAATTATTACACACACACACACACATATATTATTTAATAAGATTTATTTCCTTTTCAGTCATTTTTCACCCAAATTTTTTTCCCCCAAATAATCATCCAAACAAGTTTATTCATGCACTTTTCAGTCATTTTCGATCTCAATTTGCTTTTCAAATAATAATCCAAACAAGTTTAAGTTTGAAATAAAGCCACTTATGTCATCGTTAATTTAAACACAAATCACATTTACAATTTGACTTTTATCCAATTTTAAGTTTGTAAAAGTCATATTGAAAAATGTTACTTCTTCCACTACTGACCCAAACGGGTCCTAAGTGAGGTTCTTATAAATGGAAACCAGTTTCCTACTCATCCTTTGATGAGCAGGGAGAGATTGTCTCACCTACACCATTCAGATGAGATTGGATGGTCCAGAATTATTTTTTTACTTTATATTTTTAAAGAAAAACCATACTTACATTAAGTTCCTTATATCCATTACATCAAGTTTATCAATCAAATAAAATCACGTGTCTTATTTTTTCCATGCTGATTTATAATTAAATGATAATAATTCAAAAACATGACACATGGTTATATATGATTGAAGAATTTGACGAAATGGATATAAGGAACTTGATCTGAGTATTTTCCTTTAAAAAAAGGATTTTAATGGATAAATAGTCTAAAATAAAGATAATCTCTTAACTAACATCTTTTTTCAAATAGCTATGGTTTCCGCTAAAAAAAGAAATAGAAGTTGCAATTAATTATATTTTCGATAGCCAGAGGTAATAAAATATTGAAAAAAAAAGTAATTTATTTACACTTAATATCTTGTAATAAAGACAATCTATTCCTTATGAAATATGCCTTGTAACAAGAATTAGGGTACACCAAATTTCTGGCAAAAAAAGGGTATACCAAATTTATATGATCGAAGTTTAATGTTTTATAGAATTATTACTGATGAGCAGAGATTAAAAGTTGAAAAGTTTGCCATGTAAAAAAAAGTACAACCATCTCAGGTCCTTAATATAATACCCAGTTGACTTTTTTAGAGAAATTAAGAAAGTTAAATAAATTATTTAAAAATATTTATATTTATCTTTTTTATACTAAACCAATTTTTATAAATTATGAATCGATATATAATTAAATGATATATGACATATACAATAATTAACTAATTTATCTAGTATCTTTAATTTTTTTTAAAAAAAAAAGTTAACTGGGTTGTGTTATGGACCGAAGATAGTAACATTGATGAGGTGTGAAAATATATACAAAATAAACTAAACTAACGAGAAAGTAGGAACAAATGGAATTGTAGGAAGTGAGGGGACATGAGCATGATGGATGAGGGAAGCATGGAGCAGGATTTGAGAAAGAGTGTGGCGCTGGCGAATGTAATGAAAGAGCAATATAATGAAGGAAGGAAGGAACCGAAGAGTTGGTTCCACGCGCTGAAATGATGCTTGGAAGAGGTGGGAGTAATTGTTTTATTATTTTGTCTCTTATTGTCTCTTAGCCCTTGATTTAATCAATGGTTCCTAATGTGACACTTGTCACAATTCTCTTCTTCCTCACAATTTCTTCATTGACTTGCACTAATTGAATCATTGGTTTTCCCTTTTCTTGCTCTTCAAATTTCCATTCCTCTCCCTTTCTTTTCTCCTACTAGCCCATGCTTCTTTCTCTATGTCTATACTCTTTCATGCAATCATGTCTTTCCTCTTCCAAGCACTCAAGTATTTCACTCTTTCACTCAAGCTTCTCCTCCCATTCATACACTCAACATTTAAGCTATCAACTTACTCAACCATAGTCATCATTTCCTTTTTCTTGTGGCATGTGATCATGTATTTAATATTTTTCCCTTTTTCTTTCATGCATGGACGCAATTAGAAGAGAATAAGAGGAGAAAATTTTGCATTTCATTAGTCCCATAATTCACATAATTGAATTATATATAATTTCCCTTAATTTCCTAATTCTTGATTTATTCCACCAAGAATAATCCTATTATGCATTTTTTTTATTTTTCTTGATTAATTGAAATTAAATCCAATTAATTGAAAAATAATTAATCTTGGGCTAAATTGGCAAAATTATGATTTTGCTATCCCCTTTGTAATTTAATTCAATTTTTGAATTAATTTGCCCGTCTCTTATGAATATGAATATTTCAAAATTCACAAGATCCAAATTCATGAATATTCACCATTTTATTGAATTACTCAAAAATAATTACAATATATATTTTTGTGAATAAAATTTAGAGTGTTACAACAGGTGTCACTGAGACCCCTAGGATTTCCCCCCCAACCGAAGGCTTAGGAATTTTCCTTTTGACTTGGATTAATGACACTTGGCTTATCTTGATCCCAATAACTATTTTCCCCTCCCATTTCCTTAAGCTAGGCGAAATTAATCAAGAAAAAAGGGAAATACAAATTGTTCTAATATTTTCTATAATTCCAAGTTCCTTCCAATTTCATAAATCTTGATTTATTCCACCAAAAATATTCCAAATATACATTCTCCGTTATTTGTCTTAATTAATTGAAATTAACTTCAATTAATTGAAAAATAGTTAATATTGTACTAAATTAGCAAAATTACAAGTTTACCATTATCTTTGTAATCTAATTTCTTTTCTTGAATTAATTTGGCCAATTCCATATGTTTTTGGACCAAATATTTTCTCTATTATTTCTCCATTTTTGGATCTTAATATTGGGCATTTTAAATTACCCAATTTAATTCCATAATTATTTTACCTATTCATTTTCATGAATATGAACATTTCTAACATTCATTAGTTTCAAATTTATGAATATTTACCATTTTATTGAGTTTCAAATGATTACAATATATTTTGTGAACATCAAATTTGGGCTGTTATAGGTAATATTTGTAAAAAAAAAATATCAATGACCCACAAATCTTATATTATGAATCAAGAATTTATTATAGAATGTGCCCCATATTTAAGATTAGAGTGAGCATATCTCAAAAGTATTATTTTCAGTTTTTAACATAAGATCCACATTGATGAAAAAGTCAAACTACAAAATGAATTTTATATTGAGTGTCACAGGTAATACTACACCCCGTTTTTAATGTAAGACTTAGTTAATTGTTTTCTATGAGAGATTAAAGAAGATAAATAAATTACTTTCAGGTATTTATATTTATATTTTGTATATCAAACTAATGTATTTGACTTTTAAACTCATATAGAATGAAATCAATATATCATACAATTCTGTTCTTTTTTTTAGAGACGCATCACCACTGTTCATAAGCCGAAGGATATTTTAAAGCGTAAGCCAGCCGACCTCATGGGGCTCCGTGCCGGTTGTGCTCAGTTTTTGCCGCGCATTCGAAAATTTAAATCCTCCCCTCTTATGTCCTTTCCTATATATTGGCAGTCACCATTCGAAAGCATGCCGCGGATTATTGATAGAACGCTCAGCCCCTAATATCGTATTCCCGCAAGAACGGAAACCCAGTCGGTAGAAGGATGTGTGATAGCAGACCGTGTTAGACAAGTACAGGGAAGGTATTGATATGAATTTTGATTTGTTTTTTCCACAACCAAGTTCCTATTTCGAATGTTATTCCTGTCATTAGCCATACCATGATGTAGTGGGATAGACATAGTATGCTATGTTAACAGTTGGCGAGACGTCGCAGACGGCCAGAAAGAATAGAGAATGAGGCATGATGCTGTTCGGGATGTTAGTTTCTTAGCCCAATCATCTTCAGCGTGCAACTATTTTTTTCTGTTACGTATACATTTTGCTATTACCTTGTACTCAACATGGACGACATTCGTGTTGAGATGTTCAACTGGTGTTTCTGTATAATGCGCTTGTATTTGATATGTCTGTATATGCAGATGTGGCACAACAGCAAGGGTCTCATGGGAATCACTAAATTGTTCATGTTGAAGATGGTATGATGAGTACAAGTTTCACCCAAAGCTTTTCAGCACAGCTCCGACAGCTGAACATGTTTTTTTGCCATTTTCTTTTCTCAAGTTTGACTGTAATGGAACTGTTAAGTCGTTGGGGCCAACGCGAATGGTGTTCAATGTATGGGGTTTTTGTTTGAAAGGGCTACGCAGACCTCCGACACATGAACCTTTTTTTTATTTCCTTTGTTGTGGACCTTGATAGTAATGTGCGTGTCAAGTTGTTGTTAAAAATAGAACTATGATACACACCTATCTTTGCGCAATATTACCATGGAGTGTTTAAATATCTCCTTAGTGTTCATATGTCACGCCCTTCAACAATGTGTTCCATGCAGAACCAAAAAGTTTTAATTTCGTATGTCCAAGTCATGTGCAACTTAAAAGTAGCCAGAGTTTGGGTGAGTAACAATTGAACGTGGAAAAATTGATCCAAAGATAAAAGATGCATATAGTCGCCATCAACAAATTAGGTCTGTTAGTACTCAGCCATAGTTTATAAAAAATTATCATCAACAAACTACTCCTTAAGTAACATTTGGTAACATAGTCGCCATACATTGCAAAAACAGAGTACTGATGTCACAACGCTGCACCGCATGTATTGAAGTGCATATTACCAAATGCATTCGAACTACCTAATGTTACTATTTTAATTAATATGTAAACACCTCAGTCTGCAACGAAAACACCTCAGTCTGCAACGAAACCTAAGTCTTCTCCTAATGTGGTTGCGTCAGGTAGTAGTAAGTCATCTTTATTCTCATCATTTCCGTCTTGCATTAATGCCTCCGGCCTTGAAGACGACGCTGCCGCGTTCAAACGTTGTTGCCTCGGCCGGAAAACCCGCAAATTAACGGGCTTTATTTTCATATATGCACGTTTGCTAAGGTCCATGATCACAACCGGCTGAAGAACCTCTTCTGGATCTGTAATAGAGATACGGGGCTGTGTTCGTTCAATAACAGAGGAGTAGTGTGCGCTGTACCTTGAGTCATACGATTCATCCCACAAACGGTTGCTGAACCCCTCTTCTTTAAGTATCCAATACATGCACCGGAATAAGTAGTAGCGCCACTCACTCCACCTCGGAGAGAACATGCTTATCGCTCTCCCTTCCGTTCCAACTATAGTGGGTGACATCCTGTACGTGGTGATTGGTAAGATAGCAATGCCATTCTCTTCAGGTCTGTACAAGAAGACATCTTCCACTGATGCTTCGAGGTTCACTGCAGATGCGTAGTACACCAGTCCACACTGAATACTCACAACATGGAACCCAAGCTCTCTCCACTCACCGAGGAAAGTGCGAAATTCTGTCTCTGAGAATGCATATGCGTCACCCATTTTGGAATTAAAAGGGTGTTGAACAAACCTCCATATTGCCAATGTCTTCAAACGACTGCAGGGCCTTTGCATACTTATCAAAATTTGGCATATTGTATTTAAATTATGGACAATGTCGTTGACGCTGATTGACAAAGTTCATACGGCTTCCGGCAACTGTTGCATTTTTAATATTCACAAACGTTCACCACATCCCTGTCCTTGTAGCAGTGCCCGCATTAAGTTTGCTTCTGAGAGCTTCAGTTTGGTCATGTGTTGTCATGATATGATGTGGAAAAAATGACATCTGTACAGCGTCTTGGATTTTGTAGGTCCATCTAATTGATAACATAAGTTCCATGCACATGATATTCTTACACGTGTGCACTGTCTAGAATGGCATTGAGTGACAAGATAAAGACATATCACACCAGAACAATCAGGAAAATTGTTTATGACACCAGATAGTGGTTGTGTAGCATTTATTAGAAGATTGTTCATGATTTAGGTCTGTATAGTCACTTTCTTTTCAAATTCCTTTCCGTTCAGTATGCTATGTCATTCACTTCAATGCAATTTTATATGCATGTAACAAAAGTTGTGTACCTACTAAGGCACTATTGTTTTCCATCCTTCCAAATATTACCTCCCTGGCACCGAAATGGTATTGTCCTGTGTGCAATGTTAGAAGACAAGATCTTCACCAATTTCTGGCTTGGGTTCTCAGTTAATAAACCATGCAATTATATGTAGTACATCACCTTTTGCCCACCCCTTTATTAGTGCCCAGTTTGTCCGTGTATAACCCCTTCGCAATCAGCCATGTTGCTTTGCTTCCAACATAGTTCAGTCCATGTATGGAGTCAACTCTCAATGACTCACGTTCTCATTACATCACGGTCATTACAGCAACCTTCTTCTCAGTTGCCATTTGGTGTACTATCAATTCTGCCCTTCATCTCACTTCAGACTTACCTTCTACTGTGAACATGCCATCCACTGCAGCACAGCTGTTGACACTGGTAACACATCTTACTGTAGCAAGTTACCACTTGAAGTACGACACAACTCTCTTCCAGAGTTTCTCAGTTTAGATTGGTTTATTACATTTAACTTCACTAAAAACAACAATGGCATCAGTATCAGCATCAACAATATCATCAACAATAGCAGCTTCGTATTTTTCCATAAGGGTAGGCGCCTTCCATCTCATATTTACTGAGACTACTCTTTCTTTGTAGCAAAAGGGTCATCCATACCTACACGCACAGAAACTTTTTTGTTTGCTTTCAAAAGGGTCATCATATTTAAGGAGTACTTTGTTGCTGGTACGTTATTTAAATCCTTTCTCTTCAAGGCCATAAAAAAATATATGCTATCTCATCTTCATCCCCACACACACACAGAAACTTTTGTGTTTGATAGCTTCGTCATGTCTACAAATCATACTGATTTTTGATATGAGTGACACCATCTACCAAAGAGGTACCCTTTTCTGCATCACACATCTGTCCGCCGTAAGTCTGAAATCTTACTTTAATTAAACTTATGTCCAATCATTCCTTCCTGTCACCGCCTCTAATGTCTTATGCAGGCATCGTGTCACGGACTTCATCATATACAATATACAATTAAGTAATACATACTCATTTGTCTCACTGCAATAAGCCAAGTTGTCATAACTTCAAATAAAGCCATTGTGTTTGTTAGTCTTCCCTATCCAGTGGCAGCAGACAAATGGCCTCAGTGCAACCAAGCTGCAATGAAGGCTCATACAGTAACAAAAAGTTGAACAATATACAACATACACTTCCCTGAGTAAGGGTACTTACTTTCATCTGTGAGAAACGAAAAATAGTATCAATTAAATGAAGTATTAACGGGAATAGTGTAGACACACGTAGAACAACACTTTGTGTATGTATGAGAAAAAGCTTCCAACTGAGAAAAACAATTATCTCCATATTGTTAAACCTTCGTCCATGTGTTTAACTGCACTAAACAGGTCATGTTTAGTGCATAGTCTATATAACCCACATGTGTGCACCGCTGTCTATATAGATGAACAGGTTTGATCAATTCACTCTCTTACTTGCGTTATCTACATAAACACAAATGCCACGTGGGGGAAAAACCATTTTCCTGTAAATAAAAGTGTATATATAACCACAACTTAGCTTGGAATGGTCCTACAGCTTCTTGTGTGCACAGGGAAACTACCTAAACCACCTACCCTTATGTTATCATCACAGCATTCCATGCTCAGAAATTATTTTGTGTTCAGTAGGTGTATGCAGGAATTATAAGTAGATGATATCCTATTTCTACCTAACGCAACAACTCCTCCTCCGTGATAACCATGTTTTGAAGATGTGCACATCTTTCCCCCTGCTCACACCTCACCGCAGCTGCTGTACTGAGTGTTGCAACTTGTATTTACTCTTTCAAACCAGCCTACATTACTGCATCACAATTGTGGTTCTGATCATATATCACTGCAAATACTGTCTTATGGGTGAAACTCTCCTTCTGTCAGTACAAAGAAGATTTTGATGATGCATAACTCTTACATGCCCATGCTGCTGACAACATCCTGCAAAATCTTCGCAGTATACACTAGGAACAAGACAAAATATCACATATATACGCCAATCAAAATCTTCTGATGGACGCATATTGAGATATACTCCAATTCTCACAATAGCAGCCTCCCAAAACACTATATTTATTATTCATTGTAAATGCATACAATGTTTTGTAAAGTTACCATATGATTCAACAAAGTGTGTCATGGATGAAATCATCATCGGTCAAGTATATTACCCATTAGGCCCATAGTAAACAGTAAATGAGACAAATTCCAATGACATTCAATTACCTATTTGCTCTATATGGGGTTACAACTACTCTATGTATGTTTGGACTTTCTCACACCAATGACATGCATCTGCAAAAAAACAGCCACTTTCTCAGACAGTAATATCTACTTCCGACCAACTCAACTTTGTGACCACCTCTTTCATTATATTTACATCATGCTAAACTACCCAGTGTAAATATGCCAGGTTTCATTTTGGGTATTTAATGGAATTCATGTCAATTATGTGTTAATACATAAATTTCTGGGATCTTACACATCTCATCTCCCTTGGCTGAGCTTTCCCGCTTCCAATTACATGGCAACTTTAATTGTGGCCTACACACCATTACCACTTACGCCTACACCTGCTGCTACCTCTATAACCACATCACCCTCATGCATTTCCTGGTAATTCCTCTTCCCATGTTCCCTTAAAGTCATGCTTTCTGTGTTCCTCTTGCACCAACCACCTCTGCATAACCCACTCATACTTTGCCCTTCGTTTTTACTCAAGTTCCTGCTTACTGTCACAAAAATCAACATGTCTGAGACCACATTACTTTCTAATATCCATGCAGCTTCTGACCTTTGGACAATCGTTGTTCGGGTCTTACGGAAATGGAATGTATACCAAAAAATAGCTCCCACAGAACTTTTCTGTGTTTCTCTTCTGTTATGTGATGCTCAGGTAGCACAAGTAGTAGTTTCTTCAAGTTGTGTTTATATAGCAACATAGTGTTTATATTATAACATATTGTCAACCGTTCAAATCCATATTCTCAAACTTATTGTTCATAGCGTCTTGTAGGGAACAAGGATACAAGCAAGTGTTATTATCAAGTCTTTGCACTCAACTTTATGTGCATCCATTGAGGAAGGAAAAACGTATGAATTTGCAAACTTCCTTGTATCAACAAACCGCTTCAAATATCGGCCAACAACTCATCAATTCAAGCTTACTTTTACTACTCACACATCCTTCTGCCCTGTTGAAGCCGATATCCCTACTTCTTCCTACTCCTTCAAATCCATTTCTCACCTCCTCTGCCTTCCACATGAAGAAGACGTTGATTATCTATTCGGTAGAGACCACTCTTACTACATTCATCTGTATATATGGACATTTATCTAACCATGCAACACTATATATTTTTTATCATCGTCAGCATGTTCTTCATGCCTTTTCATGTCAGTTTGATAAGTAAAGTGCCTTTACAGATGTCGTCGGTTTCCTGAAGTCCATTGGCTCTGTTGAAGAAGAACTTAAAGCTGGTCAAACTAAGTATTGGCTAAGGATGATTATAGCTGACATTGAGTTAAGACAATCTATGTTTCCACATTCTGTCCACTGTATTTGTATTATTTCAATGTCCATTTGCTGACAAACACAGCCTTACTTTGATCAGTGATAACGAGATAGAATGTATTCTATTTGATCAATGTGCGACGGATGCATACATGGAGCACGTGCAAAATAATGAAATGCCGGTTGTGGTCCTCTTAAATTTGGCTAAACTCAGTTGGACTCAAGATAGTTAAGTTTTAACTCATTAATAAGTCCAATGATGTTATTTTGCTTCTCCTTATATAGGCTTATTTTTGTTCTCACCCATAAATCTGTCTAAAATTATTATGTTGCACGTGCTTCCTTAATCTGGAATGTCATTGTCTAAAATTATTTTTGCACGTGCTTCTCCTTATATAGGCTTATTTAACTCATTATTATGCTTCCTTAAGTTCTTTTTAAGGAAGCATCTAATTCAGTTTCAACTCACTTATATAGGCTTATTTTTTGCTTCCTCTCAAAAATGTCCTATATTAATGAGTACACTATTTACTTTTATCAGAGCAAAGGCAGCTGTCCAGCTCTTTCAATGCTACAAGACTGTACTTCAATCCTAAGTTCAAGGAGGTTGAAGATCTAATTGAAAGGTCCAAACAGACAAACTATTATCAGCTTATTCACAACTGATTGGCTTCTGTTAGATAACCCGTAGTACTTTGCATTAATATTAAACATGTCCTCTTATGCTCATTGTTCTTCTGTCCGATTGCCACGTCCCTTCTGTCGAGTACCTCAATTAATGACTCCTCTTATGTACATGTATCATATCCTTGCATTTATATGGTTTGCAATGCCACGTCCCTTTTCTATGGATATGTTTGTCTTTAATTTTTAAAATGTGGTGTTGAGCTGTATTTACGCCACTCATTGCACAGTGCTAAAGCTCGAGCTTCTCCTCTGCTTGAGGTCTTAACTCAATCAATGCCAAGTCAACTTAGTCGTCCTCCCTCTGGAACCTCACTTATTAACGAAGCAAAGCTAGATATTGCAACAATTCCAGAACTTGGACCAGTATGTGTTGCTGCCTTGAATCAGTTCCTCATAAAATTATTCCTATCCAATATTAACCTCTTTTACTGTCTACTCCAGGGTTCTGCATTCGTTATTCAGTGTGAGATTATTAAGTTTGAATCTAAGCATGGGTGGACCTATAAAGGGTGCTCCAAGTGTTCTTGTAAGGCAAGGCTGAAGAATGGAAATGATCCCACCAGTCCATTGATCTGCCCAACGTGTAAACCCCCTACTCATGCTGCCATCAATCAACAGACTTTTGATGACAAGTACGTTAAGGAACTGACTTATTCGTTCTCATCACTGGATCTTGCGTTTTAAAATAAGCATTAATGTTTATATGCTGACATGGGATTGCACAGAATGAAGCTTCATTACATTGTCAAAGATGAATCTGGTACTACTTCTGTGATCTTTTGGGATAAGCTTGCCATTCAGTTGCTGGACAAGACTGCATTACAGTTGAAGATGACTCTTGCTGAGGCACACCATAACACCCATATAACTCTTCCTTATTACCAGGCATTCATCTCCCACGTTTGCATATGTTAATGTATTTAACTTCATTGAATGCAGGACAAACGTAAGGAAGGATTCCCAAAAGGTCTTGAAGCTCCTGTTGGGAAGAAACTCTTATGTAAGCTGAAGCTGAATGAGTATAATACGAAGTATCCAGGATCCAGTATAAGTGTTGTTGATTTCACAGTATGTGAGGATCTGTTAAACCAATTTAATGCAGCAACTGAAGAGGTTACCTTCCAACACAGTTTAACTTTTAATTCATTGGTCATATAAGTCCCATATCAATTTTGAACCAGCTTCATGTTTGCTCACCCATATGCTCCGGACCTGTATATACATTAAAACGACATCTCAATTTTGTTCTAACTTATTTGCTCTGTCACTTACTTAACTTGCAATAGGCACATGAACCTTCACAGGGTAAACTTCCACAGCAGCGTGATATGTTGACTGATGTCCAATAAAGTCGATCCATTGACCTTGAGAGAGATGCAATTAATCTGGAAGATGACACCCTTGCACCAATATCACAGCAGAGACCACAAGTTCCCTTTAAAGGGAAGCGAAAAAACTACACTAAGAGGAATGTCACTGTTGTTGAAACTTCTAAGGATAGCCATTCCTCTCCTACTAAAATCAATGATGAGAGATTGATTAAAAATATCAAGCAAGAGAAGTAGTGCTTATTAACACTGGGGAATTATGTGTCTACATCGTTTCATATCGGGTGTGATGGATCCCTGCATCTTTTTGGATGTTGCTGCTCCACTTTTTAATTCCCCTCTTTCTGTCCCCATATTTCTGTTGTTGGACTCATATAGGGTTGTATTTTAATTGCCAGCTTTATATTCCTTCATGTACTCCTTTCATTTCGTCTGTGTTGCTTCACCTATTTCAATCCATGTTTTCTAAATTTATGTTGTGGTGACAGGTATGTTTCTTTGCAATTTTTATCACACGGTGAACTTTCTATTATATGTGTAGAACAATATTCCATCAGTAGCAGTAATGTTAAGTCATGTAAGTCAGTAGGCGATGTACTTTATTTCCTTCAGTTTTCGTCCTGCCTTTTAAATATCAAAATTTCCTGCTTCATTCTACTAATGAACCATGCCGCTGTAACCTTTCTTCTGCATTAGCATTATATTTTACACTCGTGTCCTAAATGACGGTTATTATAATAGTCAATAAAAAAACACTTGTGCCCAACACCAATATCCAACAGAGGCCATTTTTCCTGTCTTCACCAACGCCTTGCTGCTGTACTTGGGAATTGTTCTTTTGTGAACCATAAACAATGCTGTACGACAACTCCTTCCTACATTGGAACTCCCAATCTTAAGTATTCGCCAATTGATGATGACTACCAAATCTGTTTATTGCATTCAGTTTTGTTGGTGTTCTACCTTCAATGGCTTTCAACTATTCACCATGTTTTAAAAGGACCATCAGGAAGGCAATGTTATTTGGCAATTCAGTATGATGTTACTAACAAGTAACCTACATACAATGTTAAAAACAAATAAGACACGAATGCAATCTATTTTTCCACAAGTGCGCTACATAAAATGTTCAGAACAATCAAATTCGATGATACTGTCTTCTCACTTACACCACAACCTCTTAGAAATGAATATATGCATCAGCAGTTAATGTAACATACGCAAAGCCACAAGCTTCTTTAATCCACACTTAATTCTTAATTTCTTGAATTGAAATCTGTGAGTAGAAACGGATTCAGTGTAACATCACCGACTCTGCATTACAATCCTGTCAACTGACACACATGATGTAGGCAAGGTCCAATTAAATACAACCATATATTTCATTTCTACTCACATATGCCTGCATTAGGTTGTGAATTTTTTGCCACAACAAAATTTGAATTTTCAGTTTCCCCCTGCCAAACAGAGACTTCTGCTATTTAAGAGGACGACACTTCTTCAACCTCACTATATCTTTGCTATGCACCTCCTCACTCCACCTTTTCAATCATCGAAGTGAGTACTTCCTCATATATCTCATACACTTTTAAATGAAAAAGTATATATATGTTGCACGTTTCTTTATGGTGACTAATCATCATAACCAAAAGTTTATATTTGCATTGCAACTCCTCACTGCACATTTTCAATCATCGTTGCCCGCGTCGATGTGTTGTGCCGTGTTTTGGTGGTTTCACAAAACATACACATAAACTTCTTGCTATATCTGTTAGATGGAAGTTGAACTTTAACTTCTGGTTCTCACTTGCACATGTCATTATCCGACATCCCTTACACACCCCAAACACGCTCTTTATCGGTTTCTTCTCATTCCCTCTTATTCTCTCTTAACCCAAATGATAAGTGTCTTTCCACTTTACATGATTTACAGGTCATGCACCAAGGTAGAGTTACTGAAGCAGCATCACAAACTGCTGAACCTCCCCCTTATTCGTACAGACGTTCAACTCATGACCCTACAATTCCATCATCTTCTACCTCCACCCATACACAACCACATAAATCTCAGTTTCAGTCTTCAGGAGGTGCTCAACGTGGTGGCCGTACAACAACAAGGGCCCGCGTATTACATGATATCACCAATGTGAAGGCAAACTTGTGTGCTGTATTACAAGGTTACTATTTTTCCCCTACTTCCTTCATAGGCAAGAAAATTAAACTTTATGTGATGCAGTTAGAACTAATCCCATGTTTCAGATCCTCCAGAAAGATATGCTGCTGCTGCCGCCCCTTTAAAGCATTTCCCTAGACGTCAGAGTGCTAGAGTAAGAGGGTTAAATAAATGTGAAGACATCACACCGTACCCACAGAAGCATCAGATATCATGCAGTGAAGAAGGTACATATATTACTAATGAAATTGTTGTTTTTCCATTTTGTATGTCACATAAAACATCTTCCACTCGAGCTGTAATTGCCACTCACAGTTTGTTACATCGTACGTTCAAGGTAATAAAGGGAATCTACATGAAAAACGACAACTTTGTAATGTGAAGGACATACACGTTTTGCTTTTATTATCTGTCCTACCTGCATCTGCTGTGCAACTTGCATGTCACACTGTCATCTTCTAACATTAAGTACTGCAAATTAGTAACATTGTCCCCGACCACACCAGCAACAGATTCACATGGAGATAATGACGCTATACAAGCTCCTGCTGAGAACTCCAGTTGTACCAACATGGTCAAGCACTTACATAATGAGGCACAAGATATAATTCAAAGGAAGGCTTCACTAAATAAGCATCTTCCCTTTTTTTCAACTCAATATGAGTTTCAGCAGTATACACAAACGGGTATGTGTCCCTCTTTCTTCACCACGAAGACAAGCATAACTTTTTTTGCTGGAATTGTGACACACCTGAGATATATATCGAGATAGTATATCAATGCGTTTACCATGCATTATAGGTAAACCAAATCAACATTGATGATGTACATATCCAAACTTTGAACACAACGAGTGGATTACAACATAATACTATATTCAGATTTCCCTCCAACATTTTGCATAATTAAGTCCACTCCCCTGTTTGTATTACATTACTGTGCGCCCTGCATTTTGCAAGTGTAATTTACCTTTGCATTTTTCCTCTATTGATCATGTGTCTTTTATTTTTTCCGACAAATTAAACCAAACTCCTTTGTCCTTGCATTTACCTTATTAACTTGCCCACACTTCGTATTTAATATTCTCTCCATGTAAACAGAAAGGAACATCCTAAATTGCATTCCTAATTTTTCATCATTATTTATAATCTCTTAGCATTTACCTCAAATTGGGATGGTGTTATGTTGTTGTTATTTCGTTATTATCTCCATTACCTTACCATATCATTATTATCTCCCAATTGTACAATTGTACTGCTTTGTCACCTTATGCAACATTATAGTCACTAATGTACGCTTTAAATATATTGAATAATAAGGTGTCCCACAAGAAAACTATTACAACAAAATTGAGTTCGATTTTGAAGTAAATCACTTCGAAACAACCAAATGTCAGAGAAACGATGAAGACACAAGTGGAGGTTTGTATATATTTATGCTTTCATTTCCTTTATTCTTTTAATTTAATTATGATGGCCATTTTTGTTCTAAAAAACTACTGTTAATAATGTTATTACTACACTTAGTTTTATTATTATTACTATTATTAGAAATTATAAATTTTTCTAAATAACATACTTATTGTTTTTAACATCATAAATAGGAGTTTTACCTTTATTCCACCACTAATACATTTTTAACAATTCAGATGAGTTTGAAGACCATGGTATCAATGCGGAGGGACAACCTATGGAAAAAGGAAGTCAAAGCATGACTACTACTGTTTCTTACCAAGGTACCTATAGCAAAGAACCATTCTGTACGAATGAATCATTTGTTGACAAAAGTATTGCATCACTAACAAGAAATGATACAAAAAAGAAGATTAACTTTCATTCCATGTTTGTTTTGTACTTACTTTTAGATGAAGGTGACCAAGTATACAAATGCAAGCATTGCAATGCAAAGTTGTGGTTCAATGAACGAGTTAAAAAACATACAAAGGGCAATAAAATTGACACATTCTCAATATGTTGCTTGAAAGGAAAGGTTGTTCTTCCTCCTCTCCCAACTCCCCCACCGCTACTGTAGAGCTTATTTTTCAATAAGAAGGCTACATTTTCCAGGAATTTTCATGCAAACATCAGGCAATATAATAACATGTTCTCCTTCACATCCATGGGTGGGAAAATCGATCATTCAATTAACTCAGGTGGTGGACCTTACACTTTTGTATTATCAGGCATGAATTATCACACCATTGGCGCTCTATTGCCACCAAAAGGTGTCAGACCTGTTTTTTCTCAGCTCTACATTCATGACACTGATAATGAAGTGGCCAACAGAATTGCAGCTGTCAGGTGTGCTTTTTTCTAAATTTTATTACAGGAACAACTATTTCTTCAAATTTTTTTATATTTCATTGATCAATGTTATTCCTCCAATGCAGCAAACACAAAAAAGAAGACGCAATAGATCCATTAATTGTTCAGCAAATAAAGCTTCAATTGGATCAGATCAACCCATATGCCCGACAATTTCGTTTCGCATCCAAGATTTTATCAAATACTGCCCCAAATCCATTACGCATGTGCCTACTTGGTAGCAGACAACATGATGGACGAACATATAATTTACCATCTGCGTCAGAAGTTGCTGCATTAATTGTGGGTGACATTGATTTGGATTTCAGCGTCCGGGATATAGTGTTGGAAACACACACAGGGACATTACAACGAATAAATGAATTGCATCCTTCTTACCTACCTCTTCAATATCCGTTACTTTTTCCTTACGGTGAAGATGGTTATAGAGATGATGTTCTGCATAGAGAAGAAACATTAATCGTAACAAAAACACATAAGACAGTCAGCATTCGGGAGTTCCTTTGTTATCGGTTGATGGTACGAGAAAATGAACTATCTACATTGCAACATGCATCGAGGTTGCTCCAACAGTTCATTGTTGATGGCTACACCATGATGGAGTCACAGAGATTGTTATGGATTAGGACCCATCAGAAAGAACTCCGAGCAGACCTGTATCAAGGCTTATCGGATGCTGTGATTAGTGGTGAGAGAGATGCTTCTTCAATCGGGAAGCGTATTATCCTACCTGCTTCTTTTACTGGGGGCGCAAGATATATGATCCGAAGTTACCAGGATGCAATGGCTATATGCAAAACGATTGGTTATCCCGATCTTTTCATTACATTCACTTGTAATCCTACGTGGCCAGAAATCAGTAGATATTGCGAACAACTGAACCTTCATCCTTCAGATTGTCCACATCAATTATCCAGGATTTTTGAGATGAAGCTGAGGTCATTGATGAAAACTTTAAACAGCGGGCACATTTTTGGAAGAGTCCGTGCAGGTATCTTTTTTTACTATTGTACTTCAACGATTCCATATAGCCGGGTTTCATCTCTATCTCCAAACTGCACTAACTATTTCATTATGTTCTCCATGAAACAGAAATATACACCATTGAGTTCCAAAAAAGAGGTCTGCCTCATGCACATATACTCTTATTTCTAGATCAGAAGGACAAGATGTCAGATCCAGATCAAATTAACAAGATGATTTCAGCCAAAATTCCAGATAAAGTTTCTGCACCTTTGCTGCACGAGTTGGTAAAAAAATTCATGGTGCATGGACCTTGTGGAGCAGGGAAGCCGAATGCTCCATGCATGAAGGAAAAAAAATGCACTAAGTACTTTCCAAAGCGGTTCAACCAACATACCACTATAGATGAAGATGGTTTTCCCACTTACAGGAGAAGAGATGATGGCAGAACAATTCAATTGAAGGGTATCCCGCTAGACAATCGGTATGTTGTTCCTTACAATCCAACTCTACTACAAATGTTTCAAGCGCACATAAATGTAGAAAAGTGCAACCACTCAACTGCTATAAAATATTTATTCAAGTATATTAGCAAAGGCAACGATAGGGTTGTTGTGGGATTATTTGCTAACAACAACGATCAGGCAGATAGACAAGTCATAGATGAGATACAGCAATATTATAATTGCCGTTATGTTTCGGCCTGTGAAGCTTCTTGGCGCATTTTTGGGTTCAACATTCATCATAGGTTCCCTGCAGTTGAAAGACTAAGTTTCCATCTTCCGAATCAGCAATTCGTTATTTACACAAGTACGGATGATGTAGCCGAGTTGATGGCTAAACCACGAGTTTGTGAATCACAATTTTTATCTTGGATGATGATTAATTCTTATGACACCTTTGCAGCTACTCTATCATACTCAGAATTTCCAAACCATTACGTATATAAGAGGGATAAGCGCCAATGGGCAAGAAGAAAGAGGGGATTCGCTGTTGGAAGAATGGCTCATGTGTCACCATCTGCGGGAGAGCTATATTACTTGCGAATGCTTCTAACACAAGTTCGTGGACCAAGCTCATTTGATGATATTAAAACTGTTGCTGGTATTACATATCAAACTTTCAAAGATGCATGCTATGCACGTGGGTTATTAGATGATGATCGAGAGTATGTTTCTGCCATTAAGGAAGCATCATTCTGGGCCTCAGGCCATTTATTACGCAAGCTGTTTGTTACAATGTTGCTTTGTGGTTCTTTACAACGACCTGATTTTGTATGGAAAGAAACATCACAATTGCTGTCTGAAGATATGCTATACATTCCACACCGTGATCATACACTTCCAGGTCAGTCGGGTTACTAACTACAACATTTCATTGTTCTCTTCATATTCTACACATCATGTATGTCGTGTTGATGTTGTTGTCACAATAAAAGTTTCCATTATGTAGGTGTCAACATAGCAGCATGTCTGAAGGAAGAAGCTGCCCTCAAAGATATTGATCTGCTACTGTGTGGAAATGGGAAGAGTTTAAAAGACTTCAATACTCTTCCTACTCCATCTGATGTACCTACCATTGACGTGAGCAATCACTTGATCTTACAAGAGACGTGTTATGACAAAGATTCACTATTATCACAATCTGAGTCTCTATTGACAGCTCTTAATCCTGAGCAAAAAGCTGTGTTCGATAAAGTCATGGCGTCGTTGCACCTCCCTTACGGAGGCTTCTTTTTTGTTTATGGGTTTGGTGGCACTGGTAAAACATTCCTGTGGAATGCTCTGGCCTCTACCCTTCGTTCAAGGGGGCATGTTGTTCTCACAGTTGCATCCAGTGGTATAGCTGCAACTTTACTACCCTCCGGTCGAACTGCACATTCAAGATTTGCTATACCCATACAAGTGAATGAATTTTCTGTATGTTCCATCTCACAGAATTCTGCGTTAGCAAATCTCATCAGGACAACAAAGTTAATCATTTGGGATGAAGCACCTATGGTTCAGCGTTATTGTGTTGAAGCGTTTGACAGGACTCTAAAGGATCTAATGCATTGCAATCTACCATTTGGTGGGAAATGTATTTTAATGGGTGGTGATTTTAGGCAAATCCTTCCAGTCATTCCTAAAGGTTCACGTGCACAAATTGTTAATGCTTGCATTACCTCCTCTCGCCTATGGCAACATTGTACTCTCCTCCAGCTCACAAAAAACATGCGCTTGCATCAATTTACTGATTCCACGGCGAACAGCAGAATTGAATGGTTCTCACAATGGTTACTAGATGTTGGCGATGGAAAGCTAGGCACTCCAGTTGATGGTGTTGCTGATATACATCTCCCAAGTGAAATGTTAATCCCACCATGCAATGATCCAATAAATGCTATTGTTCAGGCAACATATTCCAACCTCCTTGACAATCTTACTTCAAATGACTACTTCAACAACAGAGCCATACTTGCACCAACAATTGACATGGTTGCAAAAATCAACTCTCACATGTGTTCCTTGCTCCCAGGAGAGGAATATGAGTTCCTAAGTTGTGACTCAGTATGTAAGTCCACACAAGATTCTGATTGTTTTGATAACTTATACACAACTGAATTCCTAAATACCATAACTTCTTCTGGTTTGCCCCCACATAAACTTGTGCTTAAAGTTGGAGCACCTATTATGCTATTGAGAAATATAGATCAAGCATCTGGCTTGTGCAATGGCACACGTCTTCGTGTTACAATGTTGGGCAATAAGGTCATTAAGGCAGTTACTCTAAATGGTTCCAAACCAAATCAGACGGTTCTGCTACACAGAATGAATATGAATCCTTCTGAGTCTAGATGGCCATTTCGTATGCAACGGAGACAATTCCCTATAGCTCTATCATTTGCAATGACAATCAACAAAAGTCAAGGCCAATCATTGCGTCACGTAGGATTGTATCTTTCAAAACCAGTTTTCACTCATGGGCAATTATATGTTGCTCTGTCAAGGGTTAGAAGCCTGGATGGGCTGAAGATTGTTGTAGGACCGGATGATTCAGGGTCATGTAAGACAATGAAGAATGTTGTGTATGCAGAAGTTTTTAGGAATGTAAATGCGTAATTATTAACATGTCATCATCAATACTAATCTCACCTAACTTTGACTAGCACATATCAGTATGGTTATGCCATTTTTTTTTTACCTTCAATCACAATCATTGTTGTCCCCGTGACGTACAGTGGCTTTCAGTATTCGTTGTTACTATTGTTAACGCACTATCACTTTAGTATACTCTGTCCGTGCAACGCACGGGAAACAAACGCTCGTGATATACAATATATGTTATGATTAACTAATTTATTTATCTTTTTTAACTCTTCTAAAAAAGGTCAACTAAATCTTTCATTAAAGACGGGATTGAGTATTAATTAAGGGCAAAAAGTGTAGGGCGTCCAACTAGGAGAGAGTTTCATGCAAATATATTGCCTAGTTTAATGTTGTACTATGAGTGAATTGGATAAAAAAGGAGTTAAGTAGTAAATTTTTTCTGAAGTTTTCACTGATGAGTAATGTTATTTTGAAAGTATTTTCAGGTTTGATATCATCCGGAGGTTTCAAACTATAGTAATATTTTCTCATATTATTAAAAAACTAATATTGACAATTAATTTCTTAAAGAAAAAGGGTAATATTGTTCTATTTTAATACTTCATGAATCATATTAAATCTAAAAAAAATTCAAGATAATATTGTTCCTCAACAAGATATCCCGAACAATTTTTCCCCTTAATAAATCTAAAAAAAGTTCAGGATAATATTGCTCACCAACAAGATATTTACAACAAATTTTCCCCTTAGTGGAGAGGGAGGGAGGGAGGGGGCGAGAGCATTATTAAAAGCTTTGAAAACAAAAGGAAACAAAGGAGGTACAGCCAAGCGCCACATAACATGTGTGTTTGGGATTACTTAATGTTAGAGAATAAGTCCTTATTACACAAGTCGAGATAAAACTCCTCTCACATATTTACCTCGTATACCGTGAATCACGATTTATAAGTACTTATTACCCAAAAATAAATTATTCCAAACGAACACAACCAAACCATAAATTTGTGCATATGCCCATTTGCCTAACGTGGAGAAACACGAAACACCATGAAAAAAAGAATTACGCTAACATCCCAGTCTAATATAATGAAACAGATCGTGAGTCCTAGTACTACTATACATTATATATGTGGATATGGCCCACACGATCGCCAATTTTGCTCTTCCTTTATTTTTTTTTTTGGCCAATTGCTCTTCCTTTATTTGACTCTACCAGAATTCCATTCTATGATATATATGCACTTCACATTGATTCCCACTGGACTTCTGACAGGTCACAGAGTCCCAAATCACTGAACGTGGGCCTGCTCCTTATTTAATTATATATTAAATCTTAATCAAATCACATATATGTGGATACAGTGATACACAAACTTCTATACACAAATATAATTCTCGACCATAATGCGAAAAACAGGGGTCCCTGGTTTGGTTCATAACTTCATGATCATGTGGTAGTTGGTTTTAAATTCTCATATACTCACTCCCTTGGGTTTATTATTCTAACGATGAATCTCCATTGGTTTTAATAGAAGAATGATATATATATATATATTGAAATCAAAACATAGAATATTAACTATAGAATTTAATGCAGGGGAGATTTTTTCTTTTTTCTTTTTTTCAAAAGAAATACGGCCCATACATGTAGGATTTGTCCTGAGACTAAGTCTCCATTTATAGCTGGGAATACGGGCCAGTTTGTGGGTTGCGGGCTGGACCACACTAACTCGCGCCCAGCGTGGTTCGGCCCTGTGCAGCCCGCAATTTTACGGGCTAGCAAAATGCCAACCTTAACCAGCAATGTGCGGGTTGCGAGCTAACCTGCGGGCCCGTATTTTTTTTCGAAAAAAATTCATATTTTTTAAAGAGGATTGAAAATATGAGACACATATATATGAGTAATTAAATTTACCTTCTTAGTATCAATAATTTCTCTTATAAAAATTTAAAAACATAATCTACAATTTAAGAGATAAAGTTATCAAATTTGTTAAAGTTTATAAACAAAACATAAACTCATCCTTAAGCAACCAAAATATAATGATTTTGTTTAAAGAAGAAGGAAAGAAGCTAAGATTTTTTCTCTTTGGATTGAGAAGTATCAAGATGAGAGTGAAAAATTTATAAATTTTGTAAAATTATTATATATAAATAAAAAATAAAAAATTTTGCAGTTCAACCCGCCAACCCGCGGGCTGGCCTGCATCAACCTGTGGGTTATACGGTACAGGCCTGTGCTGCCCGCATTTTTGCGGGTTGAAAAACCTGTCAAAACCCGCGGGCTCACGGGTTGAGCCCGCGAGTTAGGCCCATATTACCGATTCTATCTCCATTCATGTGGAGAGACGTATGAAATGTGGAGAGCTAGACAAGTATCGGTTATAGACTTGAAAAACCCTCTTTTTAAAAAAAAAAAACAGTAGAATTTGGTTGGATTTTAAATCTGAATCATATTATCGTTTCATTATTTAGTAGGAGTAGTAAATATTTCTGTATATAAAATTATTCTTTATTTTATTATATTTTATTTTATATGGCAAAGAAACACAAGTCTATATGGAATCCTTCGCGTCATTTTTTTTATATTTTGGTTTTAAAAGGAACTTTGCGAATGCCATGGTTTCACAATTTAACCACATTCATTCAAGTGCGCGAAATTTATTATTTAAATTGCTAAAAATAATAAAACGAGGCTGTAATGCAAGCACAGTTGAAATTGATTAAAGAATCTATCGATTTAGGATGAAGATGGTGGACACTGGAGATTAAATCAAATCAACCAACATGAATGAATAATGCAAAATGTCCAAGAACACGTATAAATATTATAGATACGGATAAAATAAAATAAAGGAATAGCAATGGTTTTTAGGTCGAAACGTTTTTTCCCCCAAGTATGGATATCTTATATTTGAGGCACTGTTCGGCACATCTCCCAATGAGAATTCACACTTTGATTTATCACATTATGAAGAACTAACCCCTTCCATTAAATTTAATCTATTAGTATTTAGAAGATCCCAACAAATGTATCAACAAAACAATCCTTAAATTTTTTTTTTGGGGTCGAAATCACTAATACCTAAAGTGATCTAACTCAAAAAGTTTAAAGGCCTAGTTCGGACGTAGGCCAATTGGAAGTCTCTGGGCTTTGTGTGTGGGTGCGTTTGAAGTCCTGAAAGTGATCCATTTTTTTTAAGGTTCTCAAATCCGGACCGGTCATTGGATTGATTGGGGTATTGGGTCAAAGGTCAGTGAGTCAAATCGGAGTCAAACCAGAGCTAAACCGGGGCTAAACAGGTGAAAAATTGAATATTTTAGGTTTATTAATATGAAATTATAAGGAAAAATATTAAAAAATCAATTTAAAAAAAAAAATGGTGAACCAGTTCAGTCACCAGACCGGACCGGTTTATGGTCCGGTTCTTCGGTCCTCGGGCCAGATCTGCCAGTCCGATCCGGGTTCCAAAACATCAATTTTTTTAACCCAGTCATACTCCGACAAATTGGATTGCCCACATTTAGTGACTGATAGTGTATCGAATAAAATTGTCTCAAATAAAAGAATACCTATACTTAACAAAAAAATTTGGATCAATAATGTTATTAAGAAACATGGATCACATACTAATTATTAATAAGATGATAATAACACTGTCTTTTTTTTTTTTTTTTTGCCATGAGATAATAACACTGTCTTACTCAGAGGAGACACATGTATTGTGAGGTGTAGTTACGGACTCTAAAACTGAAATAGTGGATTACCCAAATGCCTGGTAATAGAACTCAAAAAAAAAAAAAAAACACTGGTTACTGCTTGATAATATAAAAAACCCGTCGTACCTCAATGTGGCCAATGATTCAGTGTGATTCATTACCCAGCAACCCACTCATTACCAAATAAACCACATTGTAACGGGTCTTATAATTCAAATGACACCAAACACAGTTTAAAACGCATGGCTGTGAGTTCATCAAATTTCCATGAAGGAAATAATGAATACATGAATTATAGTAAAAGAAAATAGAGTTTGAGTATTTTTAAGTCCTTCTTCCATTAATCAACTTTGCTTCAAATGAAATTTATGATTATATATGAAGCCTTACATGTATATGTAAATAATTAAATTGCGTCTTTTATCTCTTTCAACCAATTTAATCACATATGCCAATGCCATGTAGAAGTCTAAATCTAAAACATTCTCTAAACACAATAAATTGAGGTGCAAATATGGCATTACGTCGTACAAATCCTTTTGTGGCGTTTCGGCAACGATAATGTTGCCTTCGGACTTAACTCTCTAATATTATATTATTAATGCATATTCTTGGTTCCTCAGATTGCCTTTCTCCATATAAAATTTTTATTCCTAATAAATTATTCATTCTAACTTGTATTGAATATTGGCTTAGTATTCATCAACAAACATTCTTGGTATATGACAAAATCAATAATTTTCTCCCCTTTCTACTTCTTACTTCTTGTCCGTTTTTTAACTAGTTCGTTTTTTAAGTAAGGAGAACAACCACTGAGAAAGATTTTTTTTTTTAAAAAAAAATTAGATTAAGGGTTTTCCCTTCAAGGTTTAGAGGGTAAAGGGTTCTCACTTCTCTCAATAAGTGCGTTTATCAGGATTCAAACTTTTAATCTTCTCTTTACACGGTGAGGCCCTTTACCAACTGAACTAACAGCTTGTTGGTTGAGGAAGAAATTTCTACTAAAACTTTGTTGCTTTTGGTTTAGCCATCCGCGTAAGCAAGCAGTCCAACTATGGCCATGGGAGGATTCATTTTGAAACTGTTTTTGGTAGTACGCCAAGAAATGTGTGTGTGTGTGTTCCTAAATTCCTAAGCCAAGAGCGAAAAGGTATTGGTATAAAGATCTTGGCCTTTTAAACAAGATGTGCGAATGCTAATAGTAGCACACTATAAACTCTAAAAAGATATGATTATCTTTCATATATATTAAGAGCCATATGGTTTTCTTTGTTTTAAAAAGTTATTATCCTCACAATTTAAGTCCCTTAATATAAAAAGATAGATAATTAAAGTTATATATCTGACACTTTTAATCAAAATTAAAATGAAGATATTTCTAGATATAATACATACTTCATGTGTATATATGTTTAGAGTTGAGATTCTCTTTATTGTATTTCTAGTTTCTATTATCAATAGTTCATATTGAATTTAAATAAATAATATTTTGTAAGTAGCATACATATTAAGGGGAATCACAATGAGGTATTTTGGGAGATATTTAATTATCCAAAAGTTTAATTACAACTGATAAGTAAGAGTAGAAATAGGTTAAGCCCCTATCAGGGACCTACGATCTAGCCTATTTTAAGCCTAATCTGGCATATTTGGTACATAGCCTAGGCTTAGGCCTAAGCCCATTGTTAAGCCTATTTAGATAAACAGATCAGACATATTTTCATAAGGCCTAACCTACAGGCCTGACCTATTTAGTTTTTCCTTTTTAAAAAAATGTATTAATATGCATAATTATATATAATTTAATCTAAATTAGTTTTATAAATTATTTATAAAATTAATAACTTAGTCTTAACCAAGATTCTGAAACCCGGACTATCATAGGACTGGTTTTTATCATGTTAACCAAAATCTAAATTAATAACTTAGTTTTAATCTAAATTAGGACTGACCCCTATTAACTTGTATTTATCATGTTTAAATATTTTTTTCTAACATAATTTTTTTATTGTTATTGAATGTTGTTGAATATTCTTGTAGATTTATGATGTTTTAATCTTATGTGACGTATTTTATATTATTATAAGTATTTTTATGATTCTAATTGTGTTTTATAAGTTCAAATTTTGTATTCTAAAGAATAAAAAACCAAAAAAAAAATTAAATTAAATTTAGATCTTAGATTATATGTATATGGATCAATCCAGGAATCCACTAGGCTAAGTCTAATTCAGCCTAAACTCTGGATTGATCTTGGACCAGACTATACCTCAGCTACCCTCTTTAAATCCGACCTCATATTGATGTTAAATCGAGTCTAGTCCATGCTTATACCTAATTTCCGCTTCCCCCGGCTTGCTTAATCCATAAGGCAATATAAAAAGAAAATTTACGTTGAGGGGATTGGGCATCGTCCTTCGCGGCGCGTATATTTCTGGACGCTGTGAATTTTATGTGCGTTTGTACTTAGTATACGCTGAAGCTTTTGCTCAGTTTGTGTTTGATACTTTGATTAGCATTTCACTGTTTATTTGCTCAACCCTCACAATTTGGTGCTTTCAGTGACCTCCGATGGCCGAACACACTAGCTCACTGAATGTTGAGGCGGACATTAAAAGGGTTGCTTATTTGATGGACCAGCGTGTGATTAACGCTCGATTAGACAGGTTGGAGTCTTCTCTTGAAGGAATATCGCGTGCGATGGATTCCTTGACTAGGAGTGTGGATCGTTTGCTCCACGCCCAGGTCATCGGAGTCTCTGGTTCGGGTTCCGACGCTCAAATGCCGGCACCGTCACCGTCTTGTCATCATCATCAACAGGTTATTTGATCAGAAATACTAACTCTCTTCGTCTATCTCTCAACATTCTCTTCTCCCTATTCTGTTTCATCTTTCCTATTTTGTGTCTGTGGAGGTGTCATGCTTTACGCCGCAGCTTTTTTTCAGTCTGAGTTGCTATTCAGCTGGCTCAATAATTTCTTTCGGCATTATTACTTATTTCATTGTCTATTTGCTGCATTTTATTTGCGATTCTCAGTGTTGCCCTACCAGGACAGATATTAAATATTACGAAGAAAATAGAGGCTACTTGGATTTTGGTCCTGAAAAGGCTCACCTTGTTTCAATTGGAGTAAAGATTGGGTGGCAATTTGATGTACAGTTATTTTCTTTGAAATGAAATTGTTTATCACCGGAAAAATATAGAGGGTACGAGCACGGGGCATGCTTTTCTTCGATTCAAAATTCAGTTTGGACATTTTAGATTTAAAATATTTTATTATCAGCTCTTACGTGATAATTTTATTTTTAAAAGAAGTGGTTATCTCCAATTCACATTTCTATATTTTTAAAAGTACGAGGACAACAATAAAATAAAGTTACTAAATCTGAAGTTATTATTTTTTTTACAAGCACTTAAGTTTTTAATTTTAATTTTTTTTGTTAAGTATGGGTCTCCTCCTATTGAGAACAATCTTATTTGAAGTACTATCGCCCACTAAACATGGGTATCTCTCTCTACGGATATTCAAACTTTAATTCATCAAGTAGTGAGAAACTAACTCGTGCCATCATACCAAATTTTTTTTAACGTTAATTTGTGACTGGGATCGTTGCCACATTTTAGTCATCCAAAGGTCATGTCTTTTTCTTGGCCCAAAAAGACCGATTCAACTTGATTTGATCTCCATGTCAGAGCCCTGTTTGTTGGAGTTCCAACTCATTGGGCCTAAAGCCCATTGGATCAGTCATACTTTTCTTATAGACTTCAGTTTAATTCCGGTTCTTATTGTCATTTTCTGTTGTGATTTTGTTAGAAATTGCACCCCTTGGATCAAGAGTATAAGGTGAAGAAGTTATTGACAAATAACTTGTACTATTAGTTTGCTGATTGTTGTCAATATCTTTCAGTAATCTTTCTGCCTGTACTCTCCATGAAACAATGCATTTCATGAGAAGTGCCTTGTAAACTGTTGGACTCAAAATTAAGCCTAGTTTTAGTTCTATACTTTTGAGGTTTGACTGTTTTTGTTGCTATACTTTGGAAAATTTGAGCTTATTTTGTGCTGCGGATTATTGAAGGAGAGGCTGACCAAAGACCAGGAGGCAAAAGAGCATGAAAGGAAAGAAGAGGCTTACGTTGTCAAAAAGAAGAAAGAAGAGGCTGACTTTTACACCACTATAAAGGTTATCATCGATTCCCTGTCTTGATTTCCTTATAATCAACTGCTTCTTTTACTTGACCAGAATGACCAGAATTCTTGGTGTTGCTTGATCAATTGTATTGCTGGTCGTGCATAATACTTTTTAGGTGGCACGAGATGAAGATCTTGCACAACAGATTGGAAGAGATATATATTTTGATCTTGTAGACCATGACAAAGTGAAATGTTTTCGAGTCAAAATGCAGATGCTTTTTAACCATTTCAAGGTAAGACAACCTATCATCCTTTTAACTCTTCTTCAATAACTGTCTAACTTGACACAGTGTGTTAACTTGTTTTGTTTCCATAACATGCTCTGCTAACAGCTTAGTCTGGTCTTACGTGGTTTTTAATTTTTCCAACACTGTTGCATTCCTTCAAGAAAATTGTATTGAGAAAAATGTTAGTATTCTGCATAGCTATCAAATTGCAGTACAAATTGTTAATTGTAAGTGTTTACAGCATGATTATAATTTATTTGAGGTCCAAGAACAAGACCATGAATCTGAACGATAAAATCCCATATTAGCAAGATAACAGACATGGAATAAATAAAATCTGCCGTTGATTCATGGGCCTTGTGGCCAAGTTTCTTGATCGCCAACAATGAGAAATATTAGAAGCTGTTTAAATGGAGGGTAGAAGCATTCAAATCGGTTTTGATGTTTCCTTGAGCTATTTTTTTTACCCCAAAAGGAAAGTGGTGGACTTGACGGCAAGTGTGCAGGATATATAGGTGTATCTTTGTGTCCATGACTGATAAACCTGCCAAATTAACGTAGACTCGTATGAGAAGTAATCAATATTGATGCTGTATCAAATTTGTGAGTTTTAATGTGTAGAAAAATTTAAAGCTGAAATGGTTTTAGCTTTACACTTTTGATATCAGTATGATTGTTAATTTCTTAGTACGCTTGGTTGAATTATTTTAAGTGGTTATATTTCTTGGTTGATTTGTAAACTGCAGGAAGAGGTTTCAAAAGAGTTCGGCATACCAGTGCAATTTCTGCGTTTTTGGCTTTGGGCAATGCGTAAAAAACATTCCTACCGTCCTTGTAGGCCATTGACGCCCCTTGAGGAAACCCAAACTGTAATAGTTTTCTAACCGATCTTCTTGTTGTTATTTGCCCTTCATTTATTTTCTTTATTTTGGTCCCGGCTATAACAAGCTTCATGTCTATTTCTTTCTCTAACTTCTGCTCACTGACTTTGTTTAAGCAACACGTTACTTTTGTTCTGTAATGACATTTAATTTCTAGTAATTCTTGTCTGTATGCTATAGAACTCTGCCATGCGTTAGCATATCTGCCATTTGATGCTGGTTTTTACTTGTTCTCAAACATATTCACGTTGCAGGTTTGGCATGTGATAAGAATTTCAAAAAAAACTCACAACGAGGAGCTAAATTTGTTTTTGGAAGTGGAGCTGGGGCTGGTAATATTTATATTCATGGAAGCTGCTTTCTATGTATGATTGCATCAAACATGGTATTGTTGATATTCTGCGTTATCATATTATTTAGGATTTACGTCCCATGATGCCACCTGCAAAGACGAAGGATGATATTTTACTTTTCTTCAAGCTATATGATTCCGTAAAACAGGAACTGCGGTATTCAGTTATTTTGTTTCTTTGCATTCATTGAGGTGTGTTGTAAGACCTACTGTTGAAGTCAAATCGATATTTCTCTGGTGGCAGTTATGTTGGAAGGCTCTTTGTGAAGGATTCTGGCAAGCCATCAGATATATTAATGAAGTTAAATGAAATGGCTGGTTATGGTCGTGAGGAGCAGATAGTACTGCATGAGGTTGGTGCCGTAATTTTTTTCCTCTTCTGTAGCTTCATGCAAGTCTTATGCACTGTGGTTTTTATCCATGTTTGTTGGAAGCACAGGGCTGTTCAAAATAAATTCCATCCATATCAAACCAAATCAATCCAATAAAATGACGGCGAAGGTCTATGTAAAGTGATTAAAATACAAGACGTCTAGTTGCTAACCACGGGGAAACACTGAAGGCAAATTTTGATGTAGCCCAGCAAGGGTTAGGCAAACCTTGAATGACACAGTTTCGGCAGCTTCATGAAGAATTTTGACCTTGTTCACTTGGTCTTGGAGTTGACATTTCCTGTATCTGTGTTTTTGTGCAGGAAATTAAGATTGAACCATTTGTCATGTGTGAACCCATTGACATGGAACTCTCATATAGAGAAAATCAGGTAAATAAATTTCTTCACTCCGGGTTGATTTCTTTGTTGTGCTATAGTGATGTGATTTCCATATTGCAGCTAGATAATGGAGATATCATTTGCTTTCAAAAAGCAGGCCGCCTTCCAGATGTGCCTGCACATTTGAGCTATTTGGACCAACGTCGGGTATCGTTTATTGGCGTTCGATTCAAGCAATGTGTGTGTTTATCCCTCTGGTTTGGTTTCTCCATTTGAAATTATATATATATGGGTTTTGTTTTTTCAGATCGCCCCACGTTTGAGAAGGCGGTAATAAAGATTCATAATTAGGGGACCGATTTCAACAAGTCAAAATACATCAGCATTTGCAGGATTTTTATTATTATTATTATTGGAGTTTTATGGTTATGAAATTGTGTCCATGGAGTGACATTGCTTCTGACTTTCCGTTTCTATGTGAGCTTACATACACTTGATAATGACTTCAATAACGGTGTTAACCTGAAACATTTGATAATGCATCGCTTTAGTAACCTTGTTGTAGAAAATATAAAGATTATATGCCAAGATTATTTTAACTAACATTACTACTCTTTTGGTTAATTGGAAAACAGTGCATGTAAATATTGGGAAAAAAAGGTTGTGGTGGGATTATCATGGATCATTATGGCAGATGTCTTTTGTCTTCTTATATTGGAGACCGTTTGCATGGTTAACTTTGGGGTGTCCTTTTATTAGTTTTGTTATATTTTATTTTATAAAAAACTTTAAGTTTGTATAATTTTTAATTTATCCGTATTTTTATTATAATTTTATTATGTATTTGACCATTGTCAAACTTTCAAAATTAAATTTTTAGCTTTTCATAATTTTAAAATTTTTTCATTTTTTTATAATTTTTATAATTTTTTCTCTTAAATAATACAAAAGTCACTTATGCATAAATCAAATAAAATATCATTCACTTTTACACAAAATCATTTATCCAATTGTCAATCCAAACATTCATCATTTTATCCAATCTTAAGATTTCATAAGTCAAAGTAAAAATAAATCATTTATCCAATCACCAATTCAAACACGGCCCATAATATCCAAATAGTTGAAATTGAAATAAATTCTCATGAGGCCTTCATGCTTATACATATGTCAATTGTTTGTGTGTGGCCTAGAGAATGAGCTCGTGGTTTATAAGGTCCAACCTGCTTTTGAGGTTCCTAAGGTTCGAGCTCTAAGTGGGCTCACTCATCACTTGGTTATATGAGTTTCTTACTATTGATGTTAGCTCATAGAATAGCGGCAAAATTATACCTTTTAACTCTTTAATTTTCATGTCAAAAAAAAAAACACTCTTTAATTTTATATAAAGTTTTAGTCTTGTCACTCAACTTGCAACAAAATATGTTGTCGATCCTTTGTCTTTATCGGACATTAGTTAAAAAATGCGGACATTGAAGTTTTAATGTTGGGAAAAGTCAAATCTAATATATAAAGTATTATTTTCAATATATAAATGAATATTGCAAAAAGTCATTTGATACTAATAGTGTTAATGTTAAAGGATTAAAATAGGAAAAATTGCAATTAGATCCTAAAAACCAGAAAAATATAAAAAAAAGTTTCAGTGTATATTCTCCTATATAAAAACTTTTTAGGGACTGCAGTGATATAGATTTCAAATGTGAAATTATCTTATTGTCCTAATTGATTAAAAAAAGGAAAAGAGAAGTAGAAGAGCTTGTTAGTGGTCACTCTATGATTTGTCAATATAAGCCTATACACTTATTCACGAAAGCTGTTTTAAATTGTATTGAAAAACTAACATTAATCAACATAGATGTGCTTGTCAATTATTACTCTATGACTTGTCAGTTGTCAATATAAGAACATACATTTGTCAATGAGAATTGTTTTAAATTGTATTGAAAAAATAACATTAATGATCAATACTAGACAATTACTAATAGTAAATATGTAAAAATTATAACTATTTTAACAAAAACAAGAACAAATCCCCCGCGCGTTGCGCGGAGCAACATCTACAACATTTGACTCACAAACTGACATTTTATGCATTCACTTCCATTGTATTCATAAATATTATATATACTCCAACTTAATACAAAACAATTTCATTCCATGTTTTAAATATTCTTTAACCATACATCATTCATCACCTAATTAGCATCTACGGTCACAAAATACATAGCAAAACCTTATCATAATTTTCACCTAGTACATATATGATTCAGTACCAACCAAAAAAAGAAAAACTACATTAAACATAGGTAATTGGCAAATACACATATATCTCAACGGAGGTAAAAAAAACAACTCTTGTAGCATCACACAATGAAGTTAGAGCTTGGCCATCTACAAAAAGAAAAAAACATATTAAGTTATTTAAAATAGTAAAATATTTAATGTAATACACATTAGTTGCTATAAAATGCTTTATTCTAACCATAGTTTCTATATAAATCTCCAACAACATGCTGCACCAGCACATATTCCCCAAGTTGAACCCCAAAGCCTGTGTTTTTGCAATAGTTATACATAGTTGGTGTGGTTATTATATACCGTGTCCTCACCTTAGATCTTCAAAAGCTGCAAATCTGAAAACATATCGTGAGGATCTACAGTGTGGGTTAGACTCCACATCTAAAAATAAACATATAGAAGAAACAATATAAGATGATGGGACGAAGAAAAAGTGAATCAAATGAAAATCGCAAGCAAAGAAGAAGGAAAAAATGGAGGCTTTGTTCATTACCCATATTACATTATACCTTTATCAGTCCATCCATGCCTGTTGCTGCAGCAACAGTTGCAGAGCCACCCTTGGGTAGTCTTGCAAAGAGTTTTGTAGCATATGCTTTAAGAATTCTAGAGAAAACCTAAGATTGAAAGGGAATAAACTAATAAAATACAAAAATCTGGACCTTTAACATTCCAACATGAGAAATTGATTCCCTTACTACCAGAGATTTACAAAACCTACTGATGTAGGAAAAAGCAACCACAAAAAGGGAGGGGATTTCGAACTAAATACTGAATTTATGTTAATCGATGACTGAAAAAAAGGTACGCATAAACTTAGGAAAATTACCTTGAACAAATTAAATAGTGTCTGGTTCTTTTCCCATAAATCAATATTTGTGATTGATGAATTAAAGAGAAAATAATGGTTTATAAGAGAATGAAAGATAAAGATCGACCTCGAATAACCATAGTCTGACTGATAGAGATCGGGATCTATCCTCCAAAACTCGCGATCGACCTTCACCGAAAGAGATGGCAACAAAAAATGCCGAAAAGAGCGAATGCAGAAGGAGGAAAAATGGAAAAAAAATCGGAGACCCTGTTCTTCTGAAATACCTGATAAAAGATTTAGAATGACAATGGAGGAGATGGCTTCGGTGAATTAAAATGCTTGACCCACTACCATTGTTTTCTCAAAGCTTTACCAACTCTTATTCTTTTTTTTTTTTTACCTTGAATATTGCTTTTTCATTAATGCATCACACGTAAAACAGTAGAGTTCTACAATAATCATAAAAGACAAAACTGAAAAGTATACAGACAAAAGCAATTAACTAAAAGCAAATTACAATGAAAAAAGCAAATATGATGTGACGTTTACCTGAAATATTACTTTTTGTAATAAAGGACTGTTCACTCGTAGAAAATGAATTAAGCCAACTGCAATGAATTCGACTTGGTGGAAGGAGCCGTCACTGTTCTTATAAACAGTAACTTGTGAGACAGAAATGAAAATAAAACAGTGCACGGCTTATTCCCCTATTGTTAGTAAGTATATATTGATACCCTAAAGCAGCATCCTTTGTTTGCTCCGTAGTTTGCGTAGACGGACGAAATTGACTCACAAGACCACCGAGGTCTTCGACTTAGCTCCCAATTCCCAAAGGTAATCCCCACCGACGGAACTCACCTAACAATACGACAACTACAATTACCGATTCATAGAATTAACCAGAGGAGAAGGTCCTTTTAGGAAAAGAAAACCACTTTCTGGCGGGAAGCCCTGAGCTCTTTGAGATTAGCATGATGTTTATATTCGCTTGAACTTGAGGAGATAGGGAATAAGAAATTAAGAATTATAAGAATATAATGACTAGTGTCGGTGCTAAAATTGACAACAAATTTATACTTCTTCTTGTCATTAAATTTTTTTGGATAATTAACTCCGTATTTAGAATCTCATTGTAATTCATCCAATCAAGATGGGGATGCAGAAAAAACAAAAAAAAAACCTAACCCATTTGATCCAAATCACACCTGGAAAACCCTAAAATAAAATATAGTGGCAGCAATTTTAAGGGTTAAGTTGTAACTAACATCCTGAAATATACTTGAAAAAATATTTCAGATGGTTGAATGCACAATAAAAAAAAGAAAGAAAATAGTTAATGATATTAGATACAATTGAAAAAATAGTTTAGGGTGTTAGATGCACCATAAAAAAATATTCAAAGATATTATCTGCATCACAAAATATTTTAAGAGTTTATTTGCATTTTTGGTATGATAAATTTGAAGGAGAGGTGAAAAAATTTTTTTGTGAATTAAATTTAAAAAAATTGAAGAGATGGGCTTAAAAAGTTTTAATTAATTTTTTGTACCCCACTTTTTCATTTTTTTTTTAAAATTCTACTCATAAATTTTTTTCCTCCTATTCGCCCACCTCCAAATCTTTATATCAAATAGAAATAAGGGAGAAATGCACCCGAAAGAATATTTCACGGTGCTGATGCATCTTAGCCCTAATTTTTAAATAAATATATTTTGAATTTTGACTCTCAGCGTCTTGTCCGTTGCAAAGTCCACTCTCCCATCTGATTAAAAACTTCTCAACCTCCTCCTTTCTCTGCAAATCCAAAATGTCCATAGCTATAGTAGACCACGCTCTTCCCTACGATACTCACAATCTCTACGATGTTACCTTCTTCACTCACAACATTCAAACACTCCTCACTTCTTCCCCTTCCATGGTCGATTCCTGGCTCTCCGAAACCCGCAACCTCCAATCCCTCCCTCAACCTCTGATCGTCGGCCTCGACGTCGAATGGCGCCCTAATTTCCAGCGCAATATGGACAATCCTGTCGCCATATTGCAGCTCTGTGTCGGCCCTCGATGCCTCATTTTCCAAATCATTCACGCTCCGAACATCCCCCAATCTCTGATCAATTTTCTCGGAAACTCGAATCACACTTTTGTGGGCGTTGGAATCGAAGAGGATGTGGAAAAACTCCTGTGTGACTACGAATTGAGTGTGGCTACGTTCGTTGATCTGCGCGATCTGGCCGTTGACAAGTTAGGGGACAAAGAATTGAAGAAATCGGGAATCAAGACTTTGGCCCGGCGTGTTCTTGACAAGGAAATTGAGAAGCCGAACAGTATTAGCAGAAGCAGATGGGACAATATGTGGCTTACTCCTGATCAGGTGAAATATGCTTGCATTGATGCGTTTGTTTCTTTTGAAGTTGCAAGGCTTTTGTATTCTGGCCAATTCTAAGTTATGCCGATTGCCTGTGATTTCGAATTTGGGACTGAAGTTTGATTTGAGTGTTGCTACCACTCATGGATTTTAGAGTGATTTGTGCTTCTGTTTACATGTCTATTTCACCGAGTGTGTTTGTATAATTGTATTTGATGAAACTTTGTCAAGTCTGTGTTGTTCTATATATGTTTTTATGAATCGACTTTACCAATAACATCTCTCGGGTCTTATATATGTAAGAGTATTTGATGATGATTGTTTAATGTTTAATTTACTGACTGTGCTTGAGGAGTTCACAAACAATAATAGGATTGGAGGAGTCCATCCCAATGAAGAAGGTTGGTATAGGCAGTATACATATAACTCATAGTACCTTGTTTAATGTGTTATGTGATCACTTTGTTAGTGAATAATTTATACACACTTTGTAAGTATTCTTTAAAGTCATGAATTGTGCTCTGGTCCTAGCCATGTAAACACTGTTTACATTGAGCAAAAAAAAAAACTTCGGTATACCCTCAACCCTTTATATTTCATATTAACATTGATATGCCATTTGTTATTTCGATAAATTATGTTTTTGCCATGTAAAATGACTCGTTTGGTTTTGGAAGGCATGTGGATTTTCATAGTGAAAAACTTGGTTGTGTTTAAACTTTTCTCCAAAGAACAAAGAGTAATTTCCCCCCATGTAATGATTGAACTACTGATATAAAAGAATTTTAGTGAAACTTTTTACTTACTTAAATTAGTTGGAAGAAGGGGATGATCTGAAATTGGACTTGTGAAAGCTTTCAAATACTCAAATATGCGTTTTATTTTGCAAAAATAAAAGCAGATTTGTGCCCAAAGAGAAAATTTCCAAGAATTCCCTTTGAGTGAGTTCCTTTGTACAAGAACAAATGGATTTTTTTGGAAAATTTCTAAGAATTGACCTCCTGAATTGAAATCCCCTGTTTTGGATAGAAATAGAAATTTGCCGACTTCTTTACAAGAGTGTACGTGATCACGTCCATTTGAGAAGAAAATTAATTTCAAATGAATCACTAATATTTAGTGTCAAGAAAAGGGTAAACTAGTCTTCTCTCTTAAACACAAATGACGGTAATTGCAAAATAGGAGGTTAACCTCTAGTAGTTTTGAATAGTTAAAGTAAAATGTTAATATTAGATTCATTATGGCGGTGTTACTGAGGTCAATGTTCGAGTGTCGTGTTAGTAGAGGTTGAAAATTCTCTCTCATGTCATGTGTTCAAATCTGGCATTCGCAGTCAACATCACTAAGGTGGTACTATTACGAGACTAATATTGTTTTAGTTGAACTAAATACAAGCATTTGGTGATTGGTTGTCAATAAGTAAATGATCAGTAATACCGGCTTCTCCAAAAAGCCATTTTGTCATCTTTCTCTGTATTAGTTGGGTCTCTTTCTTCTATATATTTATGATTAGGTTTGATTCCAGATATAATCTTTCAATTTATTTAGAATAAAAGGCTAGAAAAAAGAAAAGAAAAGAAAAGAAAGAAAGACAGATAGAAAAAAGTAACCTTAAAAGCAAATTCCAAGATTTCATTTTTTTTTAAGGAATTATGATCACTTTTGGCGAGGTACTATTCCTACTATTATAGCTACCCAAACATGATTATGTTGGAATAAAATTATAAAATATGTTTATATCAAAGGGTTAAAGGGTTAAAAAACCCACGAACTTCTATCAAATATGCGTCTAACACCATATATTTTATTTAGGTGTAAAAACTTGTGAACTTCTCAAAATAGATAAAAAATACCATTTTCTCTCCTACCCAACGCTATCTCCCAGTTTCTATCAAGGGGATCTGACTGGGCGACAAGTGAGAAATTTAAGCCACATCCTATTAGAAATTCCGTTTGTATATCTGAAAACAAATTTAGAGGTAGTCCTAGTTATTTCATCACATCATATTGTTCATGGGATGGTCGTCATAAACTTCGGGAAGAAGTTGATATGGAAGAAGGGGAAGATTGAAACATTCTTCTTGAGCATTGAGAAGGAAGAAGTCATGATGAACTCGTTCATGCATATCCGTGGAATTCTCAAATGAAGGTGTTAGAAGTAGTTGTGAATATAGTTTAGGACGGTGGTATGATATTGTTGAAGAAGCAAGTCGGTAGTGGAAATTGTTGAAAATTCCTTCACCTACTCGTTGAATTGCTTCCTTCAATCACGCCTAATCTTTCTCTGTTTTGTGTGTATATATATATATGTTGTAATCCTCTTGTTTATGTGTGGAATAAGATTCTGAACTTACATTTCACTACATGGTACCAGAGCCTCTTGAATTCGCTTAGCTTTCTCCTCTGTTTTTCAGTCTTCTTCTCCAGCAGAAACACCATTTTTTTCTGGCGAAAACACCTTGCTTCAGTTTTTCAGATCTTGTTCGTCGGAGCCATATCTGACCACACGCGCCCCTCAGGCCGTCTCCCATACCTCCGATCGGCCCATCCCCGAGACGGCGAGCCAAGACGACAGCGCGTGAATCTACACGCGCCGCCTTGTCTTTCGCCCTCTGTCCACGCGCCGGCAAGTGACTCCACCTCCGGCGACCATTTCCGATAGATCTCAGGTGATTCTGAGTAAACTTCTTATGCTCTTTCCATTTATGGTGGCTGTGTAATCCCATACTACTTTTGAATTATCGGGTATCTCGTGGTATTTATCTCCGTTGTGATATTGTGAGTTTCCTCTTTTTGGGTTCAAGTTCTTCCATTTGGTCAAGGACGAGACAGTTGTGAAATTGGAGTTCTGATTTGTGTGCACTTTGGTGATTTGTCTCTTGCATTCGGTATTATTACAATTATTGACTTTCCGCTATTTCATAAATATTGAGACACTTTGCTCTTAATAATAAGGCACTTTGCTCTTAATTCCCATTTATTTCTGAAACCCACTTTGCGATTTGTGGTTGATTATTCCTCATGACTGATTCTCAGAACTCCGATATGTTGCCCATATCTGCAAAAATTACTGCTTCACAGTTAAATTGGACAAATTATAGTGATTGGAATAAAACTGTTAGAGTTTATATTTTGGGCATTGAAAAAGAAACTCATTTAAATGAGGATCCTCCTTCGAGTGATGAAACAAAAATTTTGGCCTGAAAAAGAGCGGATGCTCGACTTTTGTTTCAAATTCGAAACTCTATTGAACCAAGGATTTTGTCTTCAGTTAGTCACTGCAATTCCGTTAAAGAAATTATGCAGTACCTTGAATTTATGTTTTCTGGCAAAGGAAATATCACTCGGATTCATGAGATCTGTAAAGGCTTTTATCGCTCTCAACAACAGGGCCGTCCCTTAAAGGACTTCTTTCTCGACTTCAAGCGGTTGTATGAAGAAATGAAAGTACTTATGTTTCCACAGGCAGATCTTTCAACACGTGTTAAGAATCTAGAACTTCAGGCGATTATCAGCTTTCTTGAAGCTCTTGACCCTTCATATGAAACGATTCGTTCCCAAATTTTGTCCAGTCAAGAGCTTCCTTCTCTTGAAGATGTGTTCTCCCGAGTGCTTCGTGCTGATAATTTGGTTCGTCCGTCCATTGATCCAACTGCAAGTGCTTTAGCTGGACGTAACTTTTTTGAAAACAAGAACTATGGGCCCAGACATGGCACTTAACCAATGAATTATGGCAACATTATCTGCAATTATTGCAAGGAACCTGGTCATATTAAGAAAAACTGCCGTAAATTACAGAATAAACAACAGTGGGATCAGCAACGAGGTTTTGCCCATATTACACAAACACCTGATCCTGACCAGTTACATGTTGGTTCATCACATGCTGGGGGACTCGCTACAGGTAATTTATCCTCTGGTCTTGCTACTTCCTCCACAAAGTGGATCATAGATTCTGGCGCCACCGACCATATGACAGGTAATCATCATTTATTTTCATCATATGCTCCATATGCCAACTCATCTTCCATATTTGTAGCCAATGGTTCCTCTGTTCCTGTGCTTGGCTCAGGCACGGCCAACCCAACTTCATCTATTTCATTAACCTCTGTTCTTAACACCCCTGATCTTACATTTAATCTCCTATCTCCTAGCAAACTCACTCGTCATTTGAATTGTTTTATCTCACTATTCCCTGACCATTGTTTAATTCAGGATCTGTCGACGAAACAGATTATTGGTAGAGGTTACGAATCTGGCGGGCATTACATTCTTGATGATACGGTTCCGCGTTCCGTTGCTTGTTCTGGTGGGTCATCCCTTTTTGACGTTCATTGTCGTTTAGGTCATATGTCTCTGTCCTCTCTTCGAAAGATGTATCCTCAATTCTCATCTGTGTCTACTTTAGATTGTGAGTCATGTCAGTTTGCCAAACATCATTGTGTTCATTTGGCACCTCGCGTCAATAAACGGGCTGCGTCCCTCTTTGAGTTAGTACATTCTGATGTTTGGGGTCCTTGTTCAGTTATGTCTCAGACTGGTTATTGTTACTTTGTTACCTTCGTTAATGATTTTTCCCGCACCACTTGGCTTTACTTAATGAAACATCGTTCTGAATTATTTACTCACTTTCGTAATTTCTGTGCTGAAATTCAGAACCAGTTTAATACTTCTGTGAAAATCTTACGCAGTGATAATGCAAAAGAATATTTATCCACCCTATTTACTGATTACATGCAAAGTCATGGTATCCTTCATCAAACCTCTTGTGTTGATACACCTGCTCAAAACGGTGTTGCTGAGAGAAAGAATCGACATCTCTTAGAAACTGCACGAGCTCTCATGTTTCATTACTCTGTCCCTAAACATTTTTGGGCCGATGCCGTGTCTACTGCCTGTTTTCTCATTAATCGCATGCCTTCGGCTGTTCTTGGTGGGAAAATTCCGTATTCCATTTTGTTTCCCAATACTAAGATGTTCCCTGTTGATCCAAAACTCTTTGGTTGTATTTGTTTTGTTCGAGACGTCCGTCCTAGTGTTAGTAAACTTGACCCTAAGTCTTTAAGATGTGTTTTTCTTGGCTATTCTCGAGTTCAGAAAAGTTATCGATGTTACTCTCCTGATCTCCGACGTTATCTTGTGTCCACTGATGTCACTTTTCATGAATCCTCTTCTTTCTTCAAGGATTCAATCGTCTCTAGATCTCCCTCTGTCATGGATGAACCTGATGATCTCTTGGTTTATCCAGTTCTTCTCTCCCTAGAACAAACTGCTGCTCCTGAACCTGATATCATCAATGTTGCCAATGTTACACCTTCACCAGTTCCTGTTTTGTCGATTGATTCAGTTGAAGCCTCCCTCATTCCCGTTTCTGTTTCCGCCGATCCTCCACCATCTGAACCTGAACCACCAACTCCAGCTCCTCAAATTGCTACCTCTGATGACCTGCCTATTGCCCTCCGAAAAGGTACCCGTTCTCACTTTCCCCCCAAAAGATATGTTGATTGTGCCTATCCTATCTCCTCTTTTGTATCATACCAGACTTTGTCCCCTATTTCCGTATCCCTTGTTGCCACACTTGATTCCACCTCCACCCCTACTACCCTTCACTAAGCCTTGACTCACCCTGGTTGGCATGCCGCAATGGAAGATGAAATTTTGGCTCTTGACAAGGCTGGAACATGGACTCTTGTTGATCTCCCGCCTGGCAAGAAAGCCATTGGTTGTAAATGGGTGTTTGTGGTTAAAACTAAAGCTGATGGTTCCTTGGAACGATTAAAAGCTCGACTCGTTGCCAAAGGGTATGCACAAACTTATGGTATAGATTATTCCGAGACATTCTCTCCTGTGGCTAAACTCACCTCGGTTCGTCTTCTTATCTCTTTAGCTGCCACATATCATTGGGATTTGCTTCAGTTAGATGTTAAAAATGCTTTCTTGAATGGTGACCTCCTTGAAGAAGTTTATATGGAGCAACCACCTGGGTTCGTTGCTCAGGGGGAGAATAGGAAAGTGTGCTACCTCCGGAAGTCGTTGTATGGTCTAAAGTAAAGCCCTCGTGTATGGTTTGACAGATTTTGTGATGTAGTCAAGAAATTTGGATTAAGTCAAAGCAAGTGTGATCACTCTGTGTTCTACCAACATTCTGATACAGGCATGATTTTTCTAGTAGTATATGTTGATGACATTGTGATTACAGGGAATAACATTTCTGGAATCTCAGAACTTAAAGTCTTCCTGGATTCTCGTTTTCAGACACATCCGATTAGAAATTCCGTTTGTATATCTGAAAACAAATTTAGAGGTAGTCCTAGTTATTTCATCACATCATATTGTTCATGGGATGGTCGTCATAAACTTCGGGAAGAAGTTGATATGGAAGAAGGGGAAGATTGAAACATTCTTCTTGAGCATTGAGAAGGAAGAAGTCATGATGAACTCGTTCATGCATATCCGTGGAATTCTCAAATGAAGGAACTACATTAAAGGCTTGTTAGAATTTAAGGATTACAGTGAAGTAGAGGGAAAACAACAATCTCATCATTGAATCAAGGGTTAAGGAGTGATTTTACCTTAGAAGTTTTTTTTTTTGACAATTTTGCCTTAGAAGGGGGACAGAGAGTTGAAAGTTTGAGAAATTGAGGGATGCAGGAAGGTCCCCCGGGTTGGGGGCGGGGGGTGGGGTTGGTTTGAGAACTCTTTTTAAAAAAAAGGGGTTAAAGGGTAAAAATATTTTAAAAGTTTTCATCAATAGGTATTGGTGTCTCAGAGTCATTGTAATTATTATAATTTATATGAAAATATTATTAATATAAAAAAATACTACTATTTAAGTGTCCCCAATATCTTGACCTGGGACGAGAATTATTATTAGCACTCAATAAAATATGAATAACATAAATGATTATTTTCAATCGCGGTAATGAAGGTTGGACAGGGACAATTTTGAGAAATGAGTTTTATCTTCAAAATATCTCCAGTTTTGCGGACAAAAATTGGGGGGTAAAACTGCATGTTCCAATGGTCCCACACCATATTTTCTTCTCCCTTTATTCCTCCCCTATTTTCCCCTCAAACTCCATTTTCTCCTTCCCGAATTTTCTCTCTGTCCAAACATATGTTAGGTTTTCCTCATGTGATTCGGATTAGATTGGTTAGGTTTTACTGCATACCCTTATTGATGGGTAGTTTCAAAATTATACATCGATTTATTTAGTTGTTACTAAAAAATAAGGGAAAATCACTTACAGGATTTAAGGACCCAAAAAACCCACAAAAAAGTCCCAATATAAATTTTCAAATAAAAAAAGTCATTAGGAACTTTTGTGTGATTAATTGACAATGTGAAATGACTATGTTACTCTTAGTATAATTAAAAAAAGTCCTTACTTTCACATCTATTAATCAAAATTTTAACAACATGTTGTGTCTATTTTGATAGCTATATTTTCATATATTGAGTGTATTTGAAATTTCACAAGTCCCAATGTTATTGTTTATCAGAAGTTTAACATCTGCATCAGTCATTTTAACATCTGCATAAATCATTTTAACAACTTCATCAGTCATCTTCACAACCTCATTTTCATTTATTAAGTGCATTTGAAATTTCACAAGTTCCAACGTTCACAACTGCTTATAAAAAATTTAACATATGCATAAGTCATTTTAACAATTTCGTCAGTCATTTTCATAACTGCATTTTCATTCATTGAGTGCATTTGAAATTTCACAAGTCCCAATGTTCATAATTGCTTATCAGAAGTTTAACATCTTCGTCAATCATTTTAACACCTTCTTTTGCCTTTTTTAATAAGTGCTTGAGTTATATTTATAACATCATGAGTTATTCCTATAGGGTTTGTAATAAGAGCTTATTAGGTTTTTAATAACTTTTTCTGCCTTATTTTTCAAGTTCATGAGTTATATTTACAACAGAATGAGTTATTCCTGGAGAAGTGTATAACTCCCACATGTTACAACATCTGATTTGGTTTTTAATAACTTCTCTTAACTTTTTTTGACAACTTTCTGAGTCATTGTTACAACTGCATGAGTTATTCCTGGAGAGTGTATAACTTGACAACTCTCATGTCAAAATATCTAATTTGGTTTTAACAACTTCTTCTGTCTTTTTTAACAAGTGCATTAGTCATATTTACAACAACATGAGTTATTCTCATAGGGTTGGTCATAACAGCTTATTTGATTTTTAACAACTTCTTATACTTATTTTGACAAGTTCCTGAGTCATGTTTACAACTGAATTGTAATTCCTGGAGGAGTTTATAAATTTCACAAGCCCCAACTGTCACACATGCTTATCAGAAGTTTAACACCTTCTTGTACCTACTTTTTTTCAAGTCATTATGCCAATTTTGACAATAGCTGACGCTTGTTTTCACAAGTTCTAATGCATATTTTCACAACTACATGAGTTATTTTCATAAGCTGATTTTGAAATTGGACAAACCACCATCACATTCAAATATTCCCACTTAAAATAGAACAATCCCTCTGTTACCTTACCCAAAAAGAGAGCATAGGTTCTATATTAATAACTACAACATCAATATTAACAACTACAACCGCACATATTAACAACACTTTTTTTATATCATATTAGTGTTTTGTCAGCAAGTAAATCACCATCATATTCAACCATTCCCACTTAAAATAGAGCAATCCTTCTGATACCCTACCCAAAAACAAAGCACAATTTCATTCACACAACCCAACTAAAGTGAAGCTCCAACTTCAATGGTCAAGATCATATCTTTAGCAAAATCTTAGCATTACCTACCTATCTCCTAGCACATAATCTACTATTGAGCACAAGCTCCAACATTTGACCAACCCCTCAATGTCAATGTAGCCAACATACACAGCAAAAAAAAAAAATAATAAAAAAAATTGTCGAACTCACTGTTCACGCTCTCTAACAGTAGATGAAGGCTACAAAGTATAACCTTTGTCCAGGACGGAAGCAGATTTCCTCAGAATCTCTTCTCTCATTTTCTCCTCAGACTCTCATCTCCACCCTTAGATCAGAAAAGGAATGGTTTAGATTTAATATTTTGTAAAACTATTATTATAGCATTTTATAAATTAATTTTATTATTAATTTTGTTTGTATTGCAACTACAAATGGTGTAGATCATATTTTCATAGTTTAAATTTATTTATTTATGTTTAAAATAATAGTTTTATAAAATATTAAATCTGGACCATTTATTTTTTAAAATCTGATGATGGAAATAAGATTCTGAGAATAAAAGGAGAAAGAGGATTCTGAGAGAATCCATACCTGTCTAGGACATGAACACCACATTTAATTCCTTCAATGTTCTAGCTGCAACTACCATAGGCTTCCTCCATTTTCTCTTTCTCACTAATGAGAAAAAATGCGCCAGCCCTCCTCCTCCTCCTGTGCCTTTCCTTTTTAATGCATTAGGGGCAAATAAGTTATTTCATATTGTCAATTAATCACACAAAAGTTCTTAGGAACTTTTTTTGATTTGGGAATTTGTATTGAGATATTTTTATGGTTTTTTTGGATCTCTAGGACTTGTGAGTGATTTTTTCAAAAAATAATATATTAATCGTATCAAAATCATAATTTATTTTTTACAAGAAATATAATGTCTTCTGATTAAATCATGACACGAAGATTATGTTTATTGTGTATCACTTAGCTGGCTACTAACTCTTCATATTAACACATTTAATTTATATATATATATATATATATATTTAAAAAAACAAAAAAGCCAGTTCTTTAATGTATATTAATACAATCACTCTCACACTCACAAGCGCATTTCAAACGTTTCATCACAAGTTTTATATCTGCGAGTTTCCGAACATCCAAAACAATCATAAAACTAAAACAACGGTTACCAACTTTGTGAATAATATGATAATTTAGACACTGCAGGGAATCGAAATCTCAATCCTTCTTTTTGCAGATCAATAGCATAATGCTTTTTACCCTTTTCTTGAGCACATCAACATGATGTTTTATTCACAGTATCGCTCATTGCAAAGACGAAGAGAAACCAAGTCTTGAAAGCAAATTATTCGGTAAAAAGGGAAAAAAGAATAAAAAAGAAAAAGAAAAAGAAAAAGAATGGTAACCTTGAAAGTAAACTATTCGGTAAAAAGGGGAAAAAGAATAAAAAAGAAAAAGAAAGAAAGAAAAAGGTAACCTTGAAAGTAAATTATTCGGTAAAAAGTGAAAAAAGAACAAAAAAGAAAAAGAAAAAGAAAGAAAAAGGTGACCTCGAAAGCAAATTCCAATATTTCATTTTTAAGGAATTATGATTACTTACGCCGGGGGGATGTACTCCCACCATTATAGCTAGGAGTGTTCAAAATCGGGATCGGGACCGGGATCTACCACTCCCGGTCCCGGTCCCGGTTTTTGGCCGGGATGCAAATTGCATCCCGGTCTCGCTCCCGGTCCCGGTTTGGTCCTGGTCCCGGTAATCTCGGCCGGGACCGGGATCAAACCGGGAATCCCGGTTTTTTTTTTAAAAAAATTAAATTTAAAAAATATTATTATTTTAGTTAAATTTTTTATAATTTAGTGTTTAAAGTAATTATTTAACATCTAATAAGGCCATAATAATCACATAAATTGATCTAGAATTGAAAAATAACATTTTATTATTATTATTATGATCACCTTCATCATTTTTATAATTATTTTTATATATTATATAGTAGGATTAGTATCACAATATATATAATTTAACTCCAACTAAATATGTGATACACATTTTATCAAATGATAACTTAAATTATGGGATAAAAAATACAAAAATAAAACAATAACTTAGTTTTTAAGAAAAAAATTTTAAAAAAAAATAAAAAACCGGGACCGGGATCACAAGGTATGTGACCAGTCCCGGGTCCCTTAGATCCCGGTCCCGGTCCCGGCCGGGACGGGAAATTCCCGGGATCAAAATTCCGGGACCGGGACCGGGACAATTTGGACACCCCTAATTATAGCTACCCAAAAATGATTATTATATTGGAGTAAAGTTATAAAAAAATGCTTATATATTGAAATATATGATGATTACTGTGGCCAGGCTATTCCCAGAAATCTTTTTTTATAAAATCCTATTAACTGATTAAAACAATGTATAATTATCTAAAGTTAACCTTTAAAAGTTATAGTTTATTGAGAGGAAAATTAATTTCAATTGATGCCACCTTTCCTTAATGTGGTCGCAAAAACAGGTGTTTATAACCTCTAGTTGTTACCAAAGGTTTCAGTACAATACAATACTTTTGTGTTTGTTTGGAATAGTAATTGAAATTTTTAAAAACGATTTTTCAATCGTAATTTATGGTATATGAAGTAAGTATGTGAGATGAGTTTTCTCTCGATTTATGTAAATAAGCATATTTGAGAATCCCAAATATGATCCCAAATAAGCACATTTCACTTACCTCTAGTTGCCTTTCTGTGAATAAATCATTATTTACTTTATACCAGTAATATGTTATATATTATGTGTAGCATATATTTGTAGCAGCAAAAAAAAGAAAGTAGTATTTTTTTTTTTGCCAACAAAAGTAGTATAGTCCAATGGGGTTTATCATACAAGCCCAAGTACCATGCTGTTTATCGTATCAAGGCCCAAGAATAGGAGCAGCCTCATGCAACCCAATATAAGAATAGTAAGCTCTGGAGGGCCTCACAATACTATTTTTTTTTTGGGCCAACGAGGCAACACAATACTGGCAACCTGCAACTGCTCTTAAATAAAGTGGCCAGATTCAGTAGAATGGGCTAGAGTCTTATTATATAACGAATCATGGTTTAAATATCTATCAGGAAAGGTGCATATGCATATATTTAGTGTCTGATGAAACATCCAATAAGTAGAGCCGGGAATTCGGGCCAAGCCCGTCAAGGGCCGGGCCTATGATTTAGAGGCTAAAAATGGAAGCGGGCCTAAAAGGGCCGGCCCTGTAGGGCCGCAAGCCCTATAGGGCCAGCCCTGAAGCCCTGCGGGCCGGCCCTTTTAGGCCCGTTTAATATTTTTTTAAAATAAATTAATAAATACAATATCATTATATCAAATTATCAATATGAAAGACACCTAAGTTCCTAATAGAGTATTAATAACAGGCAAACACTTATTAATTGGTTTGATTTATTTTATTTTCTACAATGTTTTATTCATTTAAACTTAAAAAAAAAGGCTAATTTGGACATTAGATGATTATTTTAACTAAAAATTTATGAGTTTTAAAAATAATGTATACCAATTTAAAGCAAAATAATAAATAAATTGTAAAACTTTTTAAAAAATTTTTTTTGAATTAAAATGAGTTTAAGCCCGTTTAGGCCCGAGCCCGTGAAGGGCCGCGGGCTTCAAAAATATGGTACTTTTTAGGAAGCGGGCCTAAACGGGCCGGCCCGTTTAAGCCCGAGCCTGTGAAGGGCCGGCCCTGTAGGGCCGGGCCGGCCCGTTTTCCCGGCTCTACCAATAAGATTGTTTTCAATTAAATGATACTCCCTCTAGTCCTTATTATTAGACATCAATTAATAAAATATTTTTAATTTTTTTTATAAGGCACTTGCAAGTTTTCAAGGAGCATTTACTTTATTTTTTCATATTTGTCCATATTTAATAAGGGTAGTGGGAGAGGTTACTCTCTCCGTTCTTTTTTATAAGAAACGTTTAACAGAATTTCGCGGTTCGAAGCGTCGGTTAAGAACAATAAATGTGTCAAAATTGTAACTTTTTTTTGACTAAAATACCCTTATTTATGATGATATATGAAATAAGAGAGAGAATAAGGAAATTATTATAACAAGGAGGATTGTAGAAAAGAGAGAATAAGAAAATAAATACTCCATTTGGTCCTTATTATAAAGCACCAAGTACCAATTCTCACAAACCAATAAAGGTAGTTAAAAGTATTAAAGTTGTCCTAAAATTCAAGTAATTTCCAATATTACCCTTACCAACTACACTAAATTCAAATATCTATTAATTATTACTTTCTCCCACTACCCTTACTAAATATGGACATATATGGAAAAATAAATTCAATGCTCTTTGGAAACTTACAAGGGCTTTATAAAAAAGACTAAAAGCACTTGATAGTTGATGCCTTATAATAAGGATTAGAGGGAGTATGGTAGAAGTAACAGATCTTAGGGGGTTGTGAAAATTTATTATATTGACATTAAATAGCGATAATTAAATAAGGGCAAAATGAAAAAGTAAGAAGTAAAAAATAAGACAGTCTCAAAAAGGAATGAGTATGTGTGACAATTGTTTTTTATAAAATGGAATGGAGGGAGTAATAATTAATACCATTATGAGATTTGAGTTTAATATAGTTGGTAAGGGTAATATTGAAAATTATTTAAGTTTTAGGACAACTTTAATGCTTTTAATTGTTTTTATTAATTTTGTGAAAATTGATAGTTGGTGCCTTATAATAAAGATAAGAGGAAGTACATGTAAAAAAAGAAATAAAGGTTTATATTTATTTTAATGCAAATATTTCAAAAATTGAATATGAATATGTTAAAAAAAATTTATAATACATTACACACACACACACACTACCTAATTTAGTTTATGTTTTAGGCGCTTAAATTTTTCTTGAATTACCAAATATACTTTATTTTATAATTTTAATTCTCGCCTAAATATTCTGGCTCCGACCCTAGCCATGGCAAAGAGGTGAAGATGGACCAAATAAGCACACTCTCTTTGGTGCATAATATGAACCACTCCAACTTACCGTATATTGTAAAGAATTCTTTTAGAAGTCACTGATACTTTGAACATGATAGAGTATAAGTAAAAAATCTCATCTAAGTAGTGAATGCAACAACCGTTTGACTGCCAAAAGATGGCAGAGATTTGCAACAAAAACGAGAAGCCTAATCGAAAGTTGACCCAAGAGGAGTCACAAAGCCTTGGTCATATCATCAGTCTCCCACTAATTCAAGAGCCCTTGTTGATAACCATAATGAGAGCCACTCTCCAATACTCGTGCTATCTCCTTATGCCTTTACACACACACACACACACACACACAGAGAGTACATGTATAGAATGAATGATTAACTCTCACATCACTTGAATTAAAAGTACATATAATGTTACGATATGTCTTATCAAATTGACTTAAGCTAATTTGATAGAAAGACAAATCTAATATAAATATACCTAATTAATTAATTCATAATTTCAAAAATATTTTTATATTTTTTCGTTAATATTGCTTTCGTTTTTGTTACATCTGTCCAAATGCAGATGATACGTGGAAAGGCTACGTGAAGGAGACTGCACGTTTTATTATTTCTGATGATCCAATGTATCTCCTGTTGATGTGAAAACAACGTTGTGTCTCCTAAAGAATTTACGCTCTGAACATGCATTTGGGGAATCAACTGTTCTTAGTTCAAATTAGGTCAACTTCTGGAATCATTAATTCTATCGCTAGGTAGTCCTAAATAAAAGATCCACTTGACTTTTTTTTTTTGGAGAGGTTAAGGAATCATTAATTTTATCACTATGTAGTCCTAAATATAATATCCACTTGACTTTTTTTTTTGGAGAGGTTAAGCAAGGTAAATACCACTATGATCCTATTTATAAGTTCATTTTAACAAAAAATTTTGGTCCTTATTATAAGTCCAATTTTAGAGTAAAAATGCGATTTTTACATGTTTGCCCCTATCAAAAAGAAATTTAGTCCATAATGAGTTAACGAACTTTCCTTGGTATATGAGAATTAGTTAATTTGGAATTATAAATAGGATCAGAGTGGTATATTACTTAATCATGATTTACCCCACTCCCCTCCCCTCAAACCAAACACACTCTAAAGTCAGAGAACACTAGTGCAAAAAGTTAATTTGGTATCAGTTAAAACTGCATTTTCGCCATAGCATTTCGGGTGTAGCGGAATTAGCCGTAGCAAAAAATATATATTACAGCGTCAGTTGCTCAAGATATAACACCATAAATGAATATATTACGGCATCGCATTGTAACTAAACCAATGTCATAATAGATTTGTGACAAATGATATTTTTTTATTTTTAAATTTTCAAATACCACATGTCACATCCGTAGGAGGCCACCTCATCATTGGTTCAGCTACGTGTCCACCCTCCTCGCAGTGCACCACGTGTCCCTCCTCGAAGTGCACCAAGTGTCATCCCCGAGCGTTGCCACGTGTCTGCACCTCTTAAATCTTGAAAATGCCTCCCCTCCTGTTCAAACCCGTGACCTCATGCTCCTGGTGCCTTCACGCTCGAGGCTTTACCAGTTGCGCCAAGATGAACATACGTTATTTAATTACATAATATTATATATATATATATATATATATATAATATTATCATAATATAAAATTATATATATATATATAATATTATTAAAAATAAATTAAATAAAATAAAAATTCTAAAAAAATATTTATATTCTTATGATGAATTAATTTCAAATTCAATAAATTTTAAATCTTTAATAAATATTTTTATAACTATATTTTAATCAATTTTATAAATCTAAATATATTTTAAATTTAAATTACTTAATAAAAAATAATTTAATATTATTATATTATTTTTAATATAAAATGAAAAATATAATACTAATATCTAATAATTTATTTTTAAATAAAATAAAATAATAAATAATAAAATAATATTAAAAATATTATTTTAGTCAAAAATTTTAAATATAATATTAATAAATAATAATATAATATTCATTGCTAATAATATTTTATTTTTAATTAAAATTATTTAATAATTCATTTTATAATATTAATTTTAATATAAAATTTTATAAATTTTAAATTTTTGCGACGGAGTTTGCCACAGGAAAGTTCTGTGGGACCGTGGAAAAATATTTTTCCACAAAATTTGTGACATTAATCACAGAAAAATTCCGTCAAAAAAATTTCTGATGAAATTTTTGACAGAATTTGCCACAGAAAAAATTTTGTAGAAAATTCCGTCGAAAATTGAATGTTTTTTTTGTAATGCTCTATCTGGACATCGCTACGTCAACAACGATGAAGGGAAGTATTGAAGTTAGCAGAGCTAGAGTGAAATTCATATAGAGAAGGCACGAAGTTAGCAAAGTAGTGGAGGTTTTTGTTGAAGGCATTAGGGCGTCGGGTGGAGTGGGAACCGATGCAATATTTCCTTTTCTTTAGAAAACAATAGTTAATATATTTCTAAAACTTTTTTAGAGCCATGTGGGTTATAATTAAGGCCTTGTTTTCCTATAGGACCTAACGCTATAAGTAAGCTTTGTAAATAATTATAAAATTATGGGTCAAGTTTCACCCATAAATTGATCATCCATTTATTTTTAATAATTACCTAGGTATAGTTCAGTAGTTAAAATAAATTCACTAATCTCTACCAGATGGTCCTGACCTATAAATGGCCTACTTAAAAAAGTCATTTATAATATAATTGTAATATAATTATATTTTTGGGAAAAAATATAATTTAAAATTTATTTATAGTATTTAATGACAGTTATGACATGTTATATTTCAAATTTTTTTTTACAATTAAATTCCAAAACTTTATATTAATTATGGCTTCTGGTGCTTACTAGACTGATTCTATAGTTATTATTGTTATAGCATCTTAATTATGGCATTAGTTGAATATACAACCGATGCCATATTATACATTACTGCGTCAATTACATTTCAAACAGAAGCGAACTTATATAACATGAATTATCACATCTGTTCTTCAAGTAACTGATGACATATTGTACATTATAGCGTTAGTTACATGTAATACAGAAGCGAAATTATGTCACATGAATTATCACTTCTGTTCTTCAAGTAACTGATGCAAAATCATGTAGTTAAATTAGTATTTTGCACTAGTGGAAGATGAAGAACTTGTTGGCCAACCTTAAGGTAGCACCATATTATAAGGTGAATAACCAGATGTTACCTATCCATGAACTGAAGTATCCGTCAGAAAGAATAATCTGTATTGGGGTATACGAGGTACGTATTATCTTCTTACCTTTGACTTGATCAATATGATCATATTTATTTGCATGTTACACTACTACAGAATTATGATATAACCACCCTAATAGACGTCCCAATTTTAAAATTGGGTGGTTAAAAAGGAAGGCGGTGGCATTTTTGTAATTATGTGTACATAGGAAAACCCTTAGACATCCCAAATTTGAATTTGGGACGCCTAAAGTTGAGTTTAGACGTCTCAAATTTTATTTGGGACGCCTAAAGATTTCCACTGGCACAAAAAAAGTAAATTTAAAAAATTTAACTTATCTTTGACATCCCAAATGGGATTTGGGACGCCTAAAGTATTGACTTTAGGCGTCCCAAATGAGATTTGGGACGTCTAAAGTAGAGACTTTAGACCTCCCAAATGGGATTTGGGACGCCTAAAGTCATACTTTAGGAGTCCCAAAAAAATTTGGGACTCCTAAAGTTATGTCAAAAATTCTGATATACGTGAGACTTTTTTTCCCTTTTCTTCATTCCCGTGTCAGAAACCCATACCTCTTTTTCCATCTTTCCCATCCCCATGACTTCTCTTCCCTTTTTCTGCATTTCCTTTTTTCTTTCATTCCCGTGACTTCGTCTTCCTCAATCTTCTTCCTCTCTTCCTTTTCTTCATTCCTTTTTCCTCTACCTCCTTCCATTCTCATAACACCTTCTTTGCTCTCACCCTCCGGCGTACACCTCCCACTCTCTTTGTTGCTTTTAGCCTCCGGCGTACCTCTCCTCTTCACTATGTATACACAACTCCTCCAATATCTTCTCTCCACCTTGGAAGCACATAGATATCGTTGGCTGCCCTCTCCCCTAGTTTCATTAGGTTTGTTTTTTTTAAATATAAATTTGCATGAAGAATTAAGTTAAACTTGCAATATGAAATTATTATAATGCTTTCAATTTATTTACATGATTCTAGTTATTGGAGTGTTTTTCCCTTGATTGTTTTTTTTTTGCCTGAATCATAAACTAGTTGTTAGTAGTTATGCAATACTAATAATGTTTTTGTTTTATACGTTTGGAGCTTGGAAATCGAGGAAAATACATATGTATATTTATTTTGATGAAATGAACAACAATTAGTTTGTAGTTGTGTGGTGACAAATATTTTGACACTTTCTAGTTGTTGTTATACATATATGATATTAGGTTGTATGAATTGTTGTTATTATACATATATATATATATATATATATAGTAAAAAGATTGCAGTGCTAGAAGTCCTTACCATTTCGTAAGGGACATTTTGTGGTTTATGAATCCATCTTCAATTCTGTTTCTGCAATTTTAATTTGCTGGGTAATGAAGAATATAAATAATTATTTAAAAAAAAAATAAAACTTTTTAATGTCCCAAATTAAGAATTGGGAGGTCTAAAGTCCCCCCGTGGAGGACTTTAGACGTCCCAACTTTTTTGGGACGTCTTTTCTTAAAACATACTACGCCCCCTACATAGACGTCCCTTAGTTTTTGGAAGTTAAAAGTGCCAAAATAGGGACGTTAAAACCCCTTTTTGTAGTAGTGTTAGCTTCTGGTGCAGAAACCTATCTCAAAGTGTTTATTCCAAATTCATATGTGTGATTACAATGATATTATGACCTATTTATACTACCAAGCATTTAATAAAATAAGGAAAAGAAATGCAGGATTCAACGTTGGTGTGCCTCACCAACTCCCACCTACTCCCTCAGTCACCAACCCAGTCGTTAGTCACTGTTTAGCTGTTATGCTCTGCATAATCATCATGCCTTGAGTCATATGCTCTGTTTCATTCTTCGGGGTTGAATAGGACTCATCCTCGAGTCAGAATCAACATCATCAACATACGCCACAACATTGAAAGTAAACACTGTAGGCACTAGGCAATTCCACTTTGTAGGCATTGTTGTTAATTTTCTGTGCAATCTTGAATGGACCATCAATTCGAGGAGACAACTTGGCATTCGGTTATTTAGGAAAACGTTCCTTTCTTAAATGTATCAAGACCAAATCTCCCACATTAAATATTTGCTGCCTTCGTGCTTGTCCCATTGTGCCTCGAGTTTCAAATTCTGATTTTGAATCTTATTATGAACCTGCTCATGTAGTTTCTTGATTTCCTTGGCCCATTGGTCCGCATGGGTACTATATTGTTGCTTATCAGATGATGGCGTCAAATCAAATGGGCTAAAAGGATGGGTGCCATAAACAAATTCAATTTGAGCAAGAAAAAGATCCCACTGCTTCAAGTTTTTTCCAACAAAGCTTTGTAAAAGATTTTCAAGAATTCTGTTAACAGCTTTTGTTTATCTATCAGTTTAAGGATGGCTAGCACTGCTAAACTGAAGTTTAGTCCCCATCTTCTTCCATAAAGTCATCTAAAAATGACTTACAAACTTAATGTCTCTATCAGATATGATAGTTTTGGGAATGCCATGGAGACGAACAATCTCCTTAAAGTACAAATCTACAACTTAAACTGCATCATTAGTCTTTTGGCAAGGGATGAAGTGAGCCATCTTAGAAAAACGGTCAACAACCACCATTATAGAGTCCTTTTGTCTCTGGGTCCGAGGTAAGCCCAAGACAAAATCTATACTCACATCCTCCTAAGGTGCTTCGGGTACTAGCAATGGCATGGACAACCCGATATTTTGGCTTTTGGATTTAGCCAGATGACATGTTCTACACCTTTGGATATGTTTGTTTACATCTCGTTCAAGTCTTAGCCAATAAAAGTTCTCCTTTAATAAAACTACAGTTTTGTCTCTACCAAAATGACTAGCTAATCCCCTATCATCGGCCTCCCAAATTATAGCCTCACGTAGTGAGAAACGAGGAATACAAAGGGTTTTTCCGTTGAATAAAAATATTTCTTCCTTGTAATAGTACTGAAATGGTTGAGATTCAGTGGCACTCCAGGTGCCCTGGAATTCAGGATCATCTTGGTGCAACTCTTTTATAGTTTCAAAACCTACTGCTTTGGCTTGCATAGTGTTAACAAAGCATGGCGATGACTAAGTGCATTGGCTACTAATTTCAGGACACCATCCTTATGCTTGAGTAAAAATGGATAGGTCTACAACATTTCACTCTAAGTGGCATGCCTTAGATCGATCTTCTATTGAGAATTTAAATGCTTGAGTGCTTCGTGGTCAGAATAGAGGATAAACTCTTTATGCAAAAAGTAGTGGCTCTAATGTTGCAAAACTCAGACAACAATATAGAATTCTTTGTCATAGGTAGAATATTTGAGCTTAGCATTATTAAGTTTCTCGCTGAAGAAAGCAATTGGGTGGTCTTCTTGACTCAGAACGACACCAATTCTGGTGTTAGAGGAGTCACAACTGACCTCAAAGACTTGGTTAAAATTAAAAAGGGCCAGCACAGGAGTTTCTGTCAAGCGTTTCTTTAGTTCTTCAAAAATTTTCTGGGTTTTCTCTGTCCATTGGAACTTGTCTCCCTTGATGTATTCCGTGAGGGGTGCGGCAATGAAACTAAATTTTTGAATGAACCTCCTATAGAAGGAAGCTAATCCATGAAAGATTCAAACTTTTTGGATAGATTGCGGAGTTGGCCAACTATTAATGACTTCAATTTTGTTTGGGTCAACCCATACACCTTCTATAGTGATAATATAACCCAGAAAAATGACTTCACTTGTCAAGAAAGTGCACTTCTTCAAATTGGCATAAAGTTTCTGCTCACAAAGAGCTTACAATGCTTGTCATAAGTGCTCTAAGTGTTCTTCTATACTCTTGCTATAGATAAGAATGTTGTCAAAGTAAACAACTTGCAAATAAAAGGGCGAAGGACCTAGTTCATCAAGCGCATGAACATGCTGGGAGCATTTGCCAACCCGAATGGCATCACATTCCATCCATATAACCCATCTCTAGTTTTGAAAGCGGTCCTCTATTCATCTTCGGGATGAATTCGAATTTGATGGTATCCACTATGAAGATCACTCTTGAAGAAAATAATGGAGTCATATAACTAGTTGAGCATGTCATTGAGCCTAGGTATCGCAAAATGATACTTTATTGTGATCTTGTTGACTGTACTACAATTGATGCACATTCTCCCCCTTCCATCCTTCTTGGGTACTAAGAGTACAGGCACGTCACAAGGATTGACACTTTTACTGATCAATCCTTTTTTCAGCAATTCTTCAACTTGGCTTTGCACTTCAGCATGTTCTTAGGGACTTATCTTGTAAGCTGGCTTGTTTGGAATTGCTACTCCTGTGATGAAATCCATGGCATGTTGAATGTCTCTCATGGGTGGTAATCCCGATGGAATGTCTCTCTGGTGGGATGTGATGACTCTCTATTTTTAGATAATTTTAAGACATTTTTAATATATTTGGGAGTCATCTATAATAAATCAAAGGAATTTTAGTCAGATTTTGATAAGATATCGATTTAAAGGGATTTCATTATAAATATCAAAGTTTAGGATAAAAATAATGATTATGATATTAAAGATAAAAATAATGATATTAATAATAAAAATAATAATTTAAGATAAAAAGGAAAAGATATTTCAATTATTATTATTATTATCATTATCATCATCATTGTTATTATCATCATTATCATTATTTATTATCATTATCATTATCTATTTTTTTTATCTTTTTGTTTGATTTTATTTTGCTAGAGAGATATTGTATGAGGATCTAGGAACCTAACCTATATATAGGGGGTTAAGCTTCTTTAGGAAGAGAGGAGGAGAACACACGTTCAGGTACAGACGGAAGAAGAGGCATTCGGGTTTGGTCATCATCTTCACAAGAGAATGACAGGACTGTGGAGGTGACTGATTTGAAGACCTACAATGCCACTAGATCAGAGGACACTGTGGAGAATTGGGGGCAATTGAAGTTAAGAAATTGAAGTTTAGAAGAGATTTGAGGCTCAATCTTTTGTTTTTATTAATTTCTTCTCTTTCCTTTCAATTAACGCTCATCTTGCTGAGGATTATTATTACTTTGATTTGGTTTTGGTTATGACTACGAGTAGCAAAATTTCTTATTCTAAGATTGCTTTGAACTATTAGATGGATTAAGACCTTTTTTATTTATTAATGAAATTTATGTGTTGATTTTATCTTGTGCTTAATGCTTTTGGGTGATTGCCACTACTTAGGTTGTTGGGTTCAATTAAGTGATGCTTAAGAAAGCTAATTTAATTGTAGAAATAAAAGCATGCTAGGCTTGAAGTTTAGGGGTTAAATGGATGGTTTGTTAATAGAATAGAGATATATCTATTAGCTTAGCATTGTCTAATTGAGGATAGAGCTTAATGCGTATTTTCGTTAACTGAGACAAGAGATTGTGTAAGTTAATTGAGAATATAAAATTGGTTTTGACTTGAAAAAGCCTTATCAATTAATTTTGGACCTCTGACAAGAACATCTTTTCATTATTAATTTAAGATTTAAGTTAGTCTTATAAAGTATAATAGGGATACCTAGGTTCCTCCAATCTTGAAGAAAAATATTAATTTTGGAATTCTCAAAAAAATCTTTTCTTAAACAAACTAAATTTCAAAATATTCTCATTCAACCTGATTAAGAACTTAATTGAGATAGTTAATTCATTTTTGTCATAGTCCTCGTGAGAATGATCTTTTTATATTACTTGTGATCCGTGCGCTTGTGATTAAGCTAGACAGCTAATAGGATAGTAGTTCCGTTATTTGCCTCGGGTTATAGAACAAAACCCATGACTTAGCTTTCTGATTTGGTCACCTTTAGTTGTGTCTTCTTGGCTAGAGATAATAATGGCTTAGATTCACTTTTGCCTTTGTTGTGTTTATCAGGTGGCAAGGGTGCGAGCTGAATCTTCATGCCATCCTTCTAGAAGGAATATGTGTTTGCAAGAAAGTCATACAGAGCGCGTTGATCATATTGCCAAGGCCTCCCTAGAAGAAGATGACACCAATAGAAAAAGCAACAAGACATCATTTTGAAACTTTTACCTTGCTTTCCTGGTTAAGCCATTGGAGTTTGTAAGGGTATGGATGGTTGTGAGTTGGTAGTTGCAACTTTTCTACCATGTAGTTAGAGACTACATTTTCACAGCTTCAGTTGTCAATGATGACGTCACAAACTTTACCTTGAGTAATGCAACAAGTATGGAAAATGTTGTGACATAGCTAAGACTGTTCTTTCACTATTGCTGTATGCAGGCTTCTTCTAATCATAAGTGTTCACCATGATCAGAAGGAGTGACTTCTCTTCTTCTTCAAATACTGTAGAAGCTTCCCCTTCAATAATGGTAACAACTCTGCGGTTAGGATACTCTTGACGTAATATGATTGAACTCTTGGCATTTGAAGCACTTAGGTGCTTTGGAGCTAAACTCCTTGGCTGCCTTTGGTGGAGGCTTGCTTGAAGAGCTAGGTAAATGTACTTGTGTCTTACGTCCATTAAAAAGAATTTTGGTGGAGGAAGACGGTTGGTACCAAAATCTTTTGGGCAACTACTTCTCAATACGGATGGCCAGACGAATGACGTCATCCAGAGTCCAGTATTGTTGGAGCTGTACTGGATGGGCAATGTTAGTATTTAACCCTCCGAGATAATGGGCTATTGTTTGCTCCGCCCTCTCTTGGATATCATATTTCATCATGAGCATTTCAAATTCCTTGGTCTATTCTTCCATAGACATAGCCTTTTAGCGGAGATTATGTGATTGAAGAAAGCTATCTTGGTAATAATTTTCAGGAAGAAACTTACTTAAGAGCTCACATCGCATTTTGTTCCATGTTTGGATCTTGCTTTTTCCTTCTCTTTCATGCCTTTTCTTGAGATTCTCCCACTATATAGAGGCATGTTTCTTCAGCTTGATGGTGATGATTTTAACCTTTTGCTCATTATGAATCTCTTTATATTCAAAAACTAGTTTGATAGTTTGAAGCCAATCGACAAATTCATTCAGCTGGAGTTTTCCCTTAAATTCAGGTACATCTACTTTAATGTCATTAGGGCGAAATGACTGTTGTTGAGGACGGCGGCGGTAGTCAGTAGATGTCAAACTGTTGCTATCCAAATCATCCCCTAGATATTCTTTGTGAGTTTCTAGCAAGGCTTGCTGCGTTTCTATAGTAGCCTCCAGTTCCTGTATACGGCGCCTTATCTTGTCCATCTCAATTTAGTGTATATTTCTGCATCTTAGAGGCATTTTGAAGTTTACTTATAAGGTTAGGACTTAAAGAACACATTTATTAGTTATAGGGTGGAAGATATAGGGGTAGGATTGGTGTTTATGGAAAAGTAAGGGAAAAAACTAGAATTTTGGATAATCAGGGGCAAAAGTGTAATTTTGGAAACTTTCAGGGGCTGAAAAGTAATTTTAGAAATTTGAGGGGCTGAAATGTAATTTTGACAGAATTTAGTGGTTTAAAATGTAATTGAAGAAAGTTTAGGGGCTAAAATGTAATTATAACAGAATTTGGGGTTCAAAATGTAATTTCAGATAGTTTAGGGGCTGAAATGTAATTTTGATAGAATTCAAGGCTAAAATGTAATTTCAGAAAGTTAAGGGATGAAATGTAATTTTGACAGAATTCTAGGGCCAAAATGTAATTTCAAAAAGGTTGGATGACTAGGTAGGTTGACATGGCAAGGCTTGACACGTGGCAGTTAACAGGTGGCTGACTTGTCGTTGATGCAACAGATCAGAATGACATGGCAAATGACGTCATTGTGTTCAACCTCTAACCAATGTGTGGGCTCCGACAACGGCGCGTTGACGGCGGTGATGGAGTGTGGGCTTTAGGCTGTGGCACGTGGCGGTGTGTGGAGGCGATTCACGGTGACGACTAATGGTTACCCGAGGTTTTTCAGCCTTTCTGAACATGATGGTGAGGTCGGTTTCTTAAAAAAAAATGCTCTGAGGGTAAAATTTGACACCCCTATTTTCTCACACTTTTGTTTCTCACCCACTCCTCACTCTTTTGCTTTCTGGCCCTCTGGAACCGTGCTCTAATATCAAAATGGTTCAGAAACCTATCTCAAAGTGTTTATTCCAAATTCAGATGTGTGATTACAATGATATTAGGACCAATTTATACTACTAAACATTTATTAAAATAAGGAAAAGAAATGCAGGATTCAACGTTGGTGTGCCTCACCAACTCCCTCCTACTCATTCAGTCACCAATCCAGATGTCAATCACTGTTTAGTCGTTATGCTCTGCATAATTGTCATGCCTTGTGTCTTGTGCTCTTTTTCAGCATCAAATTTTTTGCCTTCCATTTATAAGATTCATATATACAAATTAATGCAGGTTCTGAGCATCCTTAAAGCTTCCATGGTTTCAACATCAGCTTTGACAAATGGTCTGAAAAAGTATTTATCAAATACTTCCTCTTATCCAAAATACAGGATGCCTTTTAGAAGAAATGTTTGGTTAGGTCACCTCGAAGGAAACAAATACGGAAGGCAACAATATATTTGGGGTAAATGGGAGCCTGAGAGCAACGTGACGGCTGATCATGAGTAGTACTTCAATTTCATGATTCACTTTCATATACAGTTTGCCTTGATGTTTTTTGTTTTGAAGTACTGTGATGGCTTGTGATTGAATAGATAATTACTTAATGGCGGTCTGCATGCATGTTTGCTTTTTGTAAGGCTTAAACGAATTGTAATGCTGATTGATTTATGACATTCACCAAGAAAATAAAAAGAGAAAAACTGTACTGTTAAATGTTAATAATGTTACTTGTATTAAATAGGGGATTATTCATTGGACTGACGATGCATAATATAGACACGCAATAAATTTTACGTTTGTTGAAGGTACGTATAGTTGCATTCAAAGAGCTTTGATTAATCAAACAAGCTGTTAGAATCATAGGAAGATAAATAATTTATTAGGAGAGACGAAACCCTTTACTTTCTAAATACACTTGACCAAACAATAAAAAAGATCCTGATTAAGGGCATTGACTTGGGACAAAAAAAGAAGAAGCCAAATTACAAATGGAAGTACAAATTAAATGAGGACTTGAGGAGTCAGTGAGTCTCAAAGCCTGATCAAAATCATAACCTAAAAAAAACTCAACATCTTTAAAAAACATGTCTTGTAAATTAAAACACCAAAATACCTTATTGTTGTTCTATTTGATACTCACTTTATTAAAATTTTTAAATAAATGTATAATTTTATAAGATAGAGAGTGAAGTATTACTGGCGAAAAAAAAATTGTTACTCACTTTATTAAATTTTCATGAATGTATAATTTTAACTTTTATTTATTATTTTGTAGACTTTGTATTCTTATTGTAATGTGTATATTAATACAACTGAAAAGTTATATAAGTTTTGATAGAAATTAAAGTTAATTGAATTTTAAATTTGTTTTTGATTTTGATACAATAGGAGCATATGAGTATTTGTCATATGTGATGCTAGTTTTAATCTGACCACCTTCCTTTATTAAAACCGTCATTCTCCATCCCCAGTAGTCATGAAGCCAGGGGGCACATCGAGTCAAATCGATATTGTTACTACAATTCATGTTCCAGTCAATGTATTAAAACCCGGATCGGGTATTGAATCGGTCAGGGTACTGGGTTAAGGGTCAGTGGTTCAGACTGAGGCCAAATTGGAGTTAAACCGGGACCAAACCGGTGAGAAATTGAAGGTTTTAGACTTATAGTATAGGAAAAATTAAATTTTTTTTTTAAAATTGGAACCTTTCCGGTCCGGTCTACCGGCCAGTTCGTCAGTTTCCGGGCCGGACCGGCCAGTCCGGTCCGGGTTCCACAACCCTGGTTCCAATTGAACCTTTTCTTCATAGAAAAATCTCACCCAAGCAATAATGAATGCAAGAACATTTTGACCTGCAAAAGAGTGCATACATTTACGTACTTGCAAAAAAAAAAAAAAAGAGAAGCCTAATAGAAAGTTGAAGAACAAGAAGTCACAAAGCCTTGGTCATATCATCAGTTTCCAATAATTCAAGAGCTACCCCTTGTTAATAACCTTCATGTACTAAAATAACTTTCAACTTTTATTGAAATTGCAACAATAACAATAAATTATTTTTTAGAGCAAAAGTAACCATAAAGTTTTAAAATTGGGGCAAAGCCATTAAATCCCACTGATTTCCATTTTTTACAATAGGGAAAATTAATCTTTTGACCCTTAATATTTTGACTCACTTATAACTCAATTCTTAGAGTTTGACTTAGTATAACTTTGTCCCTAAACTCTTGACTTGCTTGTAACTCAGTCCTTGATATTTTTGACTCATCCTATGTAGCAAAAAAAAAAAAAAAGTTAAAATAACTTCAGGGACACCCAGGCTGCTCAATGAAAACTTTCAGGATAAATTTGCACCTTAACCCTATGATTTATATATACAGATATTTCAAATATATTACTCCCTCCTTACATTGCATTACAATTTCTTAAACATAGGATTTGGTGGTTTAATAATATTATTCCCACGGCATCAACTTGGTTACAGGAACAAATCTCACTTAGAGTTATTGTGGACAAAGAAGAAAACAGAGTGCATCATGCTGAAGCAAAGAAAGATTCTGTGGATGTTCGTTTATGCTTCCTGACACTGCCAGTGCCACTGGGAACTATTGCAAAACTTGCAGACAATTACCGTCCTGGTTTTCGTAGGAAGGTAACATATATAAATATAATGATCTTTGCTGTTTAATTTATACCACACAGACTCTTCCACATCACGCTTATATTATGCAATCTCTATATATGTTCCTCTTATTATGCTTTATCATGAGATTAATTAATTAATTAATGTTTGGGTTGACCTCGTTTTGCTGGATGAGCTAAGTAGATAATGCTATCCGAGATGCATGCGCTGGAGAAGCAATATTGGTTTGATTTAATACTTATTTGGAATCATGTTTGGTTGGGACTAAAAGTGTTTATTCACATAAATCGAGATAAAATTTTTCTCACATATTTACCTTGTTTTCTGTGGGATGAGCTAAGCACGTAATGCCATCCAAGATGCATGCGCGGGAGACGCAATATTGGTTTGACTTATTCAATGGGAGTTAAAGCATATAATGGCGAAATAATTGTTGAAGTAATATTGTAGCACCATATGAAGATATTTTTGGAAGCAACAGTTTGTTAGGATTTCCCCTTATTATTTGTAATTATTTAATGGTGCTCCTATTTTATTGGCCATTTATTAAAAAAACACAAATCGAGGAGAGATTCTTGGTAGCAACTCAACGCCACAATCCTCTGTACTGAAGTTTGTTAGGATTTTATGTTATTTATTTTAATTATTTTACTGCATTATTTCCATTATATAAAAAAACCATGTATTCGATGGATTTCAGATTGAGGTTATCCTCCTTACATTGCATTACAGTTTTTGAAACATTGGATTTGGTTCCATGGGCTCCTCAGCTTCGATTGCAACTCCAAAACAAATTTCAGTGAGAGTTGTTGTGGACAGAGAGAAAAACAAAGTGCTTTATGCAGAAGCAGGGAAGGACTTTGTGGATGTTCTTTTAAGCTTCTTGACGCTGCCATTGGGAACTATTGCAAGACTTGTGAGCAAGGATTCTAACACGAAGCCATGTCGATTCGGATGCATAAGCTCGCTGTATGCAAGTGTGAGAAATCTAGACCCAGAGTATTTGAATTCAGAGACATGCAGGAAAATGCTGCTTCAGCCAAGGAACTCAATGGAACCTTATAATCAACAACTCAAACTCAACATTGATGACACTGTGCCAACTAAGTACTATGCTTGTGAACCTTGTCTTCTTATTGGAAAAGGTTGTCTGGTGAGCACTTCCAAGAATATGAAATGTAAATGTGGGATGGATATGAAATTCGTTCTCAAGCCTTGCAAATCGCTGTTAAGCTGTCATTTTGATGGTGGATCCAGTAAAAAAGCAAATGGTACGGTGGTGATACTTGCAACGCATTTTTTTTTTAAATTTTATATTTTTGTGATACTTATTAAACAAATTATACCACATTTGATTATATTCGACTGTTAGTATTATTAATTGATCCATTTCATATTCCTATAAATGCAGATGATGTATGGAAAGGCTATGTAAAGGAGACTGCATCTTTTATTATTTATGATGATCTGAACGTAACTCCTGCTGATATGAACACAACACTGTCTTTGCTGAACAATCTACGCTCTAAATATGCACTCAAGGAATCCACTGTCGTTCTTAATTCAAATGAGGTCATCTTCTGGAATCATTAATTACGGCCCTGTTTATTTCTGTTTTCTATTTTTTCCCAAAACATTTTTTATAAATTTTTTTAAAAAATAAGTTTTAAAAAAATTAAAAAAATCTAATTGGATAGTTATTTTTAAAAAATTTGTTTTTAAGTGATATTGTGGAAGCTGTTGCCGGCAATGACGTGTCGGTGGTTGTTGCCGGTCATATATTGTCGATGGATTTAAGTTTTTTCATAATCCTTTATCTCCCTTTCTTTTCGAAATCCCATATCAACTCTCAGATTTAAAAAAAAAAGATGGTTCATATTTCATATTTTATAAAACTATTATTTTTAAAACTTAAATGGTAAAATACTATAATAATTGTTTTAAAAAATATTAAATTTAAACCATTCATTTTTTTTGATCTGAGAGTGGAGATGAGATTCTGAGAAGAAGAGGAGAAAAATAATTCCGAAAGTACCCCTTCTTCCGTTATGGATAGTGGATAGGTGGAGGCCTTAAAAAATAAAAAATAGAAAAACAAGAACAAGGAAATACATAGAAACTGTTTTTATCTTTTAGTTTTTAAAAACAACTTTTTGTTTTTTTAAGAACAAGTTATTGAAAACCGTTTTCCAAATCAGTTACTCAGGAATCTTGATTATTCCATTTCCTAATATTAGCAATGTATGGTGGTCAAATTGGATAGTTTCTTCTCAAGACATTTTACCTTTTTTCATCATGAGGGAATTAGAATTAATTACTGTTTATCTAGTTTTATCCATATGGGGTGGAAAAAAATGTTTGTATTTGGCTACAAAGTTTATTTTGTATGCTGCAGGAAGTTCCATTTTTTTTAATTTTTTTAGTTTTCTTTTTGTTTTTAAAATTTAAAAAAAACTTTTTAATAACAAAATCAAACAAGCCTCATATCTCTGTGTATCTTATTTCCTTTATATTCCATCATCTGATGCTTTTATTATGTTGTCGAAGATCTTGGACCTACTCAAGTGCATGTTATTCTCCAAGACCGCACTCACAGATTGTTTGTTAAGGAAGGAGTACTACAACCTTGTGAATTTCGAAATGTGCTTCAAGGTAACTGATAGACAAAAAATAGAGAGCACTAGGGCAATGAATATGAATGTATTGATGTCGAAATCAAAGTCCAAGATATTGTTTGCACAAGTTGAGGACGATTTCGTGGATCAGCTTCTTAGTTTCTTAACATTCCCACTAGGAGCTGTTCAAAGAGTTTTGAATGGAAGCTCTGGTTTGGATTGTGTGGATAAATTATATAACAGTTTGACCAACTTTGATTCAACCAGAGACTTAAAGTCAGAGAAGACAAAGAACATGTTAGCCAACCTCAAGGTAGCCCCATATTATAAGGTGAATAACCAGATGTTGCCTATCCATGAATTCAAGTGTCCGTCGAAGTTAAGTTATTGTTATAGTCGACAGTTAAGTTATTGTTACAGTCGACTTAATGGTTCATATTATTTGACTGCCGATCCAAGCTTGTATCGTGACCCTAATAAGAGACGACTAACAATGTGTGACCCTAAGTCTTCAAGAACTGATGAAATATCTGGCAACGGATTTGCTAAGAGTAGAACAAAGTTCATCGTTTACGATGACTTATCTGTGAAACCTTTTTCATCTCACCAGATGGTATCGTCTTTATCTGAATTGAAAGTTCCTCACCATGACTTGGAAGAAAAAACAATCTGTGTTGGTGTACAAGACGTACGTTTCTTCTAACCTTTAACTTGAATATGATCATATTTATTTGCCTTTTGTATATATATAAGACTCATGTAAACAAATTAATGCAGGTTGTGAACATCCTTAAAGCTTCCATGGTCTCAACATCAGCTTTGACAATTGGTCTGAAACATTTTTTTATCAAATATTAAGGAAGAGAAGTTATCAAATATTTAAGAAGCTAGAGAAGGGTAACCAAGACAGAAGTTGACTACTGACTAGTTATACTTCAATTTGTTCATTGACTGTCATACATTTGCCTTGATGCTTTGTTTTGAAGAAGTGTGTAGATGGCTTGTGATTGAATGCATAATTATATCATATGATTGTGGTTTGGTGCTCAACGTATTTAATTTGATTTATCCTGTAACTCTTTTTCAATTTCCTATTAAGTGCAGAATTATGTGATTAGGCACTTTGAAATTAAGGAAGCAAAATAAATTACTTAATCGTAACATATTTTATGTATCATTAGATTATATATCAATTTATAAGTAAGATATATTATTTTAGAGAAAAATGATAAGCATGAATACTCAAATGTAACTTATTTTACCTTCTTAATCTTTTTAAAAAAGTCAATAAGTGGCTTTTATATTAAGAACCAAAGCTTGCACGTGTTTTAATTGGTTGACCACCAATTTGGAGATGATTTTTAAAGACTTGGGAATCTCTGGAATCTCAACCTTGGGGATGAGGGTGAGCAAATTGTGATCAAATCTTTTATCTTCTCTGGATTATCAAACATAATTCTGACCCTCTTACAGATAAATGGACCAATCAAACGCCAAAAATCCTGATAAAGAAAAGCTTGTATTCCATCTGGGCCGGTGCTTTGAATGAAGCCAATTCCATGGTTGCCTGCTTAATCTTCTCATATGATAAGTGATAACTCATTCTGCATAGTGAATATATAATCTTTATTTTTTAAAAAAACTATATTTGTAATAGTGTGGGAGAGGTGGATCCAGGCTAAAACGGTTGCCTTATTGGGAACTTAATTTTGGGGCAAGGGTTGGTGATATGCCTTTCTTGTTGCCCTTTCATTTTGGGGATTTTTCTAAATATATTTTTTCACGATTCTTTGGATTATTACATTTTATATGAATGGACGATATTTTGATATTTTATAGGCAAAAAATGAAGTTATTTTCAATTTTTTATGATTTTCTAAAGATTTAAGAATACAAAAAGGACCAATCACAATGTGCCACGTCATCTCAAAATTTTCTCCCACATGAAAATCTCCCACTTTTTGGTGATTTCCTGTTGACAATGATAACTACCATTGCACCACTCGCATATGTTTTAGGATTGCCTACAAAAAACTACTATTTACGGTTTGCCCAAATATCTCTCTCTCTCTCTCTCTATATATATATATATTATATTTTTTTGATAATGCTATATTCCATTTAAATTGGATTATTTTCTCCCCGTGAAAATCTCCCACTTATTTCACATTATAATTATAGGATTTTGCAATATTCGCCAATGTTATTAAGACTGAATAGGATCGATTGGTTTGGATAGTGTTGGAAATTGTGCTTTCAGGCTAATCATTATATTTTAAATATTATTAATTTAATGAAATTTCTCCATTCTGTTATTATATTATTTGCATGTTAACTGTGATAATTGTATCCTTGGATAAATCATAAGGATTGTCCTGAAATGTGCCTGATCGGTCATCTATGTGGGAGTAGAGATGAAGCAAGACCAATATGACTTTAATAAGATATGGAGATACGAATCAAAGTCTTAGACATTTGTAAGAGTACAAGGTGCTGGATCGACCTACTATGAGAAAGCTACATTTATCAACTCATAAGCTTTTCTCATGTGTATAATCACGTCACAGTGCCCTTTAACCTGAGGTCATCATGGATTCCTACATGAGAGTTGCTGAACTTTGAACTAGTCAAAAGTCACTTTTGATTGGGGTGATGATAAAGGCTATGATCGGGTTTGGTGGTTTTTCATGCAGAGGAATATGAATGGTCAAAATGGAATTTGTCCCTCACATTAGTAGAGAGATATTACTGCGCCATTTGATGAGTGAGTTTAAAAAATGAATGGCCATACTACGATGGAAATAAGTTTCCATTTCTATTGGCAGACTACTTAAGAATAGAGAAAGTAATGGTTAGAAACAAGAGGGTGACATTATCCATGCCTCATTCTTAACCGATATAATATGTGACAAAAAAAGGGATGTGACATGGTTGTATGACAGGTTGCATTGTGTTAACGATCCTCATATGAATTGGGTAGTCATAATGTCTTGTTGGAGGTGGCTTGCGACTTGTGGGTTAGTACAGTTATTGTCCCACTACCAACTTCATATGGGCCTACATGGTCGCACACAAGAATGACCCAACACAAGATAATGTTTAATCTATGGTGGATGAATTTTATATTATAAATATAAAATTCATAAAAATAAAATTAATAAAATTATACATATATGTATGTATATATATTATATGATATTATTATATTATGTTAGTTGTTACGAGTATAAATGGTCTATTAGAAAGTGTAAGTGTACACTGTCGTAAATAAGTAATATAGAAGTGAGTAGAGTATCATTTCCTCGAGGATTGATCACTAAATACCAAAATGAGTAATTTTAACTCTATTTAGTTGATCGAATAGCTGGTGATTGAGAGTACGAAATACAAATTGAGTAAATATGAATGCAAATGATATGAAACAACTATGAGAAAAAGCCCTAGGGGTCAGATTTCACTTAACAAATTTTGGATTGAATCACTTTTCTATTCTTGCCCAATTTATTCCATATAATTGATAGTCAAGTTTCCCTAATTTAATTACTAACCTCTTCCAAGGTCAAGCAATTCTATAATTAATTGCTAATCTAATATATTCCTATATGAATTCAAGCAGTTAATTATGCATTAAGATTCATGGAACTCAGTAAGACTATACAACTCATATGAATATATTCTTATTTCATATGCAAGTCATGATTTTAATTATATGATCTATACACATGCATCTCCTTCTAGTCTCAACATGCATATTGAAATCATTCAAAAGATGGCTAGTCAATCAAAAGCATTAAGAATAATAATTAAAACTCAATCATGAAGGAGAAATTCAAACTAGATTTAATAAGTTAAGATTCAATCCGTCATTAGTAAGTTACATCATCACCCTAGGAAAATGGAAATTTAGCTCATGATGAAATTAAAAACAAAAATAAAATAAATTGCAAACTTCATAAACATTGCATAAAATTTGAATATTAAATTCTAAAACATAAATATACAACCAAAAGATGTATGAAAATAGAGAAAATCTAGCTGTCCATTTAGGAGATAAAACCTTCTATGTAGGTGGCGACTTATACCATCCATAAATGAGGACTACCTAAGCCTTCCATGTATGAGGCATGCAAGAATTAAATACAATGCATAAAATTAACTCTAAAATGGTGTATGTGGAGAGGAGAGGAAAGTAATGGATATGAAATGGTTGTAAGTGAAGAAGAGAGGAGAGTAATGGAAATGAATTAGTGTGTAAAATGTGAAGGAGATGGTGGCTATATATAGGGAAAAAATGGAATAGGGTAGATGAAGTAATAGATAGAATGTGGTAAATGAATTAATAGATAGAATGTGATAGATGAAGTAATAGGTGAAAACGAAGATGAAGTGATAGATGAAATGACTGGTGGAATGGTAGATGATTCTCAATCTCAACTTTCAAGAAAAATTCGAAACCCTTGGAGATAAAATTGGATTTTGGTCTCAACATAAAAGTTGTAGAGCTCTTTCTTAGCTTTTTATCCATATAAAGAATGTCACAATCCAACATTTAGAGCTCCAGATATTGTCTGAAAACTGAAAGAGGGTTTAATTAAGTATTTTTCAAGAAATTTTATTTTATGCCAAAAATATTATTTATTTATTAATTACACCCAAATTTATTAAATTGAGCTCAAATATCATCCACAAAATCATCATATAAGGGAAAATAAATATGCAAATATTTTACTTATCATTAGTTTTAAATTTACTTTTATTAAGATAAATTAAATTTAATAACTAACATGATAGAGATATAATATCATAGATTTAATTTATGAAGATAAATTAAATCTATTGACTTTTTATTTGAATTAAATAAATAGGTTAAATTAAAATTATTGAATAGATTTATTTAAACTGAATTTATTTAATTAGCTTATCAAAATAACTAAGGGTTAATAATTTCAAAATTAATAAAGATTAATTTTGAAATTCGAATATAGCCTTCATGGGTTATAAAATTGATAGAGTAGAAAAAATCAAACACGGATGAGAATTTAGAGCCCTAAGGGAAACCCTAGGAGACATTGGAGGTGCTATCACGTAGCCTGTATTGGAGAGCATTCGTGTGGATACCGGTAGAGGGAGCGGACCTGAGGTGTTCGCTCCTAGAGATCGAAAAACCCTAAATTGAAAAGGTACAAATTTTTTAACTTAGTTTAAATGCCGTTGATAGATCCACAATTGGGATTGGCAAAATTTTAAATTCTTCCGCTATGCCTGCCGATCCTAAAAGATAGGAAACCGGCGAATCGGTCACCTAATCGGTTTAGTCTGTCCTATTTGACCTATTCAACATTTATCCAGCATTGTATAAATGCAAAAAATTATATTATTTCAACATATCTCCAAAAATTACAAATTCACTCTATAGAAAGTTTGAGATGTATAGTTTCTAATGCAAAAAGAATCATTCAAAAATATTATCATTTAATCCTTGAAAATTCTCAAATTCTAAAGCTATTCTCACTTCCTCACCAGTCTAGCCCCGATTTAACTTTGGTTTATTCCGATCTGATCTACTAACTCTTGACCCACTACCTCAACCGATTCAGTGGCCGGTCCAATTTTAATAACCTTAGCATTCTCTAAGTAAGTCCCATTATCTCTCTTTATTTATTATTTAATTACTTTGAGAATGGTTTAATTTATAGCTTTACAAAAATGTTTTATTTCTCATTATAAATCTAGGATTTTGAAATGTGAATTTGAGAGTTAAATTTATATAGAAGGTGAGAATAATTTGTAAATGTAAGGTGAAATTTTTTTTAACAAGGGTAAACTTAATAAAAATATATCAATTTAAGGCATATTTAATGGTTTATCTATCATTCCTTAATATGTGGGAATTAGTTATAATGGAATTATAATAAGGACCAGAGTGATAATTTTTTTTAAAATGTAATGTTTAATTTTATTTATTATAAATATGTTTACAATCTTAAAAAATTGAAGTAGGAGAGGCGAGGAGCTGGGTCGCCACATGGGGCGGGGAGCTGCTAAAGGATTAAAATTTATTATATATACATACATACATACATACATATATATATATATATATATAAAAAATCCTATTTATAAGCACAAAAATTTTTAATCCTTATTATAAATTCATTTTCAGAATAATAAATTTTAATCCCTTAACAACTCCCAGCCCCCATATATATCCTATTTATAAGCACAAAAATTTTTAATCCTTATTATAAATTCATTTTCAGAATAATAAATTTTAATCCCTTAACAACTCCCAGCCCCCATGTGGTGGCCCAGCTCCTCGCCTCTCCTACTTCAATTTTTTAAGATTGTAAACATATTTATAATAAATAAAATTAAACATTACTTTTTTTTTAAAAAATATCATATATCACCGTGATCCTTATTATAATTCCATTATAACTAATTCCCACACATTAAGGAATAACAGATAGAAAGATTACATATATTTTTTTAATTTACACATATTTTAAATTAAATATTAATAACATTTAATTACACATTCATCACTTAAGTGTGCTGCATCAGAGTTTTCCTTTAGCAACATTAATGGTGTTATAATTATATGACAAAAAGTATACTTTATAAAATTAAGGAATCAAAAATATATTTCAAGAATGATTAAAGGTATATTTTAGTCTCAATATAAAAAAAAAATATTTAGAAAAAAACGAAATACGTTCACGTTCACGTGTTAAGACTATTAGATTAGAATTTAGAACCAACGTTTAAAATAGGATTAGAGAGAAGCCTATGATACATGCCTCCAAATAAAGAAAATTAACAAGGAACTTTGTACATGCACCCAGTTCCAATTGTTTTCTTTGCTCCACCCTATCACTCTCATATAATGAACTATGAATCAAGGCCAATAAGTATCTCAATCAGTGGTGTGACGCGATTATTGAATATTATTAATTTAAGAAAATAAGAATTAAAAGATGCATAGTAGGGAGGCGGCACGTAACAGCGAGGAGCATCTTTTCTCTATAAATGCATGAATCCAACCCCTCCCTCTTCTCCTATATATACCACACGTAACCCTCTCTTCTCTTTTATCATTATATCCAACTTCCACTTGTAACCTCTCTATCAACTTCCAACTGTATCTTCGCTTCTCTAAACAAAAACAATTAAAAAAAAATGCCTTCTTCAGCCACCACCATAGTCTCCAAATCCACCGTTAACCCTAGCCAGCCGTCCACCGTGAAATCCCTCAAGCTCTCCGTCTCCGACCTCCCCATCCTCTCTTGCCACTACATCCAAAAGGTCATCCTCCTCCCTCCTCCGCCTTTCTCCTTCCCTGACCTCCTTCTCTCTCTTAAGCGCTCTCTCGCCGTCACTCTCTCAGTTTTCCCTCCCCTCGATCGCCGGCCGTCTCTCCACCGATTCCGACGGCTATGTCCATATTCAATGCAACGACGTCGATGTTGACTTCATCCATGCCTCCGCCAAACACCTTGCAACTCACTCCATCCTTTACTCTCCCAAACTCACTGACGTCCCCCATTGCTTCAAGCAGTTCTTCCTCTACAGCAAGGATATCTCCTACTGCGGCCACTCTCTCCCCCTCGTCGCCGTCCAAGTCACCGTGCTCGCTGACGCTGTTTTCATCGGATGCACTGTTAATCATGAACACCTTCGCTAAGATCTCCAGGGGAGCGAAGATTTCCTAATCCCCTGACTTCACTCGTGACACTGTTTTCAACTCCTCCGCCGTGCTTAAAGTCCCGGCCGGCGGCCCTAAAGTCATCTTCGACAACGAACATCCTTTAAGAGAGAGAGAGAGTGTTCCATTTCAGCAGGAAAACAATTCAAAAGCTTAAGCTCAGAGCTAATCACTATGGCGGGAACGTTTTCGCGGATTATGGGGAGAAGCAAGTTAATGGCAAGATAACTTCCGTCAAGGAGAATGGGATAGCCCACAAGAGGGAAGAGATTTCATCGTTTCAATCGTTATCCGCACAGCTGTGGCGTTCGGTGACACGTGCAAGGAACTTGGACGCACGCAAAACGTTGACGTTTCTCATGGCGGTGAACTGCCGCCGCCGTCTGGAGCCGAAGATGGACGCTTATTACTTCGGGAACGTGATACAGAGCATCCCGACCGTTGCTGAGGTCGAGAGATTCTGTCTAGGGATCTACGGTGGTTGCGGATCTGATGCACAAAAACGTCGTCGCACATGACGACGCTACGGTGCGACGCGGCGTAGAGGATTGGGAGAAGGCGCCGAGGTTGTTTCCGCTGGGAAATTTCGACGGTGCTTCGATGACCATGGGAGGCTCTCCGCTTTTTCCAATGTACGACAATGACTTTGGGTGGGGCCGACCATTGGCAATTCGTAGCGGTACGGCCAATAATTTGACTGTAAGATCTCTGCGTTTACAGGGAGAGAAGGAAACGGGAGCGTTGACTTCGAAGTTGTTTTGGCGCCTGAAACGATGGCGGGGCTTGAAAACGACACGGAGTTCATGCTGTACGTAACGGTAGCGCTGTGAGCGGTTAAAGCTGAGAGGAGCTTGGTAATACGACAAAAGACTGGCCACGGAGAACGATACGACGACGTTGGGATGGATGGACCATTTTGTAATAAGTTTATGGCCAATGGGCACTTTGCACGTGACGAATATTAAAAGGGCGAAAGGTGCTCATTTTGGAAAAGGTTATTGGGGACCACTTTTTTCATCAACGAGAAGATAAACCTTTGAATGTGGTCCTCAAATGTATTACTCTAAAATCAATTGTGTTGTTTATTTTACAATCACATATAACAACTTTTGAAGGAGGTAGCTTAAGTATATATCAAATGCATTATATATTAAATTGAAGGAGTAAGCTTAAGTAAATATCAAAAGTTTTATAATACATTTGATCTTTTGATATATACTTAAGCTTACTCCTTCAAAAGTTGTTATATATGATTGTAAAATAAACAACACAATTAATTTTAGAGTAATACATTTGAGGACCACATTCAAAGGTTTATCTTCTTGTTGATGAGAAAAGTGGTCCCCAATAACCTTTGAGATGTAGTGGCAAGAAAGGATGGGGATGAGGTCGATCGGAGACGGAGAGCTTGAGGGATTTCACGGTGGACGGCTGGCTCGGGTAAACGGTGGATTTGGAGACTATGTTGGTGGCTGAAGAAGGCATTTTTTTTTAATTGTTTTTGTTTAGAGAAGCGAAGATACAGTTGGAAGTTGATAGAGAGGTTATGAGTGGAAGTTGGATATAATGATAAAAGAGGAGGGTTACGTGTGGTATACATAGGAGAAGAGGGTGGGGTTGGATTCATGCATTTATAGAGAAAAGATGTTGTTACGTGTCCCCTCCCTACTACGCATATCTTTTAATTATTATTTTCTTAAATTAATAATATTCAATAATCGTATCCCACCACTGATTGAGATACTTATTGGCCTTGATTCATAGTTCATTTTATATGAGAGTGATAGAGTGGAGCAAAGCAAACAATTGGAACTGGGTGCATGTACAAAGTTCCTTGTTAATTAATTTTCTTTATTTGGAGGCATATATCATATGCTTCTCTGTAATCCTATTTTAGACCTTGGTTCTAAATTCTAATCTAATAGTCTTAACACGAGTGTACGTGAACCTTTTTCGTTTTTTTCTAAATATTTTTTTGTTTATATTGAGATTAAAGTATATTTTTAATTCTATAAGTTTATCTAAAATATATTTTTGATCCCTCAATTTTATAAAGTATACTTTTTGGTCATATGATTATAACACCGTTAATTGAGGCGAGGTGCAACAGCGCCGTATCAAGGGTGAGAATTAGGTGCTCATTGATTCGACGAAACCTAATGCGGACTCGACAAAAAGGGGGCAATAATGGTCAAGACCGATGACGGAGTTGGCGATGATGAGAATGAGGGACAATAAGGTAAAATTATTAAATGAGACGAAGAGAGGTAGGGATAAGAGATAATCAAATGAAGGTTAGTAAGGTAATAAATATGGTTGATCTTACTCCTTACAGTTACGCATATTATATTCCTGGTCCCATTATTTTCAACATTACAACAATTTAAGAATATTGAAAAATTCTATCTCCTGTTTGGAACATAACGATGTTAAAGGAAATTTTATAACACCTCCATAAAAATATTTAAAATACTTATTTTATCAATATCAATATAACAAAAAAAACTAATGTTAAATGCTTCATTGATTATATAACTTTTGTTATAATGTACAAAAATAATGAGACGAGAAATATGAAGCGTCTAAAGTTTGATATATTTTTAACCTTTTATTCGTCGTCTTCTTCTTCTTCTCCTCTTCAACTTTTAAGAATCTTATTATTATTTTTGATACATAAATTTTAGAAAAGGGGTTAGGCTCACCCACAATCTAAGGGTAGGGCTCCAAGTTGGGATGCCTCCTCCAGCGCTTCGACTGGATCACAACTAAGTGGACTTCCCCGGGATCTAACCCTCTCCCATTGGTGAGAGTGTCCGACCCCTTCTCCAGCTGAACCCAAAGATGAGGGGTTAAGAATCTTATTATAAAAATTGAAAACAAAATACAAACTTGGAATATTATCCTATATCTAGGGCCAACCAGCTATGTAGTAAATAACAGTGAGGGATACTCAATGGATGATGTAGAGCCAGTAAAACGGGTTCAATCTGTGGGCTCAACCTGCAGCTCGCTTGTTTTGATAGGGCTAGGATTAGGGGTATTTAGGCCCAAAAAAATGTGGCCAGCACAGGCTTGCACCGCACAACCCATGGACTGGCCCACAATTTTTTTTTATATATATAACATGATTGTCTAATTGTCTTTTGAAATTTGAACTTTGGCTTGTTAGACTTAGACACTTGAGCTTGGAAATGACACAATGTGAGTGGGCTGGAACATTTTTTTTTTTGGACTTTGGACTTGGACACTTGAGCTTAGACATGACACAATGTGAGTGGGTCTAGAACATTTTTTTTTGGTTAACAATTTACCTTATTCTCATTCTCAATTTTGATTAAAAAAACATAAAAGTAAAAAAATGTGCAGGTTGCGGGCTGGCCAATGAACCAGCATGTGTTGGTGATATCCCAACCCGCAAAAGTGTGCCTCGCACCACACAACACGCAGGCTGGTGTAGGACAACCCGTAACTTGTGGGCTGACCCATATTACTGGCTCTAGGATGATGGGACATAAACTCTTATCATTTCAAAATCTTGTCCGGACTGTAGCCTAACTAACATCAAGCACCATCCTTGTGTCAAGTTTAGAGTTGGTAAAAAGAGTCGGCCTTTTTAGGTTTGATTAAAGAAAAATAGTTATTTTTTGAGGCTTGGCCCGTGAGCATAAGGGTCAAGGCCAGTCCCGTAGGGCTAAAAGTATTTTAACAATTTTTATTATTTTTTTAGTTTTTTTTAAATTGTAATAATGAAAATTCTAATTTAATATATAAATATTGTCAAAATTAAGGTGTAAATGATATGTATCATGCAACAAACAAATAGTCACTAAGTCATAATCAAAGGTAAACTATTATTGACATACCACAATTACAAATAATTAATGAGAAGACTTAACAAAATTAAAAATACTTCTTATAAATATGTCTTGAAAAGTGTAAGTAGTCAACAAAATAAACAACACAAGATATAAATAAAACAGTCACTAGAAAATAAGTCAAAAAATACAAAATTGATAAGAATACTAATGAAATAAGAAATATCTTTTATAAGTTTTTAATTTTTAGGATTCTTAATACAATATATTCATATGAAACTTAATTCTAAAAAAGATAATAACAACTAAATATTGCAACATCATTAACAAAGTTTAAAAAATCAATAATATTATTATCATATAAATAATTTTAAAAAATAAAAAAATGTATATGGGCCTAAAAGGGCTGTCTATAGGGCTAGCCCTTTTAGACCCGCTTTCACTTTTGAGTCAAAAATCTTGATCCCGACCCTTATAAATTTAGAGCCTAAATGGGCCAGCCCGACTAACTCGACCTATTTTCCCGACTCTAGTCAAGTTTGTGACTTTACAGGTTATGACAACCAAAAAAAAAAAAAAATCATTTCAAAATCTTTTGAGATTTGCAAAGTGCATGTGCATACAGGAGATCGGATCCAAGCTAATTGGGCTTGAGATGCAACATTCAATGGTATTTGCAAAGCAACGCAGAACGGTGAGCCCAATTGAAAAGTTGATCAACAAACGAGGAGTCACGAGGTGCCGAGCTAATATCGGTTTCAAATAATTCAGCCATTATTAGTTAATAACATGCATGAGCCAAGTGACTTTACAGGTTCCCACTTAAGTATATGTCCTATTTAAGTTTGTGTATATATATTATGTTATTTATAAGTCTATTTTAATAAAATTTTTTGGTTCTTATGATAAGTCCAATTTTAGAATAATAAATACGTTTTTTACATTTATACCCCTATTACTTGCGATAAATGAAAATAATTTATTCATGTTGATTTTTGGAATCAATTATAGGTAAGGGTAAAATTGAAAATTGAGCCTATAATTATTGAATTAACTAACTCTGTTTGTTACAAGTAAATTGTCATAACTCCTAGTTTCTATGAATGTTGAATTGTCATGTATATAGATATTGAGGAAAAAAAAAGAAAAGGAAAAAAAGGAAAAAAAATTGTGGAAAAAAATGAAAAAAAAGAAAAAAAAAGAAAGAAAGAAAAAAGAAAAGAAAAATCGTTCAAATAAGGCAATTCTAGGGAATCTCTATAAATGACAATATACACTTCAAGTGGTAAATTGGATGCTAAGTGATGAGTTATTAGCTTATATACGTGCATGACACTTGTTTATTTCTCAATTATTTCATGTGGCCTTCTCCATCATTACAATCCATGAAAGTCCTCTTGATTTGTTACATTATTGTTGTTAACGGTAGAGATGTTAGAGTTGTTACAAGCCTATGGTAAGGTGATAGTTAAGTGAGCCAGAGTGATATGACCCTAATGAAGAGAGTTGAGCGTAAACACTAATACCCTAGAGAGTTCTCTTATGCTTATTTCAATTACATTTGATTGTGTAGTGAACTAATTCCTTTGCATTGCTTTGTACTATAACTTATGCTAGTTGTGGAGCTTAATTAATCGATTGCTTTTCATTCCATGAGATAGCTCATCTTTAAATTGTATTGATGTTCATCTTGGATGACTTTAAATTGATAATCTTTGTTCAGGAGTACAAAGGTTCAAGTGTGAGGGAATTTGATATATCCCGATTTTATCATAATATTTAATATCATATTTAGGGATTTTATCATTAATTTTTGGGCTAAATAACATGTATTATGATTAAATTGAATTAAAGATGAATGTGTGAAAATAAATCTTAAAAAGAGATATTTGTTATAATCTTGTGATTGCTCTTTAAAATTTGAATTTTGAATGAAGATATTATAAGATATTGATTTAAATTGTAGGTCATATTGGAAAAGTAGGAGCTGAGGGACTAAAATGTAAAAATTTTTAAGGACTGCAATAGAAAATAAAATTTTGCATGTGGCTACAAGGCAATTTTGACAGGAAAAAACGGTACTTTTCTATAATATTATCTCTCACTTTCCGGTGGGAAAATATCAGAAATAATTATAGAAAAGGACCCTGAATTTACAAAACGCCACTTGGGTCCCAAAATACGAAGACACCGATGGAACTGATTCACTTGGCTATCAGAGAATATTACAGAACATGACCCCAAATTTATAAAATGCCATTTTGGTCTAAAAATCGGAAACTGACGCCTACTGCCTCTGGAACTGATTTCTTTTGAATTCTCATACAGAATATTGGGAAAAATCAGATCTAAACATAATCTTGGAAGATTATATCCTAACTTTAAAGGGATTTGACCTAGATTTCAAATAAAAAAATGAATTAATAAAAAGATCTGAATCATCAGCACGGGGGAAGGCACAGAGCGGAGATCTGAACGAGAACCTGAGAGGACGCACCAGAACTCAGAACGGGACGCACAGACGAGAACCAGAACGCAGGGTAGACGCAAGAGAGGGAGAGAAGAGACAACCATTATCACTTAGCTTCACCAACAAATCGTTCAACCATCATCACTTCCATCTTCTCCTTCCCTGATATCAATTTAATGAATTCTTGGTGCCTTCAAAAAGTTGTAGCTGTGATGAATTTCATGATAAGAGGCTAAATCCTTTTTTGCTTCTTGGAGATAGAAGATTGGTTTGAGCTCCAGAGATACATTCAGGGGAGTTATTTGCTTTAATCTTTTTATTTAATTATGTAACGGATTTCCTGAGTTAGGATTTTATGTTATGTGGTTAGTTTATTGAGATTGCGAGTTGTTTATCTTAGTATTGATTGAACAATTGTGATTTAGATTGGTTTATATGGTTTGAGATTTAAATTTCTATATTTCCTTTTGGTTTAATGTGGTTGTCTATTCTTCATAGTTTGAATGAATATTATGACTGCTTAGATCTTGTTTGAATATCTCAGTTGAGTGTTCATTGTATAGAAGAATAAGTTGCATGAATCCAATCCTAAATTACACACTAAGTGGTATTTAATAGTGTATTAAGAGGTAATTATCTCACTAGAGTTCTAGGGGTAATCACTAATTAATATAACTAGACTTAGCGAGTTGTTAAGGTTTAATTTTTGACTTAGTGAGTTGTTTAACTCCCAATTCAATTTGAGCAATGATAACCTATATTCCATTTTTCCAAGAAGCATTCATCATCAATTTATTTAAATCACAATTTCATTAATTATTTCAACAAGTTCTCAAAAATCCAAAAAATAGTAGTTTAGGTTATTTTCTATTATTAAAAAGAAAAAAAAAATCAATTTAAAACTCATCTTAATATTTTTGTCACTTAGTTTAGGTTATGAATTAAATAAAAGGCTCCTCAAGAGAATACGATCCGAGTTGTGCCCTTCACTGCATAATTTGGTTTATTTTGATTTAACCTGAGGCGACTAAAGACTTTAAATCAGTGCATAACCAGATGTTACCTATAGATGAACTGAAGTACCCGCCAGAATTAAGTAGTTGTTATAATCAATTGGATTGTTTATATTATTTGACTGCTGATGCAAGTTTGTATAGTTACCAGAGTGAGAGAGAGGAGTAAGAATGTGTGACCCTAAGTCTACGAATAATGGATATACCAAGAGCAGAACCAAGTTCATGGTTGCAGATGACTTGTCTGTGAAGCCTTTATCATCTCACCAAGTTTTATCATCTTTATTAACTGAATTGGAGGTGCCTTACCATGACTTGGAATAAAGTACCATCTGCATTGGGGTACAAGAGGTACGCACGTAATCTTTCTAAACCTTTTGATGACAGAACAAAGAAGATGAAATTTTGTTCTTTTTTTAAGAAGTTAAATGGTTTGGGTTTGGTTTTTGTTATCCTCTCTTTTACTTGAATATATATATATATATATATATATATGATCAGCTTTATTTGCATGGTAGCGGCAATTTCTTTTTGACTTGTATTTAAGACTCATGTACACAAATGCTGGTTCTGAGCATCCTTAGGTCTTCCTTGGTCTCGACATCAGTTTTGACAATTGGTCTGAAAGATTTTTTATCAAGTATTAAAGAAGATAATAAGTTAATATTGGTGAAGAGAAGTCAAAAACAAAAAAAAAAAAAAAACAGAAAGAAAAAAAAGAAAGAAAGAAAGAAACAAGCAGCAATTAATTGCTCGCTAAATAATCTGAAGCCTGACAGCAATGTGACAACTAACTAGAACTTCAAGTTCTTGATTCACTCGTAGTCATATTTTGCTGCTGTAAGGTTCATTGTTTTCAAGTTGTGTGATGTTTTTGTGTTCTTGCGTTAAAAATGAGACCGTGGAATGTTTAGAAGTCTATTTTCTAATAACCCGGAACGCTGTGACAAATAAAGAAGGTGACTGTAATCAATGACAACAGTTAAAATTGTTTTTTCCCGAAAAAATAATAATTATAATGGTTTATGTATATCATGTAAAAGTTGACAATTAATTGCTACTTTTTTTAATTTTTGAAATGTTTTTAATACTTTTAGAGACAAAAGAGAATCTTTAATCTTTTTCTATGTAGCTATTACAAGACACTAATCATATATAATTCCCCTAAAAGAAAACAGAAACAAACAGCCATTAATTACACATTTTACTCATACTGAAACCCGAACATCCCCACATAAAACCTTATGTACACCTTGATCGCATGAGATAATTTGCACATCAAAAGAGAAAGGAGAAGTAACCCCATCCTGGTCCCTCATGAATAATAAAACCTTCCGTGGTTACATAAAATAAAGGAAAATACTTACATCAAGTTTCTTATATCTATTTTATCAAAATTTTCAATTACATCTAAACCATGTGTCCTATTTATTTTCAAATTATTATCATTTAATTATAAACCCATATAAAAAAAAATATGACACATAATTATTTGTGAGTGGAGAACTTGATGTAATGGATATAAAGAACTTGGTATATTGTTATAATATGAAACAAAAATAAGTTCCCATTTTTCAAGACGTTGGCCTTTTCTTGAGAGAAACACCCTAAGTCTTTGACGCTTGGAAGAACACTTCAATTTTTAAAAACCTATAACCTGGAAAATGGTTCATACGAAGCTTACTAAGCTGAATTAGCTAGTCTCCCCTTCTTGTCCCAGCAAAAAGTGAATATTTTGCATTGTGTTTGATTCCTTTGACGTTGTTATTACCCAACTTATCAACATACTTATAAAACTTAAGTTCCCAATTAATAATGTTGATGACTCTTTATGGTTCAATCTATACATTGTAGCACTCAATATCATAAAGTAATTTTTTTGGGGGCAATTTTTCCCATAAAGTATTCTATGAGTTAATCTTTTTATCGCTGTTTTTTTCTAATATTTTCAATACTTATCTTTAACATTTTTAATAATAATTTTTCAATCCTAATCTCTAATTATTTTCAGTTGTAAGAAAAAATATAACTAAAAGGAGATTAGGCGTACCTGGACGAATCCACGTTCGGATCCGGGTCAAAGCTCCAATACTCCATACTTGTGCCCACACAATTATTAGACTATTAGAGCCTAATTGTGATTTGCATAGCAGATCACCAGAACCAGAAAGATGGTAGGAGAGAAGAGAATTGCCAGAAAACTCAATGGTGGGGTGAATTGCAATTGAGGAGGCATACCCTATTTATAGTGGTTTATGGAGGCCACTAATTAGGAAACGTGTGCACTCCTTCTTGCCCTCCAAGACAGTAATTAATTGTCTGTCAATTAATTCCCTAATTATGGTGATTTGTTCCTCTTTTAACAAATCCATAATTATTGCTGAAATATTCCCAAATCTGCATTTTATGCTGATTTTATTCTTATTTGATTAGGCTACTTATTTCTTAATCAAATAGTATGGCCCATCAAGGGCGGATTTGGACCCAAAGTCCAACATCTCCCACTCACACTTGATGGGCCTCCCATCGTGCGTGTATTACTCTTTCTTGTTTCATACTTGGCGTCTGCCATGACTGCGTGGGCAAAAACGTCTTTAAAATTTTGGTGCTTGTGAAACTAGGAATCCTTCATATCGGATCAGCATCCAAGGACACCCTTTATATATAACCGTAAGCTATATATTCATTGCCTCATATACCCCAGATTCTCCCATACACATTACTTATGGCATATCTAATCCCTCTCGAGTTAATATGTTGATTAACTCAGATTGCCTTCCACGCACATAGTATCCGCACTTACTAGCTACACATAGAGCTAGTAAGGGGTCGACCACAGATACTAGCACATCTTATGTATCTAGGAGTAAATCTTCCTTTTTGACTAAACATCAGTCCATCTTGACTTGGTCTCTTTCCTAGTTTTCATCCGTCTGACCGAATCGAGTGTGATCATGGAGCTTCAGCTAAAGTAGCTGTCACCAAACCAAGATTTCATGATGCTGTATAAGTCTTAAGGGCATCGTGGAAGTATTCTTCCTTCCTGGGACTCGCACTGTAGTGAACTAAGGATCTTTCACCTACATCCCGTGTTGCAGTTTAACTCTTAAACATATGCAGTATGAATTGCATGCTACGGTGAATGGTTTGAGGTGTACGTCGATTTCTTTTCTTTCACCGTACAGACATTAGTTCCAAAATGTACTCAACATTCGAACCAGAACTTTCTTTTTCACAATATCTCTTTTACAATCTCTTTGTGAAAAAAGAGTTCTTTGCCTGGCTACAGGTCTATATTCATGCTTCGATTCATTTTCTGTGTATATGCACACATGTGGATCTCATCTCAGTTTAACTGAGGCGACTCAAATGCAAAGATTCTTCTCAACCATCTCATGGTGATCATTTGCTCGTCTTACTTTCCCATGCCCTTACAAAACATGGGAAGACGGTTGTTCGTGTGAGTGAACCAACCTCTTTTGACCTGTATGACATACAAAACTGTATACCTTTATGTATTTACTCATAACATACATACCATTTCTTTTATCTTTATATAAAAGAAGTTCACGACCTTATATTTTATTTGCGCCCCTAGATTTTCACTAACTCAATGAAAATCAAGCTATGGGCTCAATAAGGGGATCTACCAACATTCTGTCAGTAGAAGGTCATTGAACTATCGCTTTCCCTCTTTGAAAGCATATCTCTCATAGAGATGTATCAAAAAGTATGTTTCGCCTTACTGTGATACTTAGGATCCTCATCATAAGATGTTATCGTTTGGATCTTTCTATCCACCATTTATTCCCAATCTCTCATAGGAATTACTTTAGCCATATGGCACTTTGAATGATGGCAGAACACGCCCTGTGTTCTATTTCCATGGATAACAGGAAAAAATACTATGTATATTTCCTTACTCCATCATCATTTGCCTAGGTCTTGTATTTGAGTATCCTTTCAAAAAAGGAAAGTTGTTGTCTTGACAATTTAATCCATGGTTATTCTCATAACCCATTTAACAGCAGGTAGGACCAAAAGCAACTTTCAAGTATGACCCAAAAACATTTGGTCTTATGTACACCAATGTGTACATTCATATTACCAACTATAGTCTCACATGGAACTCTATCCACCTTTCTTATGTTGGATTCCTCATAGGACATGTAACCTCTTTAGGTTTATGCCCTTGACTTCAGGGGTGTCCATGGGTTTGCAGTTTGACATCCTAAGATGTCTAAGGATTATACTTGTACATATCTTAGGTGGAAAAAACTGTATCTTTCTTGTGCAACTCTGTTTATCTTGTCAATCAAGATATTTGTTCAACCCATGACTTTCTCAACTCAGAATTTAAGGATTCTCTGATCCTTTACTCCTTTGACTCCCTTGACACTTGTTTCATATGTCATTTGATAAAGGGTGACTTCACAAAGAATCATCACTAGACCGTTTGGGACTTATATAGTGTTCTTCGATTATTTCGAAGTTGGTGAGGCTTTCACTTTGTGAAAATCTCATATACTACTATTTGGGTGATTGTTTCTACGAAGCCCTTAAGCTGCTTCATGTAGAGTTCATCATCCAATTTCTAAAATTCCAAATTGGAAGGTGGTCTTTACATCATCTTGATGCAATTTCAAGACTAAGCTTGTTGTCATAGCTAAAATTTAGAGTTAAAATGCACAACGGACAACCTTCCATTGTATTACCCTTTAGCCACTAAGTGTTTTAGGTTCTATATGCCCCTAACAGATTTGAGAACCTACTTGTTTCCAATCGCCTCTTGGCTAGTTGACAAATTACCTGAACATGTATTTGGTTTAAAAAGAATCCAAATCCTCCTGCATGACACTTTGCAATTCATCTTAGCAGGTCCTTCTAGTGTCTTTTAGACACTTATAGGTAGTTATCATCACCTTCTAAATGATGAAGAGATCATTCAATCCATTAGGGAATCTATCCCTTATAGTCATTCGCTAGATGACAATTTGCTCCGAGGTGGATTTCATAGGATTCTTTTCCTACGTATGAGTGAGGTAATTCTCTCGTAACTTACCTCTTACCTCTTTCATTATGAAAATGGTCTCAATCCTCCTACTCGGATCAGTGAACTTATGAACACTTGATTATTCCTTGTCACTTGTGAACCTCTTAAAGAGATTTATTATGATTAATGCTCATTTCCTGCTAGGAAATTTGGGTTTTATGAACGTTGTGTCCCACGGTTTTCTCTCAGTCACTGAACCGCCTTCATTTTCACTAATGAAGACGTGTCATGTCAAATTCTCATGTCATCTCACAAAAAGATACCTTCTTGTATACCTTAGCCATAATCTTCCTTACTTATAGGAAGAATTGTGAATATAAAGTTGATGACCCTTATGGTCTTAACAAGCTTGGTCATGGTCTAAGGCCCATCCACGATTCATAGGGTAAGGTTGTGACTGACATAGAGGGAATTTTGTTAAGTGTGAATATAATAGTTATGAGTCCACCTACCAACATATGGCTGATAGCCTCATTGATGCCATTATGTTCACAACCAAATCAAGGAGAGGTCTATATCTCCTTTTCAACAACTCTATTATGTTGAAGGGTTCTAGGTATTAATAGTTGCCTAACAATGCCTTTCTTGTACACAAAACTGTTTGAACTAATCACATGGGTGTCCTAAACCCTTGTTAGTTCGAAAGGTCTTATTCTTTCAGTTTACTGATTCCTGACTAGTTCAGCCATTATCTAACAGCTTCATACTTGCCAAAAATCAAGCAAACATTACTGTATATCTAGTAAACGTCCACAATGTTAACGAAACACCAAGCTTTTTGTGTTATGCCCTCACGTTCATTGGTTCACTAACGTCATAATTTGCCAATTGCAGTGAATTTTCCCAAAAATGTTTCTTTGTCTTTCTTGCCAGGTAGAATGAGTTCTCAACTTATTCATAAGGGTATTAACCCTTTAGCACACGTTGTTTAGCAAATAATCTTTTGCTAGTTTGATCATTCCCTTTGATCAAGGTGTACATGTGGCAAGAAATGGAATCTTTATCCCTAGAAAGAAACATCAAAATCCAACGAAGGATTTGAGAATCATAGTCTCATCGATCCTTAACCAAAGAGATAGCAAAGATATGATTTGTCAGTTGCAATTGCATGGAGTGAATCAGGGTGGTTTATCAGTGCAGAGTTAACGTGCAAGTTCCAATCCCTTGATTCTATCTCTTTATTGCTTTGCATTTGATATGAAGCCATATGCTTCTGTGAAACATCCACAACTCATGTGGATTGCTACTTTTTTAACCCTTAAAGGTTTATCAATGTACATTTCATCTTTTGCAAAAACCATTGACCTTTTCTAGATCAAGTTTACCTTATGGGTTTCTTACCCTTAGGCATGAAGGATGAATCCTCCCACTCTTTAGCTAAGTTCGTCAGACTGGTGGATCTTGAATCCTTCAGTCTTTCACATTTAAGTTCAATGTGGTGAATCACATTGCTGAAGGTTACAATATGCATATCAGAGGCAATCTTTACCTTTGTATACGCCCACTCACTAGAAGACATGGCCCACTCCTACTCACTGGGAGACATAGTTTCCTCCCACTCACTGGGAGATGTCTTATTACAACATACACTTGTTGTTTGTTAGAAAGAACTTGGCATTTAGTTTTTGTCTCAACCTCTTAGTTTGACATCTGCCTCAAGTATTGCCTAAACAACATGTTAGGACTTAGTACACTACGTTAAAACTTAACTTAGTTTTAACTTTATGGAAGAAGATCACCTATTTCACTATCTTCCAACACTATCCACACAGCTTGGATAAGGTTACATTGCTCAAACCAACATAAGTTCAAGCAATGTTGTTCTTTCTATACTTGATAGCATAAATCTTTTGTATCCTTCGGTTGCTTCAACCTTTAAATGCTGAAGACTAGTTGGTAGGATGTCCCTGACATCTCATTCTTCTTGAATGAAAGAGATTTAAGAGTTTTTAACTCCACAGATATCTCTATTGAGCTTGCCTTTATAAGCTCAGATAAATAGACTTGGTCATAATTGGTCACTCAGACGATTATGGTATACAAATCTTATTTGTTCAAACAAGACAAAGGATAATTAGATAACAAGTTCACTAGTTTCATGTTCAGAAGACAACTATGTTGACTCTCATCCCAATCATACTAGTTAGCTCATCACCCTTTTAACCACAGTCTTCATTGAACACTTTCCCCTTTGGATTTCTAGACGCATTCCAGGAAAAAATCCCACTCAATCAAAGAGCAGTTATATTAACAAGATAATAACACAATATCATCTAACTAGCATGAATGTTCAAGGAAATAGGAAGAGAACATACTTAATTCAATTGCAAAAAAAAAAACAGAGAATTAACCATAAATTCAATGAAAAACAAGAACATTCAAAAGTTTAAGTCTCATATTGTTGTCTCTTAACAGATTCTCCTTCTCATAGGCCCTTCTGACCATATTAACTCATGTAGCTTCTAGCTACAATGTCCAGCTCCTCTTTGCCATGTTTATATCCACTCATTTGGATGTATTTGCAGCATACCTCCCACTTGATGAGATGATTCTCATATCTCTATCTGTCTTGTCTTTTGTCACAACATAAGTGATAAAAGGTTAACTTTTAGAAGTCATTGCTTCAATCCAAGTGGATCAATATGGTTAGAAGCATGGGAAGACTTATTATTATTCAATAATTATTGAATAATTTTAAGTTGCTGCAATTTTTCAGATTTTTATCTCTAAGAGTTTGAGTCAAGGTTGGATAGGATTTTATATTAAAAAACTCATTTGAATAATCCCTTACTTTTAAAGAATCTTTAAGCATCTAACCTTATGTTGCAACTGAAAAACTCTTAAAAAATAAGCCAACCTATCCCAAAAAAACAATAGAACCAACATTGATTCAATTTCAACATTTTTGGGAATCTCTGGGTGCATACAAGCACCTTTTTGACTCAAAACAGATCCAAACGTACTTCAAATATATGCAAATTATATATCAAATTGAAGCTTTCGAATTTAGGGATTTTTAAAAATCAACCATGTCTCAATTGGAGGCCCTATGCGCCCTCACATGCCCTTAGAAGGTCTCTGGATCCAAAAATCCTGAAAAATTGGAAAATTCCAAAGTTGGCCACTCTCAGCGGTGGCGCGTGACGTACACGCGCCGCCTTGTGGCCGCCTGCCGGTGACAAGTGCCATCCTAAACGACTCCACGCGCCGCCCTTTCTTCGTCGGTGCTTGCCACATGTCAAACGGAGGCCCCAGTGGGCCCCACGCGCCATATGTCCTTTTTTTTGTCAACAGTAGTCAACGAATGACTGTTGACTGGTCAACCGTTATCCGTCACTGCTGATGTGTCAATGACGTGTCTCGGTCAGTGTGGCTGGTCAATGGATGACGTGGCCTCATTGACCGATGCTGACGTGTCGATTGGCGCTGACGTGGCTACCGCTCATTGGCGCCACATGGCATTGGTTGACCGATGACGTGGCGTTGACTGCCACGTCATCATCTTCAACTTCCAACTAGGTCAACCCCGACCCGGTTGGAGCTCCGGAGGGTTATTACTACCCGCAAACTTTGGGAGGCCATATCTCCCTCGTTTTAGCGTTTTTCACGTTCTTGGTATCGTTGGAATCGTAGTTCAGCGAACTACAAATCCATGGCATTTATTTGATCTGAAAGCCTCAATTTCATTGATCAAATCTTGAGTGAAGTGGCGGCGGCGACTAACGACCTGCCAACTTTTTTCCTTCATTTCTCCCTCATCCGAACTTCGTTTGACGCATTCTAAGCTTCGTTGGAATCGTCTCTTCGAGCTCTATACATCCATGTCCTTACTTTGGGCAAAAACACCGAGTTTCAAACACCCAATTTTTCTCGACGTTGTCGGCGTGACGTAATTCGACCGGATGTGTGTCTCTGTGTTTCAAAGGCTCTTCTAACCTTTGAGGGGTCAAGTCTTTTCCGTTTTTAGTTCCACATAGGTTCCAAAAACACCTAACTTTAATAGATCGTAGAAGTGACGAGGAGAAGAGAAGGAAATTTGTGCCATAATATATATACACACATGCGCATATATATAATAATAAGAGGAGCTTCTACGACATATATATCACGCCTGGAAAAAATATGCAGAAGCAAAAAAAAAAAAAAAATATATATATACATGTTCACGTTTTTAATTGGTTCCACACAGACACGCATATATACATATGGAGGCAGAGACAGAAACATCAAAGAAACTTGTTTATTCAATTCAAAATGATATTTGCAGGTTTCCTAACAAATTTAGTTAACACATATGTTTCAAAAATCAAATGCTCTCAGCAACTCCAGATATAAAGATAATATTTTCTCATATGATTGCACAGCGGAAATACATCGATCATATTGACACCCAAAAAATCATGCCCAGAATTATGATTTTGCGCAGCGGAAATAAATGGAGATATAAACAAGGGTTAAGGTGCAAAAATACACATGTGATTGTCCTCGAAGTGCACCCAACACCAAATGTTTTTTTTAGGTGCAACAGTGACTATATAGCTACAAAATACGTGCAAAAATACCCTTTGACCGTTAGTTTGACTTTTTAACCTTGAAAGTGATGACGTGTACGATGACATGGATGCTAGAGTGACATTTTAGAAAAAAAACTTGCTGATTGATAAAGCTTTGTAATTAATATTACCCACATTTCACTATTTTAGTACCATCTTCGCTGAAATAGATTCAAATTTGAGTGCAGAGTGCTTAACTCACTCAGCAGAGCTGTTGCTCTAAAAAACATACTGATTGCTCAATTTTTTCCCAACCCTAGATTCCCAATATTATTAAATTAAAATAATTATAATACATATATTATATTACTAATTTTTATTAAATTATATGATTTATTAGAAAAATTTGATTTTCAGCAAGTTTTTTTTTTCAGAATGTCACTTTAGCGTTCATGTCATCGTACACGTCATCACTTTCAGGATAAAAAAAAAGTCAAACTAACGGTCAAATAGTCAAACTAACGGTCAAAGGATATTTTTGCACCTATTTTGTAACCACATAGTCATTGTTGCACCTAAACAAAACATTTGGTGTTGGGTGCACTTCAAGGACAATCACATGTGTATTTTTGCACCTTAACACTATAAACAAATTATATCATATAGTTTATTCACATAGAATAATCACAGCCTCAAGGATCAAATGGCTCTGATGCCAATGTAAGAAAAAATATAACTAAAAGGAGATTAGGCGTACCTGGACGAATCCATGTTCGGATCCGGGTTAAAGCTCCAATACTCCATATTTGTGCCCACACAATTATTAGATTACTAGAGCCTAATTGTGATTTGCACAGCAGATCACCAGAACTAGAAAGATGGTAGGAGAGAAGAGAATTGCCAGAAAACTCAATGGCGGGGTGAATTGCAATTGAAGAGGCACACCCTATTTATAGTAGTTTATGGAGGCCACTAATTAGGAAACGTGTGCACTCCTTCTTGCCCTCCAAGACAGCAATTAATTGTCTGTCAATTAATTCCCTAATTATGGTGATTTGTTTCTCTTATAACAAATCCATAATTATTGCTGAAATATTCTCAAATCTGCATTTTATACTGATTTTATTCTTATTTGATTAGGCTACTTATTTCCTAATCAAATAGTCCGGCCCATCAACGGCGGACTTGGACCCAAAGTCCAACATCAGTATTGATTAAAAGCTTTCCATCACCATACGTAGCATTTACTCAGTACTGAAAATAATTAAAGATTAGGGTTGAAAATGTGGAAGATAAGTCTAGAAAATATCTAAGATGACTTCCGGAAAAAAACATTAAAAAAAGTTCATTACAAAATTTTTGTAATGTTAAAAAAAATGAGACGATCGAGGAATATGGAATATAAAGTGCGCAACGTTTGTTATATTTTTAACCTTTTTTTTTTCTCTTCAATTTTTTAGAATTTTATTATAAAAATAGAAAGGAAAATTCAAACTGGGAATATAATATTTATAGGCAGTGGCAACCAGCTGAATTGTCATCGTAAATGGCAGTGAAGAGATAATCAAAGACTGATGACATAAACTCGATCATATCATTTCAAATCTTTTGAGTTGCAGAGTGCATGCATGCATGAGAGTGGGATCCAATGTAAATTAAAGAGTGCAGCATTCAATTCAATTGCATTTACATGCAACACATACGATGAGCCCAATTGATAAAGTTAACCAACAAACGAGCAGTCAGCAAGGCCTAGGTTATATCAGTTCAAATAATCCAGCCATTATTATTGATTAATTAATAACATGTTGAGCTCAGTGACTTTAACTTCAACACCGAAACAAATTTCATTGAGAGTTGTTGCGGACAAAGAAGAAAACAGAGTGCTCTATGCTGAAGCGGGGAAGGATTTTGTGGATATTCTTTTAAGCTTCTTGACGCTTCCACTGGGGACTATTGCTAGACTTCTGGGTAAGGATTCAAACATGAAGCCTTTGAGATTTGGATGCATAAGCTCATTGTATCAAAGTGTGGGTAATCTAGACCAAAAGTATTTTAATTCAGATACATGTAAGTAAATGCTGCTTCAGCCAAGGAACTCAATGGAACGTTTTAATCAAAAGCTCAAACTCAACATTGATGACATTGAGCCCACCAAGCTTTATGCCTGTGAAATGCCCCTTTGCAGTAGAGCGGCTCCTTTGCTGGTGAGCACCTTCAACAATATAAAATGCAATTGTGGAAAGAATTTGACACACTTGCTTGACGAAACGATAACTCTAGGTATAATTTCTTCTTCAATATATACTACACGTTTATTATTGTACTTATTTGACTGTAAACAAAACTATTATATTTGAACGCGATTTTTCGTCCGTTTCACGTCTAACCTCATGGCAAGGTTATAGGCAAGGCTATGTACGGGAGGCATCTTTTGTTGTTCATGACGATTTACATGTAATGCCTGTTAATCTGACAACAACGTTGTGTCTACTAATGAGTCTACGTAGCAAGGTTAAAGTCGAGGACTTCTCTGTGAATATTAATCCAAATGAGGTACGTACTGCATCTTATGGTTATACTCCCTCTCCGCCTAAATATAAGGTAAGGTAGTGTTGACTTTTTTTTTTTTGAGAAATTAAGGAAGTTAAATAAGTTAATTAATCATATTATATGTGGTATATCTTTAGATCATATATCAGAATATAAGTTAGGTAAAATAGTTTAGAGAAAAAATGATAAATATAAATATTTTAAAATAATTTAATTAGCTTCTTTAATATCTATGAAAAAGTCAATTCTTTAGTAGATTTATATCTATGAATATTGCATTTCGTACGTAGATTTCTTATCTATTCTCATGCTGCTTCTTCTTTTGTTTTTTTTAAAGGTAATGAACCTCCTCAAGCGCTCACTGGTCTCAAATACGGTACTTACCGATTCATTGTTACGAAGGAAACAAATCCTTGAGAATCCCAAAGCCACGTTCAAGATAGGTGAGACGCATGACAGAGAGGATAAAAGGATGAAGTTGAATGTAATGATAGCAAAATCCAAGTGTAAGGTTTTGTTTGCTATAATTAACGAAGATTTCATGGACCAGCTTCTCAGCTTCCTCGCAATTCCACCGGGAGCAGTGGTGAGAGTCTTAGAAGGAAACTATGCTTTGGGATGCATCGATAAATTGTACAATAGTTTGTCTACTTTTGGTTGCACTGATTTCATGTCAGGCATAAACATGTTGGCCGACCTTAAGTTGGCCCCACAATATAATGTGAATAAACAAATGTTACCTATCAGTAAAGTGATGTATCCCTCACTGTTATGTCTTCGTTATAGAAATCTGGATGATCCTTAGTTCAAGTTGTTGTCTAACTGGCTATAGTAAGTATGGTTATTCTGATCTTAGACTAGTGAACTTGTGGGACCCCAAATCATTGTATGGATATGTGAAGAGGCCGAGGATGTTCATGGTCGCAGATGACTTGTCTGTGAAACCTTTTTCACCGGACCTTGTTGTGTCATTTTTGGATGAATCTGATGTTCCTGACCATGACTTGGAAGAAAGGACAATCCGCGTTGGTGTCCAAGAGGTAATTAAGAGTACTCTTTCTTTGATTTTAAGCCTTTTAATGTATTGCTTTTCATATGACGGCCTTTGGAATGTAAAGAGAATCAGAACGATAACGTGCTAGCTAAAGCTTCTGTACTAATTTGGGACGTGATAATTATATGAATGCAGATTGTGAACATCTTGAAAGCTTCCCTGATATCTTTGACAATGGCATTGACATATTTGATTTTGTTCTCTATTTTTTTTGGTTCTCACAACCAGTTGTATAAAACAATTTTTGGAAACAAGTTAAAAAAAATAAAAAAATCTATTTGGATAGGTTGTTTGGAAAAAGTTGTTTTTGAAGTGATGTCGTGGTGTAGTTGCCGGTGGTTACGTGACGGTGGTTGTCATTGATAGTGTAGCGTCGATAGTGGATAAGTGACGGCCTCAAAAAACAAAAAATAAGAAACCAACTAAAAACTGTTTTTATTTTTTAGTTTTTAAAAACAACTTTTTATCTTTTTGTTTTTAAAAACAAATTTTTGAAAACAGCACCGCTACAGAATATCAAAAGTCTGCAAGTTTGTAGCGGTTATATGTAAATATTTAAAATAAGCACTAGGGTGATATATGATAATTTTTTAAAAAATGTAATGTTTAATTTTCTTTATTTTAAATATGTTTAAAATTTTAAAAAATTGAAGTAGGACAGGCGAAGAGCTGGGGCACCACGCGGGGGCGGGGAGCTGCAAAGGGTTGAAGAGAGGTGCAACAGCGCCGTATTAGGTGCTCATTGATTCGACGAAACCTAATGCGGACTCGACAAAAAGGGGGCAATAATTCAAGACGTACGGATGACGGAGTTGGCGATGATGAGAATGAGGGACAGTAGGGTAAAATTATTAAATGAGAGGAAGAGAGGTAGGGATAAGAGAGACTCAAATGAAGGTTAGTAAGGTAAATAAATATGTTTGATCTTGCTCCTTACAGTTACGCATAATATATTCCTGGTCCCATTATTTTCAACATTACAACAATTTAAGAATATTGAAAAATTCTATCTCCTGTTTGGAACATAATGAAGTGAAAGGAAATTTTATAACACCTCCATAAAAATATTTAAACTACTTATTTTATCAATATCAGGATAAAAAAAAAACTAATGTTAAATGCTTCATTAATTATATGACTTTTGTTATCATGTAGAAAAATAATGAGACGAGAAATATGAAGCGTCTAAAGTTTGATATATTTTTAACCTTTTATTCTTCTTCTTCTTCTTCTCCTCCTCTTCAACTTTTAAGAATCTTATTATAAAAATTGAAAACAAAATACAAACTTGGAATATTATCCTATATCCAGGGCCAACCGGCTGAGTAGTAAATAACAATGAGGGATAATCAAAGGATGATGGACATAAACTCATCATTTCAAAATCTTTTGAGATTTGCATACGTGAGAGTCGTATCCAATCTAATTGGGGTTGAGATGCAACATTCAATGGCATTTATAAAGCAACACAGAACGATGAGCCCAATTGAAAAGTTGATCAACAAACGAGGAGTGACGAATTGAAGGCCTATATAAAATCGGTTTCAAATAATTCAGTCATTATTAGCTAATGACATTCACGAGCCAAGTGACTTTACAGATTTCTACTTAAGTATATCTCCTTATATATATATATATATATATGAGAACCTATTTATAAGTCTATTTTAATAAAAAAATTTATTTCTTATTATAAGTCTAATTTCAGAATAATAAATACATTTTTACATTTATGCCCCTATCAATTACAATAAATAAAAATATTTTATTCATACTAATTTTTGGAATCAATTATAGATAAGAATAAAAATAAAAATTAAAATTTAACCATTAATTAATAAATTCTTATATGAAAATTAGTTAATTTAAACTTATAAATAGTATCAGAGTAGTTGGCTCATCTATACATCCTTCTTGAACTTTATCACAGGTAGGTTGGCTGTACCAGTTTCCATTTTTCAAATCTCTTGGATTGGTGGGTTAGGATTGCTCTCATGGCTTCAAATTCAACTGCTTCAAATGAAATATCGGAACAAATTGCATTGAGAGTTGCTGTAGACAAAGAAAGAGATAGAGTGCTCTATGCCGAAGCAGACAAGGATTTTGTGGATGTTCTTTTAAGCTTCCTGACGATTCCACTGGGAACTATTGCGAGACTTGTGAGTAAGGATTCAAACATGAAGCCTTATCGATTCGGAAGCATAAGCTCTCTGTACGAAAGTCTTTGTAATCTAGACCCCAAATATTTGGATTCAGAGACGTGCAAGCAAATGCTGCTTCGGCCTAGAAACTCAATGAAACTTTATAATCAAGAGGTCGAACTCAACATTGATGACACTGAGCCAACCATGTATTATGGTTGTGAATATTGTATTTCTGAAGGAGATCCATCAGGTTCTCTGGTGAGCATTTCCAAAAATAGTAACTGCTGCAATATGTGTGGCGATGATTTGACATTCGTTCTGAAGCCTTGCAAATCGTTGTTAAGCTGTCCACTGGTTAGTGGTTTCACTCAAAACGTGAGAGGTATTAATCTCTCTTGCAACGCGTTTTATATTTTGTCATCCGTATTCAACTAAACAAAACATTATATATGGAATTGGGTTCCTTGCTTAGCAAATTTGCTTAGTAGGGAGAGCTAGTTAGATCTGAACCATCAAATCAGATCTAGGATTTTTTAGAAGTCTATATTTTTTAAAAAAAAGTTATTTTAATGGGTACTAAATCCAAAATAAAGATAATCTCTTTAACTATTATATGTTCGAAAGATCTGGACACGCAGAGCTGCTAAGCTCTTCCTGATTCAAATGCAGATGATACGTGGCAAGGCTATGTAAAGGAGACTGCATCTTTTATTATTTCTGACGATCTTAATGTTGCTCCAGCTGATTTTAATACAACATTGTGTCTGCTAGAGAATCTACGTTCTGAAGATCCACCACCTGAGGAATCCATTATGGTTCTTGGCTCAAATGAGGTGACGTTCTGGAAACATTAATCATTGTCACTATGAATCTTATTTCCTTCAATTTAGCTCTCATTATCTGATGCTCTATTATGTTTTCCAAGATTTTGGACCTACTCAAGTGCTTGTTGGTCTCCAAGTCAGCACTCACAGATTCATTGTTAAGGAAGGAACACAGCTTTATGGGTTCAGAAATCTCGTTCATGGTACCTGAGATACAAGGAAGAGAGATCACTAGGACGATGAAGATGAAGATATTGATGACAAAATCAAAGTCAAAGATATTGTTTGCTCAAGTTGAGGAAGACTTCATTGACCAGCTTCTTAGTTTCTTGACATTCCCACTAGGAGCTGTTGTAAGAGTTTTAGATGGAAACTCTGGGTTGGTGTGTGTGGACAAATTATTTAACAGTTTGACCAACTTTGATTCAACAAGGGACTTTAATTCAGAGAAGATAAAGAACTTGTTGGCCAACCTGAAGGTAGCCCCATATTATAAGGTGAATAACCAGATGTTACCTATAGATGAACTGAAGTACCCGCCAGAATTAAGTTGTTGTTATAATCAATTGGATTGTTTATATTATTTGACTGCTGATGCAAGTTTGTATAGTTACCAGAGTGAGAGACGAGTAAGAATAATGGATATGCCAAGAGTAGAACCAAGTTCATGGTTGCAGATGGCTTGTCTGTGAAGCCTTTATCATCTCACCAAGTTTTGTCATCTTTATTAACTGAATTGGAGGTGCCTTACCATGACTTGGAACAAAGAACCATCTGCATTGGGGTAAAAGAGGTACGTACGTACTTTTGACGCAGAATAAAGTAGATGCATGCAATTTTGTTTTTCTTAAAAGAAATGAACAAGAAGTTAAATGGTTTGGGTTTGGTTTTTTGTTATCCTCTTTTTTCACTTGAATATGATCAAATTTCTTTGCATGCTAGCTGCAATTTTTTTTTGGGCGCTTATATTTAAGACTCATGTATACAAATGCAGGTTCTGAGCATCCTTAAGTCTTCCTTGGCCTCTACATCAGCTTTGACGATTGGTCTGAAAGATTTTTCATCAAATATTAAGGAAGATAACAAGTTATCAAATACTGTTAGTGAAGAGAGGTCAAACAAAAACTAAGCAATATAATTGCTCGCTAAATTGATCACTAGAACTTCAAATTCTCGATTCACTTCCACATATATTTGCCGGTTAATGGTTTGTTTTGAAGTAGTGTGATGGCTTGTGATTGGCTTAGATGTTTATAGTGACGGCTTGTGATTGGCTTAAATGTTTATATGATGGTGATTTGGTGCTCAACTTATATGTTTTATCTAGCAATTCGTTTTCAATTTCCTATTAAGTACAGAATTTGCTGCCGACCTATTCTAATCAAAAGGAAGAATTACAATGAGGTCCCAAGGAAGGAAAAAAAATGAAAAAATGGTCCCTTTAATAACTCTAGGAGCCTATATTGACAACTCGTTAACAACTTCAGGAGCCTGTATTAACAACTCCATGAGACCATTTTTTCATTTTGCAATCTATTGGGACTATTTTTTCATTTCTCTTCTTTCTTGGGACCTTAGTGTAATTCTCCCTAATCAAAATGAATTAATTATTGTGTATGTGATTAGTAATTTAGATTACTTCTCATATTCTGCTGAAAAATATGAGCGCTACTCGGGAGACAAGTAGAGAGAAATACAACAGAACAGCCCGCACACTGAACAATATAGCGGTAATTAGGTCATCAGAATGCTCGTCTTGAGATTTCAAAATCAAGATAACAAGTGGTATGAATGAATACTATTTTTATCAGATAATTAATTAATTTTTTTACCAAAGGGTTTGTGTACATTATGTAATATGTCAATTAATTGCAACTGCTTTATTTTTTTAATGCTTCTAATATTTTTAGATACAAAAGAGTGTACTCAATCATTTTAGATTTAAGAGTTTAGGGGCGTAAAAAGCTGATCTTTTGAAGTTGTAAGCTCCGGGCTCCGGCCAAAATAAAAACATCGTAAATAGAGTAAGCAAAATCAAAGAACGTCAAATTTATAGAATTATAATCAAATCCTGAGAATGCAGCGCGCGCACGTTGCATTAAAATCCTATATTTAAATTATGGATGGATAAAAGTTAATTAGTGAAAATTATTAAGAGCTGGTTTAATTAATGTTGGTAAGAGTGACTTTTATTTCAATTGATTTTTGCAAAATGAAGTTGACATGTGTTATGCCGTATCTTTCTCTCTTTTGTCTTACCAGATAAAAATAACTACAATATTTTTTTTAAAAAAACCCACATTTATTTTTTTATCAGTAATATCAATTAATTGATTTTTCAACTAAAAATCATTTAACTGATATCAATGATACCATCATGGCATGTGTTATACTTTTTTTTTTCTGGAATTATTATTAATTATCCTTTTAGAAAATGTTGATATTTAGAGCGGCATATAAAAGCATATAGCAATAAAAATCTGTTTATTTTAAGAGAGGAGAAAAGAGAGGATGAGACATTAAAGTCATTTTACTCCCAAATAGGGTTAATGACTCAATTAAGGATTTGTTGAATTTACTAACCTAATTCAAAATTTAATAGGTAGCTTTATATGGGATTTTTCCTAAGGGCTTGTTTGGTATGAGGGGAGGGTAGGGAAAGTGAGTGAAGGGAAAAAAATTTTTAGTTGGATTTTTTTTTTTTTAAAAAAAAGAAAGAAGTGGGGTATAAAGTTTTTAATTAAATTTTCTTACTCTTTTATCTTACATATTTTTTATATTAAAATTTCATAACTTAACTTTTCCAATTTTCTTAAATTCAATCATAAAAATTTTCCCTCCCCTCCCTTCCCTTCCAAATCCCTCATATTAAACAGACCTTTTTTTTTTTTTTTGGTCAAAACATATTAAACAGACCTTAAAAGTTAGTACTTCCTCCTCTCTTTTTTACAAGAGCTTGATACCAAATTACACGATTTAAGAAAGTAGTTAAAATTAGTTAAAAGTAAATAAGAGGGCAAGAGAGAAAAATAGAGTAATATTAAGAGAAAGTATGAAAAAAGGAGGTAGTATGAGAAAAATATGTGAAGAGAAAATAGAATTAATTATTAGGGGCAAAATTGGTAAAAAATGTATTAAATGCTCATACCACTCCAAGTTAGATTTTATAAAAAGGATTAAGGCAATTCAAATTTTAAGTTTATATAAAATGGATTGGAGGGGTTATATAAACTAATTTGAAAACATTTGGGTGACGCTAACAAAAATTGGTTTAGTTGGTAAAGGTTTTCAATTCGTCCTTAACTATAAGGTTGTGAGCCAATATCCTATCAATTTGTAGACTTTTTTGGTGGTTGATCAGTAAATAGTTCTGAAAGCGCTTTTTGAGCTCAAAATATGCACTAGCCTTGATGAGCTCTCAGGGAGGGTACAATATTCAATTGATCTTACTCTTATCATCATTTTTTATCTTTATAAAAAATAATGAGACGGGGAATATGAAGCGTCTAACCAGTGAAGTGATAATCAAAGGGGCTGATGACATAAAGTCATATGTATCATTTCAAGATCTTCTGGGAGTTGCAAAGTGCATGCATGAGAGTCGGATCCAATATGATTAAAGATTGCAACATTCAATGAGAAAGAGGAAAATGAGATTTTAATTTATTATAAACCGTTCATAACTGAAATACAGAAAAATAAATAAATTTTAATTTATAACATATAATAATAATTTTATAAGATCTTAAATATAAATCATTCATTTCAAATAATGAGAAAGAGGAAAATGAGATTATTCTCTTCAGAAGGTTTATTATCTATTCTCATGTATTTTTTGCCATTAATTGAAGGTAATAGACCTGCTCAAGTGCTCATTGGTCTCAAATACGGTACTTACCGATCATTCATTGTTGAGGAGAAAACAAAGCATTGAGAATCCCAAAACCACGTTCATGATAAGTGAGAGACATGGCAGAGAATATAGGAGGATGAAGTTGAATATAGCGATTCAAAAATCTAAGTGCAAAGTGTTGTTTGCTGTAGTTGATGAAGATTTCATGGACCAGATTCTTAGCTTCCTCGCAATCCCACTAGGAGCGGTGGGGAGAGTTTTAGGAGGAAACTCTGGTTTAGGATGCATCGACAAATTGTACCAAAGTTTGTCTACTTTTGGTTCCACTACTGATTTCATGTCAGGGATAAACATGCTCGCCGACTTTAAGTTGGCCCCACAATATAATGTGGATAAACAAATGTTACCTATCAGTGAAGTGACGTATCCTTCACGGTTATATCTTCGTTATCCCAATCTGAACAATTCTAGTTCAACCTGTTATCTAACTGACCGTAATGGTTATAATAGTTGTAGATCTTCTGAAAGATCACTGGTGGTGAAATTGTGGGACCCCAGATATCCATCCACGAGTAAATCATCGTATGGATATGTTAAGAGGTCGACGATGTTCATGGTTGCAGATGACTTGTCTGCCAAGCCTTTTTCATCTGTCCTTGTTGCGTCATGTTTGAATGAATCTAGTGTTTGTGAGCATGACTTGGAAGAAAGGACAATCTGCGTTGGTGTCCAAGAGGTACGCGTGTTTTGATTTAATTTTAAGCATTTTAATTTGCCTTGTTTTTCATATATGAGACTACAACTTTCGTTCTAATTTGGAACATGATCATATATGAAAATGGCAGGTTGTGAACATCTTGAAAGCTTCCCTGATATCGACATCGGCTTTGACAATGGGATTGGGTCCATTCTTAACAAATACTTCTATTAAGGAAGAGAAGTGGCGTGATCACCCAACATCCAATTGTAATTTGCTCAGTAGAAGTCTTCGGGGAATGTGATTAGTGCTAATTTTCTAACCGTCATGATATTGCTTTTGGCCGCAGTAGTATTGTATCATCGTTTGTTCTATTGTGATTGAAATATAATATATTCCGTTTGTTCCATCATCGTTTATCTGTCCGCTGTGGTATTGTATCATTTTATAAGTTTAACAAATTAGTTTGGGAAAATCCTATATAAAGCTATTTAAAATATGAAAATTCTAAATTAGGTTGATAAATTCAACAAATCCTTAATTGAGTCATTAACCCAATTTGGGATTTTAAAATGTGGGTAAAATAATTTTAATGTCCTTCTCTTTCTTTTCTTCCTTCTTAAAAGAGTTTTATTACCATATGACTTTATTGCTCTGTATATATCAACATTAATATATAATCCAATAAAATATAATTTTCTAAATCAAAGGAATTTTTTATGCTCTAAAAGGTTCATAAAAAATAATTCAAGCAAAATAAAAACAGAGAGAGAGAGAGAGATCCATGATACATACCAACTAAAAATCATTTAATTGATATTAAAAATAAATTAAAAAATTTGATTTTTCCAACAAAAAATCATTCAATTGATATTAAAGATAAAAAAAATTGAGTTTAATTAAAAAAATAATGTAGTTATTTTTATCAAGTGAGATAAAAGAAAAAGGAAAGAATATAACACTTGCCAACTTTAGTTTGCAAAAATCAATTGAAATAAAAGTTACTTTCACCAACATTAATCTAAACGAACTCTAAATAATTTTTCCTAATGCATAAATTTGAATTTCTTAAAAATAATTTAGTTAGGATTTCACTTTTTTGACTTTTCCATTCTTTAATATGAATTATTCATTTTTATTAGATAGGCAAGAAATTTTGATATACTTCTAAGAATATTTTAAATAAAAATATTAAATGCACTTAAAATTTCATAAAATGCTTATTGAAATATAGAACTTTTCAAAAAAGGATGTATATATGAAAAAAATATAGTAAAATTTATAAATAATATTTTTATTTAAAAAATATTTTTTATTGTGACTTTTTTTTAAAAAAAATTGTTCATGTTAATAAAATGAACTCCTTGCTTAAAAATATAGTAAGTTTTTGTTCTTGCGATGATAATTAATCTATTTAAACTATAGATGAATCATATTTTGTTTTATTATATATTAATGTTGATATATATATATATATATATATATGAAGAAACATAAGTTACAAAGTAATTAAACTCTTTAAAGAGAAGAGAGGAGAGGATATTAAAGTCATTTTACCTATATTTTGAAATCATAAATTAGGTTGAAGACTTAATTAGGGATTTTTTGAATTTACCAACCTGATTTAGAATTGTTCTATTTTAAATAACTTTATATGGGATTTTCTCAATTAGTTTTGAGAAAAAATAAATATAAATATTTAATAATTTAGTTAGTTTTATTAATTTCTTCAAAAAAAAATTGACTAGATCTTATATATAAAACCAGAGGAAGTATTATGGGTTATATTTTCTAAGAACGCGTATGCGTATAATACCATTACGGCATTTGATAGATACGTTAAATAAAGGAGATGCAAATTTGTTTTTTAAAAACAAAAGGACCGGAAGTTATATGTGGCTTGGGTTTGGTGTTTGTTATCATCTCTTTGGGAAAATTAATATTTTAATTCTTCAATTTTTTCGTAATTCTAACTCAATTCTTCAATTATAACTTAGCATGACTTGTTCCTTGAATTATTGTCTCGTTTATGATTTAGTATTCGATTTGGATGATTATTTAGAAAGGTCACAATTGTCAATTGATCTGACTCAACGCTTAGATGTATTATATTCCTCGTCTAATCTTTTTTTTAACATTACAGAACATAAATTTTGGAATGAAAAATTTCAATCTCCTGTCCAAATTTTTTTTCTTTCTACGATCAGCTATAAGTTAAACCAGTGAAGCGATAATGAAAGACGCTGATGACATATAAAGTCATATCATCTCGAGATCTGCTGTGAGTTGCAGGTGCATGCATGAGAATAGGATCCAGTGTACTCCCTCCGATCCATAATATAGGACATCTTAACTAATTCACGGAAAACAAGAAATGATAGTTAAATTATTTAATATGTCCTAAAATATAAACTTTTTTTACTTTTACCCTTATTAAAAAATGTGTTTAAAAATGGTATTTGCATGAGAAATAAGAGAGAAAGCCATTTTATAAAGGCATTTGTATCAGAAATGATAGTTGTGAGGAGAGAGAAGAACCATCATTTATCATTACGATTACATTGGAATTTTTATTTTAGACAGAGGGGATATAATTAATGGGCAAAGTTGGAAAGTAAGCATTAATCACAAAGATAAAACAGGAAAAAATACATTAATTAAACTGTAAGTACCCTATATTATATTGTGAACAATGCATTTCTTCTGCAGGTATCCTATACTGTGGACAGCAGGGAGTAATTAAAGAGTGCAACACTCAATGGCATTTACATGCACCACGAACGATGAGCCCCAATTGAAAAGTTGATCAACAAACAAGGAGTCACGAAGGCCTAGGTAATATCAGTTTCAAATCATCCAGCCATTATTAATTAATATAGCATGAGATCAGTGACTTTACAAGTTTCCTGCTTAAGTAGTACTCATCTTCTTATATATATATATTTCTTGAATTCTTGAATTTTTTCTCTCCCATGGCTTCAAATACAGATGCTTCACCGAAACAAGTTTCAGTGAGAGTTGTTGTGGACACAGGAAAACAGAGTGCTCTACGCTGAAGCAGGGAAGGTCTTTGTAGATGCTCCTCCTTTTTTATAAACAATTTTTTTTTTCTGATTGTGCAAAAACAACTCGCGGTTAAAATTAGTTAAAAATAATAAATGTGTAAAAAATATCATGTTTTTTTTTAAATATACCCCTATTTATGAAAAGATCATAAGAGAGAGAATGAGTATAAAATATGAGAGAAAATGAGTAATAAATGATTAAATGAAAGAAAATTAGTAGGGAGTGAGGATAATTAATATAAAGATATGTATTTAATAAAGGTAGAAAAGGAAAAAATAATTTAAATTTTGATATACAAAAATAAAATTACTTATATTAAGGATCAACTCTAAAGAGAAAATAGCTTCGCGAGGCTTCCACCGGAAACTATTGCTAGACTTGTGAGTCAGGATTCCAACATGAAGCCTATGAAATTGGGATGAATAAGCTCATTGATCAAAGTGTGAGCAATCTATACCCCAAGTATTTGAATTCTGAGACGTGTAAGCAAACGCTGCTTCAGCCAAGGACTCAACGGAACGTTTTAATCAGACACTCAAACTCAACATTGATGACACTGAACCCACCAAGTTTTATGATTGTATATCTTGTCGTTTTGGAGGAGGATCTACTCTGGTCAGCACTCACAAGAATATGAAATGCAAATGTGGGAGGCATTTCACAGTTCTTCTGAAGCCTTGCAGATCTCTGTCATCGTCATGCTGTGGATCCGATACTGGAGGTAATTGTTGAAATTATGAATTAACGATTAACGAGGGATATATATATATATATATATATATTAGGTTTGTCATTTTATCAAAATAACTTCAACCTATTTATTCTAATATCCTTCCTATTTTTATTAAGCCTGGATTTGTACTTTTTGAGTCTCAGACTCACAGAGGCCCTTCATTTTTGGCCTGGATGTATACTTCTTTTTTATTTTTATATATTTTAATTATTCGATGTAGGACTTAATCATTTATTCTAATAGTAATAATCTCTTTCGCAACGCATTTTATATTTTCGTTATATTCCTTATCATCCAAACCATGTTTGAGCCGACTGTTAATATTGCTTCATTTCATACCAAATCCGACTTGCAGATGATACATGTGAAGACTATGCAATGGAGACTGCATCTTTTATTATTTCTGACGATCTAACTGTAACTCCTTCTGATTTCAAAACAACATTGTGTCTGCTGAAGAATCTACGCTCGAAAGATCCACCCCAGGAATCTACCGTGGTTCTTAGTCAAAATGAGGTGAACTCCTGGAAATATTAATTTTGTCAGAATGAATCTTATTTTATTTATCTGTGATAATCTGATGCTTTTATTATGTTGTCAAAGATTTTGGACCTTCTCAAGTGCATGTTGATCTCGAAGAAGGCACTCACAGATTCATTGTTAAGGAAGGAACACAGCCTTGCCAATTCGGAAAACTCGTTCTAGATAACTGAGAGACAAGGCAATGAGAGCTCTAGGAGGATGAAGATGAAGGTATTGATGGCAAAGTCAGAGTCAAAGATATTGTTTGCTCAAGTTGAGGAAGATTTCATGGACCAGATTCTCAGTTTCTTGACATTCCCACTAGGAGCGAAAGAGTTTTGAAAGGAAACTCTGGGGTTGGTGTGTGTGGACAAATTATACAACAGTTTGATCAACTTTGATTCAATCAGAGGTTTTAATTCAGAGAAGATGAAGAACGTGTTGGCCAACCTCAAGGTAGCACCATATTATAAGGTGAATAACCATTAGAAGAAGACAAAAAACTTGTATGGTGACGCTATTAAGAAATGAGTAAGAATATGTGACCCCAAGTCTACAATAATGGAGGAAGAATCAGGCAAAGGATATGCCAAGAATAGAACGACGTTCATGGTTACCGATGACTTGTCTGTGAAACCTTTTTCATCTCACAACGTTTTATCATCTTTATTAACTGAATTGAAGGTGACTTACCACGACTTGGAAGAAAGAACACTCTGCATTGGGGTACAAGAGGTACGTATGTATCTTCTTACCTTTAACTTGATATGATCATATTTATTTGCATGTTAGCTTCAATTTTTTTTCCTTTCATATGTCAGACTGATCCAGTAAACTAATGCAGGTTCTGACCATCCTTAAAGCTTCCATGGTCTCAACTTCAGCTTTGACAAATGGTCTGAAATTTTTTTTATCAAATATTAAAGAAGTTATCAAGTACGAGCATAAAATAAGAGAAGTGACTACTACTGACGAGTGGTTCAATATAAGTAGTGTGGTGGGTTGTGATTGAATAAATAATTATATAATGGTGACCTGGTGCTCGAGTTTAATTTGCAATTGCAATTCCCAACTATTCTAAATCTAAAATAATTTCATAAAAATTGTCATTATTAAATTTCGTTATGTTTTAAATAATTATTTTTGTTAAATCAAGAGGATAAGTGAAGTAATTATGATTCATGTGATTAGTACATGGAAATCAGTTCTCATATTCGGCAGAACTATGCCTGATGTGAGTTGCCGTACGTGTGGTGCTTCTCACCACTTGGGAATTGTTATGAGTTAAATTTTAAGAAAATAAGAGAAGTAAGATTATATAATTTTAATAAAGAGAAGATGTTCATATTGATGAGGATTCATCATATATAGTAAACTTTCCATTTCCATCTTTAGATACCAAACCATATATATGATGTATGGGACTTTTTTTTTTCTTCCAATTTTTGATGATCTAATCTGAATACAACCAGGCGAATATATAGTCACCGTAAATTAAATGCCATAGAAGTGATAATCAAACGTGAATGACATTTTTGAGGGGGAAAAAAACGTGAATGACATAAACTCGTCATATCATTTCAAAAAGCCAAGAGTAGTAATCTTTAATCCCCTAGCTTTAAAATTTTTGGCCAGATATAAAATATTTTTGCGGTCATTAACCTTGACACCTTTTGTCTCATATATATGATAATTTTTGGTGCCAGTCATTATTATTTTATAAAAAAAATAAATGAGCAAAATAAAATCTTACGTAATGTTAAAGGGTTGATGTATTTTTACAGTTTTACTCAAAACTTTTGAGTTGCAGGATGCATGCATGAGAGTCGGATCCAATCCCTCTGTGGTTGCTACGATAAGGAACCTGTCGCTTCCAAAAGGGTGCAACATTCAATGGCCTTTACCTTCAAACACAAACAAGGAGTCACTGAGGCTTATTCAGTGAGTGTTTGGAAAAAGTCAAAATTGTAGTTTTAGAAGCTCTTTCTCACAAGTCGAAACAAAACTCCTCTCACCTACTATCTCGTAAATTATAAAAATTAATCTAAGAAAACTAATCCAAATATGCATTTAAGTCATATCCGGTTGAAATAATCCAACCATTACTAGTTAATAATTACGTACATGCGCTCGGTGACTCTACAAGTGTTATAGAAACCAAACACAAAATGCTTCTTTTAAATTTGAGTCCTTACTTTGACAAAAAAAAAAAAAAAATTGAGTCCTTGCAATGAAACCAACCACACCTATTTATACATTAGTAGGAAAATGACTTTTTAGACCGGTTAAAAATGATTTTTTAGACCGGTTCTGTATTAGGTCTTGATACAGGAGGTCTAAAAAGTCTGTTATTTTTTAAGACCGGTTGTAAGAACCGGTCTAAAAAGTCACACATTTAAGACCGGTTGTGGGAACAACCGGTCTTAAAGGTAAGACATTTAAGACCGGTTGTGGTCACAACCGTTCTTAAAAGTGTGAAACCGGGCTTAATAAAAGGGACATTTTTAAAAAAAGAAGAAGAAGTTTTAAGACCGGTTGTAGTCACAACCGGTCTTAAAAAGTATTTTAAGACCGGTTGTGGGAACAACCGGTCTTAAAGGTGAGACTTTTAAGACCGGTTGTGGGCACAACCGGTCTTAAAAGTCTCACCTTTAAGACCGGTTGTTCCCACAACCGGTCTTAAAATACTTTTTAAGACCGGTTGTGACTACAACCGGTCTTAAAAATTCTTTTTTTTTAAAAAAAGGTCCCTTTTATTATATGTACACGCACAGAATGCTCCAATTTTAAACAGCAGTACATAACAATCACTGATTTCAACTTCAAAATTCAAAAGCACCAGTCTATAGCAGCATCAAATTAATGTTCATATAAGCAAGTACAGTCATACATTGATGATTCATTTGCAATTAGACAGTAAGGATATGATGACCAAATGACAGCATAGTAAAACAAAAGCAATGAACATGCAAAGAAATGAACATGCCCTTTAATGGTCCATTGTTATTGTCAGCAGAACATGCATATTGCATTGCATAACGTGCTTGATCTGCCAAGCCCTTCTTCTTTCCCTTTGACGAATATGAAGAATCCATAATCCCTGCATATATCACCAATTCACTCACTTCATTCATTATGTACTCATCAAAATTAGAACATGTTAATTTCTCTCTGCTAGAAAATAATATTTGGAAATGAGTGCTTTGTGAAGGAAAGAAATCGCTTATATCATCAATACAACTATTGAAGCATTGTTTTAATCATGGCCACAAGATTTCTGTTTTAATCATAGTTTTAATCATGGCCTGTGATGTTTTCCCTTTCTGCTACATTCTTGTTAAAATTGTGACACAAAATCACACATATATTTATATAAAAAGATATATAATTAGGGGTCATCTTTCTACCATTCTCATTAGATCAAAGCATTAAAACTGAAAGTGAAGGGCTTTGTGGGACTTTTTAAGGGGAATATTATACTGATGAAATCAGAAGCACAGTACAGAAGTAAAGATTCAAACTTTTTGGAACTTTAACATTATTTTGCTTCAAATCTTTTACAGGATTCCTTCTGTGGTGAGTACATCTATGCAAACCCCAACTTCACCTTCAACTTTGATCTTGCGCCTACAAGAATATATTAAAAGTTTTTACTATCACTATCTAATATGACTAGTCTAGATTCCAATATTATTACGTCTAAATCTAAATACTCCCACTTCTCTCAAATGTATGACTCTAGTCCCAATTATAAGTTTGTTAAGTATTCTTTAATAAAGGAAAACTTGGAACATTTTATCAATTTAAGATCATTTTTTATTTTGTGAGGATGAATTAAAAGTGACTTATGATAGGAATAGAAATGGTAAGAGTTAGTCAAGGATTTTGTTTTGGTCCTAAATGTAAAAAAAAAAGAAAAAATTCAATCATTTTGTGAATGCAATTTTGTGGAACAGAGGGTGAGAGAGAGAGAGAGATAATACATAAGGAATGAAACAGTCCATGAGAAGAAACAAACATTTTCACATTATAGAAGACAAGATCATATAACAAAAATTGCTTCAAATAAATGAAACCAAGCAATCACAAAAATAAAATAAAACATACAAATCAGAGCCAAATACATGCAGAATGAAATAAAATAATGTACAATGTAACATTGGATTAAAAAACTCACTATTTTTGTAATAGCTCATGGATGAATTCAGCACAACATATGCGAATGAAATCAATATCTTCTCCAGGAAAGGGATCAGCAAGATCAAACATCTGTAACACCAAAACCAGACGAAACATTGACTTAGTAACTTAAAAACAATAAAGTAAAACAAAAGTTCTGAAATATAAATTTACCTCTTCAGTAAAATCAGTCGTGCCTAGAGTGATAATATTGTAAATGTGTCTCAAAACATAAAAACCACATAAGTTGGACCCCTTTGGTTGCCGACGGCTCTGAGAAAAAACATGATATCATTAAAACAAATATAAATGCATGTCTTATTACATTCTTTAAACAAATCCATATGTACTAACCTTTGGCATGATCCATGTAGGGTCCTTTAAGTCACGAACATGCTTACCACAAGCACTGTGTAGGAATGTCCGCATAGCCCTATGATCATCACAATGACAAAGGTTATTGGTTTTACACAAATTCCATAAACTTTGCATACAAAAGGTAATAATGCAAGAAAACTAACGAATTAATGGTCTTTTTCAAATCATTCCCTGGTTTGAAGTGGAGGGAACATAAGAGGATGACAGTGTAACTACTCTTGCATAGAAGAAGCAACTGCCAATGATCACTGAAAAAAACAGAAGAATATTAATAAGCAAACATAAAACATTATATAAATTATAAAATATCAATTTGTTTCTTACCTATGCACATATGGAGCCAAGAAACACTCGGTTCCAGTTTCACTAAGCCTCTGTGACAAGTATGTATGTCTAGTAGCAGCAGTGGTCCCTTTCTCTTGGATGTGATGGGGGCATAAGAATCCAAATTTTTCGCTTTTGCCAGAGGAGACCAACCTACGATGCATGTACCTACAATAACGCAAGCACATAAATAAAAGGTAAACGGTGAAACTTTTAAAATATTTACTTTGAATTGCAGAAGCTACTTACATTAAGAACAGTTGGACAATCCCAATCGTAAGATTTTGTCCAGGAGCTACCAGGGACATCAAATCATCCCTCTCAAGATAGCATGTCACTCCTGACTGTCCAACAACTGAATCCGTAGGCCACTCTCTTGTTTTGAAGGATGTATCATATGCCATCAGAATCACTTGCTGCATGATATTCAATGAAGGCTGTGAAACTTCTTGCTGAGTGAATGGAGCTGGACTTGGTGGGGCTTTGATCGGACTTGGTGGTGGGCCTTTGATCGGACTATCCTCGGCTCGACCAGAAACAAGGTTCGTTGGCCACAAGATGAATGTGCCCAAGACATCGCTAACGACCTTGAATTCATCAGAAGGGATAGGGACAGGTGCATCCGCAATAATCACCTCGTCAACTGACACCCGAACTTGATCACCTTCCATTTGTCGGTGGTGGACAGTTGATCCCAGGTTATGCACACTACCCCGTGCAACTAACCGTCTCAGAGGATCCTCGACAAAAAGATCACAAAGCCCAGTAATTTGCGGGTTAGGACCCTCTGATGACTGCCCGATGTTGCAACAACTACCTTTAGTGCTCTGCTTATTAGGATCAATCGATTGTGGCTGTAGAGCACTGGTATCTTGTCTTGAGCTCATAAACACTATCATTTCCTCTTTCATCTTGCTCAACCGGGTCTCTAATATTGCATCAAATGATGCTTTAGCCTCGGCCTTTGCTTCTGCTCTTGCAATGGCCAACATAGTCTCCAATTCCTCCCTAGTCACGATGTTTGAGGAATGGCGTACGGGGGCTCCAAAGTAATCCCGTATCCCTACCCCTCCTCCAACTCCCCTGACACGGCCTGGATGCTCATCTTTGCCAGTAGCAACTGTGAGGATGTCATTCCTGCCCTCCGACTTAAAAGAGCCCTCAGCTTGTTGTTTTCTAAGTTCATCCTGTAACATAAAACAAAAGGGCAAACATAAGTAATAATGTACGTTTCTTATGTAATTAATTACAATAACGATATATACTTACAATTCTTTCACCAACTATACGAGATTGTTCACTCGTATAAGTCCCACTCCTCTTTTGGTGGGCAAATTGCTATTTTTCTTCTCGACGAATCGGAGAAGGTGGAGAAAGAAGAACAGAAGGATCAGATTGAGATGCTTCTTCCAATCTCTTCCGTTTGGCCGCCAACAAGTCTCTTTCAGCCTTTGCATAACCCCCACGAGACATTGTATGAGGGCAATCATTCTTTCTTCCACTTTCTTGTGCCTTTTGCCTTTTTGCCTGCGAATAAGAAATGATACAAAAGGAAAGTGTTAGAATCAATTAAGATAATTGCTAAGTAAATAAAACGAAAAATAAGTCAACTAACCAAAGATTCTGGAGTAGTCCGAAGCCTAACAAATTCTTGCCACAACTCTTTCAAGTCTTCGATCAAGGGTTCTAGGTAAACATCTATGTCATTTCCGGGTTGCTTTGGTCCCGAAATCAACATAGACAACATAATGTACTTTCGTTTCATACATAACAAAGGAGATAAGTTGTAAATTACCAACAGAACAGGCCATGAACTATGTATACTGCTTAGGCTACCAAAAGGATTCATACCATCTGTGCTAAGCCCAAGCCTGAGATTCCTAGGTTCTTCACCGAAGCTAGGAAATAATTGATCGATTTGTTTCTATTGAGAAGAATCAACTGGATGTCGAAGCTTTCCATCAGAAATCCGCTCATCTGCATGCCATCTCAAATTTTTGGCATCAATTTCATTAGCAAACAGGCGCTTGAACCTTGGAATGATTGGAAGATACCACAACACTTTTGCAGGGCCCTTATTTGATTTATACCTCAGAGTTTCACATATCGGACATTGCTCCTTCTCTTCATGATCTTTTCTATACAATATGCAATCATTAGGGCAAGCATGGATCTTTTTATACTTCATCCCTAGTGGACACAGTATTTTCTTAGCATCATAGTATCGACAAGGCAACACATTATCATCAGGAAGCATATCTTTAAAGGCCTCAAGTGTTTCTGAAAAACTCTTATCGCTCCATCCATGCCGTGCTTTCAAGCTTACCAATTTCAATACATCATTCAGCAATTGGTATTTTTTACACGCCGGGTACAACGGCTTCTCAGCATCACTGCACATATTACCATATGCATGTGATTGTTCAAAAGCCTCTTCTCCTACATCACGAATAATGTCCTCTATCCGATCATCCATATCCGTGTCATTATCATCACAAGTCACTTCCCCCTGTTGAGATGCACTTGGCATTTCTAATTGTTCACCATGCCATACCCATACTACATACGTCTTACAAAACCCTTCACAAATTAAATGTGTATATATATCTGCAGCACTTAATCGCTTCTCATTCAAACATTTTACACAAGGGCAATAAAACATCCCACTATCATCATCGGCATTTCTTTTTGCAAAGTCTAAAAAACCCCTCACCCCAATATCATATTCAACACTCGTCCGTTTAGCTTGTATCCAACTACGATCCATATATTCCAACACCTTTTATTTTTTGTTTTCTACTTTTTCCCCTGGAAAAGGAAGGAGTATAATGAGAGTAGGCAATCATTACACCCAACTACCTAGTTTAACTACTACATAATGAACAAGTATTTATGGGGTGCCTTTATAACTTTTTAGTAAAAGAAACTGAACCTTTATCATTAAAGGCGATCGACCCCAATTTCTAAATCACTGATGAATTATGAGCAAATTCTTCTCTACATTCTTGTGCACAGAACAAAATAAAATTTCATAATTCATCTGAGCGAATTTCATTGAATATTCGTTTAGATCGCCTCTACCATCTATTTTTACACTCTTTATAGATATGGATTAGAATTGTTAACACACAGGAAGAGAAATAATCATGTAGGAATTGCATCATATGGTGATTTCCATGTAGGGAGAAACTAATTACATGCTCTCATCATGGATTAGTTTTGTGAACATCATAAGAGAAATAATCGTGTAGGATTTCAACCAATCATGCATGTAGGACATATGGTGATTTGCTTATTGGGAGAAACTGGCTACATGCTCAAATTAGACTTTTTTTAATTTAGATAGATAAGCGATAACAACATCAAGTTATAAAGTGATACTAAATTCATGACTTCATACTTATGTTTGATATAATATCTCAAATATGACTGCCTACTTTCAATAGGGATCTAAGATACATGTGTCCAGGGTTGTCAAACTAGTAAGCTTGTGGCAATGAGGTAGACTTGAATAATGAACTCCTAAGAATTCACTTTTATAAACAAATTTTTATTAAAAATATATAATTAAATAATTAAAATAGCAAATGACAATGATTTGGTTGAAATGTATTTTAAATTCAAATAATTGAAACCAAATCCATTAACATTCAATAATATGTCGTGGACACTAACAAGTTTTGGTCCTAATGGAAATGGCTTTAGGGGCTAAAACATGGGACATTTAGTTTAAGTTCGTTTGAATATAGAAAATATTTTTAAGAGAGTTACCCATAAGTAGTCCCAACAATACTTAAATATAACAAGAAAATCATTTTAATGGCTAAGTTGGTTTGAAATTGAGTTAAACCGCCATTAAATTTGGAAAATAAAATTAAAAACCTGTAAAAAAAATTGACCTTCTCAAAAATCGCAATAACTTCTTAGCTAATTTGTAACTGCATGGTGTTATTTTATCGAAAATTTCATGACATCAATTACTATCATGTTAATTGTTAGTTTTTCCATGCATCTAATATCTTTAAAAGATTGGTTGTTACCACCTCTTTCTAATTCAACCAAACGGGACTTGTTTGTTGTTTTTTGGGGGGGGTGTTCAACAAAGTGAACAGTAAAAGACAAGAGAAATGCACAGAAAAGGGACTTGTTTCATCTCAGTCCATATCCATAATTTTTCATTATTCATTCAACTTGCAACATCCATCCAGTTTAGACTAATCCAGCTTTAGGTGTTCAATAGCTTCTCGCTCATGACGCAAGATAAATCGATTTTTGAATTCCCTTTCAGCTTAGGCAAATATTGAGGGCAAGATTTCCTTATTCACCTATCCCTTTGATAAAAAGGAACTTGATAAACAGATGCCCTGGAAATCACTCTCTTGTTCAAACCAAATGACAAAACCACTTCATTATCATATCAATTTCTCAACAAGGTGCTTTGACAGCATCATAACAGAAGGGGAGCTTTCTAAATGCTGCAAGACTGTCATTATCAGACTAAACACCACTTCTTATAAACATCAGCCTTATTTTTGGAACATTATAGGTTGTGAATCATATGTATTCTATTGAACCGGCTATGAACTTAACATCAAAACCACTCATCCGTTTTACCAGCCAACACATCAATAGTATGCCTAAACCATTGTTTTTGGAGGAGACTTCATATATGACACAATAAAGATGCATGTTTGTCATCTAACCTAATTCTTCAACAGAAGCATAATGAATCCCTATATTTTTTTTGAGCTAGGCCACAACATTCTTCGTCAGCAATCACACAAAAAAATATTAATAGACGAAGTAAAAAACTACCTGGAAGAGAATTAGGCTTCAGCAAGTTGATTATCCAACTTTCGTAGATTGAGGGTGAATAAAAACGAGAACAGGGTGTGTTCAGCGCCGTCAAACGTCGACACTCAACGAAGAGACAGAGCACCAGTACGCGCGCCTAACACTGAGCAACGGGGATGCTAGCACCAAGATCCCATTTTCATAGGGCAAATGCAAAACGAGAACAAGGTGAGACACTAATTCCGCTCTTGATTTGACGAATTTGGAGTTGCTGTTCGTCGACCTTGACCGTTGCTGTTTAGCTTTGAAGAATTCAGAATGAAGAAAGGCGCGGAGAGTGAACCGCGATAGGGATTTGGGGAAAGAGTTTTAAGACCGGTTATAAAAATAACCGGTCTTAAAAACATTTTTTAGACCGGTTGTTAGGAACAACCGGTCTAAAATATATCTTTAAGACCGGTTGTTAGAACAACCGGTCTTAAAAACCTTTATTTAAGACCGGTTATTATAATAACCGGTCTTAAATAAAATACTTTTTAGACCGGTTATATCTATAACCGGTCTAAAAACATTTTTAATTTTTTAAAATTTTATCCTCTGATCCTTTTAGACCGGTTTAAAATCCAAGCAGGTCTAAAAGGTTTAATATTTTAGACCGGTTATTGTAGAACCGGTCTAAATAATATTTTTTAGACCGGTTCAGAGAATAACCGGTCTTCCAATTTGTTTATAATTACAAAAATGCCACCGCACATTTCTTTTAGACCTCATCCGCTGCAACCGCCACTAGTGCAAAATACTAATTTAGCTACATGATTTTACATCAGTTACTTAAAGAACCGAAGTGATAATTCATGTGACATAATTTTGCTTCTGTTTTACATGTAACTGACGCCGTAATGTACAATATGGCATCAGTTACTTGAAGAACAGAAGTGATAATTCATGTGACATACATTCGCTTCTGTTTTAAGTGTAACTGACGCCGTAATATACAATATGACATCAGTTGTATAGTCAACTGATGTCGTGATTAAGATGCTATAATAATAATAATTATGGGATCAGTTTATTGAGCACCATAAGCCATAATTAATATAAAGTTTTGGAATTTACTTGTGAAATAAATAAATTTAAAATATAACATGTCATAATTGTAATTAAATACTATAAATAATTTTTCCAAAATATAATTATATTCACTAGTACAAAATACTAATTTAACTACACGATTTTGTATTAGTTACTTGAAGAATAGAAGTGATAATTCATATAACATAATTTCGCTTCTGTTTTACATGTAACTGAATCTATAAGGTACAATATGACATCAGTTACTTAAAGAACGGAAGTGATAATTCATGTGACATAAGTTTGCTTCTATTTGAAGTGTAACTGACGCAGTAATGTACAATATGGCATCGGTTGTATATTCAACTGATGCCGTAATTAAGATGCTATAACAATAATAATTATGGAATCAGTTTAGTAAGCACCAGAAGCCATAATTCATATAAAGTTTTCGAATTTAATTGTGAAATAGATAAATTTGAAATATAACATGTCATAACCATAATTAAATATTGTAAATAAATTTTAAAAAATATTTTTTCCCAAAATATAATTATATTATAGTTATATTTTAAATAACTTTTTTTAAGTGAGTTATTTATAGCTCATGACCATCTGATAGATATTAGTGAACTTCTTTTAACTACTTAACTATACATAGTTAATTATTAAAAAAATGGATGATCAATTTATGGGTGGAACTTAACCCATAATTTATAATTTATTTATCGAGCTTACTTATAGCATTGGGTCCTATAGGAAACCAAAACCTTAATTATAACCCATATGGCTCTAAGGAAGTCTTAAAAATATATTAACTATTTTTTTCTAAAGAAAAGGAAATATTGCGTCGATTCCCACTCTACCTGACGCCCTAATGCCTTCAACAAAAACCTCCACTACACTGCTAACTTCACGGCTTCTTTATGAATTTCGCTCTAGCTCTGCTAACTTCGCAACTTCCCTTCATCACTGTTGACGTAGCAGCTTCCAGATAGAGCACTATAAAAAACACTCAATTTTCGACAGAATTTGCCACGGAATTTTTTCCGTGGCAAATTCTGTGGAAAATCCGTCAGAAATTCCATTGGAAATTTTTTCGACCGGATTTTTTCGTAGCTAAATTTGTCACGGAATTAACCACAAAAAAGTTCTATGGCTAAATTAGCCACGGAATTACGTCGCAAATTTTGTGAAAAAAGTTTTTGCCACGGTGCCATGGAACTTTTCCGTGGCATATTCCGTCACAAAATTTTAAAATGTATAAAATTTTATATTAAAAATAATATTATAAATATGGCTAAATTAGCCACGGAATTACGTCGCAAATTTTGCGAAAATTTTTTTTGCCACGGTGCCATGGAACTTTTCCGTGGCACATTCCGTCGCAAAATTTTAAAATGTATAAAATTTTGTATTAAAAATAATATTATAAAATTAATTATTAAATAATTTTAATTAAAAATAAAATATTATTATTAATAAATATTTTATTATTATTTATTGTACTATATTTAAAATTTTTGACTAAAAGAATATTTTTAATATTATTATATTAGTTATTATTTAATTTTATTTAAAAATAAATTATTAGTTATTAATATTATATTTATCATTTTATATTAAAAATAATATTTATAATATTAAATTATTTGTTATTAATTAATTTAAATTAAAAATATATTTAAATTTAGAAAATTGATTAAAATATAGTTATAAAAATATTTATTAAATATTTTAAATTTATTGAATTTGAAATTAGTTAATCATAAATATATAAATATTTTTTTGGAATTTTTATTTATTTTAATTTATTTTTAATAATATTATATATATTATTAATTTTATATTATGATAATATTATATATATAACATTATGTAATAAAATAACGGAGGTTCATCTTGGCGCAACTGGTAAAGGCTCGAGCGTGAAGGCACCAGGAGCATGAGGTCGTGGGTTCGAACAGGAAGGGAGGCATTTTCAAGATTTAAGAGGAGCAGACACGTGGCAACTCTCGGAGGTGACACTTGGCGCACTGCGAGGAGGGTGGACACGTGGCAGCACATGGAGGTGACACTTGGCTCACTTCCAGGAGGGACACGTGGCAGCGCTCGGAGGTGACACATGACAGCGCAAGGAGGAGACACTTGGTGCACTTCGAGGAGGGACACGTGGTGCATTGCAAGGAGGGTGGACATGTGGCAGCAGTAGGAGGTGACACGTGGTAGCGTGAGGAGGAGACACGTGGCTGAACCAACGATGAGGTGGCCTCCTACGGACGTAACATGTGGTATTTGAAAATTTTAAAATAAAAAAATATCCATTAGATTTGAAAATTCATTTGTCACACATCTATTATGGCGTTGGTTTAGTTACAATGCGAAGCCGTAATATATTCATTTACGGCGACATATCTTAAGCAAGTGACGCCATAATATATATTTTTCGCTACGGCTAATTCCGCTACACCCTAAATACTGTGGCGAAAATGTAATTTTAACTGATGCCAAATTAACTTTTTGCACTAGTGCGGTCTAAATGTGCCGGTCTAAAACACCCTTTTTGTACTAGTGATACTAAGGAAAGAAATATAATGATGAAAGTAAGCAAAAGAATCGTTTCATATGTATCGAAAAAAAAAAGTAAGCAAAAGAAGGAAACACCATGATGATAATAAAGAAAAAGAGATGCAATCAATTAAGAAAAAGGAGAGCCACCAACTCCCCACTAATTCTTGTCTGCCACCGTTTCAACAAGTTTCCTTGTTAAGTATCTTTTTTGGACAAACCTTGTTAAGTATCTTATTATATATATATTCTTAAACTTTTGATGATTCTCCATCTTTAAGTGAATTTGATTATATTTTGGTACATTTGGAGAATCGTAATTGCAAAATTTAATGAACTTTCTTAAGTTTTATAAGATATTGATTCGATACATTATTTAGGAATATTAGTATAGATATTTCAGTTTTAAATAGAATAGAAATAAATAGATAGATTTAGGATAAACAAAAACTATCATAGTAAAAATTCGAAGTTTTGGATTTAAAATATGTTCATGTATGTTAAGATAAAACTCCTCCCACATATTTATCTTATATACTATAAATTATGTTAAAAAAATAACTTAGGCTGCCGGGCTTAAAACATTAATTGTGATATTTTCTTGCAGCCAAGGGGAAAAGAACGACCCTGTATGATGAGTTGAAAAGAAGCATCAGACTTGAGCCCATGAGGCGACAGCATTTTGGGAATTGAAGGAAAGTGGGAGACCGAAATTGGAAAGAGACACGAGCAGCAAGGGAGGAGGCGACATCTCTGGACTGTTCGTCTTCGCGGAGAGGCAGCCGATCTGGACGATTGGGAACAATCATCATCTTCGTCTTCTCCAAGGAGCAACCACGGTGGACCTTCTTCTTCCTCTTCCATAGTCGATTTGCAGGAGCTGCAACCAGAGGGAGTGGGAATCTTTTTCTTCCTCTTCTTTCTGACGCTGTTTGGACCAGAGGAAAGGAGGGCGTGCTCCACTATTAATCATCCTCTCCGGTGAACTTGACCAGAGGAAGGTCCTGACGAGCTTTGACGTCGTGTCATGCAAGAGAGATAGAGAGGAATCGATTGAACTAAGAAGCGAGGGAGCTGTTTCAGCACGCATTGTTAATTTTGCTCTTCGTTAAATTCACTGACAGTATTTTGATTCTGTTCATCATTCTCTTTCAATATTTATTGAACTCTGAATTTTTGGTTTTGCTGCGATGAACTTGATTAAGTGTGTGTTTGGATAAGCCCCAAACCATGGTTTCAAAAGCTCTATAAATCGAGATAAAATTCATCTCCCATACTTATATAGTAAATCGTAAAAGCTATCCTTCATAAGTTAATCCAAACACACACTAAAATCATGTGCGGCTGATTTCCTATTCAACCTAGAGTACTATGAATTTTGAATTTATCTAAGACTTAGAGATTATTCCCACTAATTAGTTTTACTTAATTTTAATTTAGTTTATTTAATCTTATTTTTATAGTTATTGTTCAGTAATTGACCACCCTTGAGTATGTTTTGGTGATTTAGGATTCAATTTGGAAAAGGGAATCCTAAATTTACTATGAGATTAAATAATGTGGAATTAGATTTTAATATAATTTACGTCTATGATAGACATATACCTAGAAGCTCCTCATAATCAAATTAGAGTTATTCCAATCTAAATTGCATCTTACTTATTAATTGTACGAGACATTACATAATTAAGTGAGGTAGGTTTATAAATGGACCGACATGCACTTGTAGACATTGAGACTCTAGATTAGCTGATTAAGTCAAGTTCAAATTAATTTAGTGGGGGATAAAATCTAAGAAGCAAACAAGGGATTAGTAACCTTAGGTTATCCTTCTTGATATTGAAAGTTGTTCTTTATGAAAAGTTTTTGTCATTACTAGCTTTTGGTTTAATTTCTCTTCACTCGATGAAATCAGTTTTGATCGGTTCAACTTAAATGAAACATAAAAATGTAATGTCTAATCACTGATTCAATTGAGTCTTTGTGGAACGACTTTGATTCGCTATTAATAATAATGTATATGAGCTAAGTGACTCTACAAGTTTCCTACCTAAGTATATCTTATTATATATATTTTCTTGACCTTTACTTATGTTTCTTGTTCCAGTTTCCATTTTCACCTTACCCATGGCTTCAAATTCAACTGCAACGAGTAAACAAATTACAGTGAGAATTGTTGTGGACACAGAGGAAAACAGAGTGCTCTATGCTGAAGCAGGGAAGGATTTCGTAGATGTTCTTTTAAGCTTCCTGACGCTGCCACTGGGAACTATTGCCAGACTTGTGGGTAAGGATTCTAACATGAAGACATTGAGGTTGGGATGCATAAGCTCTTTGTATCAAAGTGTGGGTAGTCTGGATCCCAAGTATTGGAATTCTGAGACATGTAAGCAAATGTTGCTTCAGCCAAGGAACTCAATGGAACGTTTTAATCAACGGCTCAAACTCAACATTGATGACACCGAGCCCACGAAGTTTTATGCTTGTGAAATGTCCCATTGCGGTAGAGAATCCTCTATGCTGGTGAGCACCTTCAACAATATAAAATGCAAATGTGGCAAGAATTTGACACACGTGCTAGACGGAAGCATAATTGAAGTTGAAGGTAAAATCACTCACTTTTGTAATACTCCCTCCGGTGCTAATCATATCATATATTGTGTTTTATTAGATTATATATCAATTTATAAATTAGACAAAATAGTTTGGAGAAAAAATGATAAATATAGATACTTTAAAATTTTAAAATAACGTAACTAACTTTCTTTACATCTCTAAATAAGCCAATTAGGTGTTATTCACGACCGGAGGTAGTATACTATATGCTAATATTATGCCTTTCTTGTTGTTATTGTAAAGTTAATAAAATTATGTGACACGAAACATGGCCAGGTCAGCACTGGGAAGGCTACGTGCGGGAAGCATCTTTTGTTGTTTTTGACGATTTACATGTAGTGCCTCTCAATCTGACTTCAACCTTGTGTCTGCTAAAGACTCTACTTTCTAAAGATAAAATTGAGGATTTCGCTGTTAATATTGACCCAAAGGAGGTAATCATGTTGTAATATTACGGTGCGGTTATTAGATTTTAGTGAATTTGCTATATATATTAGAGTTGTCTTCTATGATTCTATCATAATAGCTTACACCTATTTGATAGTACTTCTCCTAACATCATACCACTCTGGTTTTATTTATAAGTTTAAATTATTTAATTCTAAAGAAAGTCAGTTAACTCAACAAATATAAACTAAATTGATAGATTTTTCCACTTTTTCTCTCATTTATGAATGGGTATTTTTCACCTCTTACTTCTTTCTCTATATTTAATAGGGGTAAAATTGTAGTCGTGTGAGTTTATCAAAATACTAGGACACTAAATATGCAATATAGTAGTGCAACCTATATCGATTCTCTTAAGGAGCTAGAAATCCTTAAATCTCAATTGTAAAAGCACTTAACCAAGTTAATGAAACAGAAAAGCTTTGTGGAGATTATTGCTATTAGCTAGCAATAAATCTGATTCTACTATTTTGACAATTTTCTTATTTGATATTAGTGTATCAAAACAATAGCAGGTGATGAATAAATCTTCCTGAGATTAATACCTAGCTTTCATTGCATTATCAAAGGCTATAGAATTTCTACCCTAATTGTAGCCCAAATGAGACCACCGATTATACTCACTACCAAGTACAAGAAAATATTGCATCTAGAACTCCTAAAATGAATATTGAACAACATTCATCATGAATTAATCAATCCAATCACACAATCCAGTTCCAACGAACCACAGAATGCCATCGAACCTACTCTGAGTCAGAGAGCATTAGACACCTAGGTACAATACAAATCTTACTTGACAGTGAATATAACCTGAATCTAATCGAGAAATACAATTTCAATGTTCTAAACAGATACACATGAATCATAAATCTATGGAAAGAAAGAATCTGATAGAGACTCCCTATTATGCTCAATGCTCCAGGGTCGGCTATTAATCTCAAGAAGAATGGAGGCTTAGCTGCTCATTGATCTAGAATAAACTCCAACGAATTGAATCTGCAGCTCGGCCATGGCAGCCTCTTGTAGGAAAAAGCTGAGAAGAAATGGAGATGAGAGAAAAGTGAGTGGGAGAGAGTGTGGAATGGACCCCCTGGATGAAGAGTCAAGCCTTTTTAGTTGATTTCCCGTGAATTTTGATGCGGAAGATGAAATCTGGACGCTGGAGAAAACCACAGTCGAACATCAGAAAATTTCTGCGTTTTTTCGCTTTGGTCCCTTTTTCTGCTGCCTGCAAACCTTTTGGACTTTACAGTTTAGTCCCTCTTCCTATTTTCAGCTCTTTAACTTCAATTTCTCCCAAGTTTCCTACAAAACAATTCATATCAATGTAATACCATTTGTTCCACAAATCAAACACTTAAGAGAAATTATAAAATGTGTCAATTAAGCTCTTCTAAGCATTAATTCCACATAATCATCATTAATCACAATTAATCATCATAAATGCATTTCAAACATGATATTCTCAATAAAATCTCTCAAAAAGCTATGGAAATATACAGTAAAATTAGGACTTATCACACTCTCATTTATTATTCTCAAAGTAGACTTGTAAATACGACATCAGAGTGGGATACCTTAATGGGGAATGCCTTCTGCACAAAGATTTCTTATCTTCTCCTGCCTTTTGCTCTTGATTGAAGGTAATGGACCTCCTCAGATGCTCACTGGTTTCAAGTACGGTACTTACAGATTCGTTGTTAAGAAGGAAACAAATCGTTGAGAATCCAAAAGGCACGGCCTTCAAGAATACAAGTGAAATACCTGGTGGAGAGGATATAAGGATGAAGTTGAATATAATGATTGAAAAATCTAAGTTCAAAGTATTGTTTGCTATAGTTGATGAAGATTTCATGGAGCAGCTTCTTAGCTTCCTGGCAATCCCCCTAGGAGCAGCGGAGAGAGTTTTACAAGGAAATTCTGGTTTGGGATGCATTGACAGATTGTACAACAGTTTGACTTCTTTTGAATCCACTGATTTCATTTCAGGGAATAACATGTTGGCCGACCTTAAGTTTGCCCCACAATATAAGTTGAAAAAACAAATGTTACCCATCAGTGAAGTGATGTATCCTTCACCGCTCTGTCTTTGTTATTTCGATGCGGGTAATCCCAGATCATCAACTTCTTTTCTAACTGTCCAAAGTTTTATTGATGAAGATTGTACATCTGATCAGCTTTCACTAGCGGTTAACTTGTGGGACCCCAAACATTCGTCCACAACCAAATCATCATATGGATATGTGAAGAGGCAGACCGTGTTCATGGTTGCAGATGATTTGACTGTGAAACCTTTTTCATCTGACCTTGTTGTTTCATGTTTGAATAAAGAAGCTAATTCTAAAGTTTCTGAGCATGACTTGGAAGAAAGGACAATCTGCATTGGTGTCCAAGAGGCACGTATACTCTAATTTGATTTTAAGCATTTTAATTTAATTTGTCTTACACTAATCATCCCTCATTTGAGGGAGATGAACTAATAACCCTACACTCCAGAGATTATGAGGGAGACCTAAGTAGACTCCCTTTTCTTTTCTTGGTAGGGATCAATATTGATCCCTTTAGACTAAATCACATTGTTAAGACCCCTGTTTGTAGATTTGAGGGTCATCACCAACTAATACACCTTAATACTTCTAACCGATAACGTGCTAACTACAACTTCTATAACTTCGATTATAATTTCGAACACGATCATATGAAAATTGCAGGTTGTGAACATCTTGAAAGCTTCCCTGATATCTACATCAGCTTTGACCATGGGATTGGCTCAATTCTTAACAAACGAGGAGTCACGATGGCCAAGGTAATATCGGTTTCAAATAATTCAGCCATTATTAGTTAAAAACATGCATGAGCCAAGTGACTTTACAGGTTCCTACTTGAGTATATCTCCTTATATATATATATATATATATATATAATCCTATGTATAAGTTCATTTTGACAAAATTTTGGTATTTATTATAAGTCCGGTTTCAGAATAATAAATACATTTTTTACATTTGTGCCCCTATTTTACAATAAATGGAAAAAATTTATTCATATTGATTTTTAGAACCAATCATAGATAAGGGCAAATTGAAAAACTTACCCTATAATTAATGAGTTAACTAACTCTCTTTGCTATGTGAGAGCTAGTTAATTTAGACCCATGAATACGACCAGAGTAGTAGACTCTTGGCCTATGCATCCTTCTTGAACTTTATTATAGGTTGGCTGTTCCGGTTTCCATTTTTCAAATCTCTTTGGTTGGTGGGTTAGGATTGCTCTCAGAGCTTCAAATTCAACTGCTTCAAATGAAATACTGGAACAAATTGCATTGAGAGTTGCTGGGGACAGAGAAAAAAACAGAGTGCTCTATGCCGAAGCAAAGAAGGATTTTGTGGATGTTCTTTTGAGCTTCCTAACGATTCCACTGGGAACTATTGCGAGACTTGTGAGTAAGGATTCAAACATGAAACCTTGTCGATTCGGTTGCATAAGCTCGCTGTACGAAAGTTTGGGTAATCTGGACCCCAAGTATTTGAATTCAGAGACGTGCAAGCAAATGCTGCTTCAGCCAAGGAACTCAATGGAACTTTATAATCAAGAACTCGAACTCAACATTGATGACACTGAGCCAACCATGTTTTATGGTTGTGAATATTGTATTTCTGAAGGAGATCCATCAGGTTCTCTGGTGAGCATTTCCAAGAATATTAACTGCTGCAATATATGTGGGGATGATTTGACATTCGTTCTGGAGCCTTGCAAATCGTTGTTATGCTCTCCACTGGTTAGTGGTTCCACTCAAAACGCGACGAGTGGTGCTGGAGGTAATAATCTCTCTTGCAACGCGTTTTATATTTTGTCATCCTTATTCAACTAAACATTATATATGGAATTGGGTTCCTTGCTTAGCAAATTTGCTTAGTAGGGAGAGCTACTCAGATCTGAGCCATCAAATTAGATCTAGGATTTTTTAGAAGTCTATATTTTTAAAAAAAAAACTATTTTAATGGGTATAAAATCTAAAATAAAGATAATCTCTTAACTATTATATGTTTGAAAGATCTGGACGCGCAGATTCCTCAAGGTCTTCCTGATTCAAATGCAGATGATGCGTGGGAAGGCTATGTAAAGGAGACTGCATCTTTTATTATTTCTGACGATCTTAATGTTACTCCTGCTGATTTTAATACAACATTGTGTCTGTTAAAGAATCTATGTTCTGAAGATCCACCACCTGAGGAATCCACTATGGTTCTTGGCTCAAATGAGGTGAAGTTCTGGAAACATAAATCATTGTCACTATGAATCTTATTTCCTTCAATTTAGCTCTCATTATCTGATGCTCTATTATGTTTTCCAAGATTTTGGACCTACTCAAGTGCTTGTTGGTCTCCAAGTCAGCACTCACAGATTCAATGTTAAGGAAGGAACACAGCTTTGTGGGTTCAGAAACGTCGTTCATGGTGCCTGAGAAACAAGGAAGAGAGATCACTAGGACGATGAAGATGAAGATATTGATGACAAAATCAAAGTCAAAGATATTGTTTGCTCAAGTTGAGGAAGACTTCATTGATCAGCTTCTTAGTTTCTTGACATTCCCACTGGGAGCTGTTGAAAGAGTTTTAGATGGACACTCTGGGTTGGTGTGTGTGGACAAATTATATAACAGTTTGACCAACTTTGATTCAATAAGAGACTTTAATTCAGAGAAGATAAAGAACTTGTTGGCCAACCTCAAGGTAGCCCCATATTATAAGGTGAATAACCAGATGTTACCTATCGATGAACTGAAGTACCCGCCAGAATTAAGTTGTTGTTATAATCAATTGGATTGTTTATATTATTTGACTGCTGATGCAAGTTTGTATAGTCAGCAGAGTAAGGGAGGAGTAAGAATGTGTGACCCTAAGTCTACGAATAATGGATATGCCAAGAGTAGAACCAAGTTCATGGTTGCAGATGACTTGTCTGTGAAACCTTTATCATCTCACCAAGTTTTATCATCTTTATTAACTGAATTGAAGGTGCCTTACCATGACTTGGAACAAAGAACAATCTGCATTGGGGTACAAGAGGTACGTACGTAATCTTTCTAAACCTTTTGATGACAGAACAAAGGAGATGGTTTTTTTTTTTTTTTTTTTTTTTAAAAAAAGAACATGGAGTTAAATGGTTTGGGTTTGGTTTTTGTTATCCTCTCTTTTACTTGAATATATATATATATATGATCAGCTTTATTTGCATGGTAGGGGCAATTTCTTTTTGACTTGTATTTAAGACTATCATGTATACAAATGCAGGTTCTGAGCATCCTTAAGTCTTCCTTGGTCTCGACATCAGCTTTGACAATTGGTCTGAAAGGTTTTTTATCAAATATTAAGGAAGGTAACAAGTCATCAAATACTGTTAGTGAAGAGAGGTGAAACAAAAAACGGAAAGAAGCAATATAATTGCTCGCTAGATTGAAGGCTGGGAGCAACGACTACTTGTAATCACAAGAACTTCAAATTCTTGATTCACTTTCATGTATATATACATTTGCGGCTTGATGGTTTGTTTTGACGTAGTGTGATGTCTTGTGATTGAATTAAATGATTATATGATGGTGGTTTGGTGCTCAACTTCTTTGCCTTATCTAGCAGTTCTTTTTCAATTTCCTATCAAGTAGTAAAGAATTTACAACCAACTTATTCTAATCAGAATAAATTATTGTGCATGTGATCAGTACTTTAGATTACTTCTCATATTCTGCTGAAAAGTAAGAGCGCTACCCGTAGAGACAAGTAGAAAGAAATTATACAAGAGGGAACAATATAACGGTGATTAGCTCTTCCGAACGCTAGTCAGATACAAAACCAAAGTTGACTAATTTGGGATGTTTAAGGAATTTAAATATATTACTTTAAAATATTTATCGTTTCTCTCTCAAATAATTTGTGTAACTTATAAATTTATATATAATACAATGAAACACATAAATATTTCATAGACATATGTAACATATATTTTAATTAAATAATATATTTAGACGAGTAGGGTGAGCGTTAGCGCTAGAGTTTTCTTGCTGCCCATCAAGGCAACAGGAATGGCAGAGCTACTAATGCCAAACGTTTATTTGTCATCTTCCTTAATCATCCTAAATTAGTCAATTGTGGCTATCAAAGATAGTATTAAAGAAGGCATGCAATTAGCCATTGTTTATTTCAAAGAACCTTAAAAACAGGACCCGGTTTGGGGTACAAGAGGTACGTATATGTTCTAATTAACCTTTTGACAGAACAAAGTAGATGAATTTTGTTTTTTTGTTTTAAAACAAAAATAGAAGTCAAATGGTTTGGGTTTGCCTTTTGTTTTCTCTTTTTCGGCCTTCTCTATAAGTCTCATGTATACAAATGCAGGTTCTGAGCATCCTTAAAGCTTCCTTCATCTCGACATCATCTTTGACAATTGTTCTGGAAGATTTTTAATCAAATATTAAAGAAGATAATAAGTTAACATTGGTGAAGATAAGAAAAAAAAAAAAAAAGACGGAAAGCAGCAATTAATTGCTCGCCAAATAATCTGAAGCCTGAGAGCACTGTGACAGTTAACTAGAACTTCAAGTTCTTGATTCACTCATGGTCATATTGCTGCTGTAAGGTTCAATGTTTTCAAGTTGTGTGATGTTTTTGTGTTCTTGCGTTAAAAATGAGACCGTGGAATGTTTTGAAGTCTATTTTCTAGTAACCCGGAACGCTGTGACAAATAAAGAACATGACGACTGTAATCAGTGACAAAATTTAAAATTGTTTTTTCCCAAAAAAAAAAAATTATAATGGTTTATGTACATCATGTAAAAGTTGACAATTAATTGCAGCTTTTTTTAATTTTTGGAATGTTTTTAATACTTTTAGAGACTGTTAAAGTCAGAGACAAAATCCTTCAATATTTCTTCCTATTTGACTTTAGCATGTAATGGTTGAATACCTAACATTCAACAACCCTTCTGTCTCTCTCTTCCGTCACTGCATTCATCATTCTCAATTTTTTATCTATATATATATCATGTAATCCTTCATTTGATATATAAGAGATCTGAGCTTTGAGCTCCAATATGGTATCAGAGCGTGTGTTTCAGCGTGAGTTCTGGCCGGTCATTCACTGCCAGAAACAGCGCCGGTGAGTGACAGAAACAGAGAGAGAGAAAGGGACACCGATCCACTGAAAAACGGTGTAGGGCGGCGAGTGACACTACACCGCCGCCACAGGGAGGACCGGAGACCGCCGATCGGCGGAACCCAGAAGTCCGGTGTCGTTCTGAGCCGCGCGTGGCTCTCACGCGCCACCACAGTGCCGGCGCGTGGAGCCCACGCGCCGTCGCTACAGTGATTTTTCCGGCGAGTCTGTTTTTTCTTCCAGAACAATGGACCCCTCAGAATTTCCTCCTCTTTTCAGCTCTATCCCTGGACATTCATCTAAGACCGGACCTCATCTCGTTGCACTTATGTCCGGTACCAATTCCACCACCTCCTCTTCTTCCAGTTCCTCCTCTTCCACTATCAACAGCACCTTCATGACCTCAGAATTTCCAGAACCTCAGAGCATGGTCATTAACCATAGGTTTAATGGAAAAAATTACCTTCAATGGTCTCAAAGCGTGCTAAGGTATATTCGTGGAAAGCGGAAGGAGAAATATATTAATGGGGCAGCACCACAACCTACCCCGAATGACCCAGACTTTGATACTTGGTTTGCTGAGAATGACCAAGTTATGACTTGGCTATGTAACTCCATGAATGCTGATATCAGCGAAGGCTATCTTCTGGCAAACACTGCAAAAGAAATTTGGGATGCAGCCAGAAGAACATATTCCTCTCTTGATAATACTGCAGCCTTGATCCACTTAAAGCGCCAACTTCGCGACTTGAGACAAGGTACTCTGACCGTCACTGATTACTATAATGCATTGATCAAACTCTGGCAACAACAGGACCTGTTTGAAGTACATCCATGGAAAAATGTGGAAGATGCTCAGTTATACAAGAAAATAGTCGAAGAAGGACGAGTCTTTGATTTTCTCCTTGGACTAAATGACTCATTTGAGGAGATACGGGGCAGAATAATGGGCCTCAAGCCTTTACCGCATCTCTTTGATGTTGTCAACCATGTACAGTTCGAGGAAAGTAGGAAACTCTTGAATCAAAGGAGTCCCGATCCAATTGAAAGTTCGGCTCTTGCAGTAAAAGGACCAAAAGACGATCGAAGAAACAATAAATGGTGCAACTATTGTAAGAAAAAGGGGCATATCAAAGAGGAATGCTGGAAGCTACATGGCAAACCAGCAACTAGCACACAACACCCACCTCCTAATATCAACCTTACTACAGCTGAGCAAAGAGCAGAAGAAACCAATTCTCTAAGCCAGGTAGAAGTTCAGATGCTTCGTCAGCTGCTTGACAAACAGAATAAGTCCAACTTTTCTCATAGTGCCAATCTGGTACAATCAGGTAATTCCATCATAGCTCTCAACTCTATGCTGATTAGTAAAGATTCTTGGATTGTCGACTCCGGAGCTACAGATCACATGACTGGTAACAAAAATTTGATTCACAACCTGAAATTCTGTCATGAAAATCTTCAAGTAAAAGTAGCTAATGGAGTATTCACAAAGGTTGAAGGAATCGGCACGGTCATATTATCTGAACACCTAGAAATAAAACATGTTCTATTTGTGCCTGCACTCACTTGTAATCTAATATCTGTGAGCAAGTTAACCAAAGGACGAACATGCCAAGTCATTTTCGATAATGATCTTTGTATTTTTCAGGATTTAAAATCGAGGAGGACGATTGGGACTTCTAGAGAATGGGATGGACTGTACTACCTTGAAGGATCTAACTTTCAAACTACAAAGGCAAGAAAAGCACTGGTTAGCTCCAACTCCAGTCATGATGTACACTTGTGGCACTGTCGTTCAGGTCACCCTAGTGTTGATTACATGAAACATGTATTTCCAGCTTTATTCAATAAAAATTCCGTTCCTTTTCATTGTGAAACTTGCCAACTTGCAAAGAAAACTAGATCTTCATATCCCACACAATCCTATATACCCACCTCACCATTCACACTAATTCATAGTGACATTTGGGGTCCTGCACGACTAAAGACACTCACCAATGCTAGGTGGTTTGTTACTTTCATAGATGATCACACTAGAACTACATGGGTTTATTTAATGAAAGACAAATCCGAAGTAGCCAAAGTGTTTCAGAACTTCTATACCTTTGTGAGAACCCAATTCAACACTTGCATTAAGGTACTACGAAGTGATAATGCCAAAGAATACATGAGCAATGCCTTTAAAGAATTTCTTGACCAGCAAGGAATTCATCACCAAACTTCTTGTCCTTACACCCCTCAACAGAATGGAGTGGCCGAAAGAAAGAATCGTCACCTCTTAGAAGTAACCCGAAGCTTATTGATGGAACGAAATGTTCCTACCATCTTCTGGGGTGATGCGGTACTCACTGCGGCTTATCTTATTAACCGCATGCCATCCAAAATTCTCAATTATAACACCCCTATCCAAAAACTTCTTGATCAATTTCCATCTTGATCGTCTATGTTGATGACATGGTCATTACAGGAAACGATGAAGAATCCATTGCTAGACTAAAACAGGACTTGTCAACAGAGTTTCAAGTCAAAGATCTCGGACAAATGAGATATTTCTTGGGCATGGAAGTAGCAAGAACCAAGAAGGGTATCACCGTATCCCAACGGAAGTATACCCTAGATTTATTGCATGAAACAGGAATGTTAGGGGCACAACCTGAAGAAACACCAATGGAAGAAGGTTGTCACTTAGAAATCAAGCCAAATGGTATCCCAGTCAACTCAGAACGGTACAGAAGACTTGTTGGGAAACTCATATACTTAACTCACACACGTCCAGACATTAGCTATGCAGTTGGAATAGTAAGTCAATTCATGCACCAGCCACAAGAAGAACATATGGCAGCAGTGTATAGAATCCTAAGCTATTTGAAGTTCAATCCCTTCAATAAAGGGACTTTCAGAGATATTGAGGTCTATACTGATTCAGACCATGCAAAAGATAGGGAGACTAGAAGGTCAATATCAGGGTACTGCACATATGTGTGGGGAAATTTGGTTACGTGGAGAAGTAAGAAACAGACTGTAGTATCAACAAGCAGTGCAGAAGCCGAACTGAGAGCTGTCAACAATGGAGTACGTGAAGGAATGTGGGTAATCAGATTACTGAAAGAGTTGGGAATTTCATATGAAGGACCAATACAAGTTTGGTGTGATAACAAAGCTAGCATTGAAATGGTCAAGAACCCAGTTTATCATGATAGGACAAAACATGTTGAGATAGACAGGCACTTCATCAAAGAAAAAATTGAAGCCGGCATCATGAATCTATCCTATATTAGATCTGAAGACCAAATTGCAGATGTTATGACAAAGCCACTAGGCAGAGCTAAATTTGAAGGATTTCGGTACAAGCTGGGAATGATTGACATATACTCTCCAGCTTGAGGGGGAGTGTTAAAGTCAGAGACAAAATCCTTCAATATTTCTTCCTATTTGACTTTAGCATGTAATGGTTGAATACCTAACATTCAACAACCCTTCTGTCTCTCTCTTCCGTCACTGCATTCATCATTCTCAGTTTTTTATCTATATATATATCATGTAATCCTTCATTTGATATATAAGAGATCTGAGCTTTGAGCTCCAATAGAGACAAAAGAGTATATTGAATCTTTTTTCTATGTAGATATTACAAGACACTCATTAGTTCAGAAACCAATCTCAAAATGTTTATTCAATAATAAGATGTGTTACAATGAAGGAAGTTAACACCTATTTATACTACTACATAACTTATTAAAATATTATAAGGGTCAACAATGATGTACCCTCATTAACCCATTTGTCTCCCACCTACTCCCTCAGCCACAATCCCAACTGTCATTCCTTGTTTCACCAACCATTATTCTCTGTTTTTCAAACTCTGTTTCATTCTCCCGGGGTTGGATAGGACTCGTTCTCGAGTTAGAAATAACATCATCATCAAGATATGGAGATAGATCTGCAACCTTATGCTTGAGTAAAAACGACTTGGAATCATTTTTGACTTTGATGTGTTTATCGGGTGGCAAAGGTTCGAGCTGAATCTTCATGTCATCCTTCTAGAAGGAATATGTATTTGCATGACTGTCATATAGAGCGCATCGATCATATTGCAAAAGTCTTTCCAGAAGAAGATGACAGGCATCCATAGGAACAACATCACACCAAACTTCATTGTAGTACCTTTTACCAATAGAAAAAGCAACAAGGAAATGTTTTGAAACTTTTACCTCGCTTCCTTTGTTAAACCATTGGAGCTTGTAAGGGTACGGATGGTTGTGAGTTGGTAGTTGCAACTTTTCTACCATGTAGTTAGATACTACATTTTCACAGCTTCCGTTATCAATGATGATGTCACAGACTTTACCTTGAGTCGTACAACGAGTATGGAAGATGTTGAGACGTAGCCAAGGCTCTTCTGTCACTGTGCTGTATGCAGGCTTCTTCTAATCACTAGTGTTTGACCTTGATCAGCAGGAGTGACTACTTTATCAAAAACTGGTTCCTCATCAAAGACTGGTTCTATATCAGGCATAGGCTCCTTTTCTTCTTTAAATACTTCAGAAGCTTCCCCTTCAATAATGTTAACTATTCTATGGTTAGGACACTTTGAAGCAATATGACCAAACCCTTGGCATTTGAAGCACTTATGTACCTTGAAGCTAAATTCCTTGAAGGCCTTTTGGTGGGGGCTTGCTTGAAGAGCTAGGCTCATATACTTGTGTAGGCTTGCTTGAAGAGTTATGTTGATGCATTTGTCTAGGCTGATACATTTGTGCTTTATGTTCATCAAAAGGGATTTCGGTGGAGGAAGACGGTTGGAACGGAAACCTTTTAAGCAACTACTTTTCAATACGGATGGCTAGCCAAATGACGTTGTCCAGAGTCTAGTATTGTTGGAGCTGCACTGGATGAGTAATGTTGGTATTTAACTTTCTGATATAACGGGCTATTGTTTGTTCATCCCTCTCTTGGATATTGCATTTCATCATGAGCTTCTCAAATTCCCTGGTATATTCTTCCACAAACATAGTCTTTTGGCGGAGATTATGTATAATTGAAGGAAGTTATCTTCAGGAAGAAACTTAAGTGAGAGCTCACGTTGCATCTTGTCCCACGTTTGAATCTTGCTTTTTCCTTCTCTTTCACGCCTTTTCTTAAGATTCTCCCACCATATGGAGGTATATTTCTTTAGTTTGATGGCGACAATTTTGACCTTCTGCTCATCGGGAATCTCTTTGTATTTGAAAACTCATTCGACAGTTTGAAGCCAATTGACAAATTTGTCTGGTTGAATCTTCCCTCAAATTCAGGTATGTCTACTTTAATGTCATTAGGACGGAAAGACTGTTGTTGGGGACGGAGGCAGAAGTAAGTGGATGATGAACTATTGCTATCTAAATCATCCTCTGGATATTCACTGCGAGATTCTAGCAAAGCTTGCTGTGTTTCTATAGTGGTTTCCAGTTCCTGTATCCAGCGTCTCAGCTCGTCCATCCAATCTCGTGTTTGTTCCTATGTCTTGGAAGCATTTTGGAGTTGTTCTTGTAAGGTTAGGAATTAAAGAACTCAATTATTAAGTATGGGGTGGAAGGGTATAGGGGTAGGATCGGTGTTTATGGAAAAGACGAGTAAAACTAGAATTTTTGGACAATTAGGGGTGAGATGGGTGTTTATTGAAAAGAAAAGGGTAAAACTGGAATTCTTTTTGGAAAATTAGGGTAGGATTAGTGTTTATGGAAAAGAAAGGGGTAAAATTGGAATTTTGACAAATTTTAGGGGCTAAAACATAATTGTTATAGAATTCCTGGGGTCAAAATGTAATTTTAGAAAGTTTTAGGGCCTGAAATGTAATTTTGGTGGAAATCTGGATTTAAAATGTAATTTTAGAAAGTTTAGGGGGCTTGAAAAGTATTTTTGGAAGAAATCTGAGGTCCAAATGCAATTTTAGAAAGTTTTGGGGCATAAAATCTAATTTTGAAGAAATTTGGGGTCCAAAAATGTAATTTAAAAAAATTTTGGGGACCAAAATGTAATTTTAACAAAATTCAGGGACAAAATGCAATTTCGGAGAGTTGGGATGACTATGTATATTGACGTGGCAGTACAGACATGTGGCAATCAATGGTTGGCTGACCTATCACTGACGCAGTAAATCAGGATGACGTGGCAGATGACGTTATCATCTTCAACCTCTGAACTCCCGCGACGGCGTGTGGGACTATTTCACAGCGGTTAACGAGGCTATTCCTAGGTTTTCCGGCTTTCTGAACACAATGGTGAGGTTAGTTTGTTCAGAAAATGCTCAGAGGGTGAAATTTGACACCCTCCTATTTTCTCACGTTTTTGTTTCTCACTATTTCACTCTCTGGCCCTCTAAAACCTTGCTCTGATACCAAAAATGGTTTAGAAACCAATCTCAAAATGTTTATTTAATACTCAGATGTGTTACAATGAAGGAAGTTAGCATCTATTTATGCTACTACATAACTTATTAAAATATTACAAGGGTCAATAATGGTATACCCTCACTAACCCATTTATCTCCTTGTTTGCCGTTTAGCTTCCGCAAGCGTACGGGTCACAAGTAATAAAGTAATAAGTCAAAATCGTTCCCACGAGGACTATGACAAAAACGAGTTAATTAATTTAACCATGTTCTTAATTAGGCTGAATGGAATCATTTGAAATTAATCAAGTTAAATAAAGAAGTTTGATGAAAATAACAAAGGAAAACAGTGAAAATTGGGAAATTAGGTCTAACTTCAAGAGATATTAACTTAGGATTACTTCTTCCCCATTGTATTTCATAAAACTATGCAGTTATCCACTTATGTTGATTAAATGAGTCTATATGCTAGTCGAAGATCCTAAAATCATCCACCAAGCTCTCTCAAGTCAAGATCGATTTTTAATCTTCATTAAAAATATTCAATCTCTTGTTTACAATTAATGAAAATCATCTTTCCAAAGCAAGTCTTCACATGACTATGCTAGGTTGCTAGATATATCTCTATTCTAACAACAAACCATCCATTTAATCCCTAAACTTCAAGTCTAGCATGATTTTTCTTAAGTTCTACAATCAAAATAGCTCTCTCAAGCATCTTCCAATTGAACAACTCTAATCATGTGGTGATCAAGCACAAGATAGCATTAAGCTCAAAGAAAAATCAACATATAATACTCATTAACCAACAAAAGCAAGATAATCCAATAGTTTCAATCCATACAATGGGTAAAAGTAATCCTAATTGATGGTTCTAGCTACTTATGGTCTGTAAAAGCCAAAATCTCAGCACAAAATTATAATCCATAACAGCAAAATAGGAAGAAAAGAGGGAAAAACCAGAAAAGGGAAAGAAAACCCTTGAAATTCTTCACAAATCTCTTCCCCAAGCTCCAAGATCACCAAGAGTTCTCTCCCAAGTAGCCTCCTTGTGTTCTAGACCTTTCCCTTATGCAGAATGATCCCATTTCGGCGCCCCCATTAGGTTAAAATAGCATCAGCAGCGTCACTTTTGCAAAACGCACAGTATCAGTTTCACGCGTTCGCCGTGGGTTTGCTATAGCGAATGCCATAGCGAATTGTCATCAGACAGAAGTAAGGCTTTTTCAGGTGGTTTCGCTATGGCATTGGCTACAGCGGATTTCATGGCCAAATGGCAGACAAAAATGTCATCTTTTGAGGTGGTTTTGCAATGACTTGGCTACAGCACTTCCACAGCAAATGCAAGCTTCTCCTTCATAGTGTCCTTTTTCATCTTCCTCTTGCATTCTTCCTTTCCTTTCACATCTTCCCATGATCTTTGTAAGCTTTTACAACTTGTCATCCTCCACCTATAAGGAGGAGGGATTCATGAGCTCTTTTAACTTTCACAAATAATTAAAACTATGTGCATTTAACTCATGATTCAACAAAATTTTGATTTATCTCATGTCCTATCACATTTTCTTCTATAATCTTTTTATATGCACAATTTGAACCCAAAAATAAGTGAAAAGAGAAGAAAATGTGCTAGAATACTCTTCATTTCTACGAGTTAACACAACCCCAAACTTAAGCTTTTGTTTGTCCTCAAACAAAGAAGTCTATCCTTACTGAATGAACTAATAATTCATCATTTATGTATGAATGAATTGATCCTCCTCAGCTGCTCAATAAGTTATATTAAACAAGAAATGAAGACTATATGCAAGGATGAATGCTTCATAGATTTAAAACATGTTTTTCGAGAGTTCTCAAGTGTGAGTGTGTGAATGGAGTCAATATATATTCCGTTTGCACAAGTTAAAGTTAAAAGTAACACTTCAAATCAACAATTTTAACATCCCCTAATTCCTTCCTCTTTTCTTTTAATTCACTCCACTTGACTTAAAAATCAAAGGGACTTTTCTTAGCTTGTAGTGGGGCCAGGGGTTAAGGTTTTCAAAAGAAAAGATAAAGGATAATCAATCAAATACCTTAAGATAGATGATAACCATTCAAGGGTTTTCTTTCTTTTCTCATAAAGAATACTCCCACAAATTTGAACCAAATTGAATTTTCCATATCAAGCCTTCTTTGTAAGCATATTTCTTCTTCTTCTTTTTTTTCTTCCTTTTCTTATTTTTTCTTTTTCTTTTTTTTTTAAACTTCTGTTTTGGCTTTTTTTTTTCCCACAATGTGAACCCTTTTGCTTTCTACACCTCTTTCCCAAATCATTTGTAACTTTGCATAACAACACCACATTCCACCACCCAATCACTTATCATCTATCTCAAAGCAAGGGAATCATGGTTTTACACATTGGCTAGGAAAGGTAGGTGTTAGGTTTTTCAATGAGAATCTTTAACTGGTTTTTCAAATAGTCTCAAGATAAGGGTTCAAGGGAAAATCACATCAATTAGGTAAGTTTGAAAGGCACAAACGCATTTTATGAATTGCCCTAATCATTTTTTCAAATCTTATGAACTAAATCAAAAGTTTTGAAGAATTCCAAAGGGGATTCTAAAATCAAAAACTGAAATACAGGTCTATAACTTAATTTGCTACTAAGCCCTTCAACAAGTACATCCACAACACATTTCACTCCAATAGTACATAAATTACTTAAAAGCTCTTGAACAACATGCTTCATCACTACAATGCACTCATCCATGCACATTAATAAAAATTTCCTATCTAATATAACATATAGATCAGTAATTTATATCATAGGATAATCCAAACAATATTTGACAAATAACTGAAACTAATAGCTCATTTTCAACAATTTTCACAAGCAAAAACTCAAGTATGCGAAATCTCACATATTCCAACAATTTCCTAACAAAACCTATTCAAAAAAATTTTTTTGTGCACTCATTCTCTTTCAAAATTTGTTTTTCTTTCAAAGTTTTCAAAATTGTGATACAATCTCACCCCCTAACTTAAGATTAACAATGTCCTTATTGTTAACCCCAACAGGAAGGGATTGAAATTGAACAGTACCTGTACAAAATATAGCTCATATACACAATATTCACAAAGATCAAGAATTCACAGGTAACAAAACCTTCAATGGCCCAAATAAAGCTTGGAAGCAATGTGAACTCTAGCCATCAGTAGCTAGTTCCATAACATTCACAGCAAACATAAGACCAAAAGAAACAGCATACAAGAATAACCACATTTGCCACAAGAAGGAAACACATCAAGCAGAACATGGCCATCAGGACCTATTTCAAAAGCAGAATAGTCACTGTGCAATGAGCCCTCAGTAGCTCATATCCAAAACAAGAAGTCCAAGAGCAAGGAAGAAACCATCAGTAGCCTCATGCGAATAGGGAGTGCAAGCAGTTAGCACAGTTAAGGATAGGAAAAAAAAACACACAAACACATACTGAAGAACCAAAAGCCAAACCTAAAAAGAAAAGGAAAAGAAACTACCCTATAGAAAAATTTCCCCCAAACTTAAAGTCTATCTAGGTCCAAAGCTTCCAAACAGAATTCCATACTTAAGCCTATTCTCACTGCCTTCAAAATCTATTTACTCCTCAAATGGCACTTTGTCAACAAGAACGACTTAGCTAATTCAAACCCAGTCCATTGTGGTAAACCAAAGAAACCGATTTCATTTAAACATTGCCAAGTCAAAATCAAATGATCCAAGGCAGAAAATAGGTTCAACAAATGCAATCATCAGTAATTGCATAACAGAATAATTTCAAAGTGATTCACAATGTTCCTTGGACTTGGTGAATAGAAATTTGGTTTTCCACAATGAAAGGTTTTGAATAAAAGCTAAGGGTGCAAAAACAGATTGACCAAGCACTATTTCACAACCTTGCAATAGCTTGCTAAATCATGCAACTCGTGAAGTTATTCTGAAATCTCAAAAACAACCATCAAAATGTGCAACATAATACTCCTCGAATCACCATACAAATTCAAGCTTAACTCTCATCAGTCCCAATATATTTCAAAGCAAAATTTCCAAGTCCACTAAGTATATGCAGGTAATCAAGAGAACATTCACAAATATGAGCATGTTGAAAAAAAATTCACTTTCCTGTTTAAGTTCTGAAACTTGCAATAAGGAGGAAAGGTGGTTTCCATGGATTTGCATTTCTAAATCTATAACAAAAGTTATAGTGATTTTCAAAACTTGAATGTTCTTGTGCCTTTGAAACATGTCTCAAAGCAACCACAAGTTTCAAACTTCAACAAACTTTTCCAGTTCTCAAGATAGCCAAGACATAGACAAAGTTAACTAGGAAAGTACTAACTCAATTCAATTACCACAACAAGTCAAGCAGTAAATTACCCCACATATCAGCATATCAGTTCAAGCCTAACAACCACCAAGAATTGCAGAAAACAGAAAAATCTCACTGAGGAAATATTCAGTAATCCACAATGAAATGTTCTGAAGTACATTCTAGGAGCACAATTGATTTATTAAGCACTAGTTCACAAAATTACATAATCGTGCTAAATCAAGCAACTCTACAAGGGGTTTGAAATTTCTTTGAAGATGGTCAAAACTGTGTTTTTAAGCAAGTATACTTCTAGTAACATGGAAAGGATTATTATCAGGAAATTAAAATCTCACAACAGATTCATCAACACAGAAATTTCAGCATCCCATTTTTGAGCTAAATTTAAAGAGATAGTGCTTAATCAATCAATCATTCTCAGACAGTTGGGCATTGGAATCAAAACCACCAAATTAAACCAAGACATATTCAGCAAGTAATCCTCAGCAGATGCTATTAACTAAGCCCCAAATCACATGCCCAATTCATGCCTAATTTTGCACACTTCTCAGAATAAATCAGACCATCACTTCCCAACATCATTCAGCATAAGCTGGTTGTCAAGAGCACTTCCAGTAGCACGCTTAAGTTGAAAAATGATTCAAGTTTAGAAATCATTTATGAAACCTTTGGAGAGGACTCAAATTAGGTGTGCCAAAATAGAGTGAATATTTCCAGATACACAGCAGTAATTAAACAACTATGTCATTGCATATATTGTAAAACTCAAATTCGACAGTAGCCAATCAATTCTCAGAACGACATACATGTGCAGATATGTTAAGAAAGCCAATCAGTTATTCCAAAAACCATCTAATCCATCAAAACATATTACACTAATCCTTAAATCAACCTATATCAGTTCAGTCCTAATGGCTCCCATGCTCAAACTTCTCAGATTTTATTTGCAGATGATTATCAAAATGAATATAATCCCAAAAACACACATTTACCTAAAAGGATGAGAACAAAGACAAATGCAGCCATGAACACGGGAAATCTCAAGCTCTGCCTCACAGTCGCGTCATACAGAGATGGAGAAGTGAAGAGCAAACAATAACGACACACCTAGCAAATCCGAGGTAATCCGAGCATGTCGGAGCACCACCTCAAATCCGGTCGAGCAGAGATGGAGAGGAGAGGAGAGGAAGACAGAGAAGCAGAGAGATGGCGGTGATGCAACGAAAAAGGAAAGCTAGCGATGATGCAGCGGAGTGCTGATGGAGCGACAACGACTTGGGGAGTTTTGGAGGTGGATGCTGGTGGTAATGGTGACGCAACATTGTCGACGGTGGTGGCGATCTGGTGGTGTAGAGAAGGAAAAGTTGAGGTGGGGGATCTGGAGTTAAGAGTGAATGGTGACGGAGGTGGAGTTGAGGGTGGGGTGGTTGGGCCGGTTGATCTGGAGGGTGAGTGAGAGGGAGAGTGAGAGCTGCTGAGAATGAGAGTCGAGCAGAGAGTCAAGCTGAAGACGGAGGAGCTAGCAAGGGAGGAGAGTGACAGAGAGAGGTGGATGTGGTGTTGAAGGGGAAGAGATAAAGAAGGAGAGGGATTAGGACTTTGAGAGTGGAGGGAATATACAATGAAAAATTAGGGATTTTGAAATTGGGGTTGAATTGAGTCAGAACTGTGGTTTAGGTTCAAATGGATATTTGGGAATAAATTGAAAGAAAGAAGGGTAAAGAGGAAAGACTATTTTTTTTTGTTTTTAGTTTTTTTTTTAGTTTTTTTAATATATTAAAAAAATGAAAATCATATGTATTATATATATGTGTATTTTTTTTTAATTATTATTTATTTTTAATTTAATTTTTTTTAGAGGTAAGTAAGACTCTCAACAAGACCTAATTCGTTATGGCCTTTGCTACAGCGATTTCTGACAGCGAATAACAGGTCAGTAAGCATGCCAAAATGACCCGATTCGCTGCGGCCTTCGTTACAGCGAATCCTGACAGCGAATATCAGGTCAGAAAGCATGCTAAAATGACCCGATTCGCCGTGGTATTTGCTATAGCAATTCCTGACAGCAAATACTGACAGAACCAAAACATATCACAATATGTAGCAAACTCATCCAAATTCACCAAAAATCCAATTTTAAGCATTCCAAAGACATTAAACACTAATCCATACCACAAAACACTTAAGATTCATTCATCCACAAAACACAAAATCCAAGAATAGCCTTAACACCACTCAATACTACATTCCAATATCAAAAACACATTCAATAGATATTAAATGCATACTCCCCTTTATAGTTCCCTTCTTTGCATCCATGTTACTCTTCCATCTTCATCTCCCAAAATTCACCTTTAAAGACCATGTGGGAAACCTTTCTCACCTACAAAATACAAAAACCAAACATAAATCTACCAAATAAAACCAAAAACATAAAAATGACAAAGATTGAGTTAAGAACTTGGGTTGCCTCCCAATAGCGCTTGATTTATAGCCTTTCAGCCGGACTCTTCAACACAAACTACTAATCATAAGTATCAAAAACCAGAATCACCTTGTCTTCATTCCTCCTGTGACAAAAATATTTTAACAACAATGGAAGTTCATTGAGATAAGAAACATGCATTTCTTCAATAAAAAATAACTTTGGAGTGCATGTTTTAGCCAAACTTACAGCAGGCTCAAATTTAACTTTTTCACATTCATCATCCATGCCTCCTAAATACTTTGAACAACCAATAAAATCTATTTGACTCTCATCAGTAAGAGTTAAAATATCAATAGGAGGATCAAGATCATAAATTGAAGGGATTTCCTCACTATTCACTTGTTCAAAACAACAAAAGTAAGGTTCCAAAATCGAAACTGCAATTGGACACTCATTATTGTTCTCTTCCTCATTGATCTCCAACTCACAGTCATCCCCAACATATTCACAAGCTTCTAGTATCACGTCCTCATTTCCCATGGTCAATGTTTCACTTGAGACCTCATCTTTTTGAGAAGGATCTTTTGATATATCATAGAAAACTTCTTTTTGTTTCAAATGCTCAAGATTAGAAATCATTTCATCCACTTGAAATTCTCCATTTTGGGCATGATCATTAACTTTATCTTTTTGAAAAATTCTCAAGAATTTATTTTGACCATCTAAGAGATATAGAAGCAAATCCTTTGTTGTAAGCTCCTCCTCATCAGTGGAGGTAGTTTCATCAACATGAGAAGTATGTGATATATGAGGATGTGACACATATGAAGAAAAAAAACAATTTTGATCCGAGGATAATAGTTGTTCATGATTCCATCCAAGGCTACAAGTATTATCATGAAAATCAAAATGAGCTCTAGCAAAATCATTCTTTAGATACTCCAATGTTAAGGCATGTTGACATTGCTTTCTCAAGTGATAATCTTCACAATAATCACAACAAATGTAATTGTCATAATAAGAACTGTGATGATCATTTTCATTCTCAACTCCACTACTTGCCCCATCAGTACACCAAGGATAATTCATAAACAAAGTTAAAAAGAAAAGAAAAACTAACAAGCACAAAAAGCAACAAAATTAACAAAACCAACTAAACAACATAAGATTAGAAACAAAACAAAAGAAAACAAAGAAAAAAGAAAAAAAAACTCAAGCGTAATTAATCACATAATTACATTAATTAACTCAAAAGACTTTAGTCAATAGTCCCAAGCAATGGCGCCAAAAACTTGTTTGCCGTTTAGCTTCCGCAAGCGTACAGGTCGCAAGTAATAAAGTGATAAGTCAAAATCGTTCCCACGAGGACTATGACAAAAGCGAGTTAATTAATTTAACCATGTTCTTAATTAGGTTGAATGGAATCATTTGAAATTGATCAAGTTAAATAAAGAAGTTTGATGAAAATAACAAAGGAAAACAGTGAAAATTGGGAAATTGGGTCTAACTTTAAGAGATATTAACTTAGGATTACTTCTTCCCCATTGTATTTCATAAAACTATACAATTATCCACTTATGTTGATTAAATGAGTCTATATGCTAGTCGAAGATCCTAAAATCATCCACCAAGCTCTCTCAAGTCAAGATCGATTTTTAATCTTCATTAAAACTATTCAATCTCTTGTTTACAATTAATGAAAATCATCTTTCCAAAGCAAGTCTTCACATGACTATGCTAGGTTGTTAGATATATCTCTATTCTAACAACAAACCATCCATTTAATCCCTAAACTTCAAGTCTAGCATGATTTTTCTTAAGTTCTACAATCAAAATAGCTCTCTCAAGCATCTTCCAATTAAACAACTCTAATCATGTGGTGATCAAGCACAAGATAGCATTAAGCTCAAAGAAAAATCAACATATAATACTCATTAACCAACAAAAGCAAGATAATCCAATAGTTTCAATCCATACAATGGGTAAAAGTAATCCTAATTGATGGTTCTAGCTACTCATGATCTGTAAAAGCCAAAATCTCAGCACAAAATTATAATCCATAACAGCAAAATAGGAAGAAAAGAGGGAAAAACCAGAAAAGGGATAGAAAACCCTTGAAATTCTTCACAAATCTCTTCCCCAAGCTCCAAGATCACCAAGAGTTCTCTCCCAAGTAGTCTCCTTGTGTTCTAGACCTTTCGCTTGTGCAGAATGATCCTATTTCGGCGCCCCCATTAGGTTAAAATAGCATCAGCAGCGTCACTTTTGCAAAACGCACAGTATCAGTTTCGTGTGTTCGCCGTGGGTTTGCTATAGCGAATGCCATAGCGAATTGTCATCAAACAGAAGTAAGGCTTTTTCAGGTGGTTTCGCTATGGCATTGGCTACAGCGGATTTCACGGCCAAAGGGCAGACAAAAATGTCATCTTTTGAGGTGGTTTTGCAATGACTTGGCTACAGCACTTCCACAGCAAATGCAAGCTTCTCCTTCATAGTGTCCTTTTTCATCTTCCTCTTGCATTCTTCCTTTCCTTTCACATCTTCCCATGATCTTTATAAGCTTTTACAACTTGTCATCCTCTACCTACAAGGAGGAGGGATTCATGAGCTCTTTTAACTTTCACAAATAATTAAAACTATGTGCATTTAACTCATGATTCAACAAAATTTTGATTTATCTCATGTCCTATCACATTTTCTTCTATAATCTCTTTATATGCACAATTTGAACCCAAAAATAAGTGAAAAGAGAAGAAAATGTGCTAGAATACTCTTTATTTTTAAGAGTTAACACTCCCACCTACTCCCTCAACTACAATCCCAGCCATCATTCCTTGTTTCACCAACCATTATTCTTTGTTTTTCAAACTCTGTTTCACTAATCATATATAAATCCCCTAAAAGAAAACACCAACAAAAAGTCATTGACTACACATTTTACTCATACTGAAACCCCAACATCCCCACACAAAACCCTATATATGTACACCTTTGTCGAATGAGATAATTTGCACATCAAAAGAAAAAGGAGAAGTAGCCCCATCCTGGTCCCTCATGAATGATAAAACCTTCTATAGCTGCATAAAAATAAAGGAAAATACTTATATCAAATAAGGAACTTGATATAAATATGATCCAAAAATAAATTCTCATTTTTTAAGACGTTGGCCTTTCTTGAGAGAAACACCCCAAGTCTTTGACTCTTGGAAGAACACTCAATTTTTAAAAACCTATAACCTGGACATGGTTCATTCGAGGCTTACTAAGCTGAATTAGCTAGTCTCTCCTTCCTGTCTCAGCAGAAAGTGAATATTTTGCATTGTGTTGGATTCTTTGACGTTGTTATTACCCAACTCATCAACAACCTTATAAAACCTGAGTTCCCAATTAATCATGTTGATGACTCTTTATGGTTCAATTGTTCATTGTAGCATTCAATATCATGGAGTAAATTTTGCCCTTAAAGTATTCTATGAGTATATCTTTTTATCACTGTTTTTTCTAATATTTTCAGTACTTATCTTTAACATTTTTAATGATATTTTTTCAACCCTAATCTTTAATTATTTTCAGTATTGATTAAAAGCTTTCCATCACCATACCTAGCATTTACTCAGTGACTTCACAAGTTTAGTAGTATCTCCTTATATATATTTCTTGAATTCTTGAATTTTTCATGTTTGTTGCTCCCATGGCTTCTAATTCAACTGCTTTAACTACAACACCGAAACAAAGAAGAAAACAGGGTTCTCTATGCTGAAGCGGGGAAGGATGTTGTGGATATTCTTTTAAGCTTCCTGACGCTTCAACTGGGGACTATTTCTAGACTTGTGGGTAAGGATTCAAACATGAAGCCTTTGAGATTTGGATCCATAAGCTCATTGTATCAAAGTATGGGTAATCTAGACCCAAAGTATTTTAATTCAGAGACATGTAAGCAAATGCTGCTTCAGCCTAGGAATTCAATGGAACGTTTTAATCAAAAGCTCATACTCAACATTGATGACACTGAGCCCACTAAGTTTTATGCCTGTGAAATGCCCCGTTGCCGTATAGCGGCTCATTTGCTGGTGAGCACCTTCAACAATATAAAATGCAATTGTGGAAAGGATTTGACACACGTGCTTGACGAAAATATAATTCTAGGTATAATTTCTTCTTCAATATATACTATACGTTTATTATTGGACTTATTTGACTGTCAACAAAACTATTATATTTGAACGGATTATTTGTTCGTTTCATGCCTAACCTCATGGCAAGGTTATAGGCAAGGCTTTTTTAATATCTCCGAAAAAGTCAATTATATCTTATATTTAAGATGGGGGAGTATTACGTTGATGTGTCGTGCATGTTGCCTTTCGTACATAGATTTCTTATCTATTCTCATGCTTTTTTTTTTTAAGGTAATGAACCTCCACAAGCGCTCACTGGTCTCAAATACGGTAATTACTGATTCATTGTTACGAAGGATAAGTAAGACACTTGACAGAGAGGATAAGAGGATGAAGTGGAATGTAATGATTGCAAAATCCAAGTGTAAGGTTTTGTTTGCTATAGTTAACGAAGATTTCATGGACCAGCTTCTCAGCTTCCTTGCAATCCCACTAGGAGCAGTGGTGAGAGTCTTAGAAGGAAACTCTGCTTTGGGATGCATCGACAAATTGAACAATAGTTTGTCTACTTTTGGTTCCACTGATTTCATGTCAGGGATAAACATGTTGGCCGACCTTAAGTTGGCCCCACAATATAATGTGAATAAACAAATGTTGCCTATCAGTGAAGTGATGTATCCTTCACCGTTATGTCTTCGTTATAGCAATCTAGATGATCCTAGTTCAATTTGTTGTCTAACTGGCTATAGTACGTACGGTTATCTCATCTTAGACTAGTGAACTTGTGGGACCCTAAATCATTGTATGGATATGTGAAGAGGCCGAGGATGTTCATGGTCGCAGTCTCGCAGATGACTTGTCTGTGAAACCTTTTTCATCAGACCTTGTTGTGTCACTTTTGGATAAATTTATATAGAAGGTGCGAATAATTTATAAATGTGAGGTGAAAAAATTTGTAACAAGGGTAAACTTAAAAAATATATATCAATTTAATGCATATTTAATGGTTTATCTGTCATTAATATGTGGGAATTAGTTATAATGGAATTATAATAAGGACCAAAGTGGCATATGATAATTTTTTAAAAAATGTAATGTTTAATTTTCTTTATTATAAATATGTTTAAAATTTAAAAAAATTGAAGCAGGAAAGGCGAGGAGCTGGGGCACCATGGGGGGGCGGGGAGCTGCCACGGGTTGAATTGAAGCGAGGTGCAACGGCGCCGTATCAAGGGTGAGCATTAGGTAATAAATATGGTTGATCTTACTCCTTATGCCACGTTTGGTAGCAGAGAATTGTGGCAAGAGAAGTGGAAGTGGAAGTGAATTCCACACCTTGAGTTGTTTGGTTGGTGGGAATGCACTTCCACATGGAAGTCACTTCCATCAAAAGTGGTGGAAGTGAGTTCCATGGGCTAACCCAAGGAAGTCATCTCACTTCTTTGGAAATGAAATATTTTGGACATTATTGCCCTTAGTTATGAAATATCTGGAGTTGGGTTTTTTCTTTCTGAAAAATTTTATGGGTATTTTGGTCTTTTTATAATATAAATATATAAATAAAATATAATTAATACATCAATTCCATCACCATACCAAACACACTTTAAAGTCCACTTCCATCTTCAGTTCCAATTCCATTTTCACTTCTAGTTCCACTTCCAATTCCATCAAAAACTCTTCCACTGTACCAAACGAGGCATTAGAGTTACGCATATTATATTCCTCGTCCCATTATTTTCATTATTACAACAACTTAAGAATATTGAAAAATTCTATCTCCTGTTTGGAACATAATGAAGTGAAAGGAAATTTTATAATGCCTCCATAGAAATATTTAAAATACTTATTTTATCAGTACGTATCAATATAAAAAAAAAGCTAACGTTAAATGCTTCATTAATTATATGACTTTTGTTATAATGTAGAAAAATAATGAGACGAGAAATATGAAGCGTCTAAAGTTTGATATATTTTTAACCTTTTACTCTTATTCTTCTTCTTCTCCTCTTCAACTTTTAAGAATCTTATAATAAAAATTGAAAACAAAATATACAAACTTGGAATATTATCCTATATCTAGGGCCAACCAGCTGAGTAGTAAATAACAGTGAGGGATAATCAAAGCATGATGGACATAAACTCATATCATTTCAAAATCTTGTCCGAATTGTAGCCCAAGTAACATCAAGCACCATCCTTATACCAAGTTTGTGACTTTTACAGGTTATGACAAGTGTGTGAGCTATGACAACCGAAAAATAAAAACACATATCATTTCAAAATCTTTTGAGATTTGCAAAGTGCATGTGCATACGTGAGAGTCGGATCCAATCTAATTGGAGTTGAGATGCAACATTCAATGGCATTTACAAAGCAACACAGAACGATGAGCCCAATTGAAAAGTTGATTAACAAACGAGGAGTCATGAAGGCCTATATAAAATCGGTTTCAAATAATTCAGCCATTATTAGCTAATGAAATTCATGAGCCAAGTGACTTTACAGGTTCCTACTTAAGTATATCTCCTTAAAAATATATATATATATATATATATATATGATTTTATTTATAAGTCCATTTTGATAAAAAAATTTATTCCTTATTATAAGTCTAGTTTCAAAATAATAAATACATTTTTTACATTTGTGCCTCTATCAATTGTAATAAACAAAAATAATTTATTCATGCTAACTTTTGGAACTAATAATAGATAAGGACAAAATTAAAAATTTAGCTATTAATTAATGAATTAACTAATTCTCTTTATTATATGAGAATTAATTAATTTAAACTTATAAATAGGATCAGAGTAGTTGGCTCTTGTGTATTCATCCTTCTTGAACTTTATCACAGGTTGGCTGTACCAGTTTCCATTTTTCAAATCTCTAGGATTGGTGGGTTAGGATTGCTCTCATGGCTTCAAATTCAACTGCTTCAAATGAAATACCGGAACAAATAGCATTGAGAGTTGCTGTAGACAAAGAAAGAAAAAGAGTGCTCTATGCCGAAGCAGAGAAGGATTTTGTGGATGTTCTTTTAAGCTTCTTGACGATTCCACTGGAAACTATTGCGAGACTTGTGAGTAAGGATTCAAACTTGAAGCCTTATCGATTCGGATGCATAAGCTCACTGTACGAAAGTCTTTGTAATCTAGACCCCAAATATTTGAATTCAGAGACGTGCAAGCAAATGCTGCTTCGGCCTAGCAACTCAATGGAACTTTATAATCAAGAACTCGAACTCAACATTGATGACACTGAGCCAACCATGTTTTATGGTTGTGAATATTGTATTTCTGAAGGAGATCCATCAGGTTCTCTGGTGAGCACTTCCAAGAATATTAACTGCTGCAATATATGCGGGGATGATTTGACATTCGTTCTGAAGCCTTGCAAATCGTTGTTATGCTCTCCACTGGTTGGTGGTTCCACTCAAAACGTGACTAGTGATGCTGGAGGTAATAATCTCTCTTGCAACGCGTTTTATATTTTGTCATCCGTGTTCAACTAAACATTATATATGGAATTGGGTTCCCTGCGTAGCATATTTGTTTAGCAGGGAGAACGAGTCAGATCTGGGCCATCAAATCAGATCTAACAATTTTTAGAAGTCTATTTTTTTAAAAGAAGTTATTTTAATGGATAAAGAATCTGAAATAAAAAGATAATCTTTTAACTATTATATGTTTGAAAGATCTGGAAGCGCAGATCCGCTAAGCTCTTCCTTATTCAAATGCAGATGATACGTGGGAAGGCTATGCAAAGGAGACTGCATCTTTTATTATTTCTGACGATCTTAATGTTACTCCTGCTGATTTCAATACAACATTGTGTCTGCTAAAGAATCTACGTTCTGAAGATCCCCCACCTGAGGAATCCACTATGGTTCTTGGCTCAAATGAGGTGAAGTTCTGGAAACATTAATCATTGTCACTATGAATCTTATTTCCTTCAATTTAGCTCTCATTATCTGATTGTCTATTATGTTTTCCAAGATGTTGGACCTACTCAAGTGCTTGTTGGTCTCCAAGTCAGCACTCACAGATTCATTGCTAAGGAAGGAACACAGCTTTGTGGGTTCAGAAACCTCGTTCATGGTACCTGAGAAACAAGGAAGAGAGATCACTAGGACGATGAAGATGAAGATATTGATGACAAAATCAAAGTCAAAGATATTGTTTGCTCAAGTTGAGGAAGACTTCATTGACCAGCTTCTTAGTTTCTTGACGTTCCCACTAGGAGCTGTTGTAAGAGTTTTAGATGGAAACTCTGGGTTGGTGTGTGTGGACAAATTATGCAACAGTTTGACCAACTTTGATTCAACAAGAGACTTTAATTCAGAGAAGATAAAGAACTTGTTGGCCAACCTCAAGGTAGCCCCATATTATAAGGTGAATAACCAGATGTTACCTATCGATGAACTGAAGTACCCGCCAGAATTAAGTAGTTGTTATAATCAATTGGATTGTTTATATTATTTGACTGCCGATGCAAGTTTGTATAGTTACCAGAGTGAGAGAGGAGTAAGAATGTGTGACCCTAAGTCTACGAATACTGGATATGCAAAGAGTAGAACCAAGTTCATGGTTGCAGATGACTTGTCTGTGAAACCTTTATCATCTCATCAAGTTTTATCATCTTTATTAACTGAATTGAAGGTGCCTTACCATGACTTGGAACAAAGAACAATCTGCATTGGGGTACAAGAGGTACGTACGTAATCTTTCTAAACCTTTTGATGACAGAACAAAGGAGATGATATTTTGTTTTTTTTTTTTGTTTTTGAAAAAAAGAACAAGAAGTTAAATGGTTTGGGTTTGGTTTTTGTTATGCTCTCTTTTACTTGAATATATAAATATATATATATATATGATCAGCTTTATTTGCATGGTAGCGGCAATTTCTTTTTGATTTATATTTAAGACTCATGTATACAAATGCAGGTTCTGAGCATCCTTAAGTCTTCCTTGGTCTCGGCATCAGCTTTGACAATTGGTCTGAAAGATTTTTTATCAAATATTAAGGAAGGTAATAAGTTATCAAATACTGTTAGTGAAGAGAGGTCAAACAAAAAAAGGAAAGAAGCAATATAATTGCTCGCTAGATTGAAGGCTGGGAGCAACGTGACTACTAATAATCACAAGAACTTCAAATTCTTGATTCACTTTTATGTATATATACATTTGCGGCTTGATGGTTTGTTTTGACGTAGTGTGATGTCTTGTGATTGAATTAAATGATTATATGTTGGTGGTTTGGTGCTCAACTTCTTTGCCTTATCTAGGAGTTCTTTTTCAATTTCCTATCAAGTAAAGAATTTAAAACCAACTTACTCTAATCAGAATAAATTATTGTGCATGTGATCAGTACTTTAGATTACTTCTCATATTCTGCTGAAAAGTATGAGCGCTACCCGTAGAGACAAGTAGAAAGAAATTATACAAGAGGGAGCAATATAACGGTGATTAGCTCTTCCTAAGGCTAGTCAGATACAAAACCAAAGTTGACTTATTTGGGATGTTTAAGGAATTTAAATATATTATTTTAAAATATTTATTGTTTCTCTCTAAAATAATTTGCATAACTTATAAATTTATATATAATATAATGAAATACATAAATATTTCATAGACATATGTAACATATATTTTAATTAAATAATTTATTTAGACGAGTAGGGTGAGCGTTAGCGCTAGATCGAGCTTTCTTGCTGCCCATCAAGGCAACAGGAATGGCAGAGCTACTAATGCCAAACGTTTATTTGTCATCTTCCTTTATCATCCTAAATTAGTCAACTGTGGCAACCAGAGATAGTATTAAAGAAGGCATGCAATTAGCCGTTGTTTATTTCAAAGAACCTTAAAAACAGGACCCGGTTTGGGGTACAAGAGGTACGTATATGTTCTAATTAACCTTTTGACAGAACAAAGTAGATGAATTTTGTTTTTTTGTTTTAAAACAAAAATAGAAGTCAAATGGTTTGGGTTTGCCTTTTGTTTTCTCTTTTTCGGCCTTCTCTATAAGTCTCATGTATACAAATGCAGGTTCTGAGCATCCTTAAAGCTTCCTTCATCTCGACATCATCTTTGACAATTGTTCTGGAAGATTTTTAATCAAATATTAAAGAAGATAATAAGTTAACATTGGTGAAGATAAGTAAAAAAAAAAAGACGGAAAGCAGCAATTAACTGCTCGCCAAATAATCTGAAGCCTGAGAGCACTGTGACAGCTAACTAGAACTTCAAGTTCTTGATTCACTCATGGTCATATTGCTGCTGTAAGGTTCAATGTTTTCAAGTTGTGTGATGTTTTTGTGTTCTTGCGTTAAAAATGAGACCGTGGAATGTTTTGAAGTCTATTTTCTAATAACCCGGAACGCTGTGACAAATAAAGAACATGACGACTGTAATCAGTGACAAAATTTAAAATTGTTTTTTCCCAAAAAAAAAAAATTATAATGGTTTATGTACATCATGTAAAAGTTGACAATTAATTGCAGCTTTTTTTAATTTTTGGAATGTTTTTAATACTTTTAGAGACAAAAGAGTATATTGAATCTTTTTTCTATGTAGATATTACAAAACACTAATTGGTTCAGGAACCAATCTCAAAATGTTTATTCAATACTTAGATGTGTTACAATGAAGGAAGTTAACACCTATTTATACTATTACATAACTTATTAAAATATTATAAGGGTCAACAATGATGTATGCAGGCTTCTTCTAATTACTAGTGTTTCACCTTGATCAGTAGGAGTGGCTTCTTCATCAAAAATTGGTTCCTCATCAAAGACTGGTTCTGTATCTGGCATAGGCTCCTTTTCTTCTTTAAATACTTTAGAAGCTTCCCCTTCAATAATGTTAACTATTCTGCAGTTAGGACACTTTGAAGTAATATGACCAAACCCTTGGCATTTGAAGCACTTAGGTGCCTTGAAGCTAAATTCCTTAAAGCCATTTTGGTGGAGGCTTGCATGAAGATCTAGGCTGGTATACTTGTGTAGGCTTGCATGAAGATCTAGGCTGGTATACTTGTGTAGGCTTGCTTGAAGAGTTATACTGATGTATTTGTCTAGGTTGATGCATTTGTGCATTATGTCCATCAAAAGGGATTTTGGCGGAGGAAGACGGTTGGAACGGAAACCTTTTGAGCAACTGCTTCTCAATAAGGATGGCTAGCTGAATGACGTTGTCTAAAGTCTAGTATTGTTGGAGCTGCACTGGATGGGCAATGTTGGTATTTAACTCTCCGATATAACATTCTATTGTTTGTTCCTCCCAATTCTCTTGGATATTGCATTTCATCATGAGCTTCTCAAATTCCCTAGTATATTCTTCCACAAACATAGTCTTTTGGCGGAAATTATGTAATTGAAGGAAATTATCTTGATAATAATTTTTAAGAAGAAACTTAAGTGAGAGCTCACATTGCATCTTGTCCCACATTCGAATCTTGCTTTTTCCTTCTCTTTCACGCCTTTTCTTAAGATTCTCTCACCATATGGAGGCATGTTTCTTCAGTTTGATGGCGACAATTTTGACCTTTTGCTCATCGGGAATCTCTTTGTATTTAAAAACTCGTTTGACTGTGATAACTCTCCATATTTTATACATTTAAAGAACATTTTGAAGATAATTGGAGAGTTATCTATGCAATTTTAGAAGATTCAATGAGATTTTATTATGAAAAGATCAAATCAAAGTGATGAATTATTTGTGGGATTTAGATTGTAAATATTTAGGATAAGAATAATTAATTGTAATAAGATAAAGTTTCTAATTAAAAAGAAGAAGAAGAAGTTGTTTTGATTTTATTGTCTTATCTATTATTTTTAACCAATTGGAAGAGGAGAATACGTGGGCCACATGGAAGGATCTTTTAACCAATTGGAATTTTCTAACAAAGGTGATGTGAATTTTGGGCTTTGGGCTTTGATTTCTAATTGAAGATATGAAGAGGAGTCCATGGTAAGAGAAAAACACGGAAGACCTAGAAAAAGAGAGGACAGCCGCAATAGGAGAGGGGGCAATCAGCAAAAGAAAAGAAGGCGCTGGACTGAAGAGGAGAGGCAGCCGCACAGTAAAAAAAGGGTAGCAACAGAATCAAGACTGAAGGAGGCAGCCGCAATAATTGACTTGAGATTTTTTTCATCCTCTTCGTGGGCGAGAGAGCAGCGGCTGGGGAAGACGGAAGACACAGAGGAGACAGCGGCAACATTGGATTCAGGAAAGAATCAGCAAAGGAAGTGTGCCAATTATTATTGTATTGCTTCAATTTTATTTTCTTCTCTCTGTTTCGTTGAATTCCAGTATGTTTATGAGTGTAGAATTTATTGTGGCTGCTGTGATGACTCTCTTTAAAGTCATGTGTGGTTAGGTTCTTTTTCAACTTAGAGTAGTTATGAACTAATTTAAGGATTTGAGCATATATGAACCATTAAATTGTGTTTAGTGTTAATTTTTGTTTACTTAATCTCTTATTATTTTATCTACTTTGTGCTTGATCTCCACTAAGTATGAATTTGGGGAATTTAGATTATCGTTGGGAGAGGGATTTTAATTAGATCAAAAGATTAAGTAATGTGGGATTAGAATTTTCTAATTTGTCAATAGGATAGGAATATACCTATCGGACCCATATAATCATATTAGAGTGAATTTGGACATTTATTGCCTCTTGAGTAAATTAGTTAGGAATAACAATTTTAACTTGAGAGAGGAGTATAAGTGATTGGAAGATACTTATATTCATTTAAACTCTAGATTAACAATTTAACATTAAGTACTTTTAATTGGGTAAATGCATGCTCTAAGACTTAAAGAAGGGATTAGCCACTCTAGATTGTTTTTATCAATTGAAGTCTTTAAATCATTAGATTTGTTTCTTTTGCATTTGTTTAAATTGTCTTTCAATCTCTTTATTTGATTCGCTCAACTTAAATGAAAATGGGAATTTTAATGCCTAATTATCGATTACCTTGAATCTCTGTGAGATGACCTTGATTTGCTATTATACTATTTCTACGGCCCGTACACTTGCGGTGCATATTTAAAATTTAGTAGCATCAGACAGTTTGAAGCCAATTGACAAATTTGTCTGGTTGAAGTCTTCCCTCAAATTCAGGTATGTCTACTTTAATGTCATTAAGACGGAAAGACTGTTGTTGGGGACGGAGGCAGAAGTAAGTGGATGATGAACTGTTGCTATCCAAATCATCCTCTGGATATTCACTGCGAGATTCTAGCAAAGCTTGCTGTGTTTCTACAGTGGTTTCCAGTTCTTGTATCCGGCGTCTCAACTTGTCCTTCCAATCTCGTGTTTGTTCCTACGTCTTGAAAGCATTTTGGAGTTGTTCTTGTAAGGTTAGGAATTAAAGAACACAATTATTAAGTATAGGGTGGAAGGGTAGGATCGGTGTTTATGGAAAAGACGGGTAAAACTGGAATTTTTGGACAATTATGGGTAAGATGGGTGTTTATAGAAAAGAAAAGGGTAAAATTGGAATTCTTTTTGGAAAATTAGGGTAGGATGAGTATTTATGGAAAAGAAAGGGTAAAATTGGAATTTTGACCCTTTTTAGGGGCTAAAATATAATTTTGACAGAATTATGGGTTCAAAATGTAATTTCAGAAAGTTATGGGGCCTGAAATGTAATTTTGGTAGAAATCTAGAGTTAAAATGTAATTTTAGAAAGTTTAGAGGATTGAAATGTATTTTTGCCAGAAATCTGAGGTCAAATGCAATTTTAGAAAGTTTTGGGGCCTGAAATGTAATTTTGCAGAAATCTGAGGTCAAAAAAGTTAATTTCAGAAAGTTTTATGGTCTAAAATGTAATTTTAACAAAATTCAGGGTCAAAATGCAATTTCGGAAAGTTGGGATGACTGTGTATACTGACGTTATAGTGCAGACATGTGGCAGTCAACGGTTGGCTGACCTATCACTGACGCAGTAGATTAGGTTGACATGGCAGATAACGTCATCATCTTCAACCTCTGAACTCCAGCGACAGTGAGTGCGCTTCTGGCAAGGCGTGTGGGACTGTTTCACAGCGGTTACCGAGGCTATTCCTAGGTTTTTTTGGTCTTTTGAACATGATGGTGAGATCGGTTTCTTTAAAAACCGCTCCGAGGGTGAAATTTGACACCCTCCTATTTTCTTACATTTTTGTTTCTTACTATTTCGCTCTCTAGCCCTCTAAAACCTTACTTTGATATCAAAAATGGTTCAGGAACCAATCTCAAAATATTTATTCAATACTCAGATGTGTTACAATGAAGGAAGTTAGCACCTATTTATACTACTACATAACTTATTCAAATATTACAAGGGTCAACAATGGTGTACCCTCACTAACCCATTTGTCTCCCACCTACTCCCTCAACGACAATCCCAGCCGCCATTCCTTGTTTCACCAACCATTATTCTCTGTTTTTCAATCTTTGTTTCACTAATCATATATAAATCCCCTAAAAGAAAACACCAACAAACAGTCATTGACTACACATTTTACTCATACTGAAACCCCAACATCCCCACACAAAACCCTATATCTGTACACCTTTGTCGAATGAGATAATTTGCACATCAAAAGAACAAGGAGAAGTAACCCCATCTTGGTCCCTCATGAATAATAAAACCTTCTATAGCTGCATAAAACTAAAGGAAAATACTTATATCAAATAAGGAACTTAATATAAGTATGATCCAAAAATAAATTCTCATTTTTCAAGACGTTGGCCTTTCTTGAGAGAAACACCCCAAGTCTTTGACTCTTGGAAGAACACTTCAATTTTTAAAAACATATAACCTGGACATGGTTCATTCGAGGCTTTCTAAGCTGAATTAGCTAGTCTCCCCTTCTTGTCTCAGCAGAAAGTGAATATTTTGCATTGTATTGGATTCCTTTGACGTTGTTATTACCCAACTCATCAACGACCTTATAAAGCCTGAGTTCCCAATTAATCATGTTGATGATGACTCTTTATGGTTCAATTGTTCATTGTAGCACTCAATATCATGAAGTAATTTTTTTGGGGCAATTTTGCCCTTAAAGTATTCTATGAGTATATCTTTTTATCACTGTTTTTTCTAATATTTTCAGTACTTATCTTTAACATTTTTAATGATATTTTTTCAACCCTGATCTTTAATTATTTTCAGTATTGATTAAAAGCTTTCCATCACCATACCAAGCATTTACTCAGTGACTTCACAAGTTTAGTAGTATCTCCTTATATATATTTCTTGAATTCTTGAATTTTTCATGTTTGTTGCTCCCATGGCTTCTAATTCAACTGCTTTAACTACAACACCGAAACAAAGAAGAAAACAGGGTTCTCTATGCTGAAGCGGGGAAGGATGTTGTGGATATTCTTTTAAGCTTCCTGACGCTTCCACTGGGGACTATTTCTAGACTTGTGGGTAAGGATTCAAACATGAAGCCTTTGAGATTTGGATCCATAAGCTCATTGTATCAAAGTATGGGTAATCTAGACCCAAAGAATTTTAATTCAGAGACATGTAAGCAAATGCTGCTTCAGCCTAGGAACTCAATGGAACGTTTTAATCAAAAGCTCATACTCAACATTGATGACACTGAGCCCACTAAGTTTTATGCCTGTGAAATGCCCCGTTGCCGTAGAGCGGCTCATTTGCTGGTGAGCACCTTCAACAATATAAAATGCAATTGTGGAAAGAATTTGACACACGTGCTTGACGAAAATATAATTCTAGGTATAATTTCTTCTTCAATATATACTATACGTTTATTATTGTACTTATTTGACTGTCAACAAAACTATTATATTTGAACGGACCTTTTGTTCGTTTCATGCCTAACCTCATGGCAAGGTTATAGGTACGTAAGGCTTCCTTAATATCTTAGAAAAAGTTAACTTTGTCTTTTATTTAAAATGGGGGAGTATTACGTTGATGTGCCGTGCATATTGCCTTTCGTACATAGATTTCTTATCTATTCTCATGCTTTTTTTTTTTTTAAGGTAATGAACCTCCTCAAGCGCTCACTGGTCTCAAATACGGTACTTACTGATTCATTGTTACGAAGGATAAGTAAGACACTTGACAGAGAGGATAAGAGGATGAAGTGGAATGTAATGATTGCAAAATCCAAGTGTAAGGTTTTGTTTGCTATAGTTAACGAAGATTTCATGGACCAGCTTCTCAGCTTCCTTGCAATCCCACTAGGAGCAGTGGTGAGAGTCTTAGAAGGAAACTCTGCTTTGGGATGCATCGACAAATTGAACAATAGTTTGTCTACTTTTGGTTCCACTGATTTCATGTCAGGGATAAACATGTTGGCCGACCTTAAGTTGGCCCCACAATATAATGTGAATAAACAAATGTTGCCTATCAGTGAAGTGATGTATCCTTCACCGTAACGTCTTCGTTATAGCAATCTAGATGATCCTAGTTCAAGTTGTTGTCTAACTGGCTATAGTACGTACGGTTATCTCATCTTAGACAAGTGAACTTGTGGGACCCCAAATCATTGTATGGATATGTGAAGAGGCCGAGGATGTTCATGGTCGCAGATGACTTGTCTGTGAAACCTTTTTCATCAGACCTTGTTGTGTCATTTTTGGATGAATCTGATGTTCCTGATCATGACTTGGAAGAAAGGACAATCTGCGTTGGTGTCCAAGAGGTAATTAAGTGTACTCTTACTTTAATTTTAAGCCTTTTAATGTATTGTTTTTCATATGACGGCCTTTGTAATGTAAAGAGAATCAGATCGATAAAGTGCTAGCTACAGCTTCTGCACTTATTTGGAACGTGATAATTATATGAATGCAGGTTGTGAACATCTTGAAAGCTTTCCTGATATGTACTTCAGCTTTGACGATGGCATTGGGTCAATTCTTAACAAATACTCCTATAAAAGAAGAGCAGTAACGTAATCACCCAGCTTAATTATTTGTTTGCTCATCAATTTAAATCTAGGGGCCACGTAATTGGTACTAAATTTCTAGCTATTATATGATATTTTGCTTTTGTACTAGTACAAGCTAGTATTATGTATGTTATAATTATGGTTTATTTTTTTGAGAACGCGTATGGGTGTGTATATATACAACATTCCAACACATGTATGGGATAAATATATTTATGTTTTTCGGGCAGCCTGTGGTTAGGGGGTGGAAATAGGTCATGTGGCCTGTCAGGAGCCTGTGATAGGCCTGTTCAGGCCTGATTTGTCAGACTAAAAGGTCAGGCTAAGGTCGAATCAAAAACCTGTTTTGCTTAATAGGTTAGGCCAAGATTTATTAATAGACCTGTTAGGCCTGTCAGCTGACAACATATTTAAAAAAAAAAATCAAATCAGAGTGGGTGAATACTAATTACACATGACGCAAGTCATTTGAAATTTTTTTCTCACTTCGTCATCTTCAAATCTTCTTCATTTCTCAGGTCAAAAAAAAAAAATCTTCTTCATTTCTTCTGAAATCCCTAACCCTATTATTCTTCCATCTTCATCTTCATTCTCGAATCTCGCCTCGCCTCACAATCATTCACTCATTCCTCCCCCTCAAATCTCAATCCTCAGCTCCACTTTCCAGAATCGCAGATCTCCTCTCCAGCATCGCAGATCTCATCTTTCCAGCATCGTAGCTTGAACAGCGGCACAGGCGCACGACAGTTTCTGGTTCGTTCTGGCATAGATCACTCATTCTGTTTCTGGTTCATTGTCCTGATTTTCGTCACTGTCCTGTTGGCTGTTCTGGTTCAATTTCTGTTTCTGGTTCGTGTTATGATTTTCTGTTTCTGGTTCTTCATTTTCGAATTCTAGTTCTGGTTCATTTTCAGATTCTTCACTGTTCTGGTTGGCTTTCTGGTTCAGTTTCTGATTTTCTGTTTCTGGTTCATTGTCATGATTTTCGTCATTGTCCTGTTCTGGTTTAATTTCTGTTTCTGGTTCGTATAGAATGATTAACATGGAGCTTTAAAAAACATTAAGCTGTGGTTAGTATAAGAAGGGAAAAACCTGATAGAGCCATTTCCTCATCTTCTTCTTCCTTTTTTTTTTTTTGCTTCCACAGCAGGGAAGAATTCTATCCTTTGGATTCATATCTTGTTGGGTTGGATCTCACTATGGTTTTGTTTTTTTTGGGGGCCACTTTAATTTGAGGGGTACACCAGAAAGAGACAACTAATTGAGTTGTGAGGTATTTTAATGTTGCAGCTTGATCCTTTTATGTCCCAGAAATAAAACAAAACGTGATGTCGTGCTTGTTTTGGATAATGTTAAACTAATATCATGCCCCATCTGTCCTGGATTTAGTTGATAATCGCAAGAGTTCCTACTAGACTTCAAAAATCAAATAACGTCCTTGGATTTGTTTGCATCAAACAACAGATGACCATTCTACAAACTTGAAATTCTTCCCGCATCGAATATCCACACTTTTTTTAATACAACAACGTAACAATAAGGCTTATCCCATTCAACAAGTACACATTATTCCAACATCAAATATGCACACTTTTATATGTATTTTGCGAAGATTTTCCCGTATATGAATGAGCAGCGATGTCACAATCACATAATTAATTAATTAATAATAAAAAGACCAATCATCGGCACCTGCAAGATATTTATAATGCTTTCCGTGCTTGCCAATAAATATATAGAGAGAGAGACACCTATCTGCTTGGCATATTATGTGCTTCATGTTTCTTGCTCCCTCCTTTCTCAGCGATCTGATCTACAGTTGTGACTGTCCTTGAAAACTACAGTTTTTATTTTGATTTTTATTTTACAAACAGCACTAATTTCTGTTTCTGGTTCGTATAGAATGATTTTCTGTTTCTGGTTCATTTTTTTATTTTCTGTTTCTGCTTCTGCTTCATAGTTTAGTGACTTATCAGTGTAATCGAGATTTCTATGTTGTTCTTGTCACTTTAAATACTAAAGAATGTTGTTCTTGAACCTTTTCTGTGAACTTGATGAAAGAATGCTTTTCTATGTTATTCTTGTCACTTTAAATACTAAAGAATGTTGTTCTGATTCAGTTGTAGTTAATGTCATCTCTGTTTGAGAGTGAAACAATGTCGTCTAGTTCAGTTCCTCCTAATACTATTGAGGTCCAGCAACAAGCACCAACAGATTCTAGTCAACAAACTAGTCAACAAGCTAGTGAACAAACCAATGAGAAAAATGATGGTGATGATGATATCATTAAAAAGAAGAGGATATCATTTCGTATGCATATTACATGTAAAATTGTTATGCTCTAATACTATACATTTGATTACTTTCTTTCAAGGTTTTTGAAGGAGAAGGAGAGATTATATTGAAGATTTGATGTCAATGTGAGAAGGTCCACTTATGCTAACTTTAATCATAATTGGTAATCCGTAACTATAAATTCATATGTTTTGTCCAATTGATGGCATTATTTTTGAAGAATTGATCACTGCAAGTTGTGTCAAGTTCTATCTTTGGTGAAATGCTTGTTGCAACAGCTATGGTATAAAGTTGTGAAATGTATGTAAATGATTGTGGTCTATGGGTTGCTTGTATTATTATGTTGTCATTGTGGAGCTATATGCCTATGATGCTTTTGTTATAACTGGAATTTTATTTGGTTAATGATACATTAGTTTATAGCCAACAATCTTTAAGCGCTCGTATATTTCTCTGCTCTACTCTGTTTTTCTTTTCAGATTGGCTATCAAAAAATATATGGGTAATTTTCTTTTCTCTACTTAGTGTAGGATGATTCGAAGAGGGAAAGATCAGCAAAGAGTCAATACAATGTGTGATGGCTTACTGGATCGTTCCTTGATTTTATGATAGACTTTAATTCTCTGTATCAAACAAGTGTATGTTATTTCTTCTGTAAAAGTATGTGACTAACAAGTTATCTTGGTTCTAATGAATGTTCCTCACTTGTTCTCTTGTGTTTTGATGTATTTTGAATCATTGATAGTATTTTATGTAAATTTCGGCCTGTTTTTGGTCTGTTTAAGCAGGCCTGTTAAGGAGGCCTGTTTTCGGCCTGTTGGCCTGTTTTGTAGTGTGGCCTGTAGGCCTGTTGGTTTGCTTAAAAAATTTCAAAAAATCATGCCTCTTTAATAGGTTTCAGGCCAGGCTAGACCCAGGCCTAAAATTTGGCTTCCAACAAGCCACAGGCCAGGCTCAGGTCAGTTTATGCCTTAACAGGCCAGGCTTGTTAAGGCATAAGCCTGGCCTGGCCTGTTTCCACCCCTACCCGTGGTGGCATGTAAATGGCGCATTTCCAAAACCAGTTCAGACATTACACATAATTAGTTTGGGCGGTGATCAAAGTGATGAGCACCCATATCTCATCAAATATGGACTTTGATTGATGGTTTTTAAGTGAGAATATCGTTTTTTTTTTTTAAAAAGTTTGTTGGCTAATTATACATTTTAGATCCGTGCTACATAATTACTGAATACATAATCAATGACAAAACATGCAATGGTTTTTTTTACCAAATAAATAACTATAATGGTTTATGTACATCCTGTAAAATTTATTCATTAATTGCAACTTTTTCATTTTTGAAATGTTTTAAAAATTTTTAGAGACAAAATTAAGAGAATATTCAATCTTTTAAAAAAATTTTAGAGACAAAATTAAGATAATATTCAATTATTTTAGATTTAAAGTTTAGTGGGGGGACATCGTAAATGTAGTAGTCAGCATAATAAACAGAGTTATAAGCAAATAATCCAGAAAATGTGTAATATATGCATTTGCATTAAAATTTTATATTCACTATATCAGAAAAATCTTATATTCAAATCATAATAATTTGAAAACATTTGGGTGATTATTTAATAAGGGTATAATTGTCAATTGATCTTACTTAACGCTTAGATGATGCATTATTCCTCGTACGTAGGGCTGAGCAAAATGCCCACAACCCGCGAAATTTTCCCCATTTAGGCCCGCCCGTGTATGGCCCGGAACGGGAAACGGGTTTCCCCGTACCCGTTTAAACATAACGGGCGGGGAACGGGTTTGGCCACGGGTAACCCGTTCCCGCCCGTTACACGTTTAAGTGTATATATATATATATTTTTTCTAATCATCCATTCATCCCCAAATGGTAATTCGCACCAGCCCCCCCCTAAATCCCCAATTCGCACACACCACAGTGCTTCGCTCCCCGTCCGTCTCCCCCAAGCCCGACAGACCCCCCAGGCGGCCAGGCCCCCACTCCGCGCCGCACGACTGCACCACGCCCTGAGACCGAGTCCCCGACGGCCAAGACACGGCCGTCGATTCCCTGTGCGCTGCGATCCCGTGAGTCCACGACTCCCACTACCTCCCACACGGCCACACCCAGTTGAGGTCCAGCAATCCCTCTGGCGGTCCGGCCCTCCCTGCTCTAGTGCTCCCTCTAGAATCTCGATCGCTATCTGCCGTCGTTGCTCCAGTGGTCCTTCTCGATCGCAATCGCCCTGAGCCACATACCTTGATTTGAAAACGTTGGGAGCCCTGAACGGTAGACGCACGCACGCACTCACTCTCATGGCCCCAACCTCGCTCTCATTCCCAGTTCCCAATTCCCATCGGCAAGAGCTAAAATCTGTAAGGGTTTTCTACTTGAAATTTTTCAAATTGTTGAGTTAATGGAATGGATTTTGGCTTGATTTTCTCCGTATGCTATGTTAGTTTGATTTGTTTATATTTTTTTTTTCTGCTCATGCTAGTTACATCTGTGACTTCAAATGTTGTATTTGAATCCGTGGTGCTCAAGCTCAGTTGCAGTCTTAGTTTTTTTTTTTCCTTGATCCTGAGCTTTTCTAGTCAAGAATCTCAGCTCAGTGTGATGTTTTCGACCAAAAAAAAAAATTTCAGGTTTTCTTCACGGGTTGCCCCGGTACCCGTTTAACCCGTACCCGTTTTTTACGGGTTAAACGGGTAGGGACACGGGTACGGGCGCCCCGTACCCGTGTAAAGATAAACGGGCGGGCCGCGGGGCAGCCCTACTCGTACGTTTAATCATTTTTTAACATTATATAAATTTGAGAATGAAAATTTTCAATATCCTGTACAATTTTTTTTTTCTTTCTATCATCAGCTAATTGTCTCCTGTTTGAAATATAAGGAAGTGTAAGGAAATTTTATGATTGTATAAAAATATTAAAATACTTATTTTATCAAACAATGTCAACATGAAAAACTTTAAAGCGTATAACATTTTTCCCTTTTCTCTTCAAAAAATTAATAGTTTTTACCATAAAAGGGCAAATGTGTAAATTTAGCAATAAACTATTTTACTATAAGAACCCAACACAATTATTTTTTAGTGGTACAAAAGTATACACAAACATGTTTTAAGGTAGCATATATGGCCAAGCCATTAACTTTGGTTAACATTCATTACTTTTTGCACTGAGTCTTATCATTCTTCTCACTCTTTATTATTATTTTAATATATTTTTAGAAGGCCGAATGTGCAAATTTAACAATGAACTATTTTACTATGAGCACCTAACACAATTATCTTTTGTTGGGTCCAAAATTAGACATAAACATTTTTTTTTGTTTTATAAATACTCATATTTATCTTGTAAATTTCCTTGTGAATGATCAAAATTTTTTAATTCCCTAGATTCTTTTATATCTCTTTATTTGTCTTGCTGATGCTTTTATTTGTTTTGGGAATGGCCTATTTATCTTGTGAATTCTCTTAGATCTTGTGGATAGCTAAAATGTTCTTATTAACTTTTTGCTTTCATTTGAATTGTTTTATTTGTCTTATAAATGCTCTTATAAAAAAAACTAAAGTAATAAGGGCATTATTATCTTTTTCTTAAAAAAAGGCACATATTTCTAATAATAGAGAATGAGAAGAATGGTGCGACCCACAGAGTAAAAAAGTGAATGTTAACTTAAAAAATGTTTATATCTACTTGTGGACCCGACAAAAAATAATTGTGTTAGATGCTCATAGTAAAATATAGTTGATTGCTAAATCTGCGCGTCTACCCATTATAAGACATAGAAAGGAAAATTCAAACTTGGAAATATCGTAATATATCTTGTGCATGCATGAGTGTGAGATCTATAGCTGGGAATACGGGCCAGCCCGCGGGTTGCGGGCTGGCCTGCACCAACCCGCGCGGTGCGGGCCTATGCAGCCCGCACTTCTGCGGGTTGGCATCTAACCCGCAGTGTGCGGGTTGCGGGCCAACCCACGGGCTCGCATTTTTTTTTGAAAAAAAAATTCATATTTTTTAAAGAGGATTGAAAATATGAGACACATATATACGAGTAATTAAATTTACCTTTCTAATATCAATCATTGCTTTTATAAAAATTTAAAAACATAATCTAAAATTTAAGAGATAAAGTTATCAAATTTGTTAAAGTTTATAAACAAAACATAAATTCATCCTCAAGCAACCAAGATATAATAATTTTATTTAAAGAAAAAGGGAAGAAGCTAAGATTTTTTTCTCTTTGGATTGGAAGGTACCAAGATAAGAGTGAAAAACTTATAAGTTTTATAAAATTATTATATGTAAAAAAAAATAAAAAATTTTGTTGGCCAACCCACGGGCTGGCCCACATTAACCCGCGGGTTATGCGGTGCGGGCCTGTGCGGCCTGCATTTTTGCGGGTTGGGAACCCGTCAAAACCCGCGGGCTCACGGGTTGAGCCCGCGGGTTGAGCCCATATTACCGGCTCTATTGGGATCCAATGTAATTAAGGAGTGCAACGTATTGAATGACATTTACATGAAACAAAAACGATGGCCCAATTGAAAGCTGATGAACAAACGAGGAGTCACCGAGGCCTACAATAATGCAACTATTATTCATTAATAACATGAGCTAAGTGACTCTACAAGTTTCAAAAAATACAGGCTTTATATATATTTCTTGAACTTAACATATTTGTTTTTCCCGTTTCCTTTTTTTCCCCCTAACCTTTGGGTCCAGGAGTACTGCTCCAATGGCTTCAAATTCAACTGCTTCAACCTCGACACCCAAGCAAATTTCGTTGAGAGTTGTTGTGGACAAAGAGAAAAACAGAGTGATCTATGCTGAAGCAGACAAGGATTTTGTGGATATTCTTTTATGCTTCTTGACACTGCCAGTCTGCCAGTAGGAACTATTGCCAGAGTTGTGAGTCAGGATTCAAACATGAATCCTATGAGACTACTGGGATGCATAAGCTCATTGTACCAAAGTGTGAGCAATCTAGACCCAAAGTATTTGAATTCTGAGACATGTAAGCAAATGCTGCTTCAGCCAAGGAACTCAATGGAACGTTTTACTCAGAAACTCAAACTCAACATTGATGACACTGAACCCACCAAGTTTTATGCTTGTACATCTTGTCTTTTTGGACTACTCTGGTCAGCACTTACAAGAATATGAAATGCAAATGTGGGAGGCATTTCACAGTTCTTCTGAAGCCTTGCGGATCTCTGTCATGCTGTGGATCCGATAGGTAATTGTTGAAATTATGAATTAAGGAGGTCTATATATATTAGGTTTGTCTTTTTATCAAAATAACTCAAGTTTATTTAATCTAACATACTTTCTTTAACTTGTATTTCTTTTGAGTCTCAAACAGGCCCTTCATTTTTTGCTTGGGCTTGTACTTCTTTTTTATTCATATATATTTCAATTATTCGATGTGTGGGACTTAATCATTTATTCTAATGGTAATAAACTAATAATCTCTTTCGCAACGCATTTTATATTTTCGTTATATTCCTTATTAGCCAAACCATGTTTGATCCGACTGTTAATATTGCTTCATTTCATACCTAATCCGACATGCAGATGATACATGGGAAGGCTACCCAATGGAGACTGCATCTTTTATTATTTCTGACGATCTAACTGTAACTCCTTCTGATTTCAAAACAACATTGTGTCTGCTAAAGAATCTACGCTCTAAAAATCCACCCCAGGAGTCTACTGTGGTTCTTAGTTCAAATGAGGTGAACTACTGGACAAATTAATTTTGTCAGTATGAATCCTATTTTACTTATCTGTGATAATCTGATGCTTTTATTATGTTGTCTAAGATTTTGGACCTTCTCAAGTGCATGTTGATCTCGAAGAAGGCACTCACAGATTCATTGTTAAGGAAGGAACACAGCCTTGCCAATTCGGAAACCTCGTTCAAGATAACTGGGAGACAAGGCAATGAGAGCTCTAGGAGGATGAAGATGAAGGTATTGACGGCAAAGTCAGAGTCAAAGATATTGTTTGCTCAAGTTGAGGAAGATTTCATGGACCAGCTTCTCAGTTTCTTGACATTCCCACTAGGAGTTGTAGAAAGAGTTTTGAATGGAAACTCTGGGTTGGTGTGTGGGGACAAATTATACAACAGTTTGATCAACTTTGATTCAACCAGAGGTTTTAATTCAGAGAAGATGAAGAACGTGTTGGCCAACCTCAAGGTAGCACCATATTATAAGGTGAATAACCATTAGAACAAGACAAAAAACTTGTATGGTGACGCTATTAAGAAATGAGTAAGAATATGTGACCCCAAGTCTACAATAATGGAGGAAGAACAGGCAATGGACATGCCAAGAGCAGAACGACGTTCATGGTTGCTGATGACCTGTCTGTGAAACTTTTTTCATCTCCCGACGTTTTATCATCTTTATTAACTGAATTGAAGGTGCCTTACCACGACTTGGAAGAAAGAACACTATGCATTGGTGTACAAGAGTTACGTATATATCTTCTTACCTTTAACTTGATATGATCATATTTATTTGCATGTTAGCTTCAATTTTTTTTCCTTTCATATATCAGACTGATCAAGTAAACTAATGCAGGTTCTGAGCATCCTTAAAGCTTCCATGGTCTCAACTTCAGCTTTGACGATGGTCTGAAAATTTTTTTATCAAATATTAAACTAGTTATCAAGTACGAGCATAAAAGAAGAGAAGTGACTACTACTGACGAGTAGTTCAATACTAGTGTGATGGGTTGTGATTGAATAAATAATTATATAATGGTGACCTGGTGCTCGACTTATCGTTTTCATATTCTTTTTTAATTTCTATTAAGTAATTTGCAATTGCAATTCCGACCTATTCTAAATCTAAATAATTTCATAAAAATTGTCATTATTAAATTTCGTTATGTTTTAAATAATTATTTTTGTTAAATCAAGAGAATAAGTGAAGTAATATGATTCAAATGATTAGTAGATGGAAATCAGTTCTCATATTCGGCAGAACTATGCCTGATGTGAGTTGCCGTACGTGTAGTGCTTCTCACCACTTGGGAATTGTTATGAGTTAAATTTTAAGAAAATTAGAGAAGTAAGATTATATAATTTTAATAAAGAGAAGATATTCTTATTGATGAGGATTCATCATAGTAAACTTTCCATTTCGATCTTGAGATACCAAACCATATATGATGTAAGAGACTTCTTTTTTCCCCCAATTTTTGATGATCTAATCTGGACACAACCAGGCGAATAGTCACCGCAAATTAAATGCCATAGAAATGATGGGTATGTTTGTTTGAGCGATTCGATTGCTTATAAGTTGCTTTTTAATAGTGATTTACGGTATACGAAGTAAGTATGTGAGAGGAGTTGTGTCTCGATTTACGTAAAAAGTAACTTATAAGTTTTTTTAAGCTATACCAAACATGCTTGATAATCAAACGTGAATGACATTTTTGAGCCAAAAAAAAAAACGTGAATGACATAAACTCCTCTTATCATTTCAAAAAGCCAAGAGTAGTAATCTTTAATCCTCTAGCTTTAAAATTTTTTGCCAGATATAAAATATTTTTGCGGTCATTAACCTTGACACCTTTTGTCTCATATGATAATTTTTCGTGCCAATCATTATTATTTTATAAAAAAAATAAATGAGCAAAATAAAATCTTACGTAATGTTAAAGGGTTGATGTATTTTTACAGTTTTACTCAAAACTTTTGAGTTGCAGGGTGCATGCATGAGAGTCGGATCCAATCCCTCTGTGGTTGCTACGATAAAGACAAACCTGTCGCTTCCAAAAGAGTGCAACATTCAATGGCCTTTACCTACAAACACAAACAATGTGGGCTTATTTAGTGAGTGTTTGGAAAATGTCAAAATCGTAGTTTTAGAAGCTCTTTTTCATAAGTCGAAATAAAACTCTTCTCACATACTTATCTCATAAATTATAAAAATCAATATCAAAAAACTAATCAAAATATGCACTTCAGTCATATCCAGTTCAAATAATCCAACCATTACTAGTTAATAATTACGTACATGCTCAGTGACTCTACAAGTGATATAGAAACCAAACACAAAATGCTTCTTTTAAATTTGAGTCCTTACTTTGACCAAAAAAAAAAAAAAATTTGAGTCCTTACAATGAAACCAAACACGCCTACTTATACTAAGGAAAGAAACATAATGATGAAAGTAAGCAAAACAATCGTTTCATATGTATCGAGAAAAAAAAAGAAAGAAACACCATGATGATGATAAAGAAAAAGAGGTCCTTTACAAGGAAACCAAACACACCTATTTATACCAAGGAGAGAAACATAACGATGAAAGTAAGCAAAACAATCGTTTCATATGTATCGGGAAAAAAAAAGTAAGCAAAAGAAAGAAAAACATGATGATAATAAAGAAAAAGAGATGCAATTAATTAAGAAAAAGGGGAGCCACCAACTCCCTCACTAATTCTTGTCTGCCACCGTTTCAACAAGCTTCCTTGTTAAGTATCTTATTATGTATTTTTTCTTAAACTTTTGATGATTCTCCATTTTTAAGTGGATCTGAGATATATTTTGGTACATTTGAAGAATCGTAATTGCAAAATTTAATGGACTTTCTTAAGATTTTATAAGATATTGATTTGATACATTTGAAGTATCTGGACGATTGGGAACAATCATCATTTTCGTCTTCTCCAAGGAGCAACCACGGTGGACCTTCTTCTTTCTCTTCCATAGTCGATTTGAAGGAGCTGCAACCAGAGGGAGAGGGAATCTTTTTCTTCCTCTCCTTTCTGACGCTGTTTGGACCAGAGCAAAGGAGGCCGTGCTCCACTATTAATCATCTTCTCCGGTGAACTTGGCCAGTGGAAGGTCCTGACGAGCGTGACGTCGTGTTATGTAAGAGAGAGAGAGAGAGGAATCAATTGAACTAAGAAGAGAGGGAGCTGTTTCAGCACGCATTGTTAATTTTGCTCTTCGTTAAATTCACTGACAGTATTTTGATTCTGTTCATGATTCTCTGTCAATATTTATTGAACTCTGAATTTTTGGTTTTGCTGCCATGAACTTGATTAAGTGAGTGTTTGGGAAGCCGCAAACCACGGTTGCCTTATAAATCGAGATAAAATTTCTTTCATATATTTACCCCGTAAATCGTAAAAGCTATCATCCAGAAACTAATCCAAACACACACTAAAACCATGTGCAGCTGATTTCCTATCCAACCTAGAGTACTATGAATTTTGAATTTATTTGAGACTTAAGAGATTATTCCCACTAATTAGTTTTACTTAATTTTAATTTAGTTTATTTAATCTTATTTTTATAGTTATTGTTTAGTGATTGGCCACTCTTGAGCATGTTTTGGGGATTTAGGATTGAATTTGGATAAGGGAATCTTAAATTTGTTATGAAATTAAATAACGTGGAATTAGATTTTAATATAATTTGTTTTTATGATAGATATATACCTAGAAACTCCTCATAATCAAATTAGAGTGGTTCCAATCTAAATTGCATTTTACTTAACTGTGTGAGACATTACATAATTAAGTGAGGTAGGTTTATAAATGGACCGACATGCATTTATAGACATTAAGACTCTAGATTAGCTGATTAAGTTAAGTTCAAATTAATTTAGTGGGGGATAAAATCTAAGAAGCAAGTAAGAGATTAATAACTTTAGGTTGTCCTTCTTGATATTGAAAGTGGTTCTTTGTTAAAAGTTTTTGTTATTACTAGCTTTTAGTTTAATTTCTCTTCACTCGTTGAAATCAATTTTGATATGTTCAACTTAAATGAAACATAGAAATGTAATGCCTAATTACTGATTCAATTGAGTCTCTGTAGAACGATCTTGATTCGCTATTAATAATAACGTACATGAGCTAAGTGACTCTACAAGTTTCCTACCTAAGTATATCTTATTATATATATTTTCTTGACCTTTACTTATGTTTCTTGTTTCAGTTTCCATTTTCACCATACCCATGGCTTCAAATTCAACTGCAACAAGTAAACAAATTACAGTGAGAATTGTTGTGGACACAGAGGAAAACAGAGTGCTCTATGCCGAAGCAGGGAAGGATTTCGTAGATGTTCTTTTAATTTTTTATGATAATTATATATAAAGAATAAGATTATATTTTATGTATTATTTAACATTAAATTTCATAATAAATATCAAAAATGAAATAATTTATCTAAAAAATTTAAAATTATATCATTAATCAATCATGTAACATACAAAAAATATATCAAACATATATATATATATATATATATATATTAATAAATTGTATAATTAAAAATCATTTATAAATAATAAGTATCTAAAATAATATCTTTATTATCAAATACATATATATATATATATATATATATATTCATTGGAAGTTTCATTTATTTTTCATCAAATGAATGTGTTTCGCGCCGTTGATCATCCTCTCACATGTCTCCATGTGTTGATGCTATACTTGGGATTAGAAAGAGAGGAGAATGGTAAGTCTGGTGGGCAGAGGAGAGAGAAAAGGCCAGCTATAATTGAAAATACGTGACTTATCCCCAAACCATGGTTTTGTCATACAAAATCATGATTTGGTCAAAAAACGGGATTCTTTAGATATTTGTAGTGTTCGAAAATTTTTTGTCAAAATCAAGATTTCATCTAAAAAGCGCTTTTTTTTTATGCATCCGAACACACACATAAGCCAAGGAACTCAATGGAACGTTTTAATCAAAGGCTCAAACTTAACATTGATGACACTGAGCACACCAAGTTTTATGCTTGTGAAATGTCAAATTGCCGTAGAGTATCCAAAATGCGGGTGAGCACCTTCAACAATAGAAAATGCATATGTGGCAAGAATTTGACACACGTGCTTGCCGAAACTGTAAGTGGAGGTAAAATTACTCACTTTTGTAATACTCCCTCCGGTTCGGTGCTAATATATCATATGTAAGTATTTTATCAGATTATATATCAATTTATAAGTTAGGCAAAATAGTTTAGAAAAAAAATGATAAATATAAATATTTTAAAATAACTTAACTAACTTTCTTAACATCTCTAAATAAGCCAATTAGGTCTGATTCACGACCGGAGGTAGTATACTATTTCCTCCGATCTTAAATATAAGATAGAGTTGACTTTTTGTGGAGAGATTAAGGAAGTTAAATAAGTTATATAATTATATCATATGTTGTGAATCCTTAAATTATATATTAGTTTATTAGTCAAACTAATTAGTTTTGAGAAAAAAATAAAATAAAAATATTTTAAAGTAATTTAATTAGCTTCCTTAATCTCTCCAAAAAAAAATCAACTTTATCTTATATTTAGGATAGGGGGAGTAAATACTAATATTATGTCTTTTTTATTGTTATGGTAAAGTTAAAATTATATGTGACACAAAACATGGCCAGATTATACCGGGAAAGGCTACGTAGAGGAGGCATCTTTTGTTGTTTACGATGATTTACATGTAATGCCTCTCAATCTAACTTCAACCTTGTGTCTGCTAAAGACTCTTCGTTCTAAAGATAAAATCGGGGATTTCGATGTTAATATTGACCCAAAGGAGGTAATCATTTTGTAATGTTACAGTGCGGTTATTAGATTTTAGTGAATTTGCTATATATATTAGAGTTGTCTTCTACTCCGTATTAGAATAGCTTACTCCAATTTGATAGTACTTCTTCTGACACCATACTACTATGATCTTATTTGTAAGTCTAAATTATCTAATTTTAAATAAATTTAGTTAACTCAATAAATAAAAATTAAATTGATATATTTTTCCAATTTTACTCTCATTCATTAATAGATATTTTTCACCTTTGTCCTCTCTCTCTATATTTAAAAGGGGAAAAATGGTAACACTCTAATTTATTATTATTAAAGTGGACTTATAAATCCCATACCCGAGTGGTATACTTTAACCGTGAATGCCTTCTGCACAAAGATTTTTTATCTTCTCTTGCCTTTTGCTCTTGATTGAAGGTAATGGACCTCCTCAGATGCTCACTGGTCTCAAGTATGGTACTTACAGATTCATTGCTAAGAAGGAAACAAATCGCTGATAATCCAAAAGGCTATCATGCAAATACAATTAAAACAAGGGGAAATGACTTTTGGTTTTTTTGAAATTAATAATTAAAAGAAAGATGCAATTTAATTAAATGCTAATATAATATTTTTGGTATTTTTCTTATAAAAAATGATGAAGGAGTGAATGGAAAGGAATTTGGAATTGAAAATATGAATGATGAATGCTCTTGGTAATGAAGAAAATGTCAATCCTTGCTCAAAAAATATTATGGGAGTTAAGAATTCATTAAGTCTTAAGAACAATCTCAAAATAACACTTGAGTCCAATAATCTCAATTAATAGTAGTTCCTACAAACATAGCTAACTACTACCTCTTGAAATATTGTTAAAAACCACTTAATGTGTAATTAAAATTGGAATAATGCAACATGAGTCTTCTTGAATTTGAGTGCTAAACAACCCCTCAAGGATACAAATCAACCACATTAACTAGATAATAACACGCTAATTAATATAATCTCATTGTAACCACAAAGAAATTAAAACATATATAATCTTCATATTGCAAAATTCAATCTCAACTACAATTATCAAACCAAAAGAGACAATTAACATTAATCCCAATTCCAGAATCAAACATATGAAAATTCCTAAAACTAGGCAATCTAAATATATATAATTCTAGATTAATGGACCCTTTGTAATCCAATAAGCTCAAGAACATCTCCCATTCATGCCCAAGAACACAAAATTATCTAGTTACTCATGAGAATAGCTTCAAGAAAAATACTCAAACTCTGATTCAAACACCAAGCCATAAAATCACAGATTAAAATAATCAATTAGCACTAAATCAATGAAGGATTTGGGGCTGGATTTTGAACCAAAACAGAGGAAGCCACGGCTATGTGAGTTCAGAACAAGGGAATGACTGTGTTGAGATAAGAATCAGAGGAAGGACGATGATAATGGTGGTGTTGAAGCTTATGGCTATGGCAGTGAAGAAATGGTGGATGTTGGTGGTGTTTCAGTGGTGGTGAAGTGTAGAGAAACGGAGGTTCTGTGATGAAAATGACGAAGGTGACGGTGTGACCAGTCTTGTTCGTCGGTGAAGTGGTTGAGGTGGCTGTGTGTTGGAAAAGAATGAAGAACACGAGGCGATGGTGATTTTGAAAGTCCTGTGTTGCAGCTGTGATCTCTGATTCTTTCTCAGCTCCCTGAGGTCCTCGCCGCTGCCATTTCCCTTCAGTTCTGTTCTCGATTGTGGCTGTGGCAGGTGAAGCTCGCCGGCGGCGGTGGTGGATGGTGCCGCCGGCGAGAGATGAAGAGAAAGTGGAAGTGATCGGTGGAGGAAGGTGAGACGGTGATGATCTGCGATGATGATCTCTCTGATGCTCGTGCGGCGCTGTGTTTTCTGTGATATATCTCTTCCCCCAGCTCGCGTCTTCAATTCGGGTTGCTGCATATCCGAATAGCATGTCCAGCCAGCCAACCAAGTCGGGTCCAGGGTCAAGGTATCGGATCTGGGTCTCTATTTCGGATCCCTTCAATTGGGCCTGGGCTCGTTGCTGCTGTGATATTTTTTGTCCCTCTCTTATTCTTTTAATATTTGGGCTGAGGTAGAAGCCCATATCCACAGCTCCCCTTCTTTAAATCTATCGTGGGCCTTCTGCTCCATTTCTTTTCTTTTCTTTGGGCTTGCCTTTTATTTTTTTTATTTTTGTCTTTCTTTCCACTTGGCCCAATAAATTGAACCTCCAAAAATTCTTAATTTCCTTCTTTAATATCTATAATGCAAAATTAAGCATAAAGTAGCATCAAAAATTCAAGGGACAATATAAAAAATGATAATTAATGAATTTTGACCATTTTGCCCCTAATTCCCATTAATTCAAAATAATTATCCTTAAACAAAATTAATGCTTAATAATGTAATAATGTCCCAGAAAATATATTAAAATCCTAATTTAATCATGAAAAATCATGTAAAAATATGGTTCAATCACACGGCCTTCAAGAATACAAGTGAGATACTTGGCAGAGAGGATATAAGGATGAAGTTGAATGTGATGATTGAAAAACCTAAGTTCAAAGTATTGTTTGCTATAGTTGATAAAAGTTTCATGGAGCAGCTTCTTAGCTTCCTGGCAATCCCCCTAGGAGCAGTGGATAGAGTTTTACATGGAAATTCTGGTTTGGGATGCATCGACAAATTGTATAACAGTTTGCCTTCTTTTGAATCCACTGATTTCATTTCAGGGAAGAACATGTTGGCCGACCTTAAGTTTGCTCCACAATATAAGCTGAACAAACAAATGTTACCTGTAAGTGAAGTGATGTATCCTTCACCGTTATATCTTTATTATCACGATGTGGATGATCCTAATTCAACTTGTTATCTAACTGGGCAATATATCTATTGTTCACCTAAGCGTTCACTAGCAGTGAACTTGTGGGATCCCAAACATTCGTCCACGACCAAATCATCGTATGGATATGTGAAGAGGCCGACCATGTTCATGGTTGCAGATGATTTGACAGTGAAACCTTTTTCATCTGGCCTTGTTGCGTCATGTTTGAATAAAGAAGCTAATTCTAAAGTTTCTGAGCATGACTTGGAAGAAAGGACAATCTGCATTGGTGTCCAAGAGGTACGTATACTCTAATTTGATTTTAAGCATTTTAATTTAACTTGTCTTACACTAATCATCCCTCATTTGAGGGAGATGAACTGATAACCCTACACTCTAGAGATTATGAGGGAGACCTAAGTAGACTTCCTTTTCTTTTCTTGGTAAGGATCAATATTGATCCCTTCACACTAAATCACTCTGTTAAGACCTCTATTTATAGATTTGAGGGTCATTACCAACTAATACACCTTAATACTTCTAACCGATAACGTGCTAGCTACAACTTCTATAACTTATATTATAATTTGGAACATGATCATATGAAATATTGCAGGTTGTGAACATCTTGAAAGCTTTCCTGACATCTACATCAGCTTTGACCATGGGATTGGCTCAATTCTTAACAAATACTCCTATTAAAGAAGAGAAGTGATGTAATCACGCAGCACAGACATTTGTTTGTTCAATTTAAGTCTTGGGGCCTGTGATTAGTAGTAAATTTCAAGCTATCATATGATATTTTGCTTTTGTAGTACTAGTATTATGTTTGTTCTCTTTATGTGTTGAATAATGTACATGAAGGTTTGTATTTTCTGAGAACGCGTATGGGTGTATACCTATTCCAAACATGTATATGGAATAAATATATCTATCTTTTTAGTGGCAACATGCATGGTTTAAGAGTTCAGTGCAAAAGGCAAGCCGGTAATGATGAGGATTGAGGAATATTGGAATAGCGCAATTCCATAAACAGTTCAGACATTAAACACTTGTGGTCAACGTAACATGGAAAATTTTTTAGGACTCTGATCTGGCGATGACTGTATTATTCCTATCCATCTCTATCTATGATCATAACTAGCCTATTTGACCAGTCGATGGCGGATTAGAAGTAATAGTAGTTTTTAACATTATAGAAAATAAATAAGGAAAATATCACTCAAGTCCTAAGGACCAGGAAAAATGCACTACTACATATAGTATATTTAACGTCAGTAATTAACGTCCGTTTTCAAGAAAACAAAAGTAAAAAGGTATGGGGAGGAGTCTGGCTAACCTTTCAACGACCGTTTTTACCAAAACAGTCGTTGAAGGCTGTGTTTCAACGACCGTTATTGGAAACGGTCGTTGGAAGCAAGGTTACATCGACCGTTTCCAATAACGGTCATTGTATCTGACATACAATGACTGTTCTCTAAAATGGTCGTTGTAACTCAGCTCTATAACGACCATTTTTGGAGAATGGATGTTGTAACTCAGCCTAAAATCCCTTGTGCGCCCTCTATTCCTCATTTTCCCCTTTGGCTCTTTAATTCGCGGCTCCTTCTCCTGCCCAATCTCTGACTACCCTCCCTCACTTTTCCTCATAGCTTGTTCCTCGCAAGTTGCAAGTTGCAAGTCGCAAGTGGTGGCTAGCTGTTCTGTCTCTCTGGTGCATCCTTCTCCCTCCCCCTCTCATGCCGCCATAGTCGTCTTCTTTTTGCTTTTCTCCATCATATCCTCCCTGCATTTTCTAGGTAAATCACAAATCCCTTTGTTTACAATCTTTGGCTAGTTGTTCTGTCTTAGTTTTCCTAGTTTGTCTCCTGATTGTTGAAGTTTAATTTATGGAATTAAAGCTCTTTCTTTGTTGAATGTAATGCTGTGTGCGTTGTTCGCAGATCTTGCTGTTAATTGCTTGTTTTCTACAGTATATGTGTTGTGTGTTAGGACATTATGGGGTAGAGTAGCTCACTCCGCATCCGTACCGGCGTGGCTGCATCAACAAACCCAAACAAATATAACACAGTAATTAATTAACACTACTCTACTTTGACCAAACTCGACGCAGAAGATTTGTTTTCCACATAAACTAATGAATGCATATGTAAGTAGGTGATGATTTTGGATTTAATAAAATATCTTGCTTACACATGCATCTACTATATATGCAAGCTAGCCTGCCTACTTTAACTTCAGAATCAGTATTATATGCATAGATGGATGATTATGACTTGTATATTTGGACATTTTATTAGGTGATCTTTCTGGTTCACTTGTCATAAGCAATTTAGAGTGTATTTGGACACCACCCAAAATTCCATCTAGACACAGATTCAAACCTTTTCATAGTAGCTTTTGCACAAACACGTTTACTTCAAACACACACTAAGATGGTCCTGGGTTTAAAGGCTTTAATGGCAAAGAGTCCATTTTCTTCTCATATCATGTTTAATGTGTTCGGTGGCATTTCATCACAAAGAATATTATAGCTGGGTTTTTTCTTAATCACCAATGATTGTAGCTTTGACTCAAATTTGTCAAAAAAAGAAAAAAAAATAGTGCCAGATGATCGAGAACACGGGTAAGAGCCGGTTGGATTAGTAAGCGGTTTAAGATTAATTATTAATGCATGGTGGTGGATGAAGCTCCACAGGTTTGCACATGTCAAAAGCCTGTTCGATAACTTTTTGAGCTCAAAGTTGTGATTTTTTTTGTGCAAGCTAGCTAGTGAGACCTGACAACATATTCCAAAGTGTGTTTGTTTTAGATGAACATTAAATAGCTTCTTATAGTGGCGCAGAGTATAGCAGTTGTTAGAAGTCAAAAACATATCCCTTACTGTCAGGCATATCTTCCACCACTAATGAAAGTCAGAATGCTAGGAAACGAGTGTCGGTTTCAAATTGAATTTGTAAAATGTAATTACTTGTATATAAACCCATACGTAACATTACATTAATGAGAACTTACGTTTATTTCAGTTCATGGTATCAGAGCCTGCCCTTTGTATTCATTTCCTTTTCCGGCGAGACTCCATAGTTTCCGGTGACAGTTTTCTTCAAGCTTTCTGTGGTTCTCAGATCTTTGTAGCCGGCACATTTTCTGACCACACGCGCCACCACACTGTCACCACCATCCCTAGATCGACCAACCACCGAAGTTTCACCAGCATCCAAGGTCGCGTGACGTCACATGCTCCGGCAGTCACTTCACCGTCCAGATACACACGCCATGCATGTGAGCCATTCCGACTACCTTTCGTGACGGCGTTCTGGCACAGAGGTCGACTTGACCTCCTCTACCTCTCCCTGGAATTTGGTAGTCATCCGACCACGTTTGCATATCGGTCTTTAGTCTTCACTCTTGTTTTTTCTACGTTCTCCTATTGAAAAACATTGTCATTGTGCTTTTACTGATCCAGAGATAAGTATATCTACTTCTGATATTTTTTCTTTGTCTTACGTGTGGAGCTATATATCTCTGGAGTATTACTTTACTTGGTGTCCCATATTTTTGTTGGGTAATTCTTTGTCAGTTTGTGGCTTGGTTCTTTGTGATTATTTTGAGGTGTGAAGTTTGGTTAAAACAAAAGGGTTTGTGGAACTTGTACTTCAGCACACTCCTAGTAGGCATTATTCCTTTGTGATACTCTGTGAATTTCGTGAATTGTCTGTTATCGTGGTTAGTTATTCTTCATGGCGGACTCGAAGAACTCTGATATGTTGCCCATGTCTGCTAAGATTACTACTTCACTATTGAACTGGACTAATTATAATGATTGGAACAAAACCGTTAAAGTTTATATTCTGGGGATTGAGATGGAGGCCCATTTAACTGCGGATCCTCCTTCTGGTGATGAGACAAAACTTTTGACTTGGCAAAGAGCGGATGCTCGACTTCTGTTTCAGATTCGAAATTCTATTGAACCACGGATTCTATCTTCTGTTAGCCATTGTAACACTGTCCAAGAAATCATGAATTATCTTGAATTTATGTTTTTCTGGAAAAGGAAATATTACTCAGATTCATGAAATCTGTAAAGGTTTTTATCGTTCTCAACAGCAAGGTCGTCCTTTGAAAGATTTCTTCTTGGACTTCAAGAGGATGTATGAGGAAATGAAGGTACTTATGTCTCCGCAAGCATATCCGTCGACTCGTATCAAGAATTTGGAACTCCAAGCTATCATAAGTTTTCTTGAAGCTCTCGACCCGTCTTATGAAATTATTCGTTCTCAAATTTTGTCCAGTCAAGAGCTTCCTTCTCTTGAAGACGTTTTCTCCTGGGTTCTTCGTGCTGATAGCTTGATACACTCTTCTGTTGATCCAACTGTAAGTGCTCTAGCTGGGTGTGGCCCTTTTGAGAACAGGAATTATGGGTACAGGCAAAATCACAATCCTCCGACAATGACTTCTGGCAGTATTATCTGTAATTCTTACAAGGAACCTGAACATATTAAGAAAAATTGTCGAAAATTGCAAAGTAAACAGCAGCGTGATCAATAGCGTGGCCTTGCTCATATTGCCCAGACACCTGGTCCCTCTGATTCTGGATCAGGATCTTCTTCTGCAGGGGCCCTAGCCACAGGTCCTCTGTCCTCTGGTCTTACTACTGCTTCAACTAAGTGGGTCATTGATTCTAGTGCCACCGACTACATGACAGGTAATCATCACTTATTTTCTTCATATGCCCCCTATGCCAATCCGTCATCTATATTTGTCGCCAATGGTTCTCCTGTCCGTGTTACTGGCTCAGGCACTGTTCAACCTACTGCATCTCTCGCATTATCCTCTGTTCTTAACATTCATGATCTCACATTTAACCTTTTATGTCCCAGTAAACTCACTCGTAATTTAAATTACTTTATCTCACTCTTCCCTTACCATTGTTTAATTCAGGATCTATCGACGAAGCAGATTATTGGTAGAGGCTATGAATCTGGTAGGCATTACATTCTTGATGATCAGGTGCCACATTCTATTGCTTGTTCTGGTGGTTCAACTCTATTTGAAGTTCATTGTCGTCTAGGTCATATGTCTTTGTCATCTATCCGCAAATTGTATCCTCAGTTTTCATCTGTGTCTGCTTTAGATTGTGAGTCATGTCAGTTTGCCAAACATCATCGTGTTCATTTAGCACCTTGCATCAATAAACGGGCTGCGTCCCCCTTTGAGTTAGTACATTCTGATGTTTGGGGTCCCTGTTCCGTTTTGTCTCAGACCGGTTATCGTTATTTTGTCACTTTTGTTGATGATATTTCCTGAACCACTTGGCTTTACTTAATGAAACAACGTTCTGAATTGTTTACTCATTTTCTTAATTTTTATGCTGAAATTCAAACCCAATTTAACACTCCTGTGAAAATCTTACGAAGTGATAACGTGAAAGAATATTTTTCTGCACCATTCACCAATTACATGCAAAGTCATGGTATTCTTCACCAATCCTCTTGTGTTGATACCCCTGCTCAAAATGGTGTTGCTGAAAGAAAGAACCGACATCTTTTAGAAACTGGCCGAGCTCTCATGTTTCATTCCTTTATCCCTAAAAGTTTTTGGGCTGATGCTGTATTTACTGCTTGTTTTCTTATCAATCCACTGGTGGAAAAATGGCTTTTTAGACCGGTTAAAAATGACTTTTTAGACCGGTTTTGAATCTGGTCTTGATACAGCCGGTCTAAAAAGTCTGTTATTTTTTAGACCGGTTAAGCAACCGGTCTTAAAAATCACTTTTTTAGACCGGTTGTTCGAAGACCAGGTCTAAAAAATCCAGACTTTTTAAAAACCGGTATAAAAATTTTTTTTTTCAAGACTTTTAAGACCGGTTCTTAAAATAACCGGTCTTAAAAGTCATACTTTTTAGACCGGTTCTTATAATAACCGGTCTAAAAAGTACTTTTAAGACCGGTTATTATAAGAACCGGTCTAAAAAGTATGACTTTTAAGACCGGTTATTCTAAGAACCGGTCTTAAAAGTACTTTTAAGACCGGTTATTCTAATAACCGGTCTAAAAAGTGATATTTTTTTTTAAAAAAATAAATGTGGATTTTTTTTGTAGTGCTCTACCTGTATCACCCTTTTCACTCTAGACTCTGAACAAAGGGCAATGAGAAACAGAACAAAACAAAGAGAAAAAAAGAAAGAATAATCTTTTTATCATATTCACTCAACTTTTCTACCAATCCATATCTCTGAGATAAGAGCAACTTATCTTAGATTTATTTAATGTAATGAGTTCAAAATTTATTAGATGCTCATAACTTATTCAGCTAATTTCACTTGACATCAAGAGTATAACACACATACAGTCATTGAGTTCATTTTATCGCACATCAATAAATAATACAACTGCTTACCATCTAAATCTTCAGCAGCATCTCCACCCTCATTAGTAAAGTTACGAGTTTCAACCTTCAATCAAAAAACAAGCATCATATTGCCCCCATATAATTATATATTCCAATAGCTTCGGCAGAGATTGTGTGCAAAAATATTCTACATAAATACTAAATGACTTACTGTCTTCTTCTTCTTCTTCTTCTTTTTTAACCCAACAAATGGAGTCTCAGCCCCATCTGAAACTGCAAAAATGAGAATGAACCATGCATATGCACAGTTAGAGATAACAAAAAAAAATCCTTGCATAGCTAATCAAACGAAACACAAAGCAGAACAACGTTGTAAAATCATAAATAATTAAAGAGGGAAAGAAGAATACTAACTTCAGGAAACTCCTCCTTCTTATCATCACTTACAGTATACTAAAACTAAAAAGACGAAAAGATGCTTCCTTCACAACAACGCAAGGTTGATGTTCTCTTCGTCAACCTTTTCTAAAATGTTGAGTCTGCAAATCACATCCATGGTACAAGTCTATGTGACCAAGCAAAGCAAGACCCATACTAGAGATAGAAAAGCAACTACAGTGAAAAGTCGCGACGAAGGAGATCAGAGCAAGCGAGGTTGTGGCGGCAACAAACTCATTTAGTGCGAGGGTGAGAGCACCGTAGCAACAAACATGAGAATGAGATTGAGCGAAGATGATCGAGCTCACAGAGTAATCGCACCAAGAAGAGAGGTTTCAGATTAAGAAAGCGAAAATTAGGCGCGACAAAGATGAGATTCAAAAATTTAGGGTCAATATTTTAGACCGGTTATAAATAAAACCGGTCTTAAAATGGTGAAAATTTTTTTTAAAAAAAATTTCATATTTAAAAAAAAATCCATATTTTTTTTTTAAAATATCACTTTTTAGACCGGTTATTAGAATAACCGGTCTTAAAAGTACTTTTAAGACCGGTTCTTAGAATAACCGGTCTTAAAAGTACTTTTTAGACCGGTTATTATAAGAACCGGTCTAAAAAGTATGACTTTTAAGACCGGTTATTCTAAGAACCGGTCTTAAAAGTCTTGAAAAAAAATTTTCATATTTAAAAAAAAATCCATATTTTTTTTTAAAATATCACTTTTTAGACCGGTTATTAGAAGAACCGGTCTTAAAAGTACTTTTAAGACCGGTTCTTCTAAGAACCGGTCTTAAAAGTCTTGAAAAAAATTTTTTATACCGGTTTTTAAAAAGTCTGGACTTTTAATGTTTGATATTTAAGACCGGTTTTTATAAATAACCGGTCTTAAAAGTTTAAAATTTTTAATTTTTTAAATATTTTGATATTTTAAGACCGGTTTTATTTATAACCGGTCTAAATAATTTTTTTAAGACCGGTTTTTTTGAGAACCGGTCTTAGAAGTTCTATATAATTACAAAACTGCCACCGGTCAAATTTTTTAGACCTTATCCGCTATAACCGGTCTAAATATGACGGTCTAAAAAGTGAATTTTGTACTAGTGATCGCATGCCTTCACCTGTTCTTGGTGGGGATATTCCGTATTTCGTTCTATTTCCTACTATTAAGTTGTTTCCTGTTGATCCTAAAATCTTTGGTTGTGTCTGTTTTGTTCGGGATGTTCGTCCTAATGTTAGCAAACTTGATCCCAAGTCCCTTAAATGTGTTTTTCTTGGCTATTCTCGAGTTCAAAAAGGTTATCGGTGTTACTTTCCTGATCTCTGTTGTTACCTTGTGTCCACTGATGTGACCTTTCATGAGTCTTCCCTTTCTTTGCATCTTTAACCTCCTCTGAGTCTCCATCTGTCTTTGCTAAGTCTGATGATGTCCTAGTTTATCGTGCCCCTCTCTCACCAGTACAGGCTGTTGTTCCAGAACCTGAAATAATCAATGATGCTGATGCTATCAATGTTTTGCCTTTACTAGTCACTGCTTCGCCAACAGATTATAGTCATGATTCCTTGGTTTTTGATCCCACTTTCCCATATCCTCCCATTGCTATTCCTGACCCAATTACCTCTGATTCTGATGTTGATCCCTCTCCTGACCTACCTATTGCCCTCCAGAAAGGTACTTGTCCTCGTTGTCCTCCTAGACGATATGCTGATTGTACCTATCCTATATCCTCATTTGTGTCTTACCAGAATTTGTCCCCTTCTTCCTCTTCGCTTGTGGCCACCCTTGATTCCATCTCCACCCCTACTATCCTTCACCAAGCCTTGAATCATCCAGGTTGGCGTACAGCAATAGAAGAAGAACTTTTGGCCCTTGAACAAGCTGGTACCTGGACTCTTGTTGATCTGCCTCCTGGGAAGAAAGCCATTGGCTGTAAATGGGTGTTTGTTGTTAAAACTAGGGCTGATGGTTCTTTGGAACGGTGAAAGCTCGGCTTGTTGCAAAAGAGTATGCACAAACTTATGGTATTGATTACTCTAAAACTTTCTCTCCTGTAGCCAAACTAACCTCCGTTCGTCTTCTTATCTCATTGGCTGCCACATATAATTGGTATTTGTATCAGTTGGATGTTAAGAATGCATTTTTGAATGGTGATCTCCTTGAAGAAGTTTATATGGAGCAACCACCTGGGTTCGTTGCTCAGGGGGAGAATAAGAAAGTGTGCTACCTCCAGAAATCATTGTATGGTCTAAAATAAAGCCCGCGTGCCTGGTTTGATAGATTCTGTGATATAGTGAAGAAGTTTGGATTACGTCAAAGCAAATGTGATCACTCTGTGTTCTACCAGCAATCTGATACAGGCATGATTCTTCTGGTAGTATACGTTGATGATATTGTGATTACAGGAAATAAAATTTTTGGAATCTCAGAACTTAAAGTCTTCCTGAACTCTTATTTCCAGACAAAAGATTTGGGGTCATTAAAGTACTTTCTTGGTATTGAAGTTTTGAGAAGCAAGAAATGTATTCTTTTGACTTAAAGGAAGTATATTCTCGATCTCTTAAAAGAGATTGGAAAGCTTAGAGCTACACCAAGCAACATTCCTATGATGTCGAATCCCTTCCTAGATCTTGATGCTAGTATGTTTGATGCGCTTCCTGATGATTTGAAGAAGAAGATTGATCCAGAGAAATTGAAGCCGTTTCCATTTCCTGAGAGATATAGAAGACTCATTGGGAAACTGAATTATCTAACAGTAACTCGTCCTGATATAACCTTCTCAGTTAGTAGGCTCAGCCAATTTATGGCATCACCAACGGTGGCACAATGGGAAGCTTTAGAACATATCTTGTATTATTTGAAAGGTTCTCCAGGTCTTGGTATTCTTTATACAGATTATGGGCACACTAAAATCGAGTGTTTTTGTGATGCAGATCATGTAGGATCTAAGGCCACAAGACGATCCACTACCGGTTACTGTGTGTTTGTTGGTGGAAATTTGATATCTTGGAGAAGTAAGAAGCAGGGAGTTGTGTAAAAATCAAGTGCAGAAGTAGAATACAGAGTCATGTCACAGTCAGTTCAAGAAATTGTGTGGGTATTTCAACTTTTGAAGGAAATTGACATCACCACGACATTGCCTGCAAAACTATGGTGTGACAATAAAGCAGCACTTCATATAGCATCAAACTCTATGTTCCATGAATGAACAAAACATATTGAGATTGACTGTCATTTTATTCGTGATAAGATCAAAGAAAATATTGTAACTACAGGATACATTCGATCCGACGACCAAATGACAGATCTTCTGACAAAAGCTTTACATGGAACATAGGTTAAATATCTTTGTAACAAGTTGGGCATGATCAACTCAAATAGGACACATCCGATCCGACGACCAACTGGCAGATCTTCTGACAAAAGCTTTACATGGAACACGGGTTAAATATCTTTGTAACAAGTTGGGCATGATCAATATATATGCTCCAATTTGAGGGGGAGTGTTAGAAGTCAAAAACATATCCCTTACCGTCAGGCATATCTTCCACCGCCAATGAAAGTCAGAATGTTAGGAAACGAGTGTCGGTTTCAAATTGAATTTGTCAAATGTAATTACTTGTATATAAACCCATACGTAACATTATATTCAGCAGTAAAGTAGTAAAAATTGGGGACTCAGGGTGGAGATGCCATTGACATGATCCTGATATATAAATATGATGTGATCGATCAAAGAATCTTTCAGAGAGACAAAGCAATGGAAAAAAGTAGAGAGCACAAATGCTCGTGCCTCTTGTCTTGTTGAATTCTTTTTCCCAGCCGTAGAAAATTATCCCACATGCACTTTGTACGAAGAATTCACGTTATGGGTTATGGTTATTTTGAGCTCTAAACCAATGAAAAATCCAACCCCAATTGACAAAATGTATTCTGTCTTAAGTAGCGACCCCCTTCCCATAATCTTCCTCTCATCATTTGGCTTGTGTAACTTTGGACAATCACTGTTTTGGTACATCTGGCTTTTATTACTCTCTCTCTCTGAAAAAGCGTTCTCTTTCTCTCTAGAAGCTACTAAAGATGGTCCAAAGACTGGGACATGTAGATATATACTGAAAAATTTGGGATTAGGAACTTCGAGGGAAATTAAACACGATTTTGAACTGAATCCAGCAACATCATCATTAAGTTCCAAGTTTCGTCATTGAATTAATTGAAATTAAAGGAAATATTTTATTTTAAGTGTCTGTCAAAAGGTTCATATTATTATACCAATCTCAGCATCCAAAATTTAATACATATAAACAAAATGTCCACAGGTTATTGCCGCCATTGACCCTTTCCAGTGATACTTCCACATTACCAATAGAAATATAGAGGAGTTCAAATATCATATATAATGCATAGACTAATAGCTCTTGCAACATGTATCTGCCCAGGTTCTTCGAACTAATAACTCTTGTATATATATGACCTCCAAATGGACCCCCTAAAAAATCTCAAAATTATATCTCTCCGATTTGATTATTATTAGTTTATTTAATTGTGATGAATTAGGGAGAGAATTGCACCATATATAAAAGGCCATCCTTTGAGAAAGCCTTCATCGCATCTCGCTTTGCTTTCTTCCCATATATTCTAACATCCCACTGTAGGATATATCTTTGCAAAAGGGAAAATTTTTACCTTTATATGTTGTTAGGCTGCTTCATTTATGAGTGTAGTCTACTGTAATATTTATTAGTTGTAGTAACAGTGTTATGGTTGTAATGGTTTTGTAATGTTAAGCAACTCTTTTGGTTTCACTGACCTTACTACTAATTTTGAACATGTGATCATTTCTTGATTCTCAAATAAATTTCATTTCATTTCTTGTAATTGAATTATTAGTTATTTTATTCAATTTATTGATCTATGTTAACATATTCTCCATTTTGCGCACATTTTTGGTAATCAAGACCCCTACACAATCGAAGATATTAATTTGATCCGAGATCTTTTGTCAGGACATCTTCTACAACACATAGAGGGGTGATGATGTGTAGAGGTTTTTTTTACATAGTGCAGTGGTTTTGTATAGTGCTATATAGTTTGCATATTCGAATATTTTTCCTCCTGTTACTTTCATAGTTTCTTGTTTATGAGTAGTTTGAATTTGTTAAGGCATTATACTTTATAGAGAACACTTTGGAAAATGATGATGAAGCATAGGGATTTCATGGAAGCATGTCATCTCTTTGGCCATATGATTGTCATGATTTACATTGAAAGTTGAAGTTTGAACATTAAAATGATGTTATGATGATATATGTGCTATATGTCATGATAGAACTTTGAAGATTCAAAATATAATTGTCTGGGTTGGTGGTTTTCCAATGGCATTGGTGGTTGTAAGGAGTAAAACGTAAATATATTTAAAAAAAACATATAGTTACAATGACTGTTTTAATAAAAACAGTCATTGTAATTGTTGTATGTCTGAGATACAAAGACTGTTTTAGCAAAGCAGTCGTTTTAACTCTGTTACTACGACTGTTTAACAACAGTTGTCTTTTCTTGAATTTTCAACGACACTCACATAAACATCCCTCTGAAAACAGTCATCTAAAGGGTATAAAAACGGACATTAAAGTGTCTTCTACAGTAGTGATATTAAAAAAGCCTTAGTGTAGATTCTGAGTGCATGCATGAGAATCGGATCCAATGTACATAATTAAAGAGTGGAACTGATTTTAAATATAAGATAGAGTTAACTTTTTTGGGGATATTAAGAAAACTAATTAAATTATTTTAAAATATTTTTATTTGTTATTTTTTCTCCAAACTATTTTGCCTAATTTATAAACTAATTTATAATCTAAGATATATGATATGATTAAGTAACTTATTTAACTTCCTTAATCTCTCTAAAAAAAAGTCAACTCTATCTTTTTGTGAGAATTGTTGTGGACAGAGAAAAACAAGTGTTGTATGTAGAAACAAGGAAGGACTTTGTAGATATCACTACTACAAAATTAAGCATTTATAACACCTAATTCATAAAAATTATAGCTAATAAATGTCATGTATGTCGAGGCGGACGTCACGCAAGCTAATAAATGTCATGTATGTCGAGGCGGACATCGTGCAAGGATGTATAAATTTTAAATGTAATGGTTAATTATGTACATTGTCATGTATTGCCACACAAAATTCATAAAAACACAAACGTAATGGTTGTAGTTAATAACCATAATTTATTTAGTGACAAAAATGACAGTTCTTAAAAAACAACCATCATATAATACTTACAAATGATTAGTCTTCCAAATACTTATATCAGCAAAAACAAAACATAACAATCTTAAAAAACAACCGTCATCTAACTCTTTTATACCCTTTCGTAACATTCAAACTTTCAATGTCATAACTCATCATAACCATTCGTAATCCTGTTAGACCTTCATAAGTTATAACTCATAACCCATCACAACCTGTTAAACCTCTATTAAACTCAACTATTCCTTGTGATTTTTACTACTTTTTTTTTATTGGCCTCTGCTTTCTACTCCTAATCACTTTATTAACTATTTAATTACGTTATAACTACCATTTAGACCCAATTTTGGCAGCATAACGCCTAGGCTACCTCATTTCCCAAATTTAAAATCAAAGCCAATCCGACAAAATTCCACCCATTAAACTACTCCCAGCAGCCAGAACAATCAATATTCGAAGGTTTGGAAGTTACCTTTTGCTTCCTATGGCTTTTTCTTTAGGTGGTTGAAACCCTAACCCTTGAAACTCCAAGCTTTTGCTTCACAACACCTTCAATAACATAGAAGAGAAGCTTAGGAGAACGATTGTACATGTTAGATATGAATTCACCGAAAAAATCGACATACCCTGTGAGATTTTCCTCTCCTCTCTCTAAAATCACACAACTCTCTCTCTCTCTCTCGGCTGCTGAAACACGTCAGTTTTGGGGCTAGATGAAGAGGATGATGATTTTATATTATATCCCTTTTTAATTAATTAATTTTTCCAATTTCGGATTTTTACAAAATTTTGATAGATTTTCTGCCCAAATTTTGAAAAATCATAACTAAATTTGTAGATCTTGTATCAAAGTAATTCCAAAGCCTATAGAACTCTTATTGAGTATAGTTTTAAGAAAAAATATAGAATTTTGCCAATTGAAAGCACAAAATTCCCATAATTAATTTTTTTAAACACTGCTCCAGAAATTTTTCAGTTTTTCTAGGCTAAATTCAAAAATTCATAACTTTTTGTATATAGTCTAATTGATTCATATGACCTATCAAATTAAAGTTTAGGATGTTTACTTTCATCCTGTAAAATTTCATAATTTTTGAACATCATTTGGCTATTTAAAAAATGTCACACAACAAAACTGCTACATAGGAAAACTCACCGGTAGCAAACATCAACTTGTATAACTTGTGTTTCCACATCATAATGTTGTGTGTGACCCCTAATTGCCTTGTTTTGTCATTTCCATGTGGTCTTTAATTCACCATTTCATTCTCTTAAATATAAGGAATTTCGGGACCAAAATTCGGGATGTTACGGTATGAATCTTATTTTATTTATCTGTGATAATCTGATGCTTTTATTATGTTGTCAAAGATTTTGGACCTTCTCAAGTGCATGTTGATCTCGAAGAAGGCACTCACAGATTCATCGTTAAGGAAGGAACACAGCCTTGCCAATTCGGAAACATCGTTCAAGATAACTGAGAGACAAGGCAATGAGAGTTCTAGGAGGATGACGATGAAGGTATTGATGGCAAAGTCAGAGTCAAAGATATTGTTTGCTCAAGTTGAGGAAGATTTCAAGGACCAGCTTCTCAGTTTCTTGACATTCCCACTAGGAGCTGTAGAAAGAATTTTGAAAGGAAACTCTGGGTTGGTGTGTGTACGTGGACAACTTATATAACAGTTTGATCAACTTTGATTCAACCAGAGGTTTTAATTCAGAGAAGATGAAGAACGTGTTGGCCGATTTCAAGGTAGCACCATATTGTAAGGTGAATAACCAGAAGTTACCTATCCATGACCTGAAGTGTCCGTCAGAGTTAAGTTATAGTTATTTATAGCATATTGGATAGTTCACTTTTTTTGACTGCCGATCCAAGCTTGTAAGGTGACGCTATTAAGAAACGAGTAAGAATATGTGACCCTAAGTCTACAATAATGGAGGAAGAATCAGGCAATGGATATGCCAAGAGTAGAACGACGTTTATGGTTGCCGATGACTTGTCTGTGAAACCTTTTTCATCTCACGACGTTTTATCGTCTTTATGAACTGAATTGAAGGTGCCTTACCACCACGACTTGAAAGAAAGAACACCCTCCATTGGGGTACAGGAGGTACGTATATATATCTTCTTACCTTTAACTTGATATGATCATATTTATTTGCATGTTAGCTTCAATGTATTTTCGTTTCAAATATCAGACTGATCAGGTAAACTAATGCAGGTTCTGAGCATCCTTAAAGCTTCCATGGTCTCAACTTCAGCTTTGACAAATGGTCTGAAATTTTTTTTATCAAATATTAAAGAAGTTATCAAGTACGAGCATAAAAGAAGAGAAGGGACTACTACTGACGAGAAGTTCAATACAAGTAGTGTGATGGCTTGAGATTGAATAAATAATTATATAATGGTGACCTGGTGCTCGACTTATTGTTTTTATATCTATTTAAATTTCCTATTAAGTAATTTGCAATTGCAATTCCCACCTATTCTAAATCTAAAGTAATTACATAAAAATTGTCATTATTAAATTTCGTTATGTTTTAAATAATTATTTCTGTTAAATCAAGAGGATAAGTGAAGTAATTATGATTCATGTGATTAGGACATGGAAATCCGCTCTCATATTCGGCAGAACTATGCATGATGTGAGTTGCCATACGTGTGGGGCTTCTCACCACTTGGGATTTGTTATGAGTTAAATTTAAGAAAATTAGAGAAGTAAGATTATATAATTTTAATAAAGAGAAGATGTTCATATTGATGTGGATTTATCATAGTAAACTTTCCATTTCGATCTTTAGATACCAAACCATATATGATGTATGAGACTTTTTTTTCTCTCCAATTTTTTATTATCTAATCTGAATACAACCATGCGAATAGTGAAGAGAATTGGAAGACTGAATTGATTTTATATTATTCAGAGAACAAACGATTACATTTATAGGAAAATTAGATATGAATTTACAAACACTGCCTATAATCTCTGACTAAAATGCCTACCATCTCTAACTATAATTCCTATAATTATGGTCCTATAATTACGGGATTCTACACTCCCCCTCAAGTTGAACTATAGATATCTATCATGTTCAACTTGCCAATAAGATATTCAAACTTGTTACTGGGTAGTCCTTTGTGAGAATGTCTGCAGTTTGTTCCTGAGATGGTATGTATCGTAGGTCAATAATGCCTTCATAAACTTTCTCTCTTATAAAATATCTGTCTATCTCAACATGCTTGGTTCTGTCATGTTGAACCGGATTATGGGCAATATCGATTGCAGCCATGTTATCATAATAGACTTTGATTGGTAGATTTATGCATTCCTTTACATCTTCAAGAACATGTTTTATCCATATGCCCTCACAAATCCCAAGTGACACAGCTTGGTATTCAGCCTCAGCACTGTTTCTTGCAACTACACTTTGCTTTTTTACTTCTCCATGTGACCAAGTTACCCCATATATACGTACAGTATCTAGATGTGGATTTCCTGTCATCTTGATCACCTGCCCAATCAGCATCTGTAAACAATTCTATATTTCATTTATCACTCTTTTTGAATAGTAAGCCACGTCCTGGAGATCCCATCAAATAATGAAGGATCTGGTACACTTTATTCAGATGCTTCTGTGTAGGATTATGGGAGTGCTCATTGACCATACTAACGGCAAATGCGATATCGGGTCTGGTATGGGACAAGTATATTAATTTACCTACCATTCACCAGTAGTTTTCGATGTCTACAGCTTTGCCAAGGTCTGCTTCTTCATTTATTTTATCAACCCGAATAGGTGTGTTACTAGGTGTTAACCTCATGAAATTCTTGTCAGAATTGCACATTTCCTCCTATTTCTTCCACATTTTGGGTGTACTAATGGGAATTTGGGAGTGCTGAAGTAGAGAAAATGTGTTCTATACATACTTGGCACAGAAAGAGTCTAAATGTGGGGGAAATATGTGAATATCTGTTATGCTTACCAAATTGTGATCTTTTGTGAGTTCTTTGTGTTGAAAGGATAAAAATTCAGTCATAGCTGGAGCCAGAGAAAGCCAAATTCAAAGAAAAGAAGGTGAAATGGAGTTGAAACCATCAACCGTGCCAGGGAAATGCAAGAAGGGATGAGAACAGATCTTGGTAAGGGACAAATTTGTACTGCAGGGTTATTGGTTGCGGCCAACACATACACTAGCCGCAGTGCACAGGAGGTCAGAAACATACTGGTCGCGGCCAATGGAAGCACAGAAGCTTACTAGCCACGGCCCACATATCTCCTAGCCGTGGCTAACTCCCGATACAGTTGCAATGCGTTTTGACATTTAGGGCATATAAAAGCTGAAACTAGAGACTGAAATGGGGGGATCTTGACCCAAAAATACCTAGAGAGGCGGCTGTGACACTCCTCTAAGCTTGGGTTTGCCATAAAGTAAGGGAAATCAAGTGGGGATTGAAGATTTACAGAGATTTGAGCTGGTTTTCCTTGGTTATACTGATTTCTTTCCCTTTCTTCTTCATTTTGCTGATATGGCAGCTTATGCTCTGTATTTCTGTATCCATTTCTTGAACATGAGCAGCTAAACTTTCATTCTGGGATGATTTATGAACCTTTGTATGGATTAAACTTGATTCCTTCTCTCTTTAAGTATCTAATGGCATATGTATGTTGATTTTACCTTGTTTTCACTGTTATTCGTGACTGGTCATCACTTGTCGGATTACCGCGCATCGAAGAAGAGACTGAGTCAAAGGAGACTGAATTTGAATCTAAAACTGAAACAATGGCGGATAAATATGATAGGGCTACTGTCAATGACTTTGCTAGCCGGAATATGCGAGGTAGTTAATCTTGCATTCGGATGCCGGAGATGCAAGCACACAATTTTAAGATCAAGCCAGTCATGATTACAATGTTGCAAATGCATGGGTTGTACCATGGTCTCTACAATGAAGATGCCAATAAGCACTTGATGTACTTCTTGGAGGTGTGTGATTCCTTCAAGCAAAATGAAGTGCCCTAAGATGTGTTGGGGTTGCGGTTATTCCCTCTCTCTCTACAAGGGAAAGCTAGAGATTGGTTCAACAATCTCCTGGAAGGATCCATAACTTCTTGGGATGATCTTAAAGCTAAGTTTATAGCTCGATTTTTCTCTGATGATAAATCTGTGGAAGCAAGGGATGAGTTTCTAAGCTTTAGATAACAGCCAGATGAGCATCTTTATGCTGCCTGGGAGAGATACAAGATGTTAATGAAGAAATGCCCTAATCATGGGGTGGACAAATGGGTAGTAATCCAAATCTTCTGTACTCGCCTTAATCCTCAATCTAAGGCGATAGTTGACTCTATGACTGTTAACATCATGAAATTCTTGTTAAATATGCACATTTCCCCTTAATTTCTCATACATTTTGGTGAAATAATGGATATTTGGGAGTACAAAAGCTATGGAAATGTGCTTGATGCATATCTGGCATAAAAAGAGAATAAATGTGGTGATTTTGTATGAATATCTTGTTATGTTTATCAACTGTTGGATGTATGGAGTTCTCTGCGTTGATAGGACCATATTTCAATCACAATTGGAGCCAGAGAAAGCTCAATTCAATAAAAAGGAGGTGAAATAGAGTTTAAGTAATCAATCGTGCCATAGCAATGTAAGAAGGGATGAAAACAGACCTTGGCGGGAGCAAATTTGGAATTCAGAAGCTCACTGGCCGCAGCCAGTAATCCACTGGCCGCGGCCACCATATGGTCAGAAGCTCACTGGCCGTGGCCATCAATCCACTGGCCGCAGCCACCACATGGTCAGTAACTTACTGGCCGCGACCAGCCATTTCACTGGCCGCGGTCAGCGCCCAAAAATGCAGTTGCGCGTTTTGACATCAGAACAAATTCTAGGGCTTTTAAATACTGAACCCACGAATGAAAGAGGCATTCGGGACTTGGGAGGCTATCTTAGAGGCCGGCTCTGCTAGGGTTTAGAGCTTGGAGGTGGAGATTGAGCTAGAATTGAAGATTTGAAGAGATCTAAACTTCTCCTCTTGGTTTTTCCTCTCCATCTGTTGTTCTTTCCTTATGTTCTGCTCTGTTTCTGGTTTATCCCCATTCTCTCATGGGTTTTATGAACATGTGTAGCTAGATCATTGATGTTGGGATTATTTTGAACCCTTGTATGGATTAAGTACTCATTTCTCCCTTATATTTGTGATTAATGATTAGATTATGCTGATTTTACTCTTTGCTTAATGCTTCTTGTTGATTGGCCACCAATGAGATTGTTGGGTTCACTTGATTTATGCTTGAGAGGGCTAGATTGAGTGTAGAACTTGAGTTTAATCATGTGAGAACTTGAGATTCATGATTGAAATCATAGTTTTGTTGATGAGGTAGAGATACACTCATTGACCTCACATAACCACATAGGATTTGCACTGAAAACTGGGTTTAATTGATTAATTAAGAGATTAATAAATTTATTGAACTAAACACCTGTTTGGAGACTCGAGAGAGCACTTATAGGTAATGTAGTGTCCTTGGCTAGCATAATCTTTCATTAAGAAACACATATTGTGGGGATTCAATTGAGTACTTTTGAAATTCAATGCGGATAAATAATCCTAACTCCTATTTTATCCTTGAAGTCCATGAATCACTTGTTTTTATGTTCTTTTTAACTTTAGAATTTATCTCTACCCACCATTGATAATTGCGTAACTCAAATTGAGTGAAAGTGCGATAATTGATACTTGATCGGGTTTTAGGAACCAAATCCTTGTGGGAACGATACTTTACTTATCACTTTATTACTTAACGCGATCCGTGCACTTGCGGTGGCGAACAATGACTAATGGAGGTTACTGGAATGTTCCTGTCAATGAGGTGTTTAGGCTTTTGGATCAACTATCTGCAAACAACACTCAAGGAAATGATAAAAGGATTACCCCAGCCATGCCTACTATAAAAGAAGACTCTTTATCACAAGTTGCCACAATCTTATCCGCTTTGAACAAGCATTTCGATATACTAGAGTCTTAAATGCAAAAGAGCACTTCTCATGGCATGCATTCTATCATGCTACTCCGATTGTATGTGAGCAATGCAATAATGTCCACATGCCCGACCATTGCCCTCTCTACATAGGTACTGAATATGTCAACTATGTGGGCAAATTTCAACCTCCTCAAGGTAATCCATACTTACAAACTTACAACTGTGCTTGGAGAGTTCATCCCAACTTCTCTTGGAGTCAAGGTAACACCTTGAACCCTCCACACGAGTCTACTTCTAGCACCCAGCCTGTTCCTCTACCGGGTTTTCAAATGCAATCAAGGCAAGTTCCTATAAAAGAAGAGGAATCTAAGACAGACAAGATGCTAGCCCGGATCTTGTTAGAGGTAGAATCTTTAAGGGTTGAGAGTAAGGCTACCTTGTCTCTTCATGAAATTGCAATTAAGAACCTTGAAGTACAAGTGGGACAATTAGCAATACAAGTAAATGCTATGGCACGAAATAGTCTCCTAAGTGATACCATCCCTAATCCAAAGCGAGGTGGAAAAGAGGAATGCAAGGCCATTAACTTGAGAAGTGGCAAGGTGATACCGGATGTGCCTAGCTCAAGTAAGACTAGCCCGAAGCAAGATGAGCAAGAGGATATTGAGATTGATAATGAAGAAGCCATAACTCAAGAAAGTGTAGTGGAAGAGGATGACACTAGAAAGAGAAAGCAAACTGAAGGAGGGTTGGATGATGTTGTCAAGAGCAAGAAGGGGGAACAAGAGATGAATAATGAGAAGAAGAGAAAGCCAACCACCTCCACTATCATGCCACCACTATCAAGCAACTCCATGTGAACATTTCGTTTACTGAAGTTTTGGAGGGTATTCCTAAATATGCTAAGTTCCTCAAGGATGTGTTGTCCAAGAAGCGGCGATTCAATGAGTTTGAAACTGTGGCTTTGACTGAAGAGTGTAGCACGGTTATTCAACGGAAGTTACCGACTAAGCTTAAGGATCTGGGAAGCTTCTACATTCCTTGCAATATTGGGACTAACTTTAATGGTAAGGCTTTATGTGACTTGGGTGCTAGTATTAACTTGATGGCTCTAGCCGTTTTCAACCAATTAGGGTTGGGAGAGCCAAGGCCCACCATGGTAACTCTTCTATTTGCTTATCGGAGTATTTCTAAACCTAAAGGAATCATTGAAGACGTCCTAGTTAAAGTAGATAAGTTCCTCTTTTTAGCATACTTCATTGTGCTTGATTGTGAAGTTGACTAGAAAATCCCGCTCATTCTTGGCCTTCCATTCTTAGCCACAGCAAGGACTCTTTTGATGTGGAAAAGGGTGAGATCACTTTGAGGGTGGATGATGAAAAAAGCTTTGAAGTTCCATGATGATTCAGCCCAATGCTCTTTTGTCGACATATTGAACTCACTCATTCCTTAAGAATCATATGCTTCTATGATAAAAGATCCTTTAGAAGCATTCTTAATTGGGGAGAAGAGCTTGGAGGAATTTGAAGAGGAAGCTATTGAAAATCACTTTCATATGGTAGCATTCCCTCACTCAAGACCGAGGACTTTTGAGCCACTTGAGGTGGCTGATGCTTTGAGTACCCCTTTGAAGCCTTCTATTGAAGTTCCTCTAGCTCTAGAGTTGAAGCCTCTACCGTCTCATCTCAAGTATGCTTACCTGGGGAATTCTAACACTTTACCGGTTATTGTCTCTTCCGTTCTCTCTGATCTGCAAGAAGAGAAGCTTCTATGAGTCTTAAGAGAGCACAAGCGTGCCATTGGATGGACGATAGCTGATATTAAGGGAATAAGCCCTTCTATTTGTATACACAAAATTCTGTTAGAGGATGATCACAAAACTTCCATTAAGCATCAAAGGCGCTTGAATCCAATTATGAAAGAAGTGGTCAAGAAGGAAATCCTCAAATGGCTCTTAGCTGGAATTGTATATCCCATCTCTAATAGTTCGTGGGTGAGCCCAGTTCAATGTGTCCCTAAGAAGGGTGGTATGACTGTAGTGGCTAACACAAAAAATGAATTGATTCCTACTCGCATGGTGATTGGATGGCGGGTGTGCATGGATTACCAGAAGCTTAACACTGCTACAAGGAAGGATCACTTTCCTTTTCCATTCATTGATCAAATGTTGGATAAGCTAGCGGGTCAGGAGTTCTTTTGTTTCCTCGATGGTTATTCCGGTTACAATCAAATCGCCATAGCCCCAGAAGACCAAGAGAAGATGACTTTTACCTGTCCCTATGGCACATTTGCTTTCAGAAGAATGCCTTTTGGACTATGCAATACGCTGGTCACCTTTCAATGGTGCATGATGTCCATTTTCGCTGATATGATTGAGAAGACTATTGAAGTATTTATGGACGATTTCTCTATTTTTGGTCCATCTTTTAATTTGTGCTTGGAGAATTTGGATGCGGTGCTTAAACAATGTGAAGAGACCAATTTGATTCTTTATTGGGAGAAATGTCATTTCATGGTGCAAGAAGGCATTGTACTTGGCCATCGGGTATCCAAGAAGGGTTTGGAAGTGGATAGAGCCAAAATTTCTATCATTGAGCAATTACCTCTTCCTACTAGTATGAAAGGTGTCCGCAGCTTCCTTGGTCATACCGGGTTCTACCGGAGATTCATAAAAGATTTCTCAAAAATTTCCAAGCCACTGTCCAAGTTATTGGAGAAGGATGTGGAATTCAAGTTTGATAATGAGTGCCTATAAGCCTTTGAGGAGTTAAAGAAGCATCTCATTTCAGCTCCTATCTTAGTAGTTCCAGATTGGGTTTTACCTTTCATCATCATGGTCGATGCTAGTGATTATGTTGTCGGTGTTGTTCTTGGGCAAAAGGTAGAGAAACACTTTCACCCCATTTACTATGCTAGCAAGACTCTTGATTATACCTAACTCAATTACACCACCACTGAAAAGGAGTTACTCTCCATAGTCTATGCTTGTGAGAAATTTTGACCTTATATTATGGGTACTAAGGTCATTATCTACACCGATCATTCGGCTTTAAAGTACCTACTCACCAAGAAGGACTCTAAGGCCCGACTAATTTACTGGGTGCTTTTACTTCAGGAGTTTGATTTGAACATCATTGATAGAAAAGGAACTGAGAATCAAGTGGCAGACCATCTTTCAAGGTTGAGTACTGAGGCTCAACTTGATAATTCTAATATGATCCATGCATCATTCCCGGATGAGTAGCTATTCTTTATTGATAATTCATCTACACCATGGTTTGCTGACTTCGTAAACTACTTAGTTTGTGTAGTTTTACCTTCAGATTTCAATTCTCATCAAAGGTGTAAATTTTTACATGAGGTGAAAAAGTACTTTTGGGATTATCCCTACTTATTCAAGAGGTGCCCCGACCAACTCATTCAAAGGTGTGTACCGAAAAATGAACAAGAGTGTATTCTGTATTGTTGTTATTCGTCTGAGTATGGTGGCCATTTTGGAGGAGAGAAAACCGTAGCGAAGGTCATTCAAAGTGGGTTTTATTGGCCTTCTCTATTCAAAGATGCATATGCATTTGTCCTTCAATGTGATAGGTGCCAAAGAGTAGGGAACATATCTAGAAGGAATGAGATGCCACTGAATAGCATGCTTGAAGTTGAACTCTTTGATGTTTGGGGGATTGACTTTATGGGTCCATTCCCTAAGTCATTCAACAATGAATATATTTTGGTTGGAGTGGACTATGTCTCCAAATGGGTCGAAGCTACTACATGTGTGACTAATGATGCCAAGACGGTGTTGAAATTCCTTAAAAAGCACATCTTCACAAGATTTGGCACACCAAGAGCGATTATTAGTGATGGTGGTTCACACTTTTGCAATCACCAATTTCAAGCCTTGATGAAGAAATATGGTGTTAGATACAAAGTAGCATTGCCCTACCACCCGCAAACTAATGGCCAAGCTGAGATTTCCAATCGGGAGATCAAGAACATCCTTGAGAAGATGGTGAATACTACTAGGAAGGACTGGTCTTCCAAGTTGGATGATGCTCTATGGGCTTACCGAACGGCTTATAAAACGCCTATTGGTATATCTCCATATCGCTTGGTGTTTGGGAAAGCATGTCATTTACAGGTAGAATTGGAGCATGGGGCCTATTAGGCTATAAAAAAGCTAAATTTTGATCCTCAAGCTGTGGGAGAAAAGAGGCTACTTCAACTCAATGAGTTAGATGAAATTCGCCTCAATGCTTATGAGAGTGCAAGGATTTACAAAGAGAAGATAAAGAGGGACCATGATAGCAACATCATTCCTAAGAGCTTCGAACCTGATTAAATTGTTCTCTTTTATAACTCCAAGTTGAAGTTATTTCCAGGAAAGTTGAAATCTTGATGGTCTGGTCCATTCACGGTGGTTCAAGCATCCAAATTTGGTGATGTGGAGCTGGAGAATGAGAAGGGAGAGAGATTCAAGGCTAATGGTCAACGGTTGAAGCATTATTGGGGAGGAGATGTGGATAGGCTGGTATCCACTATCTACTTATCTAATGCAGAGTGACCAACATGAAGAGTCAAGCTAAAGACTATAAACTAAGCGCTTCTTAGGAGGCAACCCAAGTTCTTAATTTAATCCCTTTAGTTTCTTTGATTTTAGTATAATTTGGTATATTTATGTTTGGTCTTTTGCTTTCACAGGTAGGAGAGGGACCCCAAATGGAGAGAAAACGAGAGCAAGAGGATACAAAGAAAGGGTGGTGACTTGTGGCTTTAGAGAGGCATATCTCAGGAAAGTTCCTCAATTCCCATGATTTGATTGAACCTAATTTTAGATGATTCTGACTTGATTTGATGACCACTGCACACTTCTCTAACCTCTGATAAAAATGTATTCATGGTTGTAGAATGAGTTAGAAAAGCATTGTGCATTATCTTTGCTTAATCTTGTCAACTTTCTTTTATGCATGGTGAATTCTGGATTATGGATGCATTTTGATATTGAGGAATTGTGTTCAAATGTGTGGTCAATGGTTGTAGATTGTGTGTGACTTAAGTGGAAAGTATGATGAAAGTGATTCAGTTTTGGGTATGCTATGTTGAGGATAGGGTAGAGAGCATAGTATATTTTCTGTGTATTCATGTTGCAAAGCTGATATATGATGGAGCTGACAGAAAACTACTGGCCACAGCCAGGACAATGTTGGCCGCGGCCCAAGAATGCACAGAAAGATTTGGGTTGCGGCCAGTAAAATTTGGACCATAGCCAATAGCTGTACAGAAAGATATGGGCCGTGGCCAGGACAATGTTAGCCGCGGCCAACCAATGCCTAAAAGGTTTTGGGTCGAGGCCAAGCCAATGTTGGCCACAGCCCTCCAATACTCAGATAGATTTAGGCTGTGGCCTAAACGCGACAGCAGGGTTTTTAAAAACCCTACCCCTGTTCTTTCATTCCTCATTTCTCTCCTTTCTCTGCCGCCTACCCCCCTTTCTATCCTTCTCTCAGTTTCGACTTCCCCTTCCGTAACTTCTCTCCCATTTTTCCCTCAATCTCTAACCTCCATTGTAGTTTTCCTTCATCCCATCTTTCCTTTCCTCCGTTGCTGTCTCGTTCTCCCGCTCTAATCTGCATATCGTTTGCTGCTATTCTACAACCTAGGGCATCGAACGTGACCCATTTGTCTTTGATTTCTCAATTTTTCTGTTGATTCTCCAACTATTTGAGGTAATGGAGTCTTATCCTCACTCTTTTACTGGTTTTGTGGATAGTTTAGTACAGTTTGGATTTGGGGATCTAGGCATAGGTTTATGTTCTTGCTGAATTTGAGACTAATGTATACTCTTGTGGCATTTTTCATTCCTTGTGCTACGTTCTTTCTCATTATTGTGATCCACATTGTGTTTTGTCAACCTCCTTTACACATAAATCTGTTGGTCCTCTCTTTCTTTAGCCACGAATCAATTTCATCAATTTTCTAATGGAAGGAATGTTGTTTCCATGCATAAGTTTGAACAGAGCAGATTGGTTTGCGATTAGCATTGTCTAGTTATGTCCCATTGTTTCAAAATATTTTTTGTGCATCATGTTTTCAGAGAGGCAAATTTCCAAACCAATTTTAAATTCCTTCATTCATCATTATAATGCACTCCCTTTCAAACTTAAATTAGTTTTTCAAAAACATGGGAATAGGATCTAGATTGGACTTATAAAGGTTACTTTGGTATTGGTTAGAGGTCTTTGGCACATTATTGAGGTCTTCATGAAGCGAGGATAAGAGTTAGGCTGGAATTTTAAGGGATGGTTGGGTCCTAGTAAGAGGCTAAGTTTGGGGGGGAACTGCTCTTTGATTGTCTTCATAGTTCTGCAAGATTTTCTTTTTCAAATTTGCTGATAGGCTTTTCTTCCCTTCTTTGGTGTCAATCTTTGGTCTTGCTTGTATGCATATGGGATTATCATCTGTCTATTTCTCTAGCCACCATGTATGTCAAGCGTGCCGCTGACCGAGTAGGCCCCAGGGCCATTACCGAGGCCAAAGCAAAGATCATCACAAGACCCCTACTGTAGGAACGTGAATTCCCGTTCACTGCCTCTTATGTCTTTCATGAGCTAGCCACCCAGACATATCATTTGCAAAGGCTCATAGACCCCAAAACCGACGGGAATCTGCAAATTGTCCATGAGTTATACGCTAATGCCTGTGTTCGACCTGTTTAGCGGTTTCCCCTTCGAGGTGTCGACAATTGACTTCACTCTGGCCAGTTTCCGGCAATTTGCATAACTCCTGGCTATCAAGGAATACAAATACCAGCAGCACTTAGCCAATACAAATGACATCCCTGAGGATTCTATTTCTCGATTGCTGGTTTACAACAGAGAAGTGGCTTGACAGAGTTGTGGTGGGGCTCAGAAGTATTTACCCTATACTCAGTTATCGGTTGAAGCTCGTGTCTGGTTGCATTTTGGCAAGGATTATTTTTGGCCTTCCTCCAACCGAAACCGCCTCACTAAGGGCCAGGCCCTCCTTATTTACCTTCTGATGAACAAGGAACCAGTTGATCTAGGTACGGTGATTTACAAGTCTTTGAGAGACCACATTCATGATCATACTAGTGGCATGATGCTGCCACACCTTATCTCTGCTTTCTGCTCTTATGTGGGTGTCACTGCCATAGCCACTGATGTTCTGTTCAAACCAGTCAAGAAATTTCACTACCAGAGCATTAAGCCCAAATCGAATGAACAAGTTCCAGCATCCCAACGATCAGCTAGTGCTCCTAGTTTTGAACAGGGTAGACCCTCTCAGGCTCATCCAGAGCATGGTGAGCCCTCGGGAGTCCCTTCATCCTCTCAGCCTCTCACAACCTTAGATGTGATCCTAGCTGCCATCCAGCGTACTGAGGCCACTGCTGCCCAATGCCTCTCACATCTGCAGGACCACGGTGTTCGGCTGACCCGATTAGAGGAGTTATTTGCTGCACATGTACTTGCTGCTGCTCATGCTGGTGAGGATGATGACGGCGAGGAAGAGGATAATGATAATGCAGGTACCAGTGATGATGGTGGCGATGATTAGTATTGTTGTTCTTTGTTGTTATAATTTTCCCTTTGTTTGTTGCTTTAGATATTGGTCAGGTTATGTTTAATGGATATTGTTAGAATTTCTCTGGTTAATGGCTGATTCTGGATTTAGCTTAATGTTGTTCCTCTCACATATACCTGTCATTATTATGTCTATGGATTGCTGTGTTATCTATTGCATTGCAGGTGACATGTGTGCACTTTGTGCCTTGTGACAGTGTGGACATTGTCTGTCTCAAGTTTGGGGGTATTTGATAGATCAAATGCATGTTTTTGATCACTGATAAGAATTTCAAATTTTGGAAATGTGTTTTGTGCTTTGTCCTGGAGTCAAAGTTGAGTTAGATTTGATTAATCATATCTGAAGTGGATACTTGGATTTTATGCTTTCCAGGAAAACAATAATAAATATTCATGAATGCTTGGTTCACATTTTAAAGCTTAATTCCTAATACTTTCCCGATTAAACATTGCGCACAAGGGTTGGAAATAATTTGAATACTTTTGTCAAGAGATTATATAGCAAATTGACGTGTATGAACCTTTCTCGTTGAGGGTCTTTTGAATGCGTATTTGAATTTCTTGAAATGAGTTAACATTTCACACAATTCTAGAACATGAGTTGCACTCTCTTTGAAAAAAAAAAATTATGGGAATTGCTTGTCCTCTGGGTTGATTTTTAATGAAGTAATTTGTTATTACTCTTAAAGTTAACCTTTGGTTTAGTTGAGTTAATGCATTTTGATTATACTAATGTTCAATTAATCTTTATGAATATGCATATGAGAAGAAAACCTCTGTTGGAAGGATTTTGAGCCAACTTTTTATTCATTAATGTGTGTGTGCCACCTATTCTAGCGTACCTCTAGAACTTGTTTAAATTCTTTTTCAAAATCACATGTGCATGTAGATTAATGAATATGATAGGGGCATTCATTTCTAAACCCATTTACCTAAACACAAACCTTATATACTAATCCATTGTTAACCCCTTTGAGCCCTTCACATTTCAAAATCTATCATTCAACAACAAGCACTATGTATGCTTCCCTTCTGCATTAGATTGGCACTTAAATAGCATTGAAATGTCATGAATGTAGTTGGTTTGAATAAATGCTATTCTCATACATTATCTATATATAAAAAAAAGAAGAGAAAAAGAAAAAAAAATAAAAAAAAAAGAGAAGAAAAAGAAGATGTCACTGTATACATTTTTGCGTGCATAGTTACTTGTTCATTATCCTTTCCATGAAACCATTTCCAACATTACAACCCTTTTTAAAAGTCATCTGGATTATGAGTCTAGGTGTTACAAAGTGGTGGAGAGAGTAGAGTTTCTACAAGCATATGGGAGGACCTAGTCTAGGTGGTACTGAGCAAAATTTCCTATATTTGTGAGAGCTAAACACGTAAATCCTTGAGTGTTCTCTTGTGTACATGTCTTTGATTAATTGGGCATTAATCTAGTCCATCTACACTACCTTATGCTGAAACTTGTGTTAGCTTCATTAGTAATAATGATCAATCCAATAAAAATTTGGAGTACGAGGAGGCAACTTGAGATAAGTTTGGGGGATGAGATGAGCAACGTGAAAAAAATGTTGTCAGTTATCTCAAGAACTTTGAATTCTCGATTGTCCTATTCTTCTGATGAGATAAATTTTTGACCATATTACAAGCCCCTAAAGTCTCATTGATTTTAAAACTGTATGGAATGATCTATAAGTGAAGAAAAAGGAGAATGTAGAAGGTTTAAGCTCGGATATTGAGGTTGTTTATACATGTTGAAGTGTTGCATTTGATCTTGACAATTGTAGGAAGAATATTATCCAACTCTCATCACACACACATTCTGAAAAATATGGGGAAGTTCGTCCTTAAACTGTGAACCAGACATCCCTTTATATTTTGTTGTTTTTCCTCTTGAGCATTACATCATGAGTAGCCAATGAGGAAAAATTATCATGGGATTAATTTAATCTAGCTCTTATTACTTAACTGATTTTACTTGAGGACGAGCAAAAGTTTAAGTTTGGGGGTGTGTTAACCTCATGAACTTCTTGTCAAACTTGCACATTTCCTCCTATTTCTTCCACATTTTGGGTGTACTAATGGGCATTTGGGAGTGCTGAAGTAGAGAAAATGTGTTCTATACATACATGGCACAGAAAGAGTCTAAATGTGGGGGAAATATGTGAATATCTGTTATGCTTACCGAACCGTGATCTTTTGTGAGTTCTTTGTGTTGAAAGGATAAAAATTCAGTCACAGCTGGAGCCAGAGAAAGCCAAATTCAATGAAAAGAAGGTGAAATGGAGTTGAAGCCATCAACCGTGTCAGGGAAATGCAATAAGGGATGAGAACATATATTGGCAAGGGACAAATTTGCACTGCAGGGTTATTGGCTGCGGCCAACACATACACTGGCCGCGGTCCACAGGAGGTCAAAAACATACTGGCCGCGGCCCAAAAGTGGTCAGTACATTACTGGGTGCGGTCAATGGAAGCACAGAAGCTCATTGGCCGTGGCCTACATATCTCCTAGCCGCGGCCAACTCTCGATATAGCTGCTATGCATTTTGACATTTAGGGCATATGAAAGCTGAACCAGAGACTGAAATGGGGGGATCCTGACCCGAAAATACCTAGAGAGGTGGCTGTGACACTTCTCTAAGCTTGGGTTTTCCATAAAGCAAGGGAAATCAAGTGGGGATTGAAGATTTGTAGAGATTTGAGCTGGTTTTCCTTGGTTATACTGATTTCTTTCCCTTTATTCTTCATTTTGCTGATATGGCAGCTTATGCTCTGTATTTCTGTATCCATTTCTTGAACATGAGCAGCTAAAATTTCATTCTGGGATTGTTTATGAACCTTTGTATGGATTAAACTTGATTCCTTCTCTCTTTAAGTATCTAATGGCATATGTATGTTGATTTTACCTTGTTTTCACTGCTATTCGTGACTGGCCATCACTGTGGACGATTTGTTCGATTAAGTTAATCTTGAGAGAGTTAACTTAATTGTAGAACTTTGGTAAAATTATGCTAGACTTGAAATTTAGGAACTAAATGGATAGTTTTTTAGTAACATAGAGATATAGTTACTAGCCTAGCAATGTCATATTAAGGTTGGTGCTTAATGAATATTTTCTCTTAACGGTAGTAAGAGATTGTACATGTTAATTGAAGATATGGAGTTGGTTATGAATTGAGAGAGCTTAATCAAACGCTTGTAAACCTTAGATTAACATATATATATATATATATATCCCATCTCAAGATTCTTAGAGAGGAAATAAATCAAGTTTATGAAATACAAACGGGATGAATAATCCTAGGTTTATTACAACTGTTGAAATCACAAGGATCAAGTTTTTGTTCAGTAATTCTTAATTTTAGCAAAAATATATCTTTTGAAACTTTTTCTTATCTACACCAACAACATGTTTTGGCTCAACTTAATCGAAGTCACCAAGTCTATTGCTTGACTAATTTGTTACTCAAATCCTCAAGGGAACGATCTTACTTATCACTTTATTACTTCACGCGATCCGTGCACTTGCGGTAGTGAACACTAGGTCTGCAGCCTGTCATCCTTGTTTCCTTCAAGAGATCCAGTATATACTTTCTTTAGGAAATATAGATACCACTTTTTGACCGAGCAACTTCCATCCTAAGAAAGTACTTCATCTCTCCAAGATCTTTGACTTGGAATTCCCGTGTAAGTGCTCCCTTGCTCAAATTGATCTCTAACTCATCATTTCCAGTAAGAATTATATCATAAACATATATTGCTAGAACAACCATCCTACCTTTATGTTGTTTAAAGAACAAGGTATGATCACTCTGCCCCTGAGCATATCCATGTCTCTTAAGGACCCGAGTGAATTTATCAAACCAAGCACGCGGCGATTGCTTCAATCCATATAATGACCTCTTGAGTTTGCAAACTTGATTAACTTTCTTTCCTGGGAACCTGGGAGGTAATTCATATATGTCTCTTCCTTGAGTTCTCCATTGAGGAAGGCATTCTTTACATCGAGTTGGTGCATATTCCAATCTAGATTAACTACAATGGATAGGAGGATTCTAATTGTATTTAGCTTGGCTACTGGTGCAAATATTTCAGTGTAATCCTCCCCATATACTTGCATGAAGCCTTTTGCAACCAGTCTAGCTTTATATTTCTCAAGAGTTCCATCTGCTTTATACTTAGGAGCAAATACCCATTTACAACCAATAGGCTTCTTTCCTTGTGGTAGATCCACTACATCCTATGTCTTATTACTCTTAAGGGCTTCCATCTCCTCCAAGACAGCTTGTCTCCACTCAGGTATAGCCATAGCCTTATCAATTGTGTCTGGTACCTTGATTCTATCTAGATGAGAGATAAATGCATTGTATCTAGATGAAGGGCCTTATAGGAGACAAATTTCTAAATGGGATACTAGTGCTTGATTTGGGTTGTCTAGGTTGTTTTTGTACTGCAATAGCAAGATCAAGATCAAAACCTTCTATTTCTCCTGGACCTAACTCTGGTACCGACTCTTGGTGAGTGCTAATAAGATCAAGATTATAACTTTCTGTTTCTCCTGGACCTAGCTCTGGTACTGACTCTTGGTGAGTGATAATAACATATGGCTCATTACCTCTTTTATGTCGTCGCATGTAGGTATTTCCCCACATATTTGTGTCTCCCCTTGGAATTTGCACATTATTAGAGTTATCAAGGTTATCAAGATTGTTATCAAGAGTATCAGAGGTGTCAGGAGTAGGTTCTGTGTGGGTAGGTATATAAATTGTGACTGTTTGATCATCTTTTAGTGTTTCTTTTGTCTAAAATTCACCATCTCTCTCCCCCTAAATTGCAGACAAGGCATAATAGAGTGTATTTTCAAGAAAGGTAACATCACATATGACAAATAAATGTTTGGAGACCGGATCATAACACTTGTATCCTTTTTGGGAATAAGAGTAACTAAGGAAGATATACCAAAGGGCTTTAGGATCAGGTTTATTGGTATGATGAAGGTGAACGTATGATGTGCAGCCAAACACCTGGAGTGGTAGAGTGTTTTCGAGGTATGGGAGGTTATAGTATTTGTGGAGGAGTTGAAGTGGCATTTTATAAGACAGTGGTCGGCTTGACATTCGGTTAATGAGAAATGTGGCAGTAAGGACAATATCATCCCAATGATATTTAGGAACATTAATGCTAAACATAATGGCTCTGGCAGTCTTAAGAATATGATGATTCTTTCGTTCAGCAATACCATTCTATTGAGGTGTATTGGGACAAGTACTTTTGTGAACAATACCATTTTCAGTCAGGAAGGTAGATAAGGGTTGATTAAAGTATTCAGTCCCATTATCGGTGTGCAGGATCTGGATTTAGGTTTGGAATTGGGTTTGGATCATATTATGAAAGTGAAGGAATTTTTGATACACCTCTATTTTATCCTTCAACAAGTAGACCCAACTGACACGTGTATGATCATCGATGAATATGATGAACCATTTTGTTTTTGATCGGTTTGGTGTCCGAGATGGTCCCCATAAGTCACTGTGAATTATGGAAAAAGGTTTTGATGCTTGATATGAGATTTTTGGAAATGAAGTACGATGATGCTTAGCCTTTTCACATGAATCACAATGAAAATCAGAAGTGATTTTATGAGGAACGAGGGATGGAAAAATTTGAGTTATGTAATTTAAATTTGGATGACCTAAACGTTTGTGCCATAATTACAAGTCACCAATGCTAGGGAGAGACACTTTATTGCAAGATTTAATTTGATGACTATTACTTTCATCAAGGTAATAGAGACCATCAAGCTCTTTCGCACTTCCAATCGTTATCCCTGTCAGCAAATCTTGAAAAATACAGTGAGTAGCAAAGAAGCTAACTTGACAACGATCATCATTAGCTAATTTGTTCACAGATAGTAAATTACACTTCAACTTTGGAACATGTAATACGGAGTGAAGAGTAAGTGTAGCTGAGATTTTAAAGGAACCAATCCAGTTACAACAGATTCAGAGTCATCAGCAATTCGCACTATCACTCCATTGGTGATAGGAGTATAGGATGAAAAGAGAGCCTTATTGTCAGTCATATGATCGGAGGCACCTGAGTCAATAATCCAACAATTCCTTGTACATAGTTCTTTTATCACAGTCAAGGCTTGAAAGAAATCACCTCTCCTGACTACTATGGCAGTAGGCTTTGTCGGAGTCTGTAGTGTGGCTAACATTTCCATGATTTTGTGTAGTTGGTCACTTTGGGATGATTCCTTGGAAGCTTCAGCCACGTAACCTTTTCCTTTTTTCAGCTTCCAGTCAACAGGTTTACCATGCAAGTTCCAGCAAGTGTCCTTTGTGTGCTCTTGTTTCTTATAATGATCACAGAATAGACGACCTTTAGAAACTCTTTGTTCTATATATGAATCGAACAATAGAGATGTTACTGGAACCAGATCGAGGTACAGAGGAAAAGGAAATTGTAAACATAATCACAGTTTGGTCCTTCAAATTTGCACAATGACAAGTTGGTCTTCTAAATTTTGAAATGACAAATTGATCCTCTGAATATTGAAAATGACCATTTGGTCCCGATATGTTAAATAATTTGGTGTAGTTAAGTAATGACAAGTCTGCTGCTTTCCTTTCCTTCCCAAGTCGCCGGTGACGGTATTAGACCATGATGGAGAGATAGTGTTCTGAGCTTTTTGCGAGTGCCCTTTGTTCTGAATTTGGTCTCCCTCTCACTGGAATTGTGCTTGACATGAAGAGGGTCACCGAGAGTGGGTCGATTCGGTCTAGAGGCATGACGGCGGTAGAGAATCTGGTGTTGATTCATTCTTGGAGCGCGACTGTGGTGGTGAATCACGCAGATCTTGGTGCGACGCGACGATGCTTCGGAGCTGATCCTGATAGCGCTAGATTGCTACAGCTGAAGTAAAGCGGCGCTGGGTTAGGTGGACGTCCAACAAAGTGGGTCGATGAGACATAGTAGTGACTGGGTGCGCCAAAGACGGGGATGTTGGGACAAACCAACACCGACAACGTCAAGATTTCATACAACAAATCTGCCAATCGATGAAGAAGAACTCAGAGGGCGCCAATTTTTGGTTCTAACAGGAACAGAGAACCTCGGAAGTCGTCGATGCGGGTTGTGAGATTAACACCATAGGGAAACCAAACACAACGGTTAGTTTGATTTATTCAGTTTCAATTATTCTCTTCTCTACTCTCTGATACCATGAAAAGAATTGGAAGACTGAATTGATTGTATATTATTTAGAGAACAAACTATTACATTTATAGGAAAATCATATCTAAATTTACAAACATTGCCTACAATCTTTGACTAAAATGCCTACTATCTCTGACTATAATTCCTATAATTATGGTCCTATAATTACGGGATTCTACAAATAGTCACCGCAAATTAAATGCCGTAGAAGTGATAATGAAAGTGAATGACATTTTTGAGCAAAAAAAAAAACGTGAATGACATAAACTCGTCGTATCATTTCGAAAAGCCAAGACGTAGTTCATCTTTAATCCTCTAGCTTTAAAATTTTTGTCCAGATATGAAATATTTTTGCGGTCATTAACCTTGACACCTTGTCTCATATGACAATTTTTCGTGCCAATCATTATTATTTTATTAAAAAAAATAAATGAGCAAAATAAAATCTTACTTAATGTTAAAGGGTTGATGTATTTTTACAGTTTTACTCAACTTTTGAGTTGCAAGGTGCATGCATGAGAGTCAGATCCAGTCCCTCTGTGGTTGCTACGATAAGGACGAACCTGTCGCTTCCAAAAGAGTGCAACATTCAATGGCCTTTACCTACAAACAAAAACAAGGGGTCATCAAGGCTTATTTAGTGAGTGTTTGGAAAAGGCTAAAATCGTAGTTTTAGAAGCTCTTTTTCATAAATCAAAATAAAATTCCTCTCATATACTTACCTCATAAATTATAAAAATTAATCTAAAAAAACTAATCAAAATATGCACTTAAGTTATATCAGGTTCAAATAATCCAACCATTACTAGTTAATAATTACGTACATGCACTCAGTGACTCTACAAGTGGTATAGAAACCAAACACAAAATGCTTCTTTTAAATTTGAGTCCTTACTTTGACCCCAAAAAAAAAATTTTGAGTCCTTACAATGAAACCAAACACACCTAGGAAAGAAACATAATGATGAAAGTAAGCAAAACAATCGTTTCATATGTATCGGGAAAAAAAAAAGTAAGTAAAAGAAAGAAACACCATGATGACAATAAAAAAAAAAAAGAGATGCAATTAATTAAGAAAAAGGGGAGCCACCAACTCCCTCACTAATTCTTGTCTGCCACCGTTTCAACAAGCTTCCTTGTTAAGTATCTTATTATATATTTTTTCTTAAACTTTTGATGATTCTCCATTTTTAAGTGGATCTGAGATATATTTTGGTACATTTGAAGAATCGTAATTGCAAAATTTAATGGACTTTCTTAAGATTTTATAAGATATTGATTTGATACATTTGAAGTATCTGGACGATTGGGAACAATCATCATCTTCGTCTTCTCCAAGGAGCAACCACGGTGGACCTTCTTCTTTCTCTTCCATAGTCGATTTGAAGGAGCTGCAACCAGAGGGAGAGGGAATCTTTTTCTTCCTCTCCTTTCTGACGCTGTTTGGACCAGAGCAAAGGAGGCCGTGCTCCACTATTAATCATCTTCTCCGGTGAACTTGGCCAGAGGAAGGCCCTGACGAGCGTGACGTCGTGTTATGCAAGAGAAAGAGAGAGGAATCGATTGAACTAAAAAGCGAGGGAGCTGTTTCAGCACGGATTGTTAATTTTGCTCTTCGTTAAATTCACTGACAGTATTTTGATTCTGTTCGTCATTCTCTTTCAATATTTAATGAACTCTGAATTTTTGGTTTTGCTGCGATGAACTTGATTAAAGCCATGAGCGGCTGATTTCCTGTTCAACCTAGAGTTGAGATTTAGAGATTATTCCCACTAATTAGTTTTACTTAATTTTAATTTAGTTTGTTTAATCTTGTTTTTATTGTTATTATTTAGTGATTGACCACCCTTGAGCATGTTTTAGGGATTTAGGATTGAACTTGGAAAAGGGAATCTTAAATTTATCATATATAGGATAGACATATATCTAGAAGCTCCTCATAATCAAATTAGAGTGGTTCCAATCTAAATTGCATCTTATTTAATTGTGTGAGATATTACATAATTAAGTGATGTGAGTTTATAATGGACCGACATATATTTGTAGACATTAAGATTTTAGATTAGCTGATTAAGTTAAGTTCAAAATAATTTGGTGGGGATAAAATTTAAGAAGCAAATAAGGGATTAGTAATTTTAGGTTATCCTTCTTGACATTGAAAGTTATTCTTTGTGAAAAGTTTTTGTTATTACTAGCTTTTAGTTTAATTTCTCCTCACTCATTGAAATCAATTTTGATCTGTTCAACTTAAATAAAATAAGGAAATTTAAACCCTAATCACTGATTCAATTGAATCTTTATGGACGACTTTGATTCACTATTAATAATAACGTTCATGCGCTAACTGAGAATCGAATCTTTAAGTTTCCTACTTAAGTATATCTTATTATATATTTTTTCTTGAACATTACACATGTTTCTTGTTCCAGTTTCCATTTTCACCATACCCATGGGTAATTCAACAGCAACAAATAAACAAATTACAGTGAGAATTGTTGTGGACACAGAGGAAAACAGAGTGCTCTATGCCGAAGCAGGGAAGGATTTCGTAGATGTTCTTTTAAGCTTCCTGACGCTGCCACTGGGAACTATTGCCAGACTTGTGGATAAGGATTCTAACATGAAGCCATTGAGGTTGGGATGCATAAGCTCTTTGTATCGAAGTGTGGGAAATCTGGATCCTAAGTATTGGAATTCTGAGACATGTAAGCAAATGTTGCTTAAGCCAAGGAACTCAATGGAACGTTTTAATCAAAGGCTCAAACTCAACATTGATGACACTGAGCCCACCAAGTTTTATGCTTGTGAAAAGTCCCTTTGCCGTGGAGAATCCTATATGCTGGTGAGCACCTTCAACAATATAAAATGCAAATGTGGCAAGAATTTGACGCACGTGCTTGCCGAAACTGTAAGTGGAGGTAAAATTACTCACTTTTGTAATACTCCCTCTGGTCGGTGCTAATTATATCATATGTTGTGTTTTATCATATTATATATCAATTTATAAGTTAGATAAAATAGTTTAGAGAAAAAATGATAAATATAAATACTTTAAAGTAACTTAACAAACTTTCTTAACATCTCCAAATAAACGAATTAGGTCTGATTCACGACCGGAGCTACTATTCTATATACTAATATTATGTCTTTCTTATTGTTATTGTAAAGTTAACAAAATTATATGTGACACAAAACATGGCCAGATTATACCGGGGAAGGCTACGTACGGGAGGCATCTTTTGTTGTTTATGATGATTTGCATGTAATGCCTCTCAAGTTGACTTCAACCTTGTGTATGCTAAAGACTCTTCGTTCTAAAGATAAAATCGGGGATTTCGATATTAATATTGACCCAAAGGAGGTAATCATGTTGTAATATTACGGTGCAGTTATTAGATTTTAGTGAATTTGCTATATATAATAGAGTTGTCTTCTATCAGAATAGCTTACTCCAATTTGATAATACTTCTCCCAACATCATACCACTCTTGTTCTATGTATAAGTCCAAATTATCTAATTTCAAAGAAAGTCAGTTAACTCAATAAATAAAAACAAAATTGATAGAATTTTTCAATTTTATCCTCATTTATAATTAAGTATTTTTCACCTTTTTCTTCTCTTTCTATATTTAAAAGATTTATTATTTTTAAAGTGGACTTATAAATAAGATACCAGATACTACCAGGGTGGTATACTTTAACCGTGAATGCCTTCTGCGCGAAGATTTCTTATCTTCCCTTGCCTTTTGCTCTTGATTTAAGGTAATGGACCTCCTCAGATGCTCACTGGTCTCAAGGACGGTACTTACGGATTCATTGCTAAGAAGGAAACAAATCGTTGATAATCCAAAAGGCACGGCCTTCAAGAATAAGAGTGAGATACTTGGCACAGAGGATATAAGGATGAAGTTGAATATCATGATTGAAAAATCTCAGTTCAAAGTATTGCTTGCTATAGTTGATGAAGATTTCATGGAGCAGCTTCTTAGCTTCCTGGCAATCCCCCTAGGAGCAGTGGAGAGAGTTTTACAAGGAAATTCTGGTTTGGGATGCATCGACAAATTGTACAACAGTTTGACTTCTTTTGAATCCACTGATTTCAGTTCAGGGAAGAACATGTTGGCCGACCTTAAGTTTGCTCCACAATATAAGTTGAACAAACAAATGTTACCTGTAAGTGAAGTGATGTATCCTTCACGGTTATATCTTTATTATCACGATGTGGATTATCCTAATTCAACTTGTTATCTAACTGGCCAACGTATCAGTTGTTCACCTAAGCGTTCACTAGCAGTGAACTTGTGGGATCCCAAACATTCGTCCACGACCAAATCATCGTATGGATATGTGAAGAGGCCGACCATGTTCATGGTTGCAGATGATTTGACTGTGAATCCTTTTTCATCTCGCCTTGTTGTGTCATGTTTGAATAAAGAAGCTAATTCTAAAGTTTCTGAGCATGACTTGGAAGAAAGGACAATCTACGTTGGTGTCCAAGAGGTGCGTATACTCTAATTTGATTTTAAGCATTTTGATTTAATTTGTCTTACACTAATCATCCCTCATTTGAGGGAGATGAACTAATAAACCTACACTCTAGAGATTATGAGGGAGGCCTAAGTAGACTCCCTTTTCTTTTCTTGGTAGGGATCAATATTGATCCCGATCCCTTCATACTAAATCACTTTGTTAAGACCCCTATTTATAGATTTGACGGTCATCACCAAGTAATGTACACCTTAATAATTCTAACCGAAAATGTGCTAGCGACAACTTCTATTATAATTTTGGAACATGATCATTTGATAATTGCAGGTTGTGAGCATCTTGAAAGCTTCCCTGATATCTACATCAGCTTTGACCATGGGATTGGCTCAATTCTTGACAAATACTGCTATTAAAGAAGAGAAGTGACCTAATCACCCAGCACAGACATTTGTTTGTTCAATTTAAGTCTTGGGGCCATGTGATTAGTAGTAAATTTCTAGCTATCATATGATATTTTGCTTTTGTGGTACATGTTAGTTTGTTCTCCGTGTTGTGTTTGGAACAGTGATTGCAAAAGTGGCTTTTTTCAATCTGATTTTTTGTAATATTACTTTTGGGTAAAAATCAGATTGTATAATATGATTTATGTTTGCATTAGCGATTGTATAAATTACTTTTGTAAAAGTAAAACTTGTTTGGATTGGCTCTAGTATAAGTGGCTTTTGTGATAATGGTAAGAAAGAGTGGGTGAAAAAATATTTAAAAAATCAAGTAAATATTTAAAAATTACTTTAAAATATTAGGTGCTACTGAAAAAATATTTTAGAGTGGGTGGAAATCAATAAATCAGTATTCTAAGTTTTTAGTGCTTGTTACTACTAAAAAAAAATATTAACGGTCAAATTGTAGCCAGTCTCAAGACAGGGTACAACTAAAAAAATATTTTAAAGGGTTAAAAGCACAAAAAAAAATATTTTAAAGTAATTTTTTGAGTTGAAAAGGTATATTAAGGGTAAAATTGCAATCAGTCTAATAACATACTAGGTACAATTGAAAAAATATTTTTAGGGGTTAAAAGCATTAAAAATTATTTTATGATACCGCATACTATTTAAAAACATTTTAAGATACTAGATAAGTCCAGAAAAATACTTTATAATATTAGACACCATTTGCTTAAAAAAAAAAAGTTCAGCACCATCATTTTTGAAGTCAGATCCAATAATTTCAGACAAACCAATCATAAAAAGCTTCCAAGTTTGGCTTAAGGCAAAAGCAACTTAATAAGTCAAAAGCCATCAAACTCAATTGAAACGTCAAACACTAAAAAAAAAAAAAAAACTCACTTCACTTATCATACTTATGGACCCCAATTGTACGATTGGGCAATCCAACCGCACCACCAAACACTCTCTTTATGGGTTGAATTAATGTATATTATGGTCTATATTTTCTGAGAACGCGTATGGATGTATAACTATTCCAAACATCTATATGGAATAAATATATGTATCTTTTTAGGGGCAACATGCATGGTTTAAGAGTTCAATGCAAAAGGCCGGCTGGTGATGATGAGGAATATTGGAATGGCGCAATTCCATAAACAGTTCAGGCATTACACAATTGTGGTCAACGTAACATAGAAAATTTTTTAGGACTCTGTTGATGACTGTATTATTCCTATTCATCTCTATCTATGATCATAATTAGCCTATAATAATTTGACCAGTTGATGGTGCATTAGAAGAAGTAATAGTAGATTTTAACATTATAGAAAATAAATTGGGAAAACCTCACTCAGTTTTGAAGGACCAGAAAAAATATCAAAAAAGTTTCGATTTGAAGGACCAGGAAAAATATAAAAAAAGTTTCGATATAAATTTTAAGTGCATACATGAGGATCTAATCTAATGTACGTGATTAAAGAGTGCAACATTCAATGGCATTTACATGCACCACAAACAATGAGCCCAATTGAAAAGTTGCTACTAAATTTTAAATATGTATTGCAAGTGTCAGGGTTATTGGAGTAGTATAGTAGTAAATTAAGGTCATCCCGCAAAGATTTAAGATAATAGATAATTAGGCATTAAAATTCCCATTTTCATTTAAGTTGAACAAATCAAAGAAAGAAATTGAAAGATAATTTAAACAAATGTAAAAGAAACAATTCTAATGATTTAAATATTTCAATTGATAAAAACAAACTAGAGTGGTTAATCCCTTCTTTAAGTCTTAGAGCATGTATTTACCTAATTAAAAGTACTTAATGTTAAATTGTTAATCTAGAGTTTAAATGAATATAAGTATCCTCCAATCACTTATACTCCTTTCTCAAGTTAAAATTGTTATTCCTAACTAATTTACTCAAGAGGCAATAAATGTTCAAATTCACTCTAATATGATTATATGGATCCAATAGGTATATTCCTATCCTATTGATAAATTAGAATAAATTATAATCCCACATTACTTAATCTTATGGTCCAATTAAGATTCTCTTCCAAGGCTAATCTAAATTTCCCAATTTTATACTTAATAGTAATCAAGCATAAAGTAGACAAAATAATACAAGATTAAGTAAACAAAAATAACACTAAGCACAACTAATTAATTTATATATGCTCAAATCCTTAAATTAGTTCATAATTATTCTAGGTTCAAATACAATTAGCTACACATGTTTGAAATAAATCCCATTACGGCAAAATTGAATTCAGCGCTCTAATTCATATGGAAAGGAAAACAACCACAGTGACAGGGAATTGAAGAACAGAATCAGTCACGGTGAACATAGTATAGGTGGAAGGAAAAAGATGCACAACTTCCCAGAACAGCGGTAGCCTCCTCGGTATCTCGACCTCCAGACGCTGCTCCTCCCACTCTCTAGCTCGCGAGCTCCCTCCGGTGATGATGACCGATCTGCAATAATCTCCCCTGCTTCCAGTCGGCTGCTCTTCCCCAGCCGCTGCTCTCTCGCTCACGAAGAGGATGAAAAAAATTCTCCAAGTCAATTATTGCGGCTGTGTCTCTGTGGTTCTTCGCTGAGTCCGTTCTTTCCTTTTTTGTCCCAGCGCCTCTTTCTCTTTTGCTTTAGGTCTTCCATTCAGCTGATCCCAAAAAACGGTGTCGTCTCCTCTTTTGCAGTAAAAACACGTGAGCTCCTTTTAATCATTCTACTTGATTCATATTTGGCACCAAACCACATCACCTGCTGTCATTACTCAATATTAAAACATCAATGACAATATAAGAATCTAAGTAAAAAGGTAAGATGAAAAACAAAATAAAAACAATAAATTCTTCTTCTTTTTTTCTTTTCTTTTCTTTGAAAAAAATTTATCTTATTAAAATTAATTATTTTTATTCTAAATATTTACAATCTAAATCTCACAAATAATTCACCACTTTGATTTGATCTTTTCATAATAAAATCTTATTAAATTTTCTAAACTTACATAGATAACTATCTAATTATCTTCAAAATATTCTTTAAATGTATAAAATATAGAGAGTTATCATATCCCCACACTTGCATCAAATCTTATTCTCAAGATTTCAAAACATCAAACAACCAAAGAAAATCAAAAAAGCGAGGTTATCAAATCTAACACTACAAAATTGGATTTAATTCAAATTTTTGAGAATGAAGCTTTCTTGAAACTCTTTTCCCCCTTCTTAAAATGCAAGTAGAAATGCAAGTAATTTAGCAAGGACAAATGATAATAGAATGTTCCTCATAAGTGAAATGTTTGCACTCTCCTCTCAAGATAATTAAAGGGCTTGTGTTTCACTCTCTTCCACTTATTGCAACTCATCTATCATAAGTTTTTTTTATCATCTCCATCTCTACTACATTATCCTCTTGCTCACACAAATCAAAAGGACTTTTCCAAAAGTTGTAATGAATAAGGTAGGATAATGAAATGGAAGTGATCCAATGGTATGAAAGCATAATTTAATTAGTGCTAAGTAACTTAATGAAATTCATAAAGAATGAAGGAATAATTACTTAAAGAAAACAAACTCACTTACACTCTAAACAACTTTTATTAAATCTAACTCAACAATCTTTTTTTTTTCCTTTCTTTCTTCCATTTTTTTTCATTTCTATATATTTTTTCTATTATTATTATTTTTTTTATATTTCTCTTTTTGTTTTTGTTTTTTTTACACCTTTCTTTCTATTTCATTTTTCTTATCTACACAACTCACATAATATTGACTTTTTAATCCCTTCACTCTTTTCTAAAATTATTTTACTTAGCACTAACTAAAGTAGCAAATCAATAGAAAGAAAAAGATGTAAAAATTGTATTTCTTAAACAAAGGGCTATTTACTCCATGCAATTTTCTTTTAAAAATAAAGCAAGGCTCAAATGGGGTAAAGCAAAGGATTTTCATGTAAAAAGATGGGCATTTGGCCAAACTAACTATGAAATGAATGCCTAAATCATCTTTGTGCATGCAAAAGGATTTAAAAGCTTCAAAAGAGATTCGAAACAAGTTTTAGAGATGAAATCACAATAAGTATACTCCCTCTTGAAAGAATTAAATATTTATGCTTAAGTTTCTCACCGGTATTTGACATCCTAAAGTCAATCATCCAAAGCAAATTCTTTGCCTATGTACTAACATTCCAAGAAGATAGAACTGAATTCTAATTAAACTCAATCCCTTTCAAATTCGAATCAGACCAACTTTGCAAATGTTCACAAGTAAAATCCAATTTTTCATGAAAAGCAAAATTTTTGTTCAAAATTTGTCAAATTTCTTCTATTTATGTGCAAAATCAAAGAAATTTTTCAAATTTGAGGACAAGTCATGCAAAATCAATGATACCCTCCACCCCCACATTTAAATGTCACATTGTCCTCAATGTGAACAAGTAACCCTAAGTAATGGAGATGAAGATATAACCATATCCAAGTGTAGGGATAGAAAAAGCGTCAAAGATCTTAAATTTTCACCAATTGAGCACAACTCACAAGGGCTACCACTCAACTCAATAGTCAATAACAAATATCAATCACATGCAAAAATAGACTATATCCATCACTCATATCCAGAACATGTTATCAACTATCAATTAAACAAAGCAAGGAAAATTAGAAGGAAACTCCCCTCTCAATCCTCGTTTTGTGCTCTTAAATGCTCTTGCTTGTGGCTATCAAAGTGGAATATATCACTAAGGGCTACGAAAGTCCTACAAAATTAAAACAAAACATCAAACCAAACCTTGGGTTGCCTCCCAAGAAGCGTTTGGTTTATAGTCCTCAGCCAGACTATGTCAAAAACTCAAGGAGGTTGTGACAAGTGATGAACCATTGCTTGCCGGTCAACCTCACCACCATAATAGTGCTTCAGTCTTTGGTCATTCACTTTAAACCAATTTCCTGTACTCTCATTTTTAACTTCAACTACACCCTTTGATGACACAGAAACCACTCTAAAAGGACCAAACCATCTAGATCTAAGCTTTCCAGGAAACAACTAGAGCTTTGAGTTAAAGATAAGAACTAATTGCCCGGGCTCAAAATTGCACTTCAAGATATGCTTATCATGTCATTTCTTTGTCCTTTCTTTGTATAATCTTGAACTCTCATATGCTTGAAGTCGCAATTCTTCCAACTCATTCAATTGCAATAACCTTTTAGCTCCAGCTTCTTTGTGATCCATATTCAACTTCTTGATTGCCCACCATGTTTTATACTCCAACTCAAGTGGCAAATGACATGCTTTCCCAAAAACCAACCGATAAGGTGACATACCAATTGGAGTTCGGAAAGCAGTCTTGTATGCCCACAAAGCATCATCAAGCTTATCAGACCAATCTTTTTTAGTTGGACCTACAATCTTCTCAAGAATCCTCTTAATCTCCCTGTTAGCCAACTCACATAAGCCATTAGTTTGGGGATGATATGTAAGTGACATCCGGTGGTGTACTCCATATTTTGCCAAAAGAGCCTTGAAATTCTTATTGTTGAAATGAGTTCCTTCATAAATATTGATCACTCTAGGAGTACAAATCTTGTGAAAATATACTTCTTCAAGAAACGGATCACTGTATTGGCATCATTTTCTTGGCAAGCAATAGCTTCAACCCATTTGCTCACATACTCCGCTGCAACAAGAATATATTGGCTTCCTCTTGAAGATGGGAAAGGACTCATGAAATCCATCCCCCAAACATCAAATAACTCCACCTCTAAAATCCCAGATTGCGGCATCTCATGTCTCTTGGAAATGTTACCTGTTCTTTGACATATATCACACTTGAAAACAAATTGGTAAGCATCTTTAAACAAAGAATGCCAATAAAAACTAGAATCAAGCACTTTAGATACAGTCATTTGCCCCCCATATTGTTCCCCATATGCAGATGCATGACAATCAGTCAAAATTGCATCTTGTTCAACCTCAGGAACATACTTTCTAATGATCAGATCAGCACATCTCTTGAAAAGAAATGGTTCTTCCCATATATAGTAAGCAACATCATGTAAAAATTTCTTTCTTTGATAGAAAGTCAAATCAGGAGGTAACACATCACACACAAAAGGTAATGACCAATCAAGAGCCACAATAATAGAAGCTGAAATCAACTAAATCTTTAATTCTTCAAAAGCCTTCATGCACTCCTCATTGAAATAGAAAGGAGTATCTTTCTCAAGTAGTTGCGAAAAAGGCTTTGAAATCTTAGAAAAGTCTTTAATGAACCGGCGATAAAATCCAGCATGTCCCAAGAAACTTCTCACAGCTTTGACATTAGAAGGAGGAGGAAGTTGCTCAATCACAGAAGTCTTTGCTCTATCAACTTCTAAGCCTTTTTTTGAAACCTTGTGACCAAGAACTATTCCTTCGGTCACCATTTAATGACACTTTTCTCAATTAAGAACCAGATTTGTCTCCTCACATCTCCTCAACACCTTATCTAGATGTATCAAACACTCCTCAAATGATTCACCAAAGACCGAGAAGTCATCCATGAATACTTCCATTATCTCTTCTATCATATCAAAGAATATGCTCATCATACATCTTTGGAAGGTAGCAAGAGCATTGCATAAACCAAATGGCATTCTTTGAAAGGCAAATGTACCATAAGGACATGTGAATATTGTCTTTTCTTGGTCTTCAGGAGCAACAACAATTTGATTGTAACCAGAATACCCATCCAAGAAATAAAAGAATTCTTTACCAACTAACCGGTCTAACATTTGGTCAATGAAAGGAAGTAGGAAATGATCCTTTCGTGTCGCTTCATTCAACTTTCTATAATCCATACACACTCTCCAACCAGTAACTATACGAGTGGAAATGAGCTCATCATGCTCATTGGCAATAACTATCATTCCTCCTTTCTTAGGAACATATTGTACTGGACTAACCCATGAGCTATCTGAAATGGGATAAATGATTCCAACATCTAACCACTTAATTACTTCCTTCTTGACCACATCCTTCATCATAGGATTCAATCTTCTCTAATTCTGAATAGACTTCTTATTATCATCTTCCAAAAGTATCTTATGCATACAATTGAAGGACTTATACCTTTGATGTCGGCTATTGTCTAACCCAAAGCCCTTTTGTGATCCCCAAGGACTTTCAACAACCTTTTTATTTGATCTTCAGATAAAGAAGAAGATATGATAATAGGAAGTGTCTCAGATTCACTCAAGTATGCATATTCAAGATGTGAAGGTAAGGGCTTAAGCTCCAGAATTGGTGCTTGTTCAATAGAAGGCTTTAAAGAAGTTTGCCTTGATTCCATCTCCAACAACTCAAACCGCCTTGATCGATTATTATAAGGAGAAGAAGCTTCAAGTAACCTTTTGCATTCAACTAGATTCCCTTCTTCAACATCATCAAGCCCAAGTAACACAGCTTCTAAAGGTTCTTTTATAGCATAGGAATGCAAAGTCTCTTGAATAATCTCATCTAATATATCAATCCTGAAGCAATCAGTAGTGTCCTTAGGATACTTCAATGCCTTGTTCATGTTAAAAATAACCTCTTCATCATTCACTCTTAACTTAATCTCCCCCTTTTCAACATCAATCAACATTCGAGCTGTAGCTAGGAAGGGTCTTCTGACAATGAGTGGGAGAGTGCTATCCTCATCACAATCTAATACAATGAAATCAGCTGGGAAGATAAACTTATCAACTTTAACTAAAACATCTTCAATGATACCCTTTGGATAAGCTAAACTTCAATCAGCTAACTGAAGTGTCACAGAGGTTGGATGAGCTTCACCAAGTTGCAATTTTCAAAACACAGATAGTGGCATCAAATTGATACTTGAGCCTAGATCACATAATGCTCCACCTTGAAACGTTTCTCCAATTATGCTAGGTATAGAAAAACTACCAGGATCTTTTTGTTTAAGTGGCAACTTGTTGAGAATAATAGCACTACATTCTTCAATAAGAGGTACTGTTTCATAATCACCAAACCTCCTCTTCTTACTCAACATGTCCTTTAGAAACTTAATATATTGAGGCATCTGCTCTAAAGCTTCAAGGAAAGGGAGATTGATGTAGAGTTGCTTAAAAATTCCCAAGAACTTCTTGTATTACTCATCTAAAGCTTTCTTCTTGAATCTCTGAGGAAATGGCAAAGGTGGTACCCATTTAAGATTCTCATTAATAGCCTTCTTCTTCACTTCACTTTTCTTAGACTCATTATCAACTTTTGCTTCATTGACTTGTCCATGTACCTTTTGAGTAGGCTCTTCATCATTCTCTATAATTACTTCAAGAGTTGCATCGCCATTAGAAGCTGAAGGTTTCTTCACTGAATGAGGAATCTCAGGTAACTCTTTACCACTTCTTAATATGAGAGCTTTACATTCCTCTTGTCCATCTCTACGAGGATTAGTCACAGTATTACTTGGCAATTCTCTTTGTTGTAATGCATTCACATTAGTTGCAGGTTGTCCCACTTGAACCTCAAGATTCTTGATGGATGAACTAAATGTTGCATTAGCAGCAGTTTGATCTTGAAAACTCTTTAGCTGAAAACTAGCAAATTGAGATATCATTACCTCAAGATCAGGTTTGGGCTCTTGAATATGCTTAACTTCCTTTTCCAAGTGATAAAAACCAGGAGGTGCCATTGACTTTATATTAGAAGTAGATGCTTCATTAAGAGTTGCACCATGTTTCTAAGAGAGATTAGGATTTTTACGCCACCCAGAATTGTAGGTATTGGAGTATGGATTACTCTGATTATTGCCATGGTAGTTTCTAGCATAATTGACTGATTCTATCTGTTGAGATATAAGGCATTATCTAGTAGCATGTCCATCTCCACAATAATTACAAGGAGCATAAATAGCATTAACTCCCATATGTCTACTATTGGATCGGTGTACTTGAGCTTCAAGATTATCAAACCTCTTGTTGAGAGCATTTAACATTCCTACCAATTGTGATGAAGTGTCCTCATTAACTCTTTCAGTAGACTTCACATATTTTCTGTCATTGTTGTTCTGAATGAAGTCAGCTGATAAGTCATCTAAGCATTCCCAAACATAATTCACCGGTTGCTTTGTAATTCCTCCATTAGTCACAGCATTCAATTCTGATCAAGATTCGGGAGTCAACCGGGTACTGAAGATTTGAAGTAAGACCCATTTCTCAAAATTATGGCCAGGACTCTGTCTAACCAGCAACTTGAACCTCTCCCAAGCTTCATATAGGTGTTCCCCAAATTGTTGGCAAAAATTAGTTAGAGCAGCTCTAGCATCCACCATCTTGTTATGAGGAAAGAATTTCTAAATTGTTGAGCCACTCTTTGGCTTTTCCTTATAGAGAGTAAGGAAAAAGCCTAAGGTGAATCACATTATTAGGAACTCCATTTTGCTTGAATGAGTCACAAACATCAAGAAATTGAATCAAGTGCCGATTTGGATCTTCTAAATCATTTCCGACATACTGACCATGTAGTTCAAGCATCTTCAGCATAGTTTGCTTAATCTCAAAGTTGTTAGCTTGAAATTCAGGCACTCGGATTCCTGATTGATACCCACGAGATTGTCTTCCCAAGAAATCATTAACGCCCAAACGATCATTTTCATCCTCAGCCATTACTATAGTCTCAGCGTGTACACCTTCCTTTGGTTGAGTATGAGGTTGCGTAGCTTCCAAAATTTCTTGGACGCTCCTTGTTTTCTGTGGTGTCTTAGGTGCTTTGGATCTGTGAGGCATATACTAAAGTACTTGAAAAGCAAAACAAATCTCTAAAGTATCACACTAACACAAAGAACGAACAAAAATAAAATAAAATTGCTCAAGCTAAAACTACTAAAGGATTTCTAATTCTAATCACCAATTACTTTGAATCCCGGCAACGACGCCAAAAACTTGATGCTACTAAATTTTAAATATGCACCGCAAATGTACGGGCCATTGGAATAGTATAGTAGCAAATCAAGGTCTTCCCACAGAGATTCAATGTAATAGATAATTAGGCATTAAAATTCTCATTTTCATTTAAGTTGAACAAATCAAAGAAAGAGATTGAAAGACAATTTAAACAAATGCAAAAGAAACAATTCTAATGATTTAAATATTTCAATTGATAAAAACAACCTAGAGTGAATAATCCCTTCTTTAAGTCTTAGAGCATGTGTTTACTTAATTAAAAGTACTTAATGTTAAATTGTTAATCTAGAGTTTAAATGAATATAAGTATCTTCCAATCACTTATACTCCTCTCTCAAGTTAAAATTGTTATTTCTAACTAATTTACTCAAGAGGCAATAAATGTTCAAATTCACTCTAATATGATTATATGGATCCAATAAGTATATTCCTATCCAATTGACAAATTAGAATAAATTTTAATCCCACATTACTTAATCTTATGGTCCAATTAAGATCTTCTTCCAAGTCTAATCTAAATTTTCTAATTTCATACTTAATGGTGATCAAGCACAAAGTAGACAAAATAATACAAAATTAAGTAAACAAAAATAGCACTAAGCACAATTAATTAATTCATACATGCTCAAATCCTTAAATTAGTTCATAACTACTCTAGGTTCAAACACAATTAGCTACACATGTTTGAAATAAATCCCATTACGGCAAAATTGAATTCAGCGCTCCAATTCATATGGAAAGGAAAACAACCACAGTGACAGGGAATTGAAGAACAGAATCAGTCACGGTGAACATATAGGTGGAAGGAAAAAGATGCACAACTTCCCAGAACAGCGGTAGCCTCCTCGGTATCTCGGCCTCCAGACGCTGCTCCTCCCACTCTCTAGCTCGCGAGCTCCCTCCGGTGATGATGACCGATCTGCAATAATCTCCCCTGCTTCTAGTCGGCTGCTCTTCCCCAGCCGCTGCTCTCTCGCTCACGAAGAGGATGAAAAGAAATCTCCAAGTCAATTAATGCGGCTGTGTCTCTGTGGTTCTTCGCTGAGTCCGTTCTTTCCTTTTTTTTTCCCAGCGCCTCTTTCTCTTTTGCTTTAGGTCTTCCATTCAGATGATCCCAAAAAACGGTGTCGTCTCCTCTTCTACAGTAAAAAGACCTGAGCTCCTTTTAATCATTCAACTTGATTCATATTTGGCACCCCAACCACGTCACCTGCTGTCATTACTCAATATTAAAACATCAATGACAATATAAGTATCTAAGTAAAAAGTTAAGATGAAAAACAAAATAAAAACAACAAATTCTTCTTCTTTTTTTCTTTTTTTTTTGAAAAAACTTTATCTTATTAAAATTAATTATTTTTATTCTAAATATTTACAATCTAAATCCTACAAATAATTCACCACTTTGATTTGATCTTTTCATAATAAAATCTCATTGAATCTTCTAAAATTGCATAGATAACTGTCTAATTATCTTCAAAATATTCTTTAAATGTACTAAATATGGAGAGTTATCAGTTTGTCAACAAACGAGGAGTCACAAAGCCGGTCCTGAATATAAGACAGAGTTAACTTTTTTGTAGATATTAAGAAAACTAATTAAATTATTTTAAAAAATATATATATTTGTTATTTTATCTTTAAACTATTTTTCCTAACTTATAAACTAATTTATCATTTAACAATACACAACATATGATATGATTAAGTAATTTATTTAACTTCCTTAATCTCTCCAGAAAAAAAAAGTCAACTCTATCTTTTTGTGAGAGTTGTTGTGGACAAAGAAAAACAAAGTATTGTATGTAGAAGTAAGGAAGGACTTTGTAGATATCACTACTACAGATTTGAGTATTTATAACACCTAATATATAGAAATTACAGCTAATAAACGTCATATATATCGAGGCAGAGGTCGCACAAGGATATATAATACTTAAACATAACAGTTAATTATGTGCACCATTATATATTGTGAGGTGAAATTCACGAAAACACAAAAGTAATGATTATAGCTAATAACCGTAATTTATTTAGTGACAAAAATAATAGTTATTAAGAAACAATTGTCATATAATGCTTACAAACGATTCATCTTCCAAACACTTATATAAACGAAGACAAATGTAACAATCTTTAGAAACCACCGTTACCTAACTCTTTCATAACCATTCGTAACATTCGGACCTTCAATGTCATAATTTATCATAACCTTTCATAATCTTGTTAGATCTTCATAAGTCATAAGTCATAATCCTTCGCAATCTATTAGACCTCCATTTAAACTCAACTATTCCTTATGATTCTTATTACTTTTCTTTATCAACCTCTTCCTTCTCTCCTTCATCATATTAAGATCACAGGGAATTCCTCCTCCGCCGCCACCCCCTTTTTAACCACCACCTCCTTCTCAAGGCTTGTTGGTGGCAATAAATAAGGCTTGTTGGTGGCAATAAATGGCTCAAGTACTGAAGATCTTAACCACATCGTCCCCTCCACCAATCTATCTATTGTGCTGAATGATGAGATGACACAAGAGAAAAGAACACTGAGAAAGGGTCTTGTTGTCATGAAGAAGGTCATGAAAGCAAATTAAGAAAGAGGGGAGGAAACTTACTATAGATGAAACAAGAAAGGTCAAAATTTGAAATCTAACAAGTTCACAATTTATCCTTTCTTGTTCCATCTCATAGTAAGTTTCCTCTCATCTCTTGTAATTTGTTTTGAATGCCTTTTATGACAACAAGACCCTTCCCCCAATACTTCTTTATCTTGTGCTATGTCATCATTTGACGCAAAAGAAGAATTGATGGAGGGGGTTGAGGTGCCAACTACAGTGAAGAAGGCAATGTGGTTAGGTTCCTTAGTACTTAAGATACATAATGGTTATTAAGTGAAACTCGTCACTTAATAGAAGTCCAAACAAATAAATAACAATGATAATTAGTAGCCATCATATTTTGGTTACAAGAATGACATTTGTTAAGCAAAAACCATCGTGAAACAATAAATAAAATGTTGTGATGGTTCGAAACCTTTCTCCTTCCCCACACTGATGATAATACTCTGATGTAGCCTTCATCATCCTCCTCCAATAGTGAGAATGAGGATGGGGATAAGGATGAGGAAGAGGAAGAGGAGGACAGTCCTCATTATCATGTTCGTCCTCATCCACATTCTCATCATCAAAGGAGGGAGATGGAGTTAAAAATTAATAGTTCATGGTTATTAACTAAGAACTATAAAGTACGAAGAACTGTAAAGTATTTTAGCCAGCATACTTAATAGTTCTAAGTTAATATTGTGGTTGATTATGCAATTAATAGTATACACCAATAAATTAAAAAAAAATTTGTCAAATACATAATGGTTATTAAGAATTAACCGTCGCCATTTATAAAATATAATTATCTTTAATACTAAAAGATGTGACGGCTCAATAATTCACGAACTCTCTATATAAATGTCCAAAAATTGAACTCCACTTCTCTACTTCCATTTCAACTTCTCAAAGCCAACTTCTGATTCAACAAAACATCATGGACAAATGTAAGAGAACTTCTTATTGATCGTCTAGCAAAAAACCGAAAGATGAACTCCTTACCCCAACAAGCATTGAAGGTCTCGTCCACACAACCTATGAGCTCCAACATATGGTCTAAGTTTACTTGTGAGAGCAAGGACGCATGGACTAGTGCTTAAAGGAACTTACCTATCTCATTCTCTCTTTGAATGAGAAGATGGACAAGTTACTGGAAAATAAAAAATATGATGATGCGTCAAATACTTGAAACATTTTCGTAACTTTTTATTTTTAGTTTGTTTTATTTACTTTCTCTTTCTTTTCTTTTTATTTTTTTATAAAATGGTGGTTGCATAATCAACCACCAAAATTTTAAAAAAAGTATATACATTACAATTATTAAGTAACAACCGTCACTTATTAAAATATCATGTAAATATATAATGGTTGTACTTTGTAACCGTTATATATTATCTCATGAGAATGACAATTCTTATAGTATGTCATGAAATGTTAGATGAACAAATAAATGATTGTCTTCTAACTTTATATCAGAAAAACAACATAATGGTTTCTCTTAAACAATCGTCAACTAAAAGGTCCAAATTTTTCCCTTCCCCAATCTCATGATGAGAGTACTCTATGCTTCTTCATTCTTTGAAGATTAGCACGAGAACCAAGTACCTTTTCATTACCTACCACTGTGTGCAACTGCTATTCTTCAACTTCCAATGTGTGAATGATGGTTCGCACTTGTCACTTCCAATCTATATAGCTCCCAATTTCCTTATGTTTATCATCCTCCATTGTTCTTTTAATTGCCAAAATGAAACGCCATGCTGAAGACCTACTAGAAAATTCACAGTGTCATCCTCCTCCATCTCCACCTCCTTCCCCTGCTCCACCACCTCCACCACCTCCACCACCTCTTTCTCCCCTTCTCCTCCTCCACAACCTCTACCTTAAATGGAGGCAATTATATAGCATGCAAAATGCCTTGACTATGGACTGAGGAGGCTGGACGGATATTTGTCGAGTGTGAATAGGAAGGCCAATTTCACTCTTGATGAGTATGAGATTGGCCACTATGATCCTGACATACTCCCAGATGATTCAGGCCACTCCTTTGGTGACGAGTAGCATAATGATGTGTGATTTGCTATGAATTTATGAAACTTTTGATTCATCCAAATTGAAAGAAACAAAAATTCCTAAATTCACAGTAGACCTCAAATAATCTATTAGGCAATTTGTCGCCAAAGGGTGATCTTTTTTGGTTTTATATTTATAGAATATAAAAATGTATTTATCTGGGCATTAGTTGCCAAAAAATTAAAACAAAAACAAATTATAACATACCTTATGATTATTAACTAATAGCCATAATATATGTATATGTTAAAATAATAACATAACTCACGGTTATTAATAAAGAACCGTAATAAATATAAATAAACAAACAAATAATAGCTTTATTGGTACAACCATTATATAAAGCTTCGGCACGACAAGAAAAAATACATACCCTTCCTCTTCTATTTAAGTGTCTGAAACATAACACACTTGACACTTAGTCTGTTCAAACGAAACCCACCAACATCGTAACCTAAGTACTCTTGTTGCCTTTTCTGGCCTTCGACAGTCTTTTTCAATAGAGCCCCACCATAAAACGCCTTCGTCTTACTTTTCAACGACAGTTAAGGGTAGAAACAAGCCAAGTTTATGCCTTAACAGGCCAGATTTATTAAGGCACAAGACAGTCTAAGCCTGGCCTGTGGCCTATTGGAGGCTTATTATTAGGCCTAAGCCTGGCCTGTACACAGGCCTGGCTTAGCCTGTGGCCTATTAAGGAGGCCTTGATTTGTAAAAGATCCTAAACAAGCTAACAAGCCGACATCCTAAATAGGCCAAACAAGCCAACATCCTAAACAGGCCCAGTTACAATTTTTTTTTTTTTTGCAAAGGATGCGATACAATCCAAACTAGCATACAAGGGTTCCTTATAGAGTTACAACAGCCATGTCCTCCAACAACCAACATACATACATCATAAAATACAACAACTTAGTTTTCATTACAAGTTTGCCAATTTTCAAATGTAAAGCTAATGATTCTTCTTACCTTCACATCAAATCTTCAAAATAATATCTTCTTCTCCTTTAAAGACCTTGAAAAAAATTAATGAAATATATAGTATTAGAGCATAATAGTAAAACCAAGATAGTTCTGATGAATCTTTTTTTATCCAACTTTTCAGGTACAGTCCTTCGCACATATATAGCAATAGCCAATATAACTGAGTTCAAGACCTAATTCAAAGACATATGTCAACTACATAAATTGGCCTTGGGCTTGGTCTTACATATTGAAACCTAGTTCAATTACAAATAGAATCTTAACTAAGGAACAAAAAAAACTAACTATATTTTAACATAAATGATCCTTACCAAGGAAGATCATCAATAATCAATATATTGGCAAAAAAATAAGGAAGGCAATAAATCAATTATGATGTTTGCCCCCATAAAACAGTTATAAGCATATCGGTCGTTTCAACTGGAGGCCTGTTACCAACTATCATTGCCTCAACTTTTTTAACTTGCAATATAAAGTTATTTGGCAAACAAAGCTGCTATGAGTAGATAGTGAAGATTCTCAAGATTTCAACAGCTAGAGGTAAGCCTTTGTGTAGGTTTTAAGTACAAGCCAATGAAAGAAATTGAGAAGAAAGAAAAAATTGGTCTTTTGCAGTTAGGTTCCTAGTTTGTGCATTCTAATTTTCTTCCTTCTCTGGATATATCTCAAAACACTTGCTTTGACAACCTTCATGAGATCTAGACAATATGTCAATACAGGAGATGCTAATCTATAGGAATTTAATCACCCATGCGTTATATTTCATTCTATATATCAAATAGTGCATTTCCCCCCTTTTTCTAAGGAAACTACCTCCTGGCATGATACTGCTTTGCATCATAAACGAACATGCATCAAACCCATATAGGACCAAATCAATAAGCAGCAAAGTTTAGAATAAAAATAAGATTTACCTGCCTGTTTAGATCATCCCAAAACAAACCAATTGCAGTAGGAGGTAGATAATAATCATTTTCCAAACAGCATTGTTAAGGTCATGTAAAGTATAAACACAAAACCATCCTTGACCACACAAAACCATCCTTGTCCACACCCTTTAACAACACCATTTGTGATGAGCTGCAGCCATATAAAGTAAAGTTAGATAGAATTAAGTTCAGTTAAGCAACATATTAACTATGCATATGCATATTCATAATTCCAAAGCATATGGTGAGGATATTCACAATCTAAATTCTAGAGGATATTTACAATCTAAATTCCAAAAACAAAAAACAAAAAATGCCAAAAACAAAAATTCGTACTCAGAAATTACAGGAACAATCTAAATTCCAAAAACATTAAAAACAATCTAAATTACAAGACATACATATATTCGATGGTGGATTGAGAGTGAGAGAAGACAGAGAGAGTCTTCGACAATGGACTGAGAGTGAGAAACGACGAAGAGAGGACCGATCTTCGATAGGAAGGACTGATCTTCGACAGTGGATTGAGAGTGAGAGATGATAGAGAGAGGACCGATCTTCAATGGTGGACTGAGAGTGAGAGATGATAGAGAGAATATCGATCTTCAGCTAAAAGGACAGATCTTCGACGGGCATACTAGGAGAAGACGGAGAGAGGAGCTATGGGACGGCAGTCAGACTGATAGCCGACGAGGGATGCGACTTGTGATGCGGTCACTCATAGTAGAGCATTGGGATAATGGGAGTCAAGAGATGCTGGTTGCTGGATACAATTTTGAAATTGTGAAAATGAGGAATTGAGGATTAAGGTTAGGGAATTAGGAAGAGGGGAGTGGCAAAATCGTAATTATGTATTACCTCTAGACTTTTTTTACAAAACCATAACAGGCTCAAGCCAGCCTGACAAGCCTAACAAGCCTATCAACAAGCCTTGGCCTAGCCTGTTAAGCTAAACAGGCTTTTAGAACGGCCTTGGCCTAGCCTTTTAGCTTGACATGCCAGGCCTGACCAAGCCTCTATCAGGCCAAGCCGCAAGCATCTATCAGGCGGCCTGGCCTGTTTCCACCCTTAGCAACAGTCGCGCTAGTCAATACCTTCACATTTGTCTCAGCAATTGTCGAGCAAGTTGCTTTCGCTTGCCTTAACTTGTGTTTTCATTGTTCGTGAGCCCTAGCTAGGTCGCAATCTTTTGGCGCTCCGTTCTCCTTATTTGATTGAGATGCCTTTGTGAAGTCACAACGTGATAAAGCATTCAAGGTGACATTAGCTACCTTTTGTGAAGTTATGTATTTTTTTTTGGAAAACATATTTTTTGTTACAGGAAGTTGTTGACCCATGGCTTTGACTAAATGTTCCTATTTTGTTGATCTTTTTTGAAGTAACTTCTGGAGATATGATCCATAATCAAACACATTTCCTTTTTTGAAAGTATCCATATCTTCGGAAGTTAATTCAAAAAGTTCAATAGGTGTAATGAATAAACTAGTTCAAGTGCACTAATAAGAGTCATACATGAACAAAGTTTGTAAATAAATTAGTTCAGATGTACCGAGAGTCATACACGAACAAGCTCTGTGAATAAACTAGTTCAAGTAATATATTGAATTTATTGTTGTGAAGTTATTTTTTTTTTGGACATCCTATGATTACTCTAACTGAAGGTTCGTCTCCTGTCTTTCTATTGAGTAGGTGACGCCAAATTAAAAACTATGAAATTCAACATTATGATCAATCCTAGATTCTTTAATGTGAAAGCTTCTGAGCTACTTGGTCTTGTCTCTATATATATATATAATAAAGTAGTACTTCCCACATCGAGTAGCGATGCAATTTGGATGAATCAAGATTTTCTTACCTTTGTGGCTAGAATCAATCGCGCTCCTGATATATATATATATATATAATAATGTAAATGTTCACATATACCTTGTGTCTCTCAAACAATTAAGCTTGAAAAGAAAAGGAAGATGGGGTAAAAAACAAATACCCCTATTAGAAATGGCGCAGTGGTTATGCAAACTCTTGAACTCAAGTATTTTCATATCCCTTCTGCCCTTTTTGATAGGAGTACATGTTTTTCTCCAGAATCCTTTGCTTTCTAGGGTTAATTCTTGTAAAGAGACATAATTATATATAGGTTAACAGTTATATTATCACTTATATATGTCAATAGTTGCCATTAATTCTCCCCACAAAGCCTTGAATGTCTTTATCTAACTCAAATTGCATAGCAATTCGATGTGGAAGGTACTACTGTTATATTATATATGTAAAGGAGGTCAACTAGCTCTGAAACTCTTACTTGAAGAATCTTATATTCATTCATCACTTTATTAAATTAAAATCTTCATTTAATGTAAAGTTCATGGTTCTTATTTAAAATGAGACCATTATGTATCATGCAATCATTACTATATATTATGATGATTGTTTATGTGTGTCCATTAATTATTATCACAGTAAAGGGTAGATTATAGCCTCACCTAACCTCAATACATAACGGATGTTATATTATAACCATTATAATAGGTCTGGAATCATAATGTATTTGCAACAAGCTCACTACAAAAAAAATCACTTTCAGCGGCGACATTTGGCGGCGACTTTTAATGTCGCCGCTGAAGGTGAGACTTTCAGCGGCGACTTTTAATGTCGCCGCTGAAGGTGTCACTTTCAGTGGCGACACTTTTGTCGCCGCTGAAAGTCAGACTTTCAGCGGCGACTATTGAAAGTCGCCGCCGAAAGTGTGTTTCAGCGGCGACTTTAGTGTCGCCGCTGAAAGTCTTTTTCGAAAATAAAAAAAAAAAAATTTTAAAAGACTTTCAGCGGCGACTATTAAAAGTCACCGCTGAAAGTGTGTTTCAGCGGCGAATTTAGTGTCGCCGCTGAAAGTCTTTTTCGAAAATAAAAAAAAAAAATTTTTTAAAAGACTTTCAGCGGCGACTATTGAAAGTCGCCGCCGAAAGTGTGTTTCAGCGGCGACTTTAGTGTCGCCGCTGAAAGTCTTTTTCGAAAATAAAAAAAAAAATTTTTTAAAAGACTTTCAGCGGCGACTATTGAAAGTCGCCGCCGAAAGTGTGTTGCAGCGGCGACTTTAGTGTCGCCGCTGAAAGTCTTTTTCGAAAATTAAAAAAAAAAAATTTTTAAAAGACTTTCAGCGGCGACTATTAAAAGTCGCCGCTGAAAGTGTGTTTCAGCGGCGACTTTAGTGTCGCCGCTGAAAGTCTTTTTCGAAAATAAAAAAAAAAAAATTTTAAAACACTTTCAGCGGCGACTATTAAAAGTCGCCGCTGAAAGTGTGTTTCAGCGGCGACTTTAGTGTCGCCGCTGAAAGTCTTTTTCGAAAATAAAAAAAAAAAATTTTTTTAAAAGACTTTCAGCGGCGACTATTAAAAGTCGCCGCTGAAAGTCTTTTTCATATTTTTTTTATTAATATTTTTTAAAAATAATATTTATAAAATTAAAATAATATTTATAAAATTTAACTATTAATTATTAAATAATTCTTTTTAACCTTAATTATTAAAATTATATTATTATTTATTAATATTAGATTTATAATTTTTTTATTAAAAATAATATTTATGATATTAAATTATTATTTATTAAGTAATTTTAATTAAAAAATTTTTAAATTTAAATATATCAATATTTTTTTCGTTTTTATTTAATTTTTCATTACTTTTAATAATATTATATTTAATTAATAATTAATTATATGTATATAATTAATTAATTATATGTATGTATGTTTATATATATGATAATATTATATATATATAATAATATGTAATAATATGACATAGGTTCATTCCGGCGCAACTGGTAGAGACTCGCGTACTAAGGCATCGGCTCTCTGAGGTCGCGGATTCGAACTGGAGGAGAGTCACATGGAGGAATTATGAGGAGGCGACACATGGCAGCACGGGGAGGCGGCACGTGGCAGCACGGGGAGGAGACACGTGGCAATTCTAAATTAAATTTTTTAAAAAAAAATTCGAATTTTTTTAATAAAAAATTTAATTTTTTGAATTTTTTTTTTTTTAAAAAATTAACACTTTCAGCGGCGACAAAAGTCGCCGCTGAAGGTGACTTTCAGCGGCGACTTTTGTCGCCGCTAAAAGTGTTAATTTTTTAAAAAAAAAATTTCAAAAAATTAATTTTTTTATAAAAAAAATTCGAATTTTTTTAATAAAAAATTTAATTTTTTGAATTTTTTTTTTTAAAAAATTAACACTTTCAGCAGCGACAAAAGTCGCCGCTGAAAGTCACCTTTGTCGCCGCTGAAAGTATACTTTGAGCGGCGACAAAAATTGTCGCCGCTAAAACTTTCAGCGACAGTCGCATAGGCGGCGACTTTTTGTCGCCGCTGAAAGTCTTTCAGCGGCGACTTTTAGACTTTCAGCGGCGACAAAAGTCACCGCTGAAAGTCTTTTTTTTTGTAGTGGCTTTTAAAGCACTTGCATATATGAGAACTCGGAACCATTATGTATGGCAGTTAATAACTGTCATATATCGCAATTTCTGTAGTATGTATTTTTTTAAGCTTCTTAACATTGTCACTGGGAACTATTGCCAGACTTGTGAGCCAGGATTCTAACATGAAGCCTGGTCGATTCGGGTGCATAAGCTCGCTGTATGCTTAATTTGGGCAATCTGGACCCTAAGTATTTCAATTCAGAGACATGTAAGCAAATGCCTCTTTGGCCAAGGAACTCAATGCAACATTATAATCAAAGGCTTCAACTTAACTTTGATGACACTGAGCTCACCGAGTTTTATGTTTGTGAAGTGTACCGCTGCCGTAGATATTCTTATTTGCTGGTGAGCACCTTCAACAATATTAAACACAAATGTGGTGTGAATTTAATCATACACAACATATGATATGATTAAGTAACTTATATTAGCTTCTTTAATTTCTAAAAAAAAAAGGATTAGGACACACTGATAAGCTCGTTGGTTAATTTTAGGCCTAACCACATGGCAAGTTATATGATACAGGGGAAGGCTACGTACGGGAGGCATATTATGCTGTTTATGACGATTTACATGTAGTGCCTCTCAATCTGAATTCAACGTTGTGTCTGCTAATAAAGAGTCTTCATTCTAAAGGAAAAATCGTGGACTTCGCTGTGAATATTAATCCAAAGGAGGTAATCTTAATTGTTACATATATATTACGTTGCCATGAATGCCTTTGTTGATTCCTCATCCTCTATTTAGAAGTATCAAGGTGTTAACAATTGATTAGTGAAGTAACCCTAGTATATGAAGGGTTTAATATAATATTGAGACTGCGAAGGGATGTTGATACCACCATGTAAAGAGAAATTGTAGTTTGGGTCTCTCTCTAAACTCCCTAAATTGGGTTAGTCGATTACCCTGAAGAGTTTATATATAGTTTGTGATGTTGGAGATGTTAAGGTGAAATTAATTAATTATTTAATTGATTGAGGCCCTAATCAACATAAAAAGTCTTAGTTAATGTGTTGATTGTGTTTATTAGAATAGTTAAATCCATGTTGAGTGAGGATAATGTAAGTCTCTCTCAACCTCTAATGGAGTCATAGTCTTCAACTGAGGGAAGATTAGTGATAACTAAAGTGGGTTACAATTCTTATATGAGCGTGTTACTCCTCCATTAATAACATGATTTTTCATCTTTCTCCATGATATTTTTCTAATTACTCTTGTTAACAGTTGAGATGATTAATAAAGATTCTTATTTGCTTAACATTTCTAGTACTTTTTTTCCCGTCAAAACACTTCTAATACTTATTTTTGTGGTTTTAGAATATCTTGTTTCGTAGATTTCTTATCATCTCATATTTCTCACTCAATTGAAGGCATTGGACATCCTCAAGTGCTCGTTTGTCTCAAATTCGGTGCTTACAGATTCATTGTTACGAAGGATACAAGTCAGTGAGATTCCCAAAGCAATATTCAAGATAAGTGAGATAAAAAAAATCGCAGAGAGGATAGGAGGACGACAAGGTTGAATGTAACGATTGAAAAATCTAAGTGCAAAGTGCTATTTGCTCTAGTTTTGATGAAGATTTCTTAGACCAGCTTCTTATCTTCCTGGCAATACCACTAGGAGCAGTGGAGAAACTTTTACAAGGAAACTCTGGCTTGGGATGCATCGACAAATTGAATCATAGTTTGACTACTTTTGGTCCTGCGGATTTGATGTCATTGATGAAGAATGGATATCTGAAGAGGCCAACGTTGTTCAAAGTTGCAGATGACTTGTCTGTGAAATCTTTTTCATCTGGCTATGTTCTGACATTTTTGAATGAGTCTGATGAAGTTTCTGAGCATATGACTTGGAAGAAAAAGGACAATCTGCGTTGGTGTTCAAGACTCGAGGTCCGTGTTGTTTTGATTTAATTTTAAAAAGCATTTTAATTTGTCTTGTTTTTCACATGAGATTATACTACTTTTCGTTCTAACTTCGAACATGCAATGATTATATGAACATAATGCATGTTGTGAACATCTTGAAAGCTTCCCTGATGTCTACATCAGCTTTGACCATGAGATTGTCTCAATTCTTAACAAATACTAATATTAAAGAAAAGAAGTGACTTAATCACCCTATTTAAGTATTGGGGCCATGTGATTAGTACTAAATTTCTAGCTATCATATGATATTTTGCTTTTATAATACTAGAAATATGTATGCTAGTTTGTTCTCTGTATGTATTGAATTTATCTATTTTGATTGATACTTTCTGAACACACATATATCGGTGTACAACACAAATATATGGTGACGTAGGGAAACGTCATAACTTACCTATATTTCCTGTTGAACTTCTTTAATGAAGTACTACAAGAAGTTATTTTAAAAATAAGTTGTGACGAATTTCTTTTAATAACATTGGAAGCTGTGACGCTTTCTAAAGATCGTGTTTATAAAAATAAATATCACTTTGGGCCTTTTTTGTGGTAGTGTATTCAACCATGTATAGAACCAATATATTTATGCTTTCGGGGGCAGGCCGTGATGAGGAATATTGGAATGTGATAAATGGCACGCCAATTCGAGGTGGCATGTGAATGGCACAATTCCTCAAACAGTTCAGACGTCAAACTTTAATGGTCAACGTCAATTGGAAACATTTTTATGACTCTGATGTGTTGATGACTGTATTATTCCTACCCATCTCTATCATCATTTCCAGCTCACAACAATTTGACCAGTTGATTGCGTGAGAAGGAGTAGGAGTTTTTTTTTTTTTTTTGGACAATATCTTTAATATAACATCGACAGTGCTAAATTTAAAAATTAAAATAGATTTGGTTGTGTCAAGATAAACAAAATTGTTTTATTACATGTCACACTAACTAAAATCTTGATATGTACCAGTGGTATACTATCATTCTAATATAAGGCAAACACAAAATTGCCATAATTTCCCTCCAGCAAAACTATGAGATCGAGGAAGCACAGAAAGTATGCATTATTCTTGAATTTTTGATACCATATCCGCAGCAAATAAAATTCATATTAATTTTTTACTTGTAAATAAATTCATATTAATTACTACGTTATTTATTTTGGGTAAATTAGCATTTTAATTTATTTTTAAAAAGTAGTTAACTTGACATATATCATTGTTGTAAATGTAGTAAATTAAAACTTGTAAAACAGATGAGCCCTACAAATTTTTTTTGACTTATGAATATCGTTCCAAAAAAAAAAGACGTAGATGTCACATAAACCTGCAATTAGCATAATGGGTTCATTAATATTTGACTGTTTTAGTTGTTAGGTTGGGGACAACATTATTGAGATAAAAAAACTTCAAATCAACATTGTTCATATGCAAATACTTTTGGAATAGCCAATAAAAATTAGTCTGGTTGGTAAAAAAGTTGACTCATAATCATAAGATTATGGATTTAAATTCTAATAATGTGAAGAAATTGTTAGCAGACAACGTATAAATATCTCCAGGTAACACAATTCACCTAAATTTTATTTTATTAAAAAAAAAATTCCGTACAAAATTTACAAGTTCACCATAAAAAAATTTCAATGAAGGATTTTATCGCAAAAAACGTGGCTTTAGGAAACAAAAATGAGGCTGTATTTTACGCTGCACTGAGTACTCTGTTTAGGCTGTGATTTGATCATTGTCTGGGCTCTGCGCCGCCATGGTTGCCGATAGCAAGTCCAAATCGGATATCTCCTTCGCTGGAACTTTTGCCAGCAGTGCTTTCTCTGCATGTTTTGCTGAGGTAATTCAATCCTTGATGGGTTCTCTAGTTTTATTTATTTTTCAAACAGCCACGATCTTTTTCATTTTTATCAGGGCGTTCTTGTTCTGCGTCAAACTTTTTGTATTCTTCAATTATATGTGCCATCATTCATGTAGAAGACAATTCGTTGCTAATATTGTTAATGGGTAGTAATATTCCTTCTTGAAAGGATTTGGATCTAATGTGTAGGGGACTCTGGTAGATTTCTTGGTTTCTTGTTGCATCTACTTTTTTTTTTTGTCTTGCTTCCCAGTTGTCTGACCATGTTTAAAATTAATTTTCCGGTAGATTAATATACACAAAAAGGCCTTATTTATTGGTCAGTAAATGACAAACAAGAAATTGTATCAACTACTCTGATTTGATTGTTAGCGTTTAGTTCTGAATATAGACGGCTTCTTTACATATTGGAACTAGCTTAGTGGCACAAATTGATTGCTAGTAATTGGAAATCATATTTGTTAGTGCTGACTACACATATGGCAGACAAAGGTCTGGTTGAATAATCTCTGGCTTCTGCGGAGTTACCTGGTTATGTGTTTTGAACTTTCGAAAATTTGAAAATTTACTTCCGAAGAGTTAAATTGCGTCTCTGAAACCTGTGTACGAAATGGCTATTGCAGTATGTAGTCTTAAATTACTGATTTTCTTTCATGGATTCAGTTCACATATTATGTTGCTCTGATAAGTACTCAATTCTGGTCCTAGTTAAAACTCAGAAGCTCAGATTTCTAATCAAATTCTTTAATTTTGCATAGATATGTACAATCCCTTTGGACACTGCTAAAGTGAGGCTCCAGATACAAAAACAAGCAGTAGCTGGTGAAGCAGTGACCGTACCTAAATATAGGGGTTTGCTGGGTACAGTCGGTACAATTGCCAGGGAAGAAGGTCTTTCTGCTCTCTGGAAGGGCATTGTGCCAGGACTACATCGCCAATGTGTGTATGGCGGTCTGAGAATTGGGTTATATGAGCCTGTGAGTTTAAAATTTTGTGACATAAACTTGTTGAGTTCTTTTAGTTCATGTGCTCTGTTTACTTATGCAAGCGAATCGCTTAAATGATACGGTTTCTTCCATAGGTCAAGAATTTGTATGTGGGAAAGGACTTCGTAGGAGATGTTCCATTGTCAAAGAAAATTCTTGCCGCCTTTACTACTGGTGAGTTCAGGACTCTGTTGTGGGAATATTTCTTCCATTTGCTATTAAAATGACTTTGCTGCTATATATGCAGACTATTGCCCATTCTAGCAGGAATTAGTGTTACTTCTGTCTAAATGCACTATGAAAATTACCTGATCTATGATCTCGACACATTTTCACTTGTCTTTTTGACAGGTGCTGTGGCAATTACGATAGCAAATCCAACTGACCTTGTAAAAGTTAGACTTCAAGCTGAAGGAAAATTACCTCCTGGTGTGCCTAGAAGGTACTCTGGATCATTAAATGCTTATTCTACAATTGTGAGACAGGTCTGTGTATTTAACCTTCAGAGTGGAAAAAAAATTTATATAGTAGTCTTTTTAGTTCATCAACATTTATTATTAAACGTGTATCTAACTCGCAGGAAGGAATTGGGGCTCTTTGGACTGGGCTTGGCCCCAATGTTGCAAGAAATGCTATTATTAACGCTGCAGAACTAGCCAGCTATGATCAAGTGAAACAGGTAATGTACAAGATACTGGATGCTTGCCTTTTGAAGTCATTCTCTATTCTTTTTCTTCCCATCTTGTTATTTTCTGTATCTAATAAATTTACTTTGCTGCAGACCATTTTGAAAATTCCAGGCTTCACCGACAATGTTGTAACTCATCTACTTGCTGGTTTAGGGGCAGGGTTCTTTGCTGTCTGCATTGGTTCCCCAGTTGATGTGGTAACTACGTGCTGCCCACATAAGAACCGTTGATTTGCCTTATCAACCATATATATGCTTATGCTTGCACTTCTTTTGTTATGTTAAATAATAATAAGCTCATAATCCAGTCATGACTAGAAACTGGTGGGACTAGTAATGGCTTCTACAGCTTAATGAGGATTCTGGTTAACAAGTGGACCTTTTGCGGTCTGTTTTGGTAGATGAATATGAGGAAATAGCCTTATCTTTCTTCTGATCATTATTGTTATGAGACTAACATTATGTATATTTCGATTGCCAACTAGTCTCCTTCTCTTGCACTGTTAACATTCCACTAATTCATTTCTTCTGCTTTACTTCTGGTTTGTATATCCAGGTCAAATCCAGAATGATGGGCGATTCAACTTACAAAAGCACCCTTGACTGTTTCATCAAAACTTTAAAGAATGATGTATGCTTTCTTTTTGCTCTCACTACATAATTCTCTTAGGTCACATTGCCATCTGCTTTAGGTATATGCATTAATTATGCGGATCCATGGTTATCAAGATGGCTAAGTTCAGAACTTTGGAGTTCAGTTTATTAGTTTTCACGACACTTCATACAGGGTTAACACTAATATGACAGATAATCATTGATAATTTTCATTTCTGTCAAAAAATATGCCTTTTCCTTAGATTTGGATTGTCTGGGGTCTGTCAGCTTCATCTTTTATTGAATTTTGATGAGACAAGGAACAGCATTGTCAATAGGTATCATTTACCTCTTCTGATTGGAGTCTAAAATTTTTCAGGGACCTCTTGCCTTTTATAAGGGGTTCATCCCCAATTTTGGGCGGCTAGGATCATGGAACGTGATCATGTTTCTCACCTTAGAACAGGTACAACTTGGATTATGTGTTATGCTCTTGAAGTATCTTAGCATACATGTTATTGTAGAGACCAGAAAAACTGTCCAAGAAATTTTCTGAAGAATTAGGCATATGAATGCTGAAATATTGATAATAGAAATGGGCCAGGCTGGGGATCTTTTAGGCCAATTCTTCCTTGCGTCATTTAAGATACATTCACCATGATCAAAGACCTAACACCAAGAGTCAAAACTCTTGATCATTTGGTCAGAGAGGGCTCAAATATCATGTTAAGTATTATTTCAACTCAAAAAGCTTTTAATTTTAAGTGAACATCCATAGGTAATTTTTATTATGTGCTCAAATAGATAAGCTTGTCAAGTTTATCAAATACTATGTGTGTATATATTATGTAAATCAATTACTATAGTTTAGTGTTTTCTTGCTCATTCTTATCTGCTGCTAATGCCAGGCTAAGAAGGTCGTCAAAAAAATGGAATCATCTTGAACACAACCATATTTACGTTGGATTATCTGAGAGGGGGACTAACTGCAAATGGATTGATATCGTTGAGAAAATAATAGCCAAATTCTCTCCCTTGGACCAGGGATAGATCTTTTACTCTCTCTTTTTCTGAGGGGAAATAATGATAATTAGATGGATGTGTATTAAGGATTTTTTTAATTGCCATCTATTCTGTCAAATTGCATTCTGAATCGCTTATACATTATTCTTGCTTCAGTGGTGATTAGGGATCACCATGGTAAAATGTATCATTCATTCATTCCATGGGGGGAAATCTAAAATTTTAATAGTTTAAGAACTCTGGACTAATTGGTGCATTAGATTGAAGATTTGTTTTGAAAAGCATTTTATTTGACTACCAATTCAGTGAAGGAAAGCTACTGTTGTTTAACACATTTGATTTTACTTTCCTGGTCGTTCGTTCATCCTTGTATGTTAGACTTGTAGTAATTTTGATATATGATTTTAAGCTGTAAATAAAGTCATTCGACCCAACCAGCAACTAAACCACCTTCAGTCTCTTAGAAAATAAAATTATAATATAAGCATTGGCAAATTAAAATGTCTCGGTGTTTGTTTGGAATAGCGTTTGAAGCTTTTAAAATAGCTTTTCAATAGTGATTCATAATACATAAAGTAAATATGTAATATGAGTTTTATCTCGATTTATGTGAATAAACATTTTTAGGAATTTTAAATATGATTCCAAACAAACACCAGTAAATAAATAAATCCTTGGCACAAAAAAATAATTTGTTTTACATAAATTAGGGCCTGTTTGTTTAAGCCCAAAAAAAAAATGATTTTAATCAAACTTCATGAAGAAATTTTTGGGACAACTTTATGCTAAATATGACTACGTGAGGGATTATTAAAAAAAAAATGTTTTGAGCTTATATTTAATTTAATCGAAATCATTTTTATTTATTAACTTAAACCAGCGAACAAGCCCTTGTATTTTCAGAGTAAATATGTAAAGCTAACTTCACTTATCCTTGACAAAATTCCCTTTGATTAAGAGACCAATCTCAGGTGTTGTAAATTAAAATACATTTATTTGTCAAGCAGGTTGCTTTAAAAAAAAGGGTTAAGGTGCAAAAATACACATGTGATTGTCCTCGAAGTGCACCCAACACCAAATGCTTTTTTTAGGTGCAACAGTGACTATGTGGTTATAAAATAGGTGCAAAAATACCCTTTAACCGTTAGTTTGACTGTTTGACCGTTAGTTTGACTTTTTTATCCTGAAAGTGATGACGTGTATGATGACATGGACGCTGGAGTGACATTCTGAAAAAAAAAACTTGCTGAAAATCAAATTTTCCTAATAAATCATATAATTTAATAAAAATCAGTAATATAATATATGTATTATAATGATTTTAATTTAATAATATTGGGAATTTAGGGTTGGGAAAAAATTGAGTAATCAGTATGTTTTTTAGGGCAACAGTTCTGCTGACTGAGTTAAGCATTCTGCACTCAGATTTGAATCTACTTTAGCGAAGGTGGTACTAAAATAGTGAAATGTGGGTAATATTAATTGCAAAGCTTTACCAGTCAGCAAGTTTTTTTTCCAAAATGTCACTCTAGCATCCATGTCATCGTACACATCATCACTTTCAAGGTCAAAAAGTCAAACTAACGGTCAAAGGGTATTTTTGCACCTATTTTGTAACCACATAGTCACTGTTGCACCTAAAAAAAGCATTTGGTGTTGGGTGCACTTCGAGGACAATCACATGTGTATTTTTGCACCTTAACCCTAAAAAAAATAAATATTATTTGTAATACGTGAATGAATATGAGATGAAATCTTAAACGTAATTATAATAGTCAATTACAATCATATAGAGAAAAATTTAATTTATATAATTCTATATGGTGAAATATTTAGAGGTTATTAGAAATTAAGTGTTCAAAAGCAATACCATCATTGAAATCTTAAGCATAATTTGTCCTGTCGTGTACAAAAGTTAGGAAGGTGAAATATTGTCTCTTTTATGAATAGTATGACATTTTTTGGATTTATATACATGGCATGCCATCGATGTGCGGGTGTTTTTTTATATTTATAACATTAATAAGTTACTCAATAAATTTTAAAAAAATTGAAAAAATTATCAATAAATACCTCATTAAAAATTTATTTGTCAAATAGGATCTCAGGTACAAACAATCTTCCCTGTATTCAATATATATTCTTTGTGTGGCATTTTCTTGTGTTCAAATAATCTTCCTTTATGTATAAAATATCTTCCCTTAAATGTTTTTATATCTCATTTGACAAATGAATTTTTAATGAGATATTTATCGATAATTTTCCTAAAAACAAATTTACTCAATAAAATGGTGAAGAAATTGTGTGTAATACTAATACTAATAAATACGTAAACGTTCACGCGAAGCCGAAGAAACAAATCAAATAAACCGCAGCCTCCATTTCCAGGAGTTCCCAAATCCTTCGCTTTCGGTGTTATGTCATTCTCAAGGATTCTGTCGAGGCAGAGAATTCTCGCTCGTCTTCCGATCTTCTTGGTGCAAGTGAAAGATTTTTCTTATCGATTCGTTGGCATCGAAATCCTGTTTCCTATTTGAATCTTCCCGCATCTCATTCCCCTGTTTTTCTTTCTGGCACTCGCTTTTCTTGCTGAGATATATAGGTATGTGCTAGTACTGAACATTGCTTTCCTGTTTTTTTCCAGATATTGGATTCTTTTTCTAGTTTGTATTGCATTGTTTACCAAATACTTCTTAAAATGGTAGAACATCTAAACACATTGTTAAACTTGCCTTCAATCACCGAATTAGCTAATGTAGATGCTCTTGTTTATGAAGTTTGGAAAACTTGACATTGGAGACTAGTTCTCGACTTCTCGTGGAATGTTTGCTGGACAATGATATGTTTTCAAGGTGTCGAGTTTCCTAACAATCGAAATGGTGTTTGGTTAGATTTATGAGACGGATATTGTACTTTGCTTCAGTCATAAAAAATTCAAAGAGGTTAATGTGAAATTGCATTTCTGCATTCTTTAATTAAGTTTGGATTATCTGCTGGAAGATGATACTATATTTTCTGGATTTCCTTATCATCGGAATGGTAGTTTTGATGTCGTAGAATTATTGCATTTCCACTTGCTTATCTTTTTCCTTGTTATAGCTATATTTGCAGTTTGAAGGACTGAACTTGGCTTCCTTTTGCCTTTAAAACGTGGCGAGTTGTGGGAGGTAGTTATTGAATATGCTTCAGATTCGGCTTAGTAAGTTACCAGCCTCGGAAGGTTCATCAGGGCTGAGATCCGCACCTTTTGAGACTGCAATTGCATGCCCTGAACATCTAGTCTTGGCTGACCTACCTGTAGCAAATGGCATCGGTGCAGCCACTGCCACTTCCCTTATTAAGACTGTAGGACGGAGGTCTCGCCGCCAACTTGGCAATAGAGTTCATTTCTGTGTTCGTTGTGATTTTCCTATAGCTGTATATGGACGATTGGTAAGTGCTTTAAAATCTTTTCCTATTTAGATTTTTTATTGAACTTTTTTGCTGATTAGAATGTTTTCTATCATTGATAAACTCGGTGGCTTATTATGGTTTGCTTTTAACTCCATTCAGGCTTAATTTTGTTATTTGGTCTGCTCTCCAACTTCATCCTCTCTGAAAAATTAATGGGGGAAATGAAATTTTACAAAATAGAGCATTCTAGCTGAATAGTTATTTGAAGCTGACTTCATTCAGTCATTCTCTTTATTAATGTGCAACTGAGTCAAAGGAAAGACTAATGTCGTGTTAGTTGTGCTATGCTTATCAGCTTATATCTGTTAAGTACAGATAATCTCATTCTTACTCACGCCAAATTCTCCTCAGTCAATGATGCAAATAAGTGTATGATGTATTAGCTTGTCATTTGAATAATTGTACGAAATCTATGTCAGATGTTGCCATTTGATTAATGCATGATTGAAACTGGGACAAAAGTATCATGAATGGGGGTCTGCTTAAACTACCAGAGTCCTGTGCTTGTTGAGGCTGATCACTTCTGTTTCATGTACGTAATTTATAACTGAACATTCAGATGAACATTTCACATTGTTTTCTTTTTTCTGCTCTTCATTCTGTGTTGACTTTTCTGTGAATGAGGACAGTTGGTTTACTTTTAATGCCTTCCTGTACCAATCTATTAGGTGTTTTTTAATCTAGATAATTATATGGCTATTACACTTATGACCTACCTGTTTTACATTTTGAATGCCATTGGGACATCTGTACCTCTGAAATATAATTATAGTCTTAAGTTTTATTTTCTGTTTATAGTTCTGATATGGACCTCATCAGTGATGTATTTCAGCTTCTGATGTCATCGGGACATCATGGCTGTCATTATTAATGTTCAGCTTCACTTTCTTCGTTTGGGGTATTTTCCAGGGAGGGTAGATGAGCTGAACGTATGCTTTCTTATATTATTTGATGTTGGCTTGCTATGACTGACAGTTTGCGGTCTTGCAGAGCCCTTGTGAGCATGCCTTCTGCCTTGATTGTGCTAGAAGTGACCCAATGTGCTGCCTGTAAGAATATTTCTTATCTTCCGATCTTAGTAGCTATTATGTTAATCTTCGATTTGATAACATTTTCCATGAATCTTACGTGGTTTTTAAGTATTTAGCCAACATGATTTCATTACACATTCTAAACTTGTGCATGTCGTTTTGCAATAACAAAGTGGCCTGGAATATTGAAATACGAATGGACAAGGATTATTTTGGTTATTCATTTCTTAAAAGACATTTTGATTTGAGGTCCATGAGACATATCTTTCACTGTTTGATAAATAGAATGACTTTTTCTTCCTTGGAATAGGTGTGATGAACGAATCCAGAAGATTCAAACCATCAAAATGATGGAAGGAATCTTTGTTTGCGCTGCTCCTCATTGTCTCAAGTCTTTCTTGAAGAAGACTGAATTCGAATCTCACATCCAAGAAAACCACTCGGATCTTCTTCAGCGTAATGCAGAGAGAGATGGAAATGAATCAGAGGCACAGAGTGTTAGGCAATCTACAGCATCAGACTCCACTGCTCGAGGTCCCCAGAGGCCCCTTTTTTCTCCTGGTTCAGAGTCACAGCTTCATGATTGGGATGACAAAAGCCGTCAACAGCCAATAAGAGAGCAGCCCTCTTCAAGGCAAATTCAACAGCCAAAGCCACCATTTTATGGTCAAGCACCTAATCCTTCTTTGGATCCCCAATCAGGCAACACTGGAGCTATTCAACAGGACTTCTATCCACAAAGTTTTGAGAGACAACGAGGAGTTACTTCAGAGACCCCAATTCGTGATTATCCACACAATGTTGCCATGCAAGTTAATCCTAATGCATTGCCAAAACCTCCAATGGCATATAGTTACCCCATTTACCCACAAGAGGGAGCTCAGCCCTTTTATGCTTCATCCTATGACATGCCTAGGCAGAACTCATCATCTGAAATAGGTTTAGATCAGAGTTCATTACTGGGATACCCACCAGGTCCTGTAAGTGGCCCAAATTTTCCAGCAAATTATTCTCACGCCTGGAATGCTGGAATGACTGGTGTTGTGCCTTATGATCAAGCTCAGGGTGGTATGATTATTGATCCAAGGGATGCTAATAAAGGAATGTAGGTGTGATGGTCAATGTCCCACCCAAGATCTCATTCGTAGCCTCTGAAATAGAAATAACATTTTCGTTGTTTGATGAGCTTTGAACAACATGACTAACAAGGCTTCCCAATCATCAAAATGCTGCTAGCATGATTAACTTCAGGGTGATTCCTATTTTTGTGTTGTAGACTCAAAAGGGTAATATTTTGAACTATCCACTATTAATTCCAGTTGTCTTTGTATAGTTCCATACTCATTGGATTTTTGAAGTTCTCTATTAATAGTTGTCCATTGGAATTAATTGAGAACGGTTGGGCATCGGGGCTATATATTTTAGCTGCTATGGCTCCTTGTTTTAGGATTGTTTCGGGGTTTCGGCGATTTGATATGGCCCGTATGCATCTTACGTATATTTTGTGAAGTGCCGGAACTGTCTAAAGACTCAGCGCAAATTAGCAAAACTAAACCAGCAGTACAGTACAACAAAATCATCTTATTAGTTAGCTACAAACATTTTCAATAATGGTTTGAATGGATTCTTTCAGTATGACCAAAGAACACAGACCATTGGACAAACAAACTACTCCCTCCTGTCCTTAATATAAGACACATATTGGTTCTAAATTTAAGACATATTTTTTATATTTATCAATATTTTTCTAATTTATCCCTATTAATGCTTTGAAAACAAAATCTCTGATTCTGAAAAAATGTTGATACAGGGATGATAACGAAAACATCAAAAAAGAGAAACTGACTTTGGAAACAAAAAAACAAGAAGCTATTCAAGATTACCGATTCCTCATTCAATTGAAACAGAATCCATTAAATTGTTGAATTTTAAATATAGTTAAATAAATGAATAGTAGCGGTAAGTTTCCCTACTATTAAAAGATGAGTTTTGTTTTGTAATGTTAATGTACATTCTTTGATGACGAATGCTATATAAAACAAGGTTTTTCATGTTTTATATGAGTTTAAGATGAATTCGACTACTCCTAACCTACTGTAGAACTTACTATAAATCTCATAGTAATGTCAGGGGAATTATTATAAGGTTTCAATGAAGGGACTTAATTACCAAAAAGTCCTAATAACAAGTGAGGTACTGTGATTTCTTATATGGGAAATTGTTATTCTTTTTTTTTTTAAATTACAATGACAAGAGCAAGCTCTTGAGGCCACGGCGGGCCGATATACAAAACAAAAATAACAAAAATAGAACTTATAATCCCAAATCTAAGCTGAGATAAACTAACATTTGGGCTGAACAGAAATCTGGAGGGTACTGCAACATAGACAGATCGCTGTTCGAGTCCAATGCTCGCTTAGCCAAAACATCGGCACATTTAAGCGCTTCTCTATGATAGTGGTGTATCTCCAAGTCCCAATCCCTATGAATTAATTCCTTGACCTCATCCAGCTCCTGCTGTAGGGGGTGATAATGGCCACCTGCCTGGAATAACAATTGAATGGTTTCTAATGAGTCTGTAAAAAGCTTTATCTTTCTGAACTTCCTAAATTTGCAAGTTTGTAGACCAATGCAAATAGCCTGAATCTCTGAAGTTCTTGAACCAAAACTAAAACCTGTATTCTGTTGAAAACCGCAAATCCAAGCTCCGGAGCTATCTCGTACCACTCCTCCAACTGCTGAAATCTTGTGCTCGTCTACCGCAGCGTCCACATCGATCCGAACGTAGCCTTCTGGTGGAGCTCTCCAATTTTCTGAGTATCTCTCTGGAACTCTAAAAATCTTGTGTTTGAACCGGCCTTCCTCAATTCCTTTATGAAGAAAATGAATTCCTCTGTGTAATAGCTGTTGGGGAAGGACAGAGGTTCCTTCAAAAACCCTGTTGCATCTGTTCTTCCAAATTAGCTAGCATAAAGAGCCGAAGACTCTCAGTCAGGGCCACTGGGATAACTTGCGGTTTCCCGGTGAGTGTTGCATGTTCCATTTGATCCAAACCTGTAAATTGCCAGAGAAAAATGCAGAGTGATAAACAGGGTTAATACAGGAAAACCATACAGAACTGGCGAACTCGCAGTCTCTCAGAATATGTATCGCTGTTTCCTCACGGTTACACTCGAAAGGGCACTCAGGGTTTAATCTCTCATCTCTCCTTGCACGGATAGAATTCGTAGGAATTCTCTCTTGGAACAATTGCCACATAAAGAATTTGACTTTCTCTGGAATAGGCCATCTCCAGATACGTTGCTAGAACGGATCGGCTGGTGTTATTCTATGCCCTTTAGTTGTCATTAAAACTTTTTAATAATTTATCTTCCTCAAGACCTCATAGTAATTTCCCATGAAAATGGAGGTTAGTTATAGAAGAAAACAAATAAATAAAAATGGGCCAACTCTTGCAAATCTTTTCGGCTAGATGGAACTAGTACTGGACCGAGCCATCCAGCCAAAGCAAGAAGGTCTTGCGGCGATATCTAGACCCCCATGGTTCAGATATTTTTTGAAAGAATAATCTCGAATATATATCATATTCTTGGATTCCTGGATCTCCAAATCTTCCTTCATAAAAGATATCTTGGAAATTACAAATGTATTGTTCCAAATAACATGGAGAACACATTGCTAATTGATTTAATCTTCTAATTGACTCTAAAGTTTTTCTTTGAGTCCATTCGGCTACCGATTCTTGCTTTGGATCTCCTACCCATTCCCAGAGTATAAGATTCTCTAGTTTTGTGGCTAATTCTTGAATATTAGCTGATTCTCTAAGTTCATTTTTTACTTCTGAACTTACTGATTGAAAAAATTTATCAGTTTGCCCTCGGGTAGTCATCATTAGGTAGTCTAATGCTTGAGACACATTCAGTGATTTAGATATTACTACTACTGAATTTTCTTTTATCCACGATTGGATCTTTGCTTCGGGATCTATCTCACAGTCTAAGTTTTAAATAACTCCATTGGGTCTAACAAATTCCATTGGGTTATCACTAGGCTCATATCGATAAAATCGATAATCTCTTCTTGGCAAATCTTCTCTATTCCTTTCTTCATTTCTATTTCCATAGACTCTTCTAGTTTCTTTTCTCGCAGAGTGAGAAGTTTGTCCTTCTTCCATTTTTACTTCATTAGCTTGAATTTCAACTAAGTTATTAGTTAATTCAAGATCTAATTCTTGACTTATCTTTTCTTCTTTTAGTTCATAAGAAGATTCATTTTCTAGATATTCTTCTAGACTTATTTCAAAACTTTTAGTTTCGATTATTGCTTTTTCTTCTTTAAAACTAAAAGATGATGATGATTCAGATTCATCACTATCTTCTTCTTCAATTTTAGTTTTTAATTCTTCTAAAATTTTTCTTTTCTTATCTTCTGCTTCTTTTTCTTTTAGCTTTAACTCTCGTCTTTTTCTTCTCTCTGTTTTTCTTTTTTCTTTTTCTAAAAGAATATTTCTTAATTCTTCTATTTCTAAATCTATAGCAGAGGGAATTGCTAAAGAAAAAGGGTAGATTTCTTTATTTTTCAATCTCGGCTTTTCTGTTTTGCTGCTAGAAGCTTCTCTTACTATTTGTTCTCTAGTAAGCTCAGATTCTATCTTAATTTGTTCACTAATTAATTCTAACTCTTTTTTCAAAATCTTTAAATGATTCTGAATAGGCTCTAAGTTTACTGGTAAACCTTGGTTAATTATTTCTAACTTCCTATTTTTGGATAGTTCTTTTTCTATTTCGATTTTCCTATTTTTTAAACTAATCATTAAAGATAACTTTCTATAGTTGGAGATGGCTTCTCTCTGCTGCCAGTGATGTTCTCCGCTGGTCCTTTTCTTAAAACTACACTTTTGGGGTCTAGTTTTAAGAATGAGATGATGAGGTTGAGCAAATCTTTTCAAAAAAGAATGGTTTCTATTATTTTAATTTTAAAGTTTTTTTTTTGAAGTATCTAGTATCTTAAAATATTTTTCAAGTAGCATACATATCTTAAAATAATTTTTAGTGCTTTTAACTCATTAATATATTTTTTCAATTGTACCCAGTGTCTATGTCTTAGGAGACTGACTTTGATTTTACCCTTAGTGTATTTTTCTAACGAGCAATCAAAACTTAGTATATTGATATTATATATTTTCACCCACTCTAAAATATTTTTCCATGTATCACCCAGTATTTTAAAGTAGTTTTTGGAGCTATCTGCATCATAAAATATTTGTTCGATGGCATTCAGCATTGTAAAATAATTTTTTGCACTCTCATAACCCTAAAATATTTTTGGGTAGAAAAGTAAATCAATATCTTAAGTTTTGGGTATTCGTTACTACTGATAAAAATACATTAAGGGTAAAATTATAGTCAGTATCCTAAAAATTATTTTAGGATACTGTATGCTACTTAAAAAATATTTTAAGATATTAAATACTTCTGAAAAAATACTTCAAAATAATTAATACCATTTTTTAAAAAAAAAAATTGCTCAACCCTATCATCTCATTTTCAAAACGACACCCAAAACGGCATAGTTCTAAGAAAAGGACTAGCAGCGGACACTACTGGCAGCAGAGAGAAGCCAGCTCCTCTATAGTCCCCGTCTTTTCTTATCATATCAGTTCTAGTAATAGAAGGACTTGTGATCTACTTGTTCAAGTCGCCTAGTAAATCTAATTGGGGTTCTTGAGGCATTATGATTTCTGAGAATGGCAACATGTAGCAATATGACACTGCAAAGCAAAAAGTACATATAATATATTCCACATAACTCATTATATGTGAAAAATCTGTATGGTTATCCATTTACATCAAACTTGAGAATGTACACGCTGCACAGAATGTCGACTTTGAGCTTGTGATGTATGTATGTTTTGACCAACCAGAACATGTATAAATCAATGTGTTTGATGATGGAAAATAGTTTTCCAGGGAACAAGTACAATTTTTTTCTCAAACATTATTTTCTTTAATATTCTGGCTTTCATCTTGAGGGAAACTAGCAGATGAGGTCACTTTTGGGTTGTTTAACTCATGCACATCAGAAGAAGCTTCAGTAGCTTTCACTTGCTTGTTGCATTGATCATTTGGAGGTGTATCGACTTCGACTTCGGTGGTTGTCACCTCTTTACTAATTTGGTTATCATTTTGAGGAATGGTGGCTTCAGCACTGGCCACAACTGTGGAAGAATCCATAAGGCTAGCTGCTATTGCAGCCTTCAAATCCGCATCTTCCATTTCTGAAAACATTTCTGCTTCTCCGTGTGAAAGGAATTGATCAGGACGGTGTTGGGGCTCATTCATTCTCTGGCGAGGAGCCTGTATCGAGTTGCAGGATTTATTTATCCTCTCAGCATCTTCAGGTGAAAGCCACTGCCCAAAACCATTTGAAGCTTCAGATGAGGATATTGGAAATTCTTTTGGGAAATTTCCTCTCACCAGGAATATGCTCCATCCAAAGCCTTTCAAGGAGTCAAGATAGGCTGAGAGGTAGAACTTAGACAGGTGCCGTGGCGCCGCCAAGAGACTGTCAAAATTATACCATTCCCCATTCACTTTGCGTATACAAAACCAATGGTTTTGCAAATGACAAATAAAAGCATTTTCCAGTCCAGGATCAATCTGGGCAGGCTCAGCAACTGGAGAGTCCAGAGGGATGACTTGCAGATCCCAAACTTCCAATGCTTTCTGCAAAACCTATATGAAAGACCTTGCATCATTAAGTAACCATAAAAATGCATGGCAGAAAGTGGCATTAAAAGATGCAAATCCTGATTTAGTCACTCAAATTATAGGATTGAAGGGCCATATTTCATCTAACAAAATCCAACTACTCTCAACAACACCTTACAAAAAGGAAATTAACTGACTGAAATATTGAATAGCATTACATTACAACTATCTGAAATCCAATCAACTTATTGCAGAAGTTGAGCATTGTGTACATGTCTTTTAAAATAAATAATAACCTTTTGCTGCTTAGGTACTTGCTATGGGTAGGTTACAGTGAGGAAGAAGATTAAATCAGAGAATAATTAGCTGCAACAAAGTTAAGGCTTAAAAATAAGAGGCCCACGCTAAATATTTTAGCAGAAAGATAAAAATAAATACAGCATAGGGTTTATGTATGAATAGTATAGATAAGAGGCCGAAGCTGACATAAAAATGGCCTGCCCTAATAATTGGTATTGCCACCCATTAATTTCCACATGTTTAAGTCTTAAACTTCTTGCTCAGCTTACCCATTAAAGTGCCAAAAATAAGGCTCAAAACTTGTGCAAACTAAGTTTACTTAGTCTTCAAGCTCATGTTTATAAGATCATGAAAAGTAGAAACTTTTAGCCTAATGATTTGCTAAATAGCTGATAGTTAGAATTTCATATATCAAATTACCCCCCAAGACTATCTTGCATAACATTATTCGATATGAGAATAAAATTATCATTCAAAAGGCTCAAGCAAACAAAAGTTTTATGAAATAAACAGGGATCATAATATTGAGCTATAGAGTTCATCATATATTATTTTTATCATTGTAAGATTTGTTATACAATATAACATTCCTTACTTCTATAGCATACATTGCCAAACCTGTAGCTTTCCCCCAAAAATAATACCATCTTTCATGCCCATGTCATGCCCATGCAATCTAAGCATTAAAAGGATCAAGGAATGCCAAATATAACCATGCTGCCAGTTACTTGTAAGCTAAAAAAGATACCAAAGTGTCTAAATGTCTTGCTCAACCAAAAGTGCATGATCATTAGAATACACTTTTTATCTACACCAATCAGTAAATGTATAGATTAACAAACTTAGTCACACACTAGAGCCAAAGGCATTGAACAACGCCGAAAAGTTTGCTTGTAGGGATTCCAGGCAACAAAGAAAATTGAGAAAGGGCTGAATAAGATTGCATTTTAAACTTGTACCCCTTCTTACTCATTCCGGTTCACATGAAGGAAACTCCCTCCGGGTGAAACAAAGTAAACAGGGAACTCATTGATCATTCAAATAGACCATTAGAACCTATAGTTCCACGTCCTCGGTCATTCATCGACTAAAGCATGACATACGCATGTAAATTCAAATAATCTCAATCAACAATTATTGCGCAATAATGTATTATTCAGACAAAGCAAAAGAGACTCGCAAGTTCCACCGAAATCGTCTGTTCAATAGATATTAATAAAAAGCCCTTTCCGAGCCTCTTCGTAACAGCAAAGATTTTATTTCATGAGTTGGACCTCGACAATAATTTTATGTTTGCAGGAATCAGCATTTTAGGTCGCATTACAATACCACGTAAGTTTTTTTTTTTTTTTTTGCCATGTACAATACCACGTAAGTTGACCAAAGTGTTTCTGCTTGTTTTCATTTATATTCTGAGAAAGAGGTGAAAAGGGAAGAGGAAAAAAATACACTTTGAAACTAAAACTTATGAAAGAGAGGAAATTGAAGGAACCTGTATACTGAAATCGCCATCCAAAGACACATTGTGGGAATCCTCGGAGAGAAAATCGCCGGAGCAGATGCCACCCTGGAGCATCATCTGACGCTCCTTGCAATCGAGATCGGACGCCAAAGCCGCCAAATCGAATTCAGAGAAGAATGGTCCCTGAAGCACTGTGTTGACGCAATGCATAGCGCAGAGCTTTGACTCTTGTACCTCATGGTACAACATTCCGCCATTGCTGGACCCTTCCATAATTTTACAACCTCTATCTACGATTTCGCGGCGAATGTAAGAGAATAAATTATAAAACCCTAGAATTTATATATAGAGGATTTTTCGCTCGAGGAATTTGGTAAGGAGACCGGCGAGAAGAAAGAAACGGAAGAGTAAAATGGAATGAACTGCCAAAAAAAAAAGGTGAAAAATGAAAATACCGGGATTTCAGTCTTCGCGCGTGGAAGTTATGATGTGGACGAGCGTGCCAATGCCACGTGTTCATTCTGGAGTGGTCCTTGATGTGGAGATAAAGATTTGGATTGGAGGCCCATTTTCTTACATAGATGCCACTCGGACAGAATTTTTTGTTCCCCATGTTTTCAGGAGAATAACAATAACAATATGCTCCAACGAAAGGGACTTTTTTTTTCAAGTCTAGTCTCTTAGCTTAGAAGAATCTTATTTTAGTACTTTAATGAAATAAAAATTTAAAATAAATTTATCAAAATGCTCTTCCTCCTTAAAAAAAAAAAAAACTATTCCGTCCCCACCACAGTTGCTAAGGTTGGAGCCACCGTCATCATGCAAGACAGAGATGAAGCAGTAGGTTTCAAGATAAGGGATTTAATATGAGATACTTTGGTTAATCATAGAAGCAAGGCTGCTAACTGAAGTTTACTACTCATGTCGTTATTATATACAGTAAGTCATTAAATATGTTTTAAATTGATAAAGACTTTTAAGTTTATGCTTATTAAAATGCTCTCCTAGCATTTGCAAATTATTATCTCACCTCTCTTTTCTTTCTCTCTTTTGAACGATAATTAAAGAAGAATAAAATTAAAAAACAATCATTAATAATCCTTAAGGTGGATTTATATTTAGGACAACATTTTTCTATAGTGAACATATAATAAGTAAAAGGGTGGTGATTCCATGTGATAGTAGAAATTGAACAAGTTTTTGTCCAAAAGAAAAAAAAAAATTGGATAAGTTAGGTTTATGTCAGCTTTGGAGAAGCAATGATGCCTATCCAGAACATTCTTCATAGTTATTACTTTCATCAAAGAGATTAAGAGACTTGTCTATGTAAGGTTGGACCATCTCATTTGATTACATGCCTAAGAAAACAAAGGGAAAATTTCAGTTAACCACCACTGTGACAGTTTTATTTCAGTCAACTCTTCTTTATTTCAGTCAACTCTTGAAGAATTATAAAACTTCACTACAACCCTAAACCAAAATGAAATTAAGTTTTGTAGGTAAAAAGACAATTATGACATTACTTTACTTTTTAAAAAACAAGTTTAATCGTCCTCGAAGCTCTCAAACCCTCCATCGAAACTCCGGTGCTGTCCGTCCGATCGGAGCTCCAACCATTAAAAATTAATGTCTTGTCCATATGCTTATTCCACTTGTTCATAAAGAGTTATACACTTACAAATGGGATTTGTTCAGTTTATGTCGTTCATACGTCTATGTCACTTATTTATGATAATTTAGACACTTACAAATATGATTTGTTCATTAATTAGTTAGCAAGAAAACATATGATCATGAACAAGTCATATTTTCAAGTGTCCAACTCCTTATGAACAAGTGGAATGCATACGAAGAACACAAATTAATTGGTTGATATAAGCTATTATTAACCAACAAGTGCAACTAAAAACAAGTGTTCAATTAGACTTTGGAACAAGTGTTCATCTATTATTAGCGAACAAGTGCAACTAAGAAATTCTTCAATAAAAGCATGATGAATATATCTTTTTTAACATTGTTTATAATTATTTGAGATCCGTACTTGTGTTTAATGGGAAGACATGAATAAAGAACAACAGTTACTCCCCATTTGCATGCACCATTCAAGAGTCGAGGATAAAGAGAACAAGAATATGACAAGTCAGTGTTTCAATTATGCTAAGGTCAAAACCATTTGAAATCTTACGTTACAGTAATAAAAAAAGAAACAGGTACAAAATAAAATCTGAATCAGGGACCCATTTTCCTTTCTCCTCATTCATCCATACCATTTTTCCTTAACAGAGAAGATCATAGTGGTTCTTACCACTGTACAATAGCCTCACAACTTTCTTGTGTTTAGAGTTTCTTGATTTCTTAAATTCACTCCCATATTCTGCAATGGGAATGAAACCAGATCCCCATCCACTCCCTCTATGCTGCATTTGAAATATATGATATGTTAGTAGACCCAATCTTAAACCTATCAAACAAAAACTCTTAATCTAAAACACAGGGAGAATCCAAGCTACAAGACAACAATACCACATAATAAAGAAAACTAGCAACCTTGAATTACACTGTCACCTCTAAGACACAGAGGGAAAGTATCTCTGAAAGTCAGCCATCCTATAATCTTGTAAAATCTTACACTTTCCAATCATAAGCCCTAAAGCCATTCTTCTCTTTTTTTCTTAAATATAAAAACTGAAAAAGCCTTTCTTTTTATAGCCTAGATGTTGAAGTTAAAAACCCAAAGATCCTAAGTTCCCTGTGCTGTGTTTGCTTCTTACACATTACAATATCTGCATCTCTCTTATTTAATATGTACGAACAGTCATTTAAATAAACTCAATATAACACCACATTTAAGTCAGACATCAGTGCATACCACATAGATATTATTACATAAAGTAACATCACTATCATTAGAAATGCCTCAGATTCTAATTAGCTTATATATTCATTCTTAGTGCACAAAATAATGAAGACTTGGTGGCCAATTAATTTTCTCATTTCATATGAATGGACATTTCATTCTGTACAATAGATCAGGAAAAAAGAAAGAAAGTGGAGAGGCACATGCTAATTACAAGTTTTCTTTCCCAACTATAAACCGATAACCATTGACTTACTTAGAACCTGGAAGTTATTTCAGGCATACCTCATGCTCTGGTATGTAAACAATAATTGGCTGCTTACACAATTTTGAAAGCACCTGCAAGAATATGGGCGTCAGTCAGTATCTGAATTTTCAATTAAGCAGTTAGTATCTAAAAAAATGTGATGGTACACATTTAAGTCCAGATAAAATTGATGATGTCTGATATTAAAGTAGTAAAATATATATTCAAAATATAATAAAACTTTGGTTGTTAAAAAAAGTAAAATATGCATTTAATTTAATACCAAAGTACAAAATGCATCTAATATTGTTGGCAAAAAATGGATCTAATATTGAAATCATGAAAGAGAGGGGAAAGAACAAAAGTTCCCAAGATATACGGGAATAAACATAAAAACTAACCAGTAGCTCTGATTCTCCTCCCCAGAAATCAGGCCTTGAAATGCGCTGGCAGTAACTACAGAATAACAAATTCAATGGTGTTGAGTATTTCTGCCATCAAGTACAAAAAGGCTGCATTTCATGATCTTCATCTCTGTTTTTTTCTTTTGTCTTCTCTGTTAATTCTTCCTAAACTTTTTCAAAAAAGGCATACCGTTTTAGAGACTCATCAACTGTGATGGCAATCAGAGCATCTTCATATAAATTGTGTTCTTCTTTATTTTCACAAATAACTTCTCTCACAGCCAATCTTAATTCATCTGTGCTATCGCCACCCAAGACAGAGATTGACCAAAGACCAACAGAAGGAAAAAAATAGGAAAAGAACCAGTCATATTAATAATATGATTGTCTTAAAGCTAAACATGTAACAAAAAACAAAATATATCTTTGAGCTATATGGTGAAAATTCTGCAATTTGAAAGGTACAAAAACATCAATATTTTTTCTCTCTGCATGTCATGTAGTCTGTGTAACAGCATACCTGAGTTGTCTTTCTCCTCACGTGGGTTAAGAGCAATTCCCTTATTGTAAGCCATTCCTTTGACCTAAGGAACAGAAATTTAGGCCAAATTCATTGTATAAGCATAGCAATCCAACTCAACTTTACTTTCTATGGCATAATGTCATTAAATTGTAAATATCAAATGTAAAAAAGAATGCCTGTAAGAGAATCTACAGGTAGTATGCATTGGTCCCAAAAACCAAAATATACGACCAAACTGGAAAAACAAAAAGGACTCGGCATTTCAACATATCAACGAGGATGCTAGGGGATGGGCATGGCAGTTTACTTACTAAAGAAAACAAAGGCCATGTCCCCTAACAAGGTAAAAGAAGGGAACAAGTTATGATTTATTGCGTGATATTCAACATCCAGCTTTGATGGACTATTTGTCAAAGAGTGGTGCCATCCAGTACCTTCATGATCTCAAGGCTAATCAATATCATTCCATGCTAGCTAACAATGATATTTTAAACATAAGTCACTACTGTAAACAATATGCAACTGTGTGTAATGAGTCACCCAACAGTGTGTTAGAATAAAAAAGTCAACCAGTTAACAAAGTCACTATTAAAAAATTGAACGATAGAGTTTTAAAAAGTCTGGAACAAGAGGAAAAGTATCCAGTTTTCCATCTTGTTCAAAAGAAACAACCCCCAGCTGCAACAATATGAATAGATCAGGCACTGTTATCTAAGTTAAGTTGTATTCCAGTTACTCCCTGTCTTCTCTTTAATTTTTCAATTATGATTGGCAAGAAGACAGAATATTAAAGTTTGTACATTTCTTAGGCTTGACCCCAACTTATTGAGGTCATCTATCCAAACCCATATACGAAAGGTTGTGAGCAATGAATGGCTTTCATAAAGTATTCTCGTTTTCTTTCTAGGATTCGCAACTTACCAGCATTAATAAAAATCTCTATATGCAGCTTGAAAAGTGAGCTACCTAGCTATTTAGTTGTGTTGTTATATTTACTTCAGTTTTTGCCATAGGAAACAAGGACTGAGCCCATAGGCATATAGTATCTCATCATACAAGAAACTTGTAATGTTGTGGGCAAGTAATAATGTCAGATCAAATTTCATAGGCCATAAATTATTCGAAGTATAAGGCGTCAATAAAGGCTAAATGATAAAAAGAAAATACTACATCCAATCAGTACAACTATAAGCACTCCCTGTACAAGGAAGAACAAAGAAGACTAAAATAATATGAACTAAAGATGATACCAGCGCCCGAAATAGACACCGCCCATCCCCCGTAACCTTCACGACTGAGAAACGTTCAACCTTCTTCATAGCAGGTGATTCTCCACCACTGTGAACAAATAACAAGGAGAATGCAGGCTAATCAAAATGCCAGACCAAAGGAAAAAAATTGCAATATGCAAGCCTGTTTAGAGGCATATAAGAGAGGAAACATTGGGGTCTTTAACGAGACTGCAATCCAATTTTTATCCCAAAATAATACAGAGAAAGTAAAGGCAAGCAAGAAATAAATCTTGAACAAAGAAAAAGATAGCTCACATTGAGGAGCCAATCCTAGCAAAGAACCGACTACTGTTGTCTCCAAAGAAACTTGTCTTCCAGCTAGGAGCAGCGGCTGAAATTGAAGGAAGTGGGGAAGAAACAAGCTCAAATTTCGCACTACCATTTCTCAGCTGCTCGAGAATAGCCCCTAAGGATGTCAAGAAAAAAAAGACAATTGAGGTGTATTAGTATGTAATAGCAGCGATTATGAGTTGAAGTTACTCTAGCGAGGATTTAGTATAGGTTCTCTGTTGTTTTCAGAGTGAGAGGAAAAGAGGGAAATATAAAGAGCCAGCGAAAATTGCCAAAATATTGAGGAGATTTTTGAGATTACCATTGGAAAGCTTGTCGGCCATGAGAAGACTCTGCAGAAGGACGAGACAAAATAACTCCGCAAGAAACCGCAGAAGGGAAATCTTAGCTATATAAAACCTGAAAACCAGAGAAGCAAGTGGCGCCGGTCCGAATTACTCATCTCACAGCGCATATATGTGTGTGTGTGAAAACTTTAAATGGGCAAGTTGGAAGGAAAAAAAAAAATTGTAAATGGGTTTGGATCAAGGAATGAGCTTCATTTTAGAAAAGCCAAAATATTTATTATGTTTCTTCAACTTCACTCTTTAACTGTATTTATTATATTTATTAATCTCTCGCTTATCTCTTTTATAAATAAAAATATAGTTAAAAAAATACATATTTATAGCTCTTAAATTAATTTTAACTATTTTTTTATAAGGGCAATTCAGTTATTTGAAACTTGTATTTAGGGAAGGAGGGAGTAATTTGTTACTCATAAATATAGGATCCAGTTAATTTTTTAAAAAAATTACAAAAGCTAAATAAGTTACTTAAACATATCATATATTTTGTATTATTAAATTATATAGTTTTAAGAAAAATCAATAAATATAAATACTTTAAAGTAATTAGTTTAGCTTTCTTAATATCTTTATAAAAAGTCAATTGGGTCTTGTATTTTAGATTGGACTATTAATAAATAGGGTAAAGGAGCAAATTTAGGAACGAATCATTTTTCTATGAGTACCCAATACAATTAATTATTTTGGGATGCAAAAGTAGACATAATCAATTTTTTTGACAGCATATATAACAATGTCATTAGTTGTGGTTAACTTCCATTACTTTTTGCAAATTCCACAAGTCTTCTAACTCTCTATTATTTTAATATACTTTTAGATGGGAAAAGTGTGAAGCGATAAAATATTTTGCTATGAGCACCCAATACAATCATCTTTTGTTGGATCCAAAACTAAGAATACATAAACATTTTTCCTCTTCTAAGTGCTCATATTTGCCATTTAAATTCCTTTATTTGTCCGGTGAATGTTTAAATGACTATATTTGTATTGATACTCTTTTAACAATAATTTAATATGAGAGTAGATGAGAAAATTAAGGAAGCAAAATATAGTGTTTTAGAAAATACATGTCAAATTAACTAATTTAACAAATTTTTTTAATCTAATCAAATTAGATAAATACATCTTATTATACTAAAGGTAAGGTAAGGGAGTAAAATTAAATCAAATATTTTTAAGATAAGAGGACAAAAAAGAGATAATGCAGCAGTTACACAGTGAAAACAGACAATAGGGAGGTAGGTTCGGGATATTTTCAGCTCATGGCTTCCTAACTTTAGAAAAATAAAATAACATTAAAATATAAATTACAATATTTTCGGGATAAATCTATTATGGGCATGCCATGTTTATTTTTACCCATACATCGCGGGCATATGTCAAAATAAAACACATGTATTTCTTTTGGTCTTCAACTTAATAAGCATGAGAATAATAAAGAGAACCACACACATAAATATTATTTTAATTTTAAAATTCTAAATTGATTTTATTGATAATAAGAGTAATGGGTTGACAAAAAAATATAATAATTAATAACTTAGATTTTGTAGAAAGTTATTGATTTAGGATTTTGATATTCAAATGATATTTAAATATCTTTTTCTCAATATTAAACCTCCCAAACCCACCCGATACATATGATGACTTGATCTGCCATCTCTTTGATCCTATATGAACTCTCCTTTCTTCCTTTCATTTGACAATCGTATACCCCTTTTTTTTTAAGCATCATTGAGTAGGGTATTCAGCATTAGAGCCCCAAAAGCAGGATTGAGGGGGTAAAAGTCAAATTAGGTGCTTTTAGATTTTATTTTTCAAATGTTTGGGATAAATTTTTTTTTTTCAATTGGGCTTTTGGGAAAAAAGAAAACAGCTTAAGTCATAAGCCAAAACTTTTTACTTTTTGCTTTTCTATCATTGAAAGAGAAAAACATCTTACGAAAAAAGATGTCCATTCCCATTTTTTTTAATTGAAATACTATTGTTGTCTTTATAATAGATTCTATAGATGAAATTTTTTGTCCTAAATATAAATTCACTTAAAATTTAATAATCATATTTTTTTCATTTTTATCCATACCTAATTCACATTGGAAATAGAGAAATATGAAAAAGATGTAAGAGACTTAGTTAAAATAAGCTTATAATAATTTTAATTTTCCAAATTTTCCAAGTTAACTTTTTTCACTGCTTTATAATTTTAATTTTAATTTTTTTCTTATAATTATCACAATATATATACATATAATATATATATATATATTATTTAATAAGATTCACGTCCGTTTCTGTCATTTTCCATCTGAACTTGCTTTTCAAGATAATAATCCAAACAAGTTTCAATTTCAGAAAAGTCACTCATACTACCATCAATCCAAATATAAACCATATTACAAAATCTACTTTTACTCAATCTTGCAAAAAAACCACTTTTGCTACCAATATTCCAAACTTAAGCATTATAGCCTACCTAGTTTTCTTCTATTGAGGTTGCAAGTATCTTTACTATTTTATTAAAAGAGTTGGGTCTTTTTAAATGTGGGTTTGGATTAGCTTTTGGTAAATAGCTTTTATAATTTATGAAGTAAATATATGAGATGAGTTTTATTTTGACTTACGAGAAAGGGCTTCTGAAATTATGATTTTAAAGTATTGAAAGTCAACTTTGTCTATCAATCATCAGATGATAAAACATGCACTGGCGATCATCTGACGGCATATGAGAATTCAATCTCAAGGGCTGAGTCAAAGTAATGAATTACGATCTCAATATCCACTATGCACATGATTGATGATCTTCATAACTTTAATTTAGTAGTAGAATTGCTGGGCAAAAAAAATTAATTTAGTAGTAGAATTATTTGAATTTATTTAAAATTCTACCTTTACAATATATATATATATATATATATGGGAAAATCTCATTAAAAATACAATATATGGGAAATGACAAAATGGTGCTATGAATTTTGAAATCTCAAATCAGAGTATCATCAGTAGGAATCTGGGATTTGAAATTGTAACCAAAAGACGAAAATGCCCTGGCGAAGGGCAAGTTGGCACAACAAAGAATTAGAAGGGAATAACGGTCTGGGCTAGAGAAGAATAGGAAGCTAAGGGAACAACGAGTTATTGGCTTAGCGATAAGGGAAGATTGGTTTCTTGGTTGAGTGAAGAAGATCGGCTCTGGCAGTGTTTGGAGTTGGAAGGTGGTTTGATGGTTGTCAACACCCGTTTCCATTTTGATAATCGAAGAGTAATAAAGACAAAATTCAATAGGCATACAGAAAAGTACAATTATACTAATAAAAATATTCATTTACAATCCCAACGTCATTCGTTTACAATTCCGATATTGTTCGTCGACGGAAACAGAAAATACAGTGGAAGTTTTAATATTTACAAATTATCCAAAATATTAAGGCATAGACTAAGGCATAACCACGTTCATATCCTCGCGTCGAGACACGTGCCACTCACTTATCGGCGTCAACGTCTTTGCCCTTTGGCCCACTGGTACCTGCTGAGATGTTTATTTAAAAATAGGGTGAGATTCCGAAGAATCCCCGTAAAGACATAATATCGTTCATAGAAAATGCGAAAAGTAAATATGACATGCGCCAAGGTATGCACAAATTAATGAACAATATAAACACATCATCGTCATGTATACATTAGTAGGGCCCAGCCCCACAATCTACACCGGTTGGACTTCTACCAACTCCCAGTGTAAGTGCACCTATGGCACTAACCGCTCCTCTCTAGGCAAATCATGTTAATTAATAAAGTGCATTTACAAAACAATGGCATCCACACAATCACATAACTTATGGCATAGTGTATGAAGGATAATGTCCCTACCTCAAAGCTTTAATATCCCCTATTTAATAGTGTCTCGTAAGGCGTGCTGTCCCGGCGTCCGACTCGGTCCTAAAATATTAAATGTATCAGAAATAGGTCATAACATATCCAAGTATCATTTTAGACTATTCCATAGTGTTTATTGTGGTTATATTAGTCTATGGTGAAAATTTAGAAAAATGCCCCAGGAACTCGGCCCGGCCCCGCCGTACCCGGCCCGATGGCACGTTTTCCCAAAATTTTGACTAAGTCTATTCTGACTTTTTTTCACCCAAGGAATCCATTTCAGGGCTCGAAATCGCCAAATTCACGGTCAAATTATGAAAATACCCTTGACAGCCCCTATTTAGTGATTTCAATGGCGTTTTCGTAATTATGCTTTTTCGGCCTCTACCGAAAAAGTGTCCAACTGTAACCCCACCTATTTTTGCCCACTGAATCCAATGGAACCATTTATTTCATGAAAATCCAAATCCTACTACCAGTTCTGGTTCTGGCCGAAATATTAGGGGAAAAAATGGAAAAATGAGGTTTTGTGTTCTAATTTCCAAAACTTGTACTTTTTCACTTCTAATCCTTGATTAACTCATTTAAACACTTCATAATCATGATTTAAAGGATTTTGGGCAGCATAACCCCTTAGGTTTATGGCTTTTCTAATTTTACAACTCAACCCAAAAATCACAAAACCAAACAATAATCACCAACAACAACTTCAATACACTAAGAAGTTGAGATTTTGGAGATTACCTCTTGATCTTTGATGCCTCTCTCTCTAGGATGTCCTCTCTCTCTTCTCAACCTTGAAGATTAGCTTGCTAATCCATGATTTCCATGAAGAACAAGAGATTAGAGAATGAACTACACAAAATAAGAAGCTTAAATCACCTTGGAACATAAGCTCTTAACTTGATTTTTCTTCCTCTCTCTCTTTAGCTTCAAGAGCCCCACAAACTCACTTTTTTCTCTTTTCTCTATGGCTTGTGCGTGAGGTGCATGAAGGAGGAAGGGAAAATATGTACTAATCTTGTCATCTTTCATCTTAGCCATTGATTTGATCAAGGGCTTCTAATGTGACACTTGTCACACTCTTCTTTTCTTCATAATTTCTTCATTGACTTGGCCATTACTTGAATCATTGTCTTCCCTTGCTTGCTCCTAAAAAAAAGACGTCCTCTCCCCCCCTTTTGCTCAAACAACCCATGCTTCTTTCATTAAGTCCATCCTTACACTCCTTTTATGTAATCATGTGTCCTCTTCCAACCACCCAAGTACTCCACTCCTACACTCAAGCTTCTCTTCATGCAATCACCATACTTCCCTTTTGTGTGCACTCCAACTTTGCCATCATTGAGTTGTGCATGTAGTTTTGTCAACATCACCTTCATCTTGCTTCTTGAATTTACAATTTCCCTCTTAATTTCATGTGTTGGACGAAAATTATGAGGGGAAGGGAAGGAAAAATTATTTGTCACTCATTCCATAATCACATAATTGAATTATGTATAATCCCCCTTAATTTCACAATTCTTGATTTATTCCACCAAGAATAATCACATTATGCATTTTCTTTTATTTTCCTTGATTAATTGGAGTTACTCAAATTAATTGGAAAATAATTAATCTTGGGCAAAATTGGCAAAATTATGATTTTGCTATCCCCTTTGTAATTTAATTCAATTTTTGAATTAATTTGGCCATTTCCTTATGAATATGAATATTTCAAAATTCACAAGATCCAAATTCATGAATATTCACCATTATATTGAATTATTCAAATAATTACAATATATTTTTTGTGAATAAAATTTGGGGTGTTACAATGGTGGTGGGTGATTGGTGGCCCAATGAAGAAGAGGAAGGGAACGACTGTTTCTTCGCTAGCTTCAGCAGCGTTCTGTGAAGTTGTAAGGTGGTTGACAGTGGTGGGTGTGTGGAGAGACGATCAGCACCAATATCTGACAATTGAAAACATGCCTAGGGAAAAATTGTGAAATTAACAAGTTGGAGCACAATAACAACATTTGTCTTTATATTAATAACACCATATTTTACATTAACGACTTTAGATTCTTGGTTCACAACTTTCTATCTGACAATCCAAAATATGCCCAGAGAAAAGTGTGAAATTAACAAGTTGGGGGGGGGCAATAACAACACTCATCTCTTACTAAAAACACCATATTTTACATTAACGACTTCAGATTCTTGGTTCACAACTTCCTATCTGACAGTCCAAACCATGCCCAAGGAAAGTGTGAAATTAACAAGTTGAAGGGCAAGTAACAATACATGTCTCTATATTAACAACACTATATTTTATATTAATGACTTCACTTTTTTGGTTCACAATTTTCTATCTGACAGTCTAAAACATGTCCAGGGAAAAGTGTGAAATTAACAAGTTCGGGGGCCAATAACAACACTTGTCTCTATATTAACAACACCATATTTTACATTAATGACTTCAAATTCTTGGTTCACTACTTCCTATCTAACAGTTAAAAACATGCCTAGGGAAAAGTGTGAAATTAACAAGTTGAAGGGCGAGTAACAACACATGTCTCTATATTAACAATATCATATTTTACATTAATAACTTCACTTTCTTCATTCATAACTTCCTATCTAACAGTCTAAAACATGCCTAGGGAAAAAGTGAAATTAACAAGTTGGGGGGCCAATAACAACATTCGTCTCTATATTAACAACATCATATTTTATATTAACGATTTTACTTCTTATTTCACAACTTCATATCTGAAAAACCAACACATGCCTAGGAAAAAATGTGAAATTAATAAGTTGCGGGGGTCGATAACAACACTAGTATCTATATTAACAACACCATATTTGATATTACTATTTCACTTTCTTATTTTTCAACTTCCTGTAATGTAGGAGCTCTCCTATTACTAGCACTAGAATCATCCACCACCGTACCCAGAAGAGGTCTTTGCCTTTGCTAATGGCATCGCCACCACCGCCATACCACTGGACATCTCGCACCCTCAACATCTTGTTCTAAACATAGAAAATCCATACAACAATGAGAATTTTATTCAAGCCAACAACGTCCTCAATTATGATCAATCCATTTGGGACCTTAAAATTCAAGAGGTTCAGGGTATGAATTATTCTAACCACCACCACCATGAATGACAACAACCTTAACAATTTCATCAAATTGAGGCCTAAAGCTACAATTCTTCTTCAACACTCAATCCTCATCAACTCCTCCGTACCCTTCTTCAAATCTCCTCGATCTCCTCCATTACAATCCAACCAAGAAGATTCCCAATGTCCCAAATTCCATGGGTTTCTCGGCAAGATTCCAATAGGATCAGATAGCACAAGCGCGTGTTTTGTATTGTATGATCCTCTGCTTCATTGGAATCTGCCTCCATAGCCTCTGGCGCTGAGAGTTGTTTCTGTCTCTTCCTTGGGGCTATAGCTTGCCAAATAGTTCTAGAAATGATTCTCTTTTTAGTGGTGGGCATGAGATAGAGGGGAATGAGATTGTGTATCAAGATGGAGATGGAAGCCAACTTGACAATGGAGTTCTGGAATTTAACAGATGCACAGCTCATGTGGGTAACATCTCAAACCCATGCGACTTTATTGGGCTCTTTTCTCTCTCTTTTTCAAATAACTTAGGGGTAGAAACCGTCTTTTGGCCACATTTTTTAATTCTAGATTCCTTCTACCAGTTTGACATAGGATTTGTGAAATTGGAATGTCTGATTTGTTTTTTCCACATTTTAAACGATTTTTTTTGGAACTTTCCTTATATATATATATATATATATATATATATTCATATATTAATTTTTTAAATTTCACTCTTTTTCTGGGGTTATCAACATCTTATGTATTCTTCTTCTTTTTTCCTTCTAAAATCTACAAAACCACATGTTAGTTGCATATAATTCCCTTGATATTTTAAAGGTTAAATTCAACATCTTTGGTGTTTTAATTTTTGACATTAAGCCCCTACCAATTGCCTAGATAAATGAGGATAGCATGACATCTTTAGAAATTAATATTAATAATTTTATAATAATTATATAATGAAACTCTTCAGTATTGGTGTAACAATAATTCTCCTAACACCATTTTTTATATAATCATCCAATATTTAGTTTGGGATTAGTAACTGTCCCTTCAAACAAAAGTGTCTCTTTTAGAAATCAAACTCGAGACTTAGAAGGATTTCACAGGGCCTTGCACTGTCCCCTAACACCAGTTACTTATGTATATTTCTCAAATAAATTTTTCACAATATTTAAGTAAGTGGAATATGTTATTTTAAAAAATTATTCGAATTACTTTTAGTTAATCTCACCTAACCTTTAAATTTTGTTTAGTAATAAAATTAAATTCTATTTTAAGTAAATTCTCCTTACTCAAACAATTACAAGATAAATTCCAATTACCATAAATTAATCTCATCTTAATCCTTGGTGTTTTAATTTTTGACATAAAACCCCAGCCAACTACCATGCTAGATAAATGAGGATGGCATGGCACCTGACATGGCATCTTTAGAAGTTAATATTAATAATTTTTTGATAATTATATAATGAAACTCTTTAGTATTGGTGTAACAATAATTCTCCTAACAATAGTTTTTTTTATATTATCATCCGACATTTGGTTTGGGGTTCGTAGCTACCCCTCTAAACACAAGTGTCTCCTCCGGAATTGGAACTCGAGACTTAGAGGGATCTCATGAGGCCTTACACCACTCTCTTAACACGAGTTACTTATTTATATTTCTCAAATAAAGTTTTCATAATATTTAAGTAGTGGAATATGTTATTTTAGAAAATTATTCTAATTACTTTTAGTTAATCTCACCTA